>CM032448.1:71950581-72255702 GCA_019049505.1 Pachyrhynchus sulphureomaculatus | reverse complement strand
TTTTGTACCCTGTGAGAAGTTGTTTGTCCCACACTTGAGCGCAATTTTGTAACATTGGAACTTACCCGCTTTAATTTCTGATACTGAATTGAGTGAACCCTGATTTTAAAAGAACTAAAGAAATTAAACACACACTAGCTCAGTTTTCCTTGGTAGAGAGATATGGGTAAGAGATAATTGTCTTACGTCTTTTTGGAACTATTTTCTATTTTTAAAAAGCTTTAGCTGTACAAATTTTGGGCACCATCCATTTTAAAATAGAAAGGATCTAACTTCAGCTAAAAAAATGGAAAAATACTGAAAGAATGTATTGTTGGAAAATAAAAAAAATCAGTTTGGTACAGCCATTCTTGTCCTGAAAAGTAGGATAGGTATTCAGTGAGACACTAGCTTTAATCAACAAAAAAAGAGAATTTATTCATGTTTTTTAAAATAAAAAGTTCCAACCTTTGCAGTTCTACAAAAAAAATTCTAGCCTAACTAGTGGTTATTACATTTAAATCCTGGCTATGATAACCCCCAAAGACGAAAAATAGTGCTTTACACTTCACTTTTAGTCTGTTTTAAATTGTTGTTAAGGCACTGCTCTGGAATAAGTCTATTGAAGGAAGTTTTGGGTAACTTACTGTTCTTATTCCTGCGTTGATGGCATTCGACCGATTGCACACTTTTTCTAGCTAACACTTTGAAAACCCACTACGGCTTTTAGTTAAGAAACTGGTACTTTTACTTAGTTCGCATGATGGTTGTTCTGAGCTTTGCTTTTGTAGCTCAGTCGAAGGAAGCCTACTTGGCGACTCTCATGATAATTAGCCTGTCGGCTAGATGGTACGAAGCCTACTCGGCGACTAGATGGAAAATAGCCCGGCTGCGGCTCGATGGAAAACAGCCATGATTCGAGCTCTGCGGAGCCTTAAATAAACCGTCCGAACTTTGCCTGTAATATGGCGACGCCGGAACCAAAACCGGATACAAACATTTCACCAATCGCGGCGTGGCGGTAGGTTCGGTCAGGAACCCGCACTACACAGTATATACCGAACGTCTTGGAACTTCTTTTTAATATACCGTTCGATACAAAAATGAAAATAAGTACAATTTGAAGTGAAAAATCAGTAACATTACATGGTCTTAAAATCTAGGAAAAAAATGAATGTTACAATATATATATATATATATATATATATATATATATATATATATATATATATATATATATATATATATATATATATATATATACATATATATATAACACATGGGCTGAAAAGTCCCGGGCCTAACACATAGATGGCGCTAGTTTTATTGCAGTCACCTTTTTTTTCAGTTAATACTAACCTTCAAAAGACAGCTGTTAAAATTTCATGATATTCTATTCATTAGTTTGTGAGTTATTGTGCTAAGAGTGACGCTACTTTTGTTATTTTCAAAACAATGGATCAAAAACAATTTCGTGTTTTAATTTTACACTGCTTCTTGATGGGAAAAAATACCGTTCAAGCGAAGCAATGGCTTGAAAAGTGTTATGGGGACTCCGCTCCATCAGAAACAACAATAAAACGTTGGTTTGCTGACTTCAAACGTGGTCGTAGAGACACCGATGATGCAGAACGCAGTGGACGTCCAAATGAGGCGGTAACACCAGAAAACATCAAAAAAATCCATAAAATCGTTTTGAATGATCGAAAAGTGAAGTTGCGTGAGTTAGCTGACATCGTAAAGATATCAAAAGAACGTGTTGGCTTTATATTGCATGAGCATTTGACTGTGAGAAAGCTCTGTTCAAAGTGGGTGCCGCGTTTGCTCACTGTTGATCAAAAACAAGAACGTGTTGATGATTCTGAGCAGTGTTTGGCCATGTTTTAAACGTAACAAACCGGAATTTTTGCGTCGATATGTGACAATGGATGAAACATGGATCCATCACTTCACTCCGGAATCAAAACGATCGTCATCTGAGTGGACAGCAACTGGTGAACCTCGTCCAAAGCGCCCGAAAGCACAACAATCGGCTGGAAAGGTTATGGCCTCGGTATTTTGGGATGTGCGTGGTGTAATATTCATCGACTATCTTGAGAAAGGAAATACCATCAACAGTGAATATTATATAGCGTTATTGGAGCGTTTGAAGGCCGAAATTGCAAAGAAACGACCGCATATGGCAAAGAAAAAAATTTTGTTTCATCAAGACAACGCACCGTGTCACAAGTCAATCAAAACAATGGCAAAACTACATGAATTGAACTTCGAATTGCTCGCACATCCACCGTATTCGCCAGATTTGGCTCCCAGCGACTACTGGCTGTTCGCAGACCTGAAAAAAATGCTCGCCGGTAAGAAATTTCGCACGAATAAAGAGGTTATCGCTGAAACTGAGGCCTATTTTGAGGCAAAAGATAAATCGTTCTACAAAAGTGGTATTGAAATGTTAGAGCGGCGCTGGAATGATTGCGTTGCTCTTGATGGAGATTACGTTGATGAATAAAGCTAATTTTGAACCAAAAAAAAACCGTGTTTTCTTTGTTAGGCCCCCGGACTTTTCAGCCCATGTGTTATATATATATATATATATATATATATATATATATATATATATATATATATATATGACCATCCTGCGAAGGAGCGTCCTCGCGACGTCTTCGTTTTTTTTCCACCTAAAAGAAATTCACGAACAGTATCCTTGTCGTGACTAGCATGCATACTGCTAGATAGTGGGATTGCTATTATTATTTTTTTAGACCAAATAGGATTGCCAATAGTATTTTTAACCTTATAGTAAGATTACCATTATCTTTTTCAGTCCTAATAGGAATGCTATTTAGTGGTTAGTATTTTAAGCTTATAGTGGGATTGCCACTATCCTAATGGAAAGGCTATTAATATTTTTATCCTTAAACTGGGATCGCCACTATCTCAATAGGCATTAGTATGATCGTCACTAATCTTCTTGAAACCTTATAGTGGAATTTCCACTATTTTCTTGAGACCTAATCGGATTGTCATCAATATTTTAACCTTATAGTGGGATTGCCACGCCACTAACCTAATGAGAAGGCCATTTCTAACGCTAAGTTTTATTTAAAATTAAACTATTTTTAACAATTCGGAAACAATTACTTTTATTAATAATTTACAATCTGACATTTAACAAAGCTTCTGGCTTTCTAAACAAGAAATAATGTTTTACCAAAAATATCGGATACATAAATATCATTCTAAGTAATATATGGCCATATATCAATACTATAAAATAAACTCAATGGTTCCGTCATTTGATACAGTAAAATAAACAGTGACTTAAGTATAATTTAATCTACCTAACGAAAACAAGCCAGCCTGCCTAAAAGCAATTATAATCTATATTATAATATGTATATATATATATATATATATATATATATATATATATATATATATATATATATATACGAGAGCCGGGATGGAGGAAACCCCTTTACACCTCCAAATCCTTTTACTCTCACAGAAGATGATAAAGAATGTAAAAATCTTAAATAGTTTGTTACGCATTGATTTATGTGTGAAGTAAATGAGGAAAAAATCTATCAGAAAACAATTGCCATGCTATGTGCGAGTCCAGCAGTGTCGGCCACACTAACCTGGACCTATAAATTTCTAAGCAAGTAAAAATAATTACTATACATGAATGGTTATAGGTAAAATTGTTCTGGATTTTTCCCGTGTCGATTGAGAAAATGATGCTCCCGTTTCACCATTTATCCTGGCGAAACTACATTTGGTGGTAGATTTGGAAGAAGTCAGTTCTGAAAACAAGCTCGGAAGAAGCTGTCAGAATGATCGTTGACACCTAATCATCACTACGTACAGCAGAATTATAGCTATAAGTTTGTAAGTTTTCTATTAAAATAAACATTAATGGTTTGGAAACAATAATTTTTTGGTTAGCATTTTTTATAAAATTGTACCTTTCCATCGTGATACGATTACAAATCATAACTCACTGTTTCTATTCTGTTCGTGAGTTTTCTCATGACCCCTTACTTTTCAATATGAAGGCAGTTATTTCAAAATCATTGGTATAGAATACGACCTCGCGCTTAGCACAAGGGTATCGCTACCCTCGTACGTTTGTTGCGTGTTCTCTCCAACCTCTTTTATATTAATTAACTTACTGACTACCATTAATTATTTAAAACATCTAATTTATGTTCTAGAACAGTCCCTATAAAAACTCAGTCAATGTGGGTAGTTGTGCGCCGGGGACGGTTTTTTACAGTAGGAAGCCGCGACCTATTAATTATACATTAGCCACAGATCTCGCCAGAAAACTACGACAAAATGTTAGGTGTAACAAGTTTCTGTGAGGCTCAGTCAAGTCAAACAACGCCAACACGTGTCCACTTAATTTACGATGAAAAATATGAAAACTTGGGGTCTCTGCGCTGGTTTTCTCTCATTCATACCCCCCAGCTAAGCAGTGGAATTTCACCTCATGATTCACCTAAAAACACTTATAACCCATCTTTCGGGATTCGATGACTCGAGGACATATTCATCTGACGAACTGTACCACAAAACTCATCACAACTCACACCTTGGAAATCTTACATGTTTACGTGAGTATGGTAATTGCTTAAGTAATTTTAAGCAATATGATAGTTGCATTGTTAAAAAATCAAAGCAGTCAACAAAGATTCATTTGAAACAAATTATTCAATATTTGCAATTTTATTTTTTATTTTTATTACACGCATATTACAAGATAAAAAAAACCTAATATCATGAATTTTTATGGCAAGCGAGGCACTTTCAGTAAAATTCCAAAAAAAACAACTTAAAATTTTAAATACATTTAACAATACAGATATAAACAAGTTAAATGAATACTTCAAAGTTTATATCTAAAAGTTTATTTTTCTTTAGAAACTGTGCTTACGTATGTATGTATAGTCGCGGCCAAAAATATCGTACATCTCGAGCACATTCTCTTAATTAGTTGGTAATATTACTCTTGCATCTGGCAACATAGTCTTATGGTCAGAACACCGATGACTTTCTGAGGCATCAGCCACATTATGAGATTTTTAAATTGAATGAAAAGAAAATAATAATGAAACATAGTACTATCCTTACTAAAGGGAAGTCATTTATTCGTAAAAAAAGTCAGATTTTGAGATCTTAGCATTTATTTATGTGTCAAGGGCCTCTCGATCACAAAAACATAATTTCCCATTTTTATTGACCTGTCTGTCTGTGGGCACTATAATTCTCTGATGGAATAAGATATAGATCTCAAATTGAGTACTTAGAATTAGAAATATAAATAAAGCTTATAGTTTTTTGAGCGATATTTTTTCTGAAGAAAGGGATAGGGGTCGTTAATTATTTTACAGTTTCATTAGTTTTATGAGAATTTTTGGTTAATGTACCGACTGCTTTTCGCACGGTATCTCCCCAAATGAGGTTTCAATTTCAATCTTGGTTTATATAACATACCTGAACAAAGGATGGGATCTGAAGTTTTTGAGCGATATCACTTCCGGGGAAGAGGGTAAAAAGGGTGAGTAGCCACAAATCTTGTATAGTTTTAATAGTAATATATTTATTTTTTCTGATTGTTGTTGAGATAGTAAAGTAACTTTATACGTGGCTGAATAAAATCTTTGTCCCGCCAGCCACTTCTTCAAATTGGGGAACAAATAGTAGTCCGAGGGAGCCAAGTCTGGAGAATAGGGGGGATGTGAAACGAGTTGGAATCCTATTTCCATTAATTTGGCGACCACAACTGCTGAGGTGTGTGCTGGTGCGTTGTCGTGATGGAAAAGGACTTTCTTGTGGGCCAATCGCGGGCGTTTTTCTTGCAGCTCGGTTTTCAAACGGTCCAATAACGATGAATAATATTCACCTGTAATAGTTTTACCCTTTTCCAGATAGTCGATGAGGATTATCCCTTGCGAATCCCAAAAGACAGTCGCCATAACCCTTCCGGCCGAAGGAACGGTCTTCACCTTTTTTGGTGCAGATTCCCCCTTGGTAACCCATTGTTTAGATTGTTGTTTGATCTCAGAAGTATAGTAATGTGTCCATGTTCCATCCACAGTGACGAAACGACGCTTAAAGTCCTCCGGATTCTTCTGGAACAGCTGCAAACCATCCTTGCAACACTTCACACGATTCCGTTTTTGGTCAAGCGTGAGCAATCGCGGCACCCATCTTGCGGATAGCTTTCTCATGTCCAAATGTTTATGCAAAATATTATGTACAGTCGAGATGCCCACAGCACTAGCAATCTCACGCACCTTAACTCTTCTGTCATCCATCACCATATCATGGATTTGATCAATGATTTCTGGAGTCGTAACCTCCATAGGCCGTCCAGAACGTTCAGCGTCATTTGTGCCCATATGGCCAGTCCGAAAATTTTGAAACCACTTATAAACTGTTCTAATCGAAGGTGCAGAGTCACCATAATGTTTATCAAGCTTCTCTTTAGTCTCCTGAGGCGTTTTGCCTTTCATAAAGTAATGTTTAATCACCACACGAAATTCTTTTTCGTCCATTTCTTGAAAATCACTCGACTTCCTTGATTCACACGAATGCCAAACACAAAGAAATAGACCAATATGGCTGAAACTTGGTGTGCGTTCATTCAAGAGATGCTACTAACTAAACATGACCTCGATACGCGCCGGTGGTGCCATCTCTCGGACTTTGCACGGACTTTTCAAAGCAGCCTCGTATATATATATATATATATATATATATATATATATATATATATATATATATATATATATATATATATCTTACAGGATAAAAGAATGAAAATCAACATATCAAAAGTGCTAAATCAAGGGTCGAAGGATATCCCAGACATCACAGAAGAAGAAATCACATCAGCCTTGGATATGAAAAATAACAAAGCTCCGGGTGAAGACAATATTGTAGTAGAGGCAATTAAACAAGAAGGAAAACAAATTATCAAATTACTTAAAATGTTATTCACTAAATGCCTCCTGAAAGGAATAAATCCATCGCAATAACTATTGTCATCATGCACAAAAAGGAGATACTTCAGACTTTACAAAGTATCGACCCATTAGCCTCCTGAGCCATGTATACAAGTTATTCACGAAAATACTTACCAGACGTCTAGCAAATAAATTCGAGTTTTTCGTTTCAAAAGAATAATAGATTTCCGCTCGGGATATGGTACAAACGACCATCTGCTTACAGTTAAAATCCTCATTGAAAAATGTATAGAATATAATAAGTCACTTGTAGTCATATTTGTGGACTTCGAAAAGGCTTTTGATTTTGTAAATCAGCAGAGACTTTTGGAAGCGCTTGCTGAGTGTTGTATTGATCATCGATATTCCAATGTAATTAAAAACATATATGAAAATGCTACCGCTCATGTTAATACACAAACTAATCAATCCCCTACCAAATTTCGAATCGAAAGAGCGGCAGGGTGATACGCTCTCACCCAAGCTTTTGATGTTGAGGTAGCATTGAAGGCGACTAGTGATGATCCTGGTCGACTTGGTGGTAGCGGTGTCATGGGCAGACATGAGAAAGGAGGTATGGTCCGACTTAGGAATGTTGGCGGTAAAGATGTTGAATAAATGGGGGAGAGGACGGAGCCTTGGAGGATTCCGGCTCGAATGGGCTTGACTTCATAAATGGTTTGGTTGACTTGAACCTGGAATGTACAATCCGAGAGAAAGGAGAAGATCCGTCGCGTAATTTTTGTGGGATAGCTGTGACGGATGAACTTGAGGATGAGACCTTTGTGCCAGACTCAGTCGGAGGCCTTGAAAACGTCAAGGAAGACAGTTCCAACCTGGTGCTTGCAATTGAGGCTGTTTACGATGTGTTGGAAGAGAGCTGTAGTGTGATGTACGGCCGTAAATACACAATATTAGGAGACATTTAAAAAGCATACATCCAAAAATGTTGGTAGCCAACAAACCTTAGCACCATCCAGTGTAAAATCGCCAAAACTCTTAATTCAAGACTGAGCCGTATAGGTAAAATTAGATCTAGTACCTTCGTTAGTTTAACCGAATATGGTACTAATATCGCTATTTAATGAATACCAGTATTTGTAAAAATAGAATGTGATACTAATAGAATATTGGATCTTTAGTACATCTCCCTGGTGAGAATGCTAGGTGCCATTCTGCCATATAAATCACCAAAAATGCGCGGGTGAGGGGTGAGGTATAAAGATATCTCTGTACCTGGGTCAGCAATGTTCTCGTTTTATATTGTTTAGAGTTACTGTTACATATCCGATAGTGGTTATAATATTCTATTTTTATGGTACAGGTACTGCCATTCATTAAATAGCGGCATTAGTACCCTATTCGCTTATCATAAAAAAGGTACTAAATCTTATTTGACCTAAACGTTTAGTTCTTGGCAATTTCATACCGGATTGCGCTGGGGTTATTTGGGTACTGGCGCTTTGTATGTTTTTTTTTAATTTCTCCTGCTAATACTGGGTATTTGCACTTCGCCTTTTGATCTATGCTGGCTGACCAGTTATGATATGGAATGGAACATGTATGTTCTACTGTGGTGATTCACAGATGGCATGGCCGAGATACCTATATCTTTGAGCGCTCGTACTTTTGCTGCAGGTTTCAGGGTCCCTAATACCGTCAGTTTATCTGTGTGTTAGTATAATAACTCAAGAATATAATAAGACACAGATTTTAAATTTGTATATATATTTATATTTATATATATATATATATATATATATATATATATATATATATATATATATATATATATATAATTTATATTTATATATATATATATATATATATATATATATATATATATATATATATAGTATGTTGGTGATATGGCTTCAATAAAAAGGAGTAAAAGAAGTGAGGTCGATATAGTTTGTAGAGTTCCAATAGTATTATAATTTTTCCTTGTTTTGGATTGACACATTTTAAGAGATATTTATATCTCTAGGTAATCATAAAGAGGGTAAAAGAAAGGGTAAGAAAAAAGTGAAAATGATATGTTTTTTTCCATTATTTCCATTTTTAATAAGAGCTCTTTCTCTGATCAACTAGCTTTTAATATATCCGGTTGAAATGCTTTTATTAAGTTATTCTTTCCTATGAGAAAATCATTTAGTCAAGTCAGTTCAGTATACGCATTTGTGAGGGTACTAATGGATAAGTCAATTTAATTTATGTTTATCTATTACAGAGAAACCCATTATTTTGAATATGTTTTCAGATATTGATAATATGCAGCAACTTAGCAGGGTACAAGGAATCAACAGCACCGGTTGATGAGAAGAAAAGGTTCTATTTCATTTAATCCGATCTGAATGACGAAAAAGATGACGAGAGAACTGTTCCCATTATTTCTATTAACTGTTTTGTATTTAACTCTATCTTCAAATCATTATAATGGGTTGATTTAGGATTTGATTTAGGTATCTATTCATAATATATGAAATTATTAGTGCTTCATTTTTTGTTTTTATTCAATGGAAGCAGAAATTGCCTGTTTTTCTACCCTATATAATCTAAACATTCCTTACATAAACAGCATCTTACGGAACAGCTGTGCTGAAATATGAATAAATAAATATTTAATTCAAAAATTAATACAACGTTTTAATTAATTTATAATCTTCTGTTCTTATGCGCATTATTTATAACATTTATAAACGAATTGTATGTAATACAGTCTCAAGCAGATGGCCGTATGTTTTCTCAAGGATCGTGTGCGATATGGATTTGGTAACATTTTTTAATAGATTTATAACCATAGTTCGTATTTACACCTTGATTAAATAAACAGACTCGTTAATCTTTCTCTTTTTACGGTTTGAGTCATGATAGTCAGACAGGCAACAACATATTTGTATGGTTTTAACATTCTATCACTTTTCAAGGTGAAAGAAAATCTTTTAAAGCAATGAGGCTTCTTAAAAATTATTATTCAATTGATTTGGTTAACTTGGCTATCAGCTAATGTAAACAGTTACACTAAATAGAAAACGTTACAATTGTCGGTGCAGGATTGCGGTTTCTAAATTGATATTTACTAGGTTAATCTATGACTTCGACCCAAAATTTACCAAAGAAATATCGAGTTTTCTGGTAAATTTTGGGTTTTTAGAACGATCTTTTAGTCAAAATTAAAATTAATGTATATTAAATAATCGAAATCCAAAAACAAAACAGCAAATTTTACTGTTCAAATCGGGAGTGGCCTAACAAAAAAGTATATAATCAAAAAATGCAAATCTACAGCATTTAAAATACGAGGCCTGTTTTTTTTCAACCTCCGATGGTCCATAAAAAAAATAAAATGAATTTAGTCGATATAATCACCGTGGCGATTAAGGCATTTGCAAAATCTGTTGTCGAGCTTTCCAATCTTCTCTTCATAGAATGTTGCCGCCAGTGAGTTGAGATGGACCTTAACGTTGTTTTGAAGCTCCGCATTAATCTTCAAGCTCTGCCCTCCTAGCCGCTTTTTAGTTTCAGGAAGAGGTGGAAGTCGCTCAGCGCTAAGTCGGGGCTATACGCCGCACAGTGGAAAAAAATGGAAAAAATTCGACCACTCCGCAAATCTAATCTAATGGCGGTAATCTTTTTTCTAATCTTCTTGGTCTATTATATGCTGGAAGTGCTAAAAATGTAAAGGCACTTTTTTGAAAAAGAAAAGACGCGCATTATTATTAGAGGTAATTATTAGAGTCAATTGTCCATGGTAAATGGATTATAACTACTTGGATTTCTGATTTTTAGTACAGCGAGCTATTGCGAAAGGATTTTTCTCAGATTTTAGTATTTGGTTAAATGATTATAAGTGTTTTTTTGACTTTTCAACATAAAATGCGTAATTTATTTCTTCTCTGTTACTCAAGCACGAATTTTATTTCAATAAAGTACTTCTATGCTGACACTAATGGATTCTTCTCTGTTTCAAAAAAGTGCCTTGACGGATTTCACATTTTTAGCACTTCCAGCATATAATATACGTTATACTAAGAAGATTAAAAAAAAAGATTAACTGCCATTGGATTAGATTTGAAGAGTGGCTCGAATTTTTTTCCCACTGTGCGCCGGGTGTTCAAAAACTTTCCCATTCAAATTGTTTAAGGAGCTGTTGGGTTCAGCAGCAGTGTGAGGGCGGGCGTTGTCATGAATGAAAAGAACTCCAGAAGTTAGCAGGTCTCTTCTTTGGTTTTGAATGACTCTCTGCAGTCGTCGTAAAGTCTGAGAATAAACAGCTGCATTGATCGTAGTCCCCAGTTCCATAAACTCAATAAGCAACACACCTTTTTGGTCTTAAAACACGGTAGCCATAACCTTCCTGTTATTGAAGGATTGTTTGAATTTTTTCGGTTTGTCTGGCAGTGACATACTGAATCCAGGTCTCATCTCCAGTCACAACTGATTTCAAAAAATCTTCACCTTCAGCCTCATAACGGGTGAGGAACGTCAGCGCTGATAGCTTTGTGGTTATCAGACAACATCTTTGGAACCCATCGAGCGCATAGTTTTTTGTAGCGAAGATGTTCTGTTACGATCGTTTAAATAGTTGATCATCAAACTTCAGGAAATTCCACACACAACTCACCTCTGGTAAATACCTGCTTTTCTCGAACCACTTAGTCAACTCGTTGAACAATGTCTTCTGTTGCGACAGACTTGCGTCCTTGTTCCCCTTCATCGTAAACATCAGTTCGGCCTTTTTAAAATTTCCTGCACCATTCACGCACAACATCACCACTCACAAAGTTTTCACCATATACTCGGCTCCTTCTTCAATGAATTTCCACTGCCCTATTCCCTTCCGCTTGAAGAAACCGAATTACACTACGCAACTCGCACTAGGCGGGAAAATCAATCGGTAGCAGCCATCTTTACGTGCCTGCAACTCAGCTTAAAATGGCCTAATGGCATTGAAAATGACAGAGGTTATAGTGGGGGGGATGCGCAGTCACCCTTCGAGCATCCCTACCTTCTAGCACTCGACTGACTGTTTACAGACACGATCGGAAGTTGGAAAAAAAATGGCTCTCGTTTATTATATACTAGCCGTGCCCGCGGCTCCGCGGGCAGTTGATTCACTATTATCGCCACTGCTTATTATATGTATGTTACCTATAAAATATATCCTATAACTTGACCAGAGAATATATGTATGAATTAAAAAAAACACGTAAGTCGGATAAGTGTTTCTCGAATGATAAGCGCAGTAACGGACAGACAGAGAAACGTTGCGCTTTATATGTATTATATATATTATTATTATTATTATATAACCTGGCCAAAAAGCATATGTATGAATTAAAAAAAACACGTAAATCGGATAAGTGGTTCTCGCTTGATAAGCGCACTAACGGAAAGAGAGACAGACAGGCAGAGAGGTGTTGCATTTTATATATATTATATTCTCTGCTACATTATATTGTTCTATATTTAACGGTTTAGGCAGCATATTACAAGAGAGCGCGCTAGCGACAAACTTTTTTCCAACTTGATTCACTATTATCGTCACTACATAATTCTTATGTTACCTAATGTAATAAAATATATATCTATAACCTAGTCAGAGAACATATGTATGAATTAAAAAAAAAATCACGTAAATTGGATAAGTGGTTCTCGAGGGATAAGCGCACTAACGGACAGACAGACAGACAGGCAGAGAGACGTTCCATGTTATATATATTATAGATAGAGATTATTATTATTATTATATAACCTGGACAAAGAACATATGTATGAATTTAAAAAAGACACGTAAATCGGATAAGTGGTTCTCGCGTGATAAGCGCACTAACGGACAGACAGACAGACAGACAGAGAGACGTTGCATTTTATATATTATATTCTTTGCTACATAATATTGTTCCATATTTAACAGTTTAGGTAGCGTATTGTAAGAGAGCGCGCTAGCGGCAAACTTTTTTCCGACTTGATTCACTATTATCGTCACTGTTCATTCCTTATGATACCTAACGTAATAAGATATAGCCTATAACCTGGCCATAGGACATAAATAGGATAAGTTGTTCTCCAATGAAAAGCGCACTAACGGACGGACAAACAGACGGACAGAGAGATGTTGCATTTTATATATATTATAGATTATTTTCAATTTATCAGTAACGATTATTGTCATTTGCATATTATTAACAGAAAAATGGGAGATACCCTTTTATCTATGCAGTAAAGAATGATCATTATGTTTGTGATTATATTGTTTAACAAGAAATTTCTAAGGACACGAATCTAAATTTTTGCTAATATAAGATAGATACCTGAATTAGCATACGATACGGTTATTATTTTTTCTTTTTATTTTGCTTAGTTACTATAACGAAAATAGCTTAACAGTTTGCACCATTAGTTATCGTAGGCTTAAAGATTCCCAAATCTCAAATATCAGGGTTACACCCTTCTGTGAAATCACACTCAACGTGGTAAAAAATCAGAGATGAATGAAAATATTAATTCTACAGTGTGTCCCAAAAAGTTTTATACAAATGGAGAAAAAGTTTATTTTACATATTATAAAAAAAATTATTCCTGATAAAAAGTTCTACATCACATGGATATTCATAATAATGCATCAAAAGTTTAAAATATTTGATGGTATACAGGGAAAGTAAAAAATAATAATTTATAATGAAGAGTAAAGTGTGTTTAAATTTAAATACAGAGCAAAATATTAATTGAAAATGTTAATAGGAACTAAAAAATTATTCTCACGTTTAGATTTGTGGCCTTCCTAGTTAGAAATTCAAAAAAAACTCCAGTAAACACGTTAGTAATTGTCGGATTATTCATTGAATAATCCGACAATATTTTTGTTAAGAATTTGATAATCTTTTTATCTGCTTTGTAACAATTACATCCATTATAAATATGTGTTAATATCATTTTATTTCAAATTGTAACATTACTTAATTACTACGTACATAACATAACACACACGGATTAATTCTTTTTGTTTTATTATCTTTTTAACTTTATTGCATAAATGCTTCAATGTATTCATTGTCCCTTTCTAAACAGGTGATTGTTCTTTGAGAAAAATCTTTTATTACATCTCTAATTACGTCAGGAGTTATAGCTTCACATGTTTCCCTAATGACTCTCTCAAGATCAACATCTTGAATGGCCTTTTAAGATAAACCTTTTCTTTTAAGTAGCCCCATAAAAAAAGTCTAGAGGGGTGATCTCCGGAGACCTTGGGGGCCAAGTAAATTGCACATACCTCCCTATTACTCTACCGTTAAAAATATGGAGGAGATAATCTAGAACATTTCTCGTACTGTGACATGATGCACCATCATATTGTTAGCATATACGTTGTCTTTCAATTATTGGTAGGCGATTAAAAAACTCAGGGAACTCATTATTTAAAAATTCTAGGTAACGTTCAGCATTCATATTATTTCGGAAAAAGAATGATCTAACTATTCTACCTTTAAAAATTCCACACCATACATTGGTTTTAAACGAGTATTGATCTCGAGTTTGGATATTGAAGTTAGAACTAACATTGCTCCACCAACGATAGTTTTGAGAACTTATTGTCCCATTAGACGTACATGTCACTTCGTCAGAGAAAACTATTTGTCTTGCCATTAACCTGTTATCTTTCAACTCTCCTTAAAACCAAACACAAAATTCAAATCTTCGTTCAAAATCTTCTGCTTTTAAAGTATGTGAAAATTGAGGTTTGTATAGTTTAAATTTATTTGATCTTAAAATCCTCGCGACTATAGTTTTACTCACATTCAATAAAGCTGATCTTTTCCGAAGTGGAACTTTTGGCTTTTCTACTACCGACAGCATTACTTAATTTTGATTATCTTCATTTGAAACCCATGCACTATGTTTCTTTTTAAATTTATTTTCAAAACTTCCATAAATTTTGAATTTATTTATTAGATATCCTACAGTTGTGAAGTATACAGTTTTATCATTATTATCTATTATTAAAGATTTCTGCTGCTTCTTTAAAAGTTTTATCTCCAATTATGAGAATACGTTCAATTTTATCTTCAACACACAATTTTACTGGCATTTCTAATTATTGCAAATACAGACAGACGTTAGCTTTGAAGTTTGCTGATTGATATGTTCATTTATTTTCAGCTTAAAATTTGTAGTGATTTCGTTTTCTCCTATTCAATAAATAATCCAACAATTGCTGACGTGTTTACTGGAGTTTTTCAGAATTTTTAACTAGGAAGGCCACAAATCTAAAGGCGAGCATAATTTTTTTTATGGGTCTAGCACACTTGCTACAGGGAAGTCCCTAAAGCGCTACAGGATCGACACGTATGCGGAGAAAGCGATTCACGTTGTTCTTGAATCGCTGTAAATTACCTCGGTGCGAAACACAGTCCTGGGCAAATTGTTCCAAAGGGATGATGTTCTCCATATAAAAGACTGCTTGAAAAGCGTTGTACGTGGAGTAACAAGCTGAAACTCATACGGATGTGAAGTATTAGCGCGACGTGTACTTCTAACACGCACCGCTCTGGGAGGAATTAAGCGGGCCACATCCTTCAAACACTTTCCATGAAAATACTTGTAGAATAGGCTCAAGTCGCCAACCGTTCTTCCATCTTCCAGCGAATGTTTATGAGCGGAGCTCCAAACATGGGAGCAGTATTCCATAGTTGGTCGAATTTGAGCTTTGTAAAGAATTAACAGTTGTGGAGTGTAAAGCTTTCTGGTCCGAAATAATATTCCCAACTTTTGAGAAGCTCTCCTTGCTATGCCTACAACATATTCATGCCAGGACATATTTGCTTCCAAATTGACGCCCAACAAACTGAGTGACGATGTTAGAGGAATGGAGTGCCCCGACATAACTATGTCGGATTCAGCAACATTAACTTTTTTAGAAAGACTGCCGCCTGGGTTTTTGTAGCGTTAAATTCCACTTGGTTACTGTTACCCCAAGATAGAATTTCTTCCAAGTCTTTGTTAAGTTGAATGACTTCCTGCTGTCTGCGGACATTCGTCTAAGTAGCCGATGTCCGAGCGTGCAAAGTGAATGAAGAGATAAGTATACTGTCATCTGCAAAGCTGTAGATTGGATTCTCCGTCTCTCTCGTTAATATAAATGAGAAAGAGAGTAGGAGACAGTATGGAGCCTTGGGGTACACCGGCGTTGATAGTGAATCCGCCCACTGCCACTCGTAAAAAACGCTCTCTGAGGAAACATGAGAGCCACAAACAGAACTTTTCCGACATACCATAAGAACGTAGCTTAGCCAACAGCCCATAGTGCCAAACACGGTCGAATGCCTTGGATATGTTAAGAGCAACCGCTCGAGATTCTCCAAAGTGTTCAATTGTGTTGTTCCAAACATGTGTTACATAAGTCAGAAAATCTCCTGTTGATCTATTTTTACGAAAGCCATACTGATGATCGCTAATAATGTTGAATCCTTCAAGATACTTTAGAAGATGCTGATTGATACCCTTTTCCATGACTTTCGATATTATTGAAAGCAGTGGGATTGGTCGGTAGTTATTTGGCAAGGTCTTCTTGCCTTTTTTAGGTATCGGCTGAACTGTGACACATTTCCAGCAGGAAGGAAATATTCCCTTTCTGTAGGATAGGTTGAAAAGTCTACAGAAAACTGGTGTTAGTTCCCCCACACAGTTTTTGAGAACTATGGCAGGTATTCCGTCAGCGCCAGAAGCTTTTTTGGTGTCTAGCTGCATCAAAATACATTTTATGATACGCTGTCTGAAGACAATATCGGGCATCCTTGACTGCACAATGGGAATAGTAGGTGGTGTTTTTCTTTGGAAATCGACAGTAGAATGTGAAGCAAAGAGTTCAGCCAACAAGTTCGCTTTCTCAACAGGTGTCGTTGCAATAGAATTATCTGGCCGTGTGAGTGGTGGTATGGTAGACTTGGTGAAATTTTGACTAACTGCCTTAGCGACCGACCAAAAGGACCTGGAACTGTTGTGACAAGCGAAAAGTTTGTTTCTAATCCGTTGATTGTGTGTTTTCTTCGTCGATAATTTCTTTGCATCTGTTTCTGGCACGAACAAAGGTGTTACGATTTATGGTGTTAGAATTTTCTCGCCATTGTCGGTATGCAAGATGTTTAGAAGCAACAGCTTCTTTGCATTTTCGGTTAAACCAAGGCTTGTCGTTGAAAGGGCATTTCTTCGAAAAAGGGATGTAAGCCTCCATACCGGCCAAAATAACATCGGAAACCTCTCTGGCGCAGTAAGATGGGTCGTCGGATCGAAAACAAACGTCTAACCAGGGGAAAGTTCGAAAATATTCCATGAGATCTTCCCATTTAGCAGATCTGTAGTGCCAAATCTTGCACGGTTTAGGCGCCTCTCTGTCACTGATTGGTAGAATTTTTTAGTTCCTATTAACATTTTTAATTACTATTTTGCTCTGTATTTAAATTTAAACACACTTTACTCTTCATTATAAATCATTATATTTTATTTTCCCTGTATACCATCAAATATTTTAAACTTTTGATGCTTGATTATGGATTTCCATGTGATGCAGAACTTTTTATCAAGAAGAAATTTTTTTGTACTATTAAGATGAACTTTTTCTCTATTTGTATAAAACGTTTTAGGACACGCTATATATAGAGGTTAATAGTCAAGCTCTGATTTATTTATTTTGTTATATAAGATAATTTCATACAGTATTTTATGTTCACTTTTCTACTATTCTTACGATAAGTGTTCTACAACTCCATGTGCCACGCCTATGTCGTAGTCGCATAATGGCCGACATTCCATTTATGAATTATCCGCAAATCATTCCTATATTAGTGATTTATTTATATTTTTGACCGTAAGTCAATTGTCCTGTCACATTTTATGGTCTGGCAAGAAATCTGGTATTCTGTAAATGAATGGTCCTGTTTATATTTTACTTAATCTGAGGCTGCTAGAATTTAAGATAACAAGACCGCATTCGTTGGAGCTAAATCCAAATATTTAGGTTGAAGAAATGACTAGTAAACATCTTCAGCAATATCTACAAATCCTGGCTAGTGCGATGTTACTTAAACGTACGCATATAGAGAGTTCAAATGTTTAGCGTGTAAAACTGTTCCTGTAATAGTTTATATGACATATATGCAGGATATTCCATCGCCTAAGCAAGCACCAACACGGATCCCTGATCGAGACGGAGAGTTTACCAGTCTTCTTGATCTCTTTTTAACCACCAATCCGGAGATTTACACAGCGTAAATCCGCCGTTAGGTTCTTCCGACCATAAACTACTTTCGACATCGAGTGTTCTACCAATCAATGACAGAGAGGCGCCTAAACCACGCAAGATTTGGCACTACAAGTCTGCTAACTGGGAAGATCTCATGGAATATTTTCGAACTTTCCCTTGGTTAGACATTTGTTTTCGATCCGACGACCCATCTGACTGCGCCAGGGAGGTTTCCGATGTTATTTTGGCCGGTATGGAGGCTTACATCCCTTTTTCGAAGAAATGCCCTTCCAACGGCAAGCCTTGGTTTGACCGAAAATGCAAAGAAGCTGTTGTTTCTAAACATCTCACATACCGACAATGGCGCGAAAATCCTAACACTATAAATCGTAACGCATTTGTTCGTGCCAGGAACAGATGCAAAGAAATTATCGACGAAACCAAGGAGGTACACAATCAACGGATTAGAAACAAACTTCTCGCCTGTCCCGGCAATTCAAGGTCCTTTTGGTCGGTCGCTAAGGCAGTTAGTCAAAATTTCACCAAATCCACCATACCACCACTCACACGGCCAGATAATTCTATTGCAACGACACCTGTTGAGAAAGCGAACTTGTTGGCTGAACTCTTTGCTTCACATTCTACTGTCGATTTCCAAGGAAAAACACCACCTAGTATTCCCATAGTGCAGTCAAGGATGCCCGACGTTGTCTTCAGACAGCGTATCATAAAGCGTATTCTAATGAAGCTAGACACCAAAAAGGCATCTGGCGCTGACGGAATACCTGCCATAGTTCTTAAAATCTGTGCGAGGGAACTAACACCAGTTTTCTATAGACTTTTCAACCTATCCTACAGAAAGGGAATATTTCCTTCCTGCTGGAAATGTGCTACAGTTCAGCCGATACCTAAAAAAGGCAAGACGACCTTGCCAAATAACTACCGACCAATCGTACTGCTTTCAATAATATCGAAAGTCATGGAAAAGGCTATCAATCAGCATCTTCTAAAATATCTTGAAGGATTCAACATTATTAGCGATCACCAATATGGCTTTCGTAAAAATAGATCAACAGGAGATCTTCTGACTTATGTAACACATGTTTGGAACAATGCAATTGAACACTTTGAAGAATCTCGAGCGGTTGCTCTTGACATATCCAAGGCATTCGACCGTGTTTGGCACGATGGGCTGTTGGCTAAGCTACGTTCTTATGGTATGTCGGAAAAGTTCTGTTTGTGGCTCTAATGTTTCCTCAGAGAGCGTTCTTTACGAGTGGCAGTCGACGGATTTCTTTCTAACACCTTCACTATCAACGCCGGTGTACCCCAAGGCTCCATACTGTCCCCTACTCTCTTTCTCATATACATTAACAATCTGCTGGAAAAGACCGAGAATCCAATCTACAGCTTTGCAGATGACAGTACCCTTATCTCTTCATTCACTTTGAATGCTCGGACCTCGGCTACTCAGACGAATATCCGCAGACAGCAGGAAGTCATTCAACTTAACAAAGACCTGGAAGAAATTCTATCTTGGGGATGACAGTAACCAAGTCGAATTTAACGCTACTAAAACCCAGGAGGCAGTTTTTTCTAAAAAAGCTAACGTTGCTGAACCCGACATAGTTAGGTCGGGGCACTCCATTCCTCTAACATCGTCACTCAATTTGTTGGGCGTTAATTTGGGAGCAAATATGTCCTGGCATGAACATGTTGCAGGCATAGCAAGGAGAGCTTCTCAAAAGTTGGGAATATTATTTCGAACCAGAAAGCTTTACACTCCACAACAACTGTTAATTCTTTACAAAGCTCAAATTCGACCAACTATGGAATACTGCTCCCATGTTTGGAGCTCCCAAACATACACTGCATTTGTTGGATTCTATGCAGAGCAGAGCTGTTCGTCTGATTGGAGACCCGGAACTGACCGTCGGCCTTGATTCACTGGAACATCAAAGAACGGTTGTCGACTTGAGCCTATTCTACAAGTACTTTCATGGAAAGTGTTCGAAGGATGTGGCCCGCTTAATTCCTCCCAGAGCGGTGCATGTTAGAAGTACACGTCGCGCTAATTCTTCACATCCGTATGAGGTTCAGCTTGTTACTCCTCGTACAACGCTTTTCAAGTAGTCTTTTATATGGAGAACATCATCCCTTTGGAATAATTTGCCCAGGACTGTGTTTCCCACCGAGTACAATCTACAGCGATTCAAGAACAACGTGAATCGCTTTTTCCGCACACGTGTCGCTCCTGTAGCGCTTTAGGGACTTCCCTGTGGCACGTGTGCTAGACCCATAAAAAAAAAGCAGTATAGTAATCGTTCCTAAGATCTGGAAGGAGGATACCTTTGGCAAGTAACTATAGTATATTTCTCTTTACCATTATTCTCCATAATAAAACAAACTGGTTAAAGGGATCAGTTTGTGTATTTTATAAATATATTGAGTAATCGGAAAATTATTTAATTCTACACTTCCCTGAAGGTAATAAAATAGTTAACGAAACATGAACTGATCTTTAGAAAAACTAGTCTAACAAGTTATACGGCCAAACAATTTTAATTAATAAAACCGGTCAAATGCAAGTTGGACTTGCGCAATTAGTGTTCCGTACCGTAATTGCTTTTAAAATAAAATAAAATCCTTACTTACGCTGGTTAATTAGGTCCCTGACACCTTAAGATCCAATACGTATTTTCACGTTTTTTCTTAGTGAATAATGTATAATAGTTATAGTATCTTAGCTATCTAATAGCCAATAAATCAATCTATCTCCATTTAGAATCTAGTAATAATAGTCTAAAACAAATATTTACTATACACAAGAGCGACTTGCCATTCGGTTACAGTAATGGACTAAATTACAAAAACCGTCAAGAACATAGTTTTTCATACCAGATAAATTATCCAATGTAATGCAGTCTACACTCATGATAATTTTCGCTTAATCTGCACTTTATGGAGAATATTTCAGAATTTATTCAAAATTTTTTTGATCAGTACTTTTCGAGATAAAGGTAATTTTTTTTTAAATAGTACAAAGAAAAATGTACACAAGTTTTACATCATATATATTTTTAAACTCGTGTTTTCACAAGCTTTTATTTGATACCCCACTCGATGCTCTGGTATTTTTTTTTACTTTATATTTCACCCCCCCAAAACTAACCCCTTAAGTCAGAATTTAACTTTCAAAGTTACACGACTCTGATTGGGCCATCAATTCCTATATTTGTAGTACGTCAAATAGTTCCAGAGAAAATCGGATATAACAGATGGACACCGAAGTGATCCCACATTAAAAATGACAAAGAAATTAATAAAGTTAAATAAACTAAATTAACTTGATGGTGGTATAGTAGTTAACAGAATATATCTTTGATTTTGTAAAAACTTACCTGGCCAGTTAGTTTTTAGTAGTCAAGATACTAATTTGTAAGATTTTAAATTGCATAGCTAACCCTTCGCAAACTCAGATGATAATTTTACAGAAAAAGTGCAGGAAAAAAAATACACTAACATAGGTTTTGGAATAACTTTTTTATGTTTCGCCCGAAGACCTAAGGAGTAAAGTCAAGAGACAGGCCTAATGATTAAAAAAATGGTTTCCTGTATAAGGTGCGTGATTTAGACTATGAAAGATATGCCATTTTTTAACTTGTTAATATTTTTAGCAGGTAATTTTAATTTTTGCTTGTCATTGTTAAAAATAACCAACCCATACTTAACTTATTGTTTACTATTTTTTTCTGCTTGGGATTGACGTACTTACTATTACTATTATAATACCTTTATATTGCGTGTACTAAAATGTACTAGAATTGCGGCTCTAAACCTAACAACTCATAATTAATATTGATCTAAAATTTAGCATTTGTTGAATAAAAAGTAAAATGGAAATTATACTGTATAGACAGGAACAATAGTTTATAGAATTTTAATTGTAGCCCACTAAAGGGATTTTCTAAAATTCATTTACTAGTACTACTACTGATTGTTCAAAAATGCCAAAAATAGAAAATTAGGACTTTTGAAAACTGAAGACTTTTTGGGTAGAAAAGATGAATTCTTACCGCCCCGATGAATTTAGAAATAAGCCTTCTTTTAATACACCTGCAACAGGGTTTTTTTTTGAAAAGTTACTCCTCTCGGATCGTCGATTTTAGTCTATTGTATTGGGAAGGGTTTAAGCTTTTACAATTTTTTTGCAAGCAGGCTTTTTAGAAAGTGCTTTATTTGAGGGTTTCGAGAGGAGCCTTTTCATTTCCTTGTTAACGCTTTATGATCTGGAACTCTACTTACACCAAACTAGGCGATATAGCTATAAAGGATGCTGTCAGGATTGTAACTGGCTTCCTGACACCAACTGCAACCGAGAAGCTTTACTCCATTGCAGATGCAGATTAAAATCTAGTAAAGGTTTCCATATCACGACCCAGCCAACTTTGCTACCCCAAGCACGACCAAACTTCATAGAGCCTACAGAAAAAATAAGCACTGGGCATGATTTGACCTACCCTGTCTAGAGAACTCTAAACAGGCTTTGGACAGGTGTAAGCAGATGCAGGGAAACCCTCAGAAAATTGAGATACTATACATCAACGAGGAAACAAGTTGTGAGTGTGGTGCAACATAAGATCAACACCACCTACCCTATTGTCCAAATATTGGAACTACTTGAACGAAAATTAGAAAATTTTTTTAAAAATAATTAAAAACGGAAACAGAACAAGGAATTTTCAATTTGCTCCAAATTTTGTTGTTTTTCCTGTATCTTTTAATGCTGATTTTTAATCTATTACTTTTAAGAATGCCTACATTGTTGAAAGCAACCAACCCATACATAACCTTTTGTTTATTATTTTTTTCTGCTTGGGATTGAAGCATTTACTTTACAGAAATAGGTTTCGTTCAGTTGGATAATAACTGCAGTAATATTTGTATTTCTTGTAATATCTTTTTAATATGTGCACTAAAATGTATTAGTTTTCTGGCTACAAACGTAGTAAATCATAATTAATATTGGTCTAGAATTTAGCATCTATGATATATTTATAAAACGCAACGTCTCTCTGTCTGTCTGTCTGCCCGTTAGTGCGCTTATCACTCGAGAACCACTTATCCGATTTACGTTTTTTTTTTTTAATTCATTCATACATGTTCCTTGGCCAGGTTTTAGTATATATTTTATTACGTTCGGTAAAATAAAGACTAAGCAGTGACAATAATAGTGAATCAATTGGATTTTGTAAAATTCATTTACTAGTACTACTACTTATTGTTCAAAAATGCCAAAGGCAGAAAATTAGAACTTCTAAAAACCTAAATTTGGCCTTTTCGAGGAGAAAAAGGTAATAAATAAAGCATATACTTCTCCCCGCCCCCGATGACTTTAAAAATAAGACCCCTTCCAATATTCATGCTACAGGTTTTTTTGAAAAGTTACCCCCTACCCAAATGTCGATTTTATTTTAGGTAAGGCTTTTAGAATTTCTTTGCAAGTATACTTTTTATCAAGCTCTCCTTTTTTTTGGATGATTTCGAGAGGAGCTTTTACATTTCCTGTTTAACGCTTGATCTGGAACTCTACTCGCGCCAAACTAGTCCATGTAGCTGTCAACGATGCTGTGAAGGTCGAAACTGGGTGCCTGAAGCTAACTACAACTGAGATGGTTTACCTTATTGCCAGAATTGCACCCCCCAAAGTCAGGAGAGAAATAGTAACTAAAATAGAAAGAAGAAAGCAAAGTAATGACATGCGACACCCAATGTACGGACAAGCATCAAAAAGATCCAGATTAAAATTTAGGAAAAGTTTCATGCCAGGATCCACCCAACTTTACTACCCCCAACCAGTGCTTGACTTTATACGTTGAAAAATATAACAACACCAAACGTTATAGAACCTACAGAAAAAATAAGCGCTGGGCATGACTTAACTGTCTGGAGAACTCTAAACAGACTTCGGATAGGTGTAAGTAAATGCAAGAAAACACTCAAAAAATGGGGATACATCATCAAGGAAACAAGTTGTGAGTGCGATGCGACATAAGACCAACACCATCTACTCCATTGCCCAAATACTGGAACTATTTGCACATCAGAGGATCTTTTAGTGGCCAATGAGAATGTTATTCTTATAGCCCAATACTGAAAAGGAAAATATGGTAGTAACTGGACTCAGAAAGTAAGTATTTCCTTGTTAGGATTTTTTAGAAGTCCCTCTTACTTTCTTTCTTTCCAACATTTGGAACAGCACTGTATTTTTTATAGTTATATAATAATACTCCTGGTGATTGAATCAAAAAAAATAATGTTGAAGAATAAAATCGTCATAAAACAGGACAAAAATTTTTCCATTATTGCTTTTATTATTTGCATTGCATT
Organism: Pachyrhynchus sulphureomaculatus; assembly: GCA_019049505.1. Taxonomy (NCBI): domain Eukaryota; kingdom Metazoa; phylum Arthropoda; class Insecta; order Coleoptera; family Curculionidae; genus Pachyrhynchus; species Pachyrhynchus sulphureomaculatus. The sequence continues at coordinate 72,231,081 of CM032448.1, read as the reverse complement.
GCATTTATTATTTATATTTTATTTATTATTTAACTACCACGGAAAATTCATTCCTGTATGTAGCAAATCTACTTTTACATAAATTATAAACTAATTAAAAGTCCTTTAGAAATAACTTCCCTCGAAAAAATGAACAACAGTTACGAACGAAAATCAGAGAACATTTTTTAAATAATTAAGGAGCGAAACTGAACAAGGAATTTTCAATTCGCACCAAATTTTATTGTTTTTCCTGTGTCTGTTAATGCTTACTATTAAGAATGCCTACATAAACCAATATGTTAATTTAAATATTCAATGTTCTTGTACTGACTATGATATATTAGGTTGATAATAATGAAAACCAGACAAGACTTTCCAATTTTTATATCGCAAGATATGGAAATTTTGCAAGAAGTAAACACTACTTAAATTTCCACTAAATTTTTATTTTTAACACCATGACATGTTTCGCTGTACGACAGCTTCTTCAGATGGTTTGTTACAAAATGCGGGAAAATTACTATAATAAATGATTGGTTCCCAATTTATGGCAGGTAATAAAATAATTTAATTAAAACAGATTTAGTAATGGTGAATTATTTAAGTCTAATTGTTCATTTATTAAGGAATCTTAATTTTTCAATTTGTTTATTTTGTGTGTTAATTTGTTTGGGTTGAATTGGTGGTTATTTTCAATTAAATGATTTGCGTAATTTGAGTTATTTTTTTTATTGATGTGTGTATGATGAAGCATGTTCTTTTATTCTTTTTGAAAAACTTCTTCCTGTTTGACCTATATATGTTTTTGAGCAATTTCCAGAATTTAATTTGTATACTCCGGATCTATTGTCTCTATCTGTTTTAGTTTTGTTATTTTTTATAAATTTGCCAAGTGTGTTGGATGTTTTAAATGCTGTGTTAATATTTAATTTTCTCAAGAATCTATTTAATTTAGTGTTGCATCTACCATAGTACGTTATTGACTTTACGTTTTTATAAGGTTCTTTATTACTCGGAAAAACTGTACTAATGGCAAAGTTTTTTCTTGAGAATATTATCTATTATGGATGGTGAATAGTCATTATTTACTGCTAATTGTTTTATAATATTAAGTTCTTTTTGAAAATCGTCTTGATTCAGAGGAATATTTATTAGTCTGTGAATCATATCATATATTTATTATAGTAATTTTCCCTCATTTTGAAACAAAATCAATAATAGCTTAAACTTCCTTGACCTAACAATAAAAAGACATAATAACAAATACATTTTTTCTATTTACTATAAACCGTCACATATTGACATAATTATCCATAATACCTCATGTCATCCACCAAGTCACAAACTTGCAGTTTTTCATAATATGGTTCACAGACTAATAAATATTGACATAATTATCCATAATACCTCATGTCATCCACCAAGTCACAAACTTGCAATTTTTCATAATATGGTTCACAGACTAATAAATATTCCTCTGGACCAAGACGATTTTCAAAAAGAACTTAATATTATAAAACAATTAGCAGTAAATAATGACTATTCACCATTCATAATAGATAATATTCTCAAGAAAAAACTTGACAAAAAAGCCATTAGTACAGTTTTTCCGAGTAATAAAGAACCTTATAAAAACGTAAAGTCAATAACGTACTATGGTAGATGCAGCACTAAATTAACAGATTTTTGAGAAAATTAAATATTATCATAGCATTTAAAACATCCGACACACTTGGCAAATTTATAAAAAATAACAAAACTAAAACAGATAGAGACAATAGATCCGGAGTATACAAATTAAATTGTGGAAATTGCTCAAAAACATACATAGGTCAAACAGGAAGAAGTTTTTCAAAAAGAATAAAAGAACATGCTTCATCATACATACATCTATAAAAAAGAATAACTCAAATTACGCAAATCATTTAATTGAAAATAACCACCAATTCAACCCAAACAAATTAACACACAAAATAAACAAATTGAAAAATAAGATGAACAATTAGACTTAAATAATTCACCATTACTAAATCTGTTTTAATTAAATTATTTTATTACCTGCCAAAAATTGTGAACCAACCATTTATTATAGTAATTTTCCCTCATTTTGTAACAAACCATCTGAAGAAGCTGTCGTACAGCGAAACATGTCATGGTGTTAAAAATAAAAATTTAGTGGAAATTGAAGTAGTGTTTACTTCTTGCAAGACTTCTAATTATGGATCTCCACCAAGTATCGGCTGAATCAATCCAACTCAGAAAATGGTTTACTATGTGTTAAAATTAATAAATCCGTAATGCTTATAAAACCTCATAAAACATATTAAACGCACCACCTGAAGGGATGAATAAGCCTAAAAGTGTCGCGCCACATAACGTAATCTGCACTTCCTTCCTTCCAGTTCATTCCTCTCTCCTGATAAGTACAATAATAACTTATGACTTAAATTAGGTTCCTTTGTGTATTAAAAACAAAAAATCAGGTAAAGCCAGCAAAATAACACAATATATGTCAACCCTTACTCCTCTCCTGAAGAGAATTTGCTTAAAAATAATATATTTGCATGTTACTTTAGTATTTAATGTAGTACATCAAATTTAAAAATAATATTTTAATTCACTCCGAAAATATCGCAGCAATAGTCCAACAAACAGGCAGAAATTGAAGGGGCCCAACCTATAGCTGATAGAAATGCAATATGCTCTAAGGGGATTTTTTTTCAGTAACCCAATAGTTCTTACAGAGTTAGAAGTAGAAGCAGGAAACAGGTAATACAGATTAATTAATTAAATTCTTTTTTTTTCTATTTAAAAAATTAAAATAATCAATTATTAAAAAAATCGGTAAAGTTAATTAATTAATATTTCATTTGCAAACAAGCAGTTCTAAAATAAATACTGAATTTGACTTTACAACTCGAATTTCATGGTGAGATATTAATCACAATTTGAGGAGAGGAAAAACTTCCGTGATATTTACAAATGAAACTTGACATTAACCTGTACGTAATATTTCTACTAACCTTTTAAATAATAATAAAGTAATATATTTTAGATTTCCCAACTTCATAAATCCTGAAAAATGTGTCGATTATCTGAACCCAAAAAGGTACAAAAATTCTCATAATACTTTTGAAACTATATAACATTTAACAAATCTTTCACCTCCATTCCCTAAATCAATCTGGTTGCTTTCCTACTTCAAGTATTATATTCATATATTTCAAATTTTAAACCGTTATCGCATTTCGTTTGAGAGTTTTCATGCCAAAAGACTGCCAGACAGACAGACAAACCGATAAAAATAAGAAACTATGTTTTTCGTGATTTAGAAACACCAAAACTTGAGGAATTTGACATATTTCATGTCGCTGTAATAAAATGATCCTCAATTGCTATTCTTAACTAGTACACTAATGATGCTTTCAGATCCACTATCTGGTTTTCCTCGTTTTCCACAGCACTCTTTTTTTTGAATAATTAGTTAGGTCAGGTTAGTTTTTCTCCTTCATATTCGATTATTATCATAACTTTACACAAGTATCGCTAACAGCGTATAACTCATTATATAAGTAGTAATCCAACAAATTCTGTTCAGTAGTTCTTTATCAAAAATTATCTGTAATTTTTCTTTTTGAACACCCTGTATGTAGTTTACTTTTGATATTAGTATAAATATTTAAGATCTTCGGAAAAAGTCTTTTCATCTAATACACAACTCGATCGCATTTGAACATTTTATTTTTTTAATGTAGGATAAAATAGTACCTGACGTCAACCGTATTGGATTTTTGTATAACAAGTATCTATTGCGCCATCACAGGGGATTATTCAAGCTATTTCACAAGAAAATATATCCTAATGTTTAGACTCTATGGAAAACTAGATAATTCATTTTATTTAACATACGTTTTTGGACATCCTGTATATTTTTTTTATAAAAGTAATTATTTACATACAGTACATCTCTGATATAACGAGCACTCAAGGGATCACGAGATTTGTTAGTTATAAACGAGTATTCGTTATAAAGGAAAAAAAAAAGCGTTAATGTAATTTCAGTTCTTTATTATATGCTAATCAAACAAATTCAGTTTATTTTGATACGGAATAATTAGAGATTAAACTTTGTTTCTTTTTCCTGGTTTCCAAATAATTTTATTGAAGTAGTTTATTGAGAACTTTCCAAACCTAAATTGCCCTGGTATTGCCGGGTATGCATGAAATGTAATTTTGAACGATTTCCAATACTTTTAATGTTTCGGATAGAATCTAAATGATTACTGCATCATCATCCATGGTCTCTAGTTAAGTAGAAATACCAGAATTGTCTTTAACCATTTTCACACTGTTAAAATAACTACGGGTATCATTAGTGATAATTTCAAAATCTGCTTGAATGTAATCCGTACCTTCAAAGTCATCGATGCCATTTTAGTGACCCATTCAGATCACTTCAAATTGTCTTCATTTCTCCTGTAATAATTTGAATATTTCAATAGTAACCATTCGGCAAATGCGCATCTTTTGATTCAGATCCGTTGTCCTAAAACCTGAGTACCGAAAGCAGTTTCCAACTGTTGTTCAGACGCAAATCGGAGATTGTCTATAGTGAGATTTTAAGCAACAAATTTTGCCTTAATCCATAAGCTGGAGAACCAACGTGCATTAGGAGGGAGGAATACAACTTCAATGTTATGTAAATTTTTTAGTCTAGGGGGGCGGGGCAATTAACTATCGGCAAAACTATTTTTCCGATGAATCATGATGATCAAGCATCTGTCCCAACTTCGTAATTTTGCTTCAAATAACTGATCTCATTCAAGCTAGTCGATTTGCTTCATTTTTACGGGAAAGCTGTTATACTTTTTAAAACATCGGGTAGAACTCGACTTTCCGATAACGAGTAAATTCCTCATATTTGCATACAACTATTAGCCGTCCTTTTGATAGTTTACCTCTACTACCCACGATTCACTGTTAAAATTTAGGGTTTTGTTTGGTGGCTTATAAAAAATCCATTTGATCTCTATTGGAGAATCGTAGCTGGAGTGTCCACACTTTTAAATCCATTTTCCTACCTTTTTACAGTGGTGTATCCATCTAAGAGTAAAAATAAATTTTTTATCTGAATTCTTACCGCCCCCTCCGTTGATTTCCGCTTTCTCTTCCATCATTGAACTACTAATTGATACATTTGAACTTCTCTGCATCGTAAACCTTCTCGTTTGTTCGATATCATTAAAAACAATCTAAACTGAACTAAAAAGTTGTTTTAAGTTAACATCTCTCTTACTCGATGCAGCTTCCGAAATTAAAGGACCCCGCAATTTCTTTATGGAAAGTGGCTTTCACTCAAATTGGTTCAAACTTTCAGAATATATTCTTGCTGGGCACAACGGCATTCCTATAAGTAGATTTTGCACTGCAAGCATTTTTTTGGACCCAATACTTATAAACTAATAAACAACTATAGGCATTCTTTGTTGGTAAATAGCCCGTAAATCGCAAAGAAAGAAGTATTTTTAGAGACAGCGACATTCTCACTAATGTAGTGTCGTTATGCTGGTTATATGCGAGTAAAAGATAACAATTATCTCTAAAAATGAATTATTAGGAGCGAGTGCTCGTTGTAACCGTTGCTCGTTTTAACTGACATCAATACACGTAATTTCCTATATCGAGAAATGAACTTATAAAATTGCTCGTTATAATAAGACTTCTCGTTCGTTATAGACAGTACTTGTTAAAAGCAAGTTTCACTTTATTTGAAATACTACTAGGAAGCCTTTTTATTTGACATCCGACATGATAGATTCTTCGCCTTTTTATTTGGTGTCTGAGATTTGCCACATTGAACTTTTTACATAACTGCCATTGCCATTCGCGAAATTATGATGAATCGAAGTCCTCATTCATTGAAATCCATCTGGTACACTGGTGAGCAAAAAAATCGACCCGAACGATTTTGCTTCATTTAACATCGATCCTTGAATTTATTTGTACAGTGGTATTATTTTTAGTATCATTAGAATGTTGATTTTCTACTCTTTCCAATAATACCAAATCTATCATTCCTTTATCGGAACTTAAACTGTCAACATCTCTGCTATACCTGCTCACTAATTACGTGATCGGAAATGATACCACCCCGGAAGAAACGGCACAAGTCGTTGCCCTATTGTAAGAAGGGCATAGCCAACGCATAGCCGCTGCGCAACTGCACCTGAGCCAGTCAGCTGGCTCCAGAGTCTACAGACGTTACCAAGAGACTGGCGCCTTTACATGAAGACCTGAACTTGTCAACTGGACCTTAGAGCAATGGCGCTCCATTTTATTCTCCGAATGTCCTACATGGCAATGATGGAAGAAGACGAGTCTATAGGAGGCCTGGGAAGCGCTAAGCGCAGTGCTGCATTACTGAAACAGTCGCCTACGGAGGAGGTTCTGTCATGGTGTGGGGCTGCATTCCACTGGATGCGAAAACCGATTTGGTTTTCGTGACTGATGAGACTCGTAGCGGTGGAGTAACTACTCACCGGTACATCGAGGAGATTCTGCAGGAACAAATCGTTCCTTACGATAGATTTGTTGGCGAGAGCTTCGTGCCAATGTACGACAATGCGAAGCCACATGCTGCTGCATTGGTGCGGCAATACCTGGCGGTAGTGGGAATGTACGACAATGCGAACCCACATTAGACTGGCCTGCGCGAAGTCCCGACCTCAATCCAATCGACCTCAAAAGAACGGTTGAAGTCAGAAATCCAGCCCCTGAATAGCTGAGGGACTTAAAGATTGCGATGGCGGAAGAGCGGAGAAGAATCTCACAGACAGAGGTGAAAAAGCTCACCCGCTCTAGGAAAAACCGGCTGGAAGCAGTAATGGGGATTGGGGGGAGGGGGGTAATACAAAATATTGATTTTGGTTTTTATCAAAAAATTTAATTGTTAAACTTAAAATTTGTTTCATTTTTCCTTTCCTTTACTCTTTTTTTCAATCCTTGCTCTCCTTGTTTCTTCTTTCAATAATTTTAATCAGTAAGAAGCATGAGGTATACTATGGAATTTGGTGTCATTAGAAAGAGAATAGAATAGGCTATCAAATGATACCAAAATCCATAAAAATATATGAACACTCAATTCTAGGATCCGTGTTAAACGAAGCCAAATAGTTTGAGTCGATTTTTTGCTCACCAGATAGTACGAGGGAATAAAAAAACATATGTGCATGCGTAGTGGTAAACAAACGCCTAATAAAAAAAAGGAAGTGGTGGATATTGGATATTGTATGTACATATATAATCACATTGTCACGGTTTATTTGTGTATTATATATTACGAATATTTTTTTCTTGACTTGTAATTTTGTTTGTCATCATAACTTGATTAAGTAGATTGTTATTTTTGATAAATTATTATTAGAAAAAAAAACAACGGAAGGATACGGACATAAAGGTGTAGCAGGCACACGCCTTGGAACATTTAATTACTGTATAAATTAAACCATTCGTATTTCTGTTGTCCAAAGTATCTCTTGCTTCTAACCTGAATAACGACGCTAATAATTTTTATCATTTATTGAAATCTTGAAGGCGTGCACTGGTGTGGATAGATTTATTATACGGGGGGTCTTCTAAAACTACGGCTGCAAAGATTAATAACGAAAAATAATAAAAGATACGTAATGAAGCAAATTAAAGAAAGGCAGTAGAATACAATATGCCAGCGTACATATGCTTCATAGACTTAACCAAAGCTTTCGACAAAGTCCGACTCAATGACGTAATATAGACGTTGATGCAGAAAAAAACACAGGCAAACGTTGTAAAAGTCATAAAGAACTTGAACATGAACAATAACATGAAAATTGAAATAAGCGAGAATGCTACAGGATATATACCAACCCCCGGAGAATTAGACAAGAAGACAGCCTCAATCCGTTTTTTTGTTCAAAGACGTACAGTCACTAGGAATGGGATACAGAATGAGTAAAAACAGAATTAGTCTGGTTTGTTACGCAGATGATGCAGCGCTGATAGCCGAAAGTGAAGACGACCTACAAAGACAACTCTTTAAATTTTATCAAGTCTGTCAACAGCTTAATATGAGCATATCAACTGAAAAGACCAAAAGCATCACTATCGCCAAAGACCCCATATGGTACAAACTCGTAATGGAGAGCTATAAAACACTTAACCCAGTTCAAATACCTTGATGTGGACCTATCAAACTATCACGACCCAGTTAGAGACTTTAGAGGATTAGAGAATTTATAAAGCAGCAGTTATTTCAGACTGCTTAAGAGATGTATGGTCCAATCAATACATGCGAACAGACAGCAAGGTTAAAATATACAAGACTTGCATCAGACCCATACTTACCTAAGGTATAGAATCACGAGAAGACACCGATAAAACAAGAAGTATGCTACTTACCTCTGAAATGAAGACCCTAAGACCGATAGTTGGTAAAACAAGGAGGGATATGATACGAAATACTGACATCAGGGAACAATGTGGCATACAAGATGTAGACAAAGAAGAAGACAGTGGCATAACCATGTAAAAAGAATGGAGGAGCACAGTCTACCAAGGATGGCTTTAAAAGGAAAACCAGTAGGCAAACATCCACCGGGAAGACCACCAAAAAGATTGAGGGTTGGCAATCAAGAAATTCCATAACCACGGAATTAACAGATCATCAGATCTATAAAAAGTATAAGAAGAATAAAAGAAATTTCCTTCTTCACTACCAATCCAAATGATGAAAATGTCTTAAACATATCTTATGTTACAATTACCGGTGAAAACATATTGCCAGGCTGTCGTCATCTCGGCCAGATAATCGGTTCTTACCAAAAGAATAAATTAAGCCTTGGATTAAATCAGGCAGATAAGCAATTCGGGTCAGTTTAGATTACTGTTCAGGTGATTGAGCTTTTTTGAGTTGAACATTTAAAGACAAATAATCTAAGAGCTTCTTCATCTTTTCAATTTATAAGCTAGAAAAAATGGTCTTGTCACAACCATTTTAAGAATACAATACAATATTTATCAGGAACACGAAGTAAACTGTGTACAAATATAGTAAAACCATTAGTATTGTATATGACCTTTGCAATAAACAATAACTATACATTAGCTATACAATAGTAGCAAGGGTGGGTCTGATGTTGGTGTAATTAAAGACGTTTACCAGTCGTGTATCATGCATTTAGATATGGCCAACCAGTTCCCTTGTCTTCTGTCACGTGTATACGGTATATTTGCTTTCAACAAACTTTTGTGCACGCCCAAACCACAATAGTGAATATGGTAAACTAATATGGCTACCATGTGTACGTGGCGCAGAGATAAATTGAACGCTTGTCATATCTTTGAGGTCCCAAACTGAACCAAGTTGTAAATAATATATTCATGCAGGAGAACAATGATAATATATTCATTCTAGTAAACGTACAAATTTTCCTCATAATAGAACACTTTAGCGGTCAGCTAGTTCGTAAAACCAAAACCTATATCTCAATATTTTTGACAATATCGACACCCTATGGTTTTGGCACATAGACAATGTCGAATTTTTTTTGCCAGTACCAAAGAATGTGGATATTGTAACAGATTTTGACTGATCATGCCCAATAGATGTTCTAGTTTGGAGATCTAGCTATGCATTAAGCTAATATCCAACTTCTAATTGAGTGTCTTCTTGGTTGTGTTGACCTAGTATTTTAACATGTTATATTTGTATTAAGTGTCCCAATATGTCTGCCCAAATGATACACAAATCGTATATTCATTATTTCTTGAATATACCTACGTCTGATCTTTCAGATAGGAAATACTCCTGAGAACAAATAATTGATATTTTTAGCTAGCTAGTGTAACAATAATCATAGTGACAAAGTCACGAGGCCAGCTTGTTAGATTATAATTGGGAAATTGATAAAAAAATCAGTCCAGCACTTAGCGTAATCACTAATTACCTCAACAAAAAGCGCAAGGTTTATCGAAAAATACATTTGTTCCGATACAGTCTGTCAAGTAAGAACGTGTCTGTGATAATTCATTTTTGGTAGATGCGATTCTAGCGATTCGACAAGTACGATAGGGCGGGAGTAAAAGGAACCTTTGCCTACGGCGCATTTTAGTAAAAGTATCAGTCGATTCCGAACTTTCGTCGAAATCACGTAAAATCCAAAATGAGTCACTTGTTTGCGCGTCTGTTCGAGGTAATCTTTCTTTGTTCCCATCCACCGATCCTAAAATGACACATTCCTCGGCCGCTAAATATATTAAAAAGTCGATATCGTTTGTGAAGTAGCAGGTAAATCACTTTAACGAGACAAAAAATGTCGATGACTTGCCAAAATGTGGCTCGGTGGGCACTCCAAAGGTCCAAAAACAAATCATGTCTTTGTTTTCACGGGACCTGAAATTGACGCTGCGTTAAGGAGCGGCAAAATTAAGAAAATCTGGTTTAAATATCATGACAACATCTTCATGCTCATGATGTTAAATTCCGAAGCACGTTGAAGAAACCTTTGCTGGGCGAAAATCATGTCGCTAAGCGGATCGCTTAGGCCCACGATAAGATACTAGAGTGGCCCTCACAATCGCCGGACGCCAACCCTATTGAAAGCGTTTGGTCTCTTGTAAAAAGAAAGCTCAGAGGAAAGACTCTGAGGACTTCGACTCAGTTGTCTCGCGAGATTCGAAAAATTTGTAGAGTATGCAGAAAAACCCGTCGACAACATGCCTCGTCGATGCCAAGCGAGTATTGATGCAGGAGGCGATTGGACAACTTACTAAGATAATTGCGCCGTTGTTTGCACACGAAAGAATACATTGATGGCAAAAAATGTTCTCGAAACACATTTTTTTTTTTAAGAATACGAGCGGTTACGTTCTTACTTGACAGACTGTTCATGTCATAATGGGATCAATAATACGCTACCTCGAAGAGCAAATCATATCGTAAATATCTAGTTTGTTCGTATAGTGTAATATTATGTATATATATATATATATATATATATATATATATATATATATATATATATATATATATATATATATATATATATATATATATACGGCTTTTTTAACACGACTTTCTAATTGACCCTGGATATTTTGATATTCATAGCCTACTATTTAAATTGATCCACCTCAAATATGTTGAAAATAAAAATAAACAAAAGGTTCATAGAGGTGTAAATCCTCTGCCAAAATTTGGAGAGAATGGAAAACCTTATAAATATGAAAATAAAAACTGATAACACTGGTCAACAAAAAAAAGAAAATTGCTTGTTTCCTGTGATTTTTTTTTGTTTCTATCTCAAATTGACGCGTATTTTTTAAATATGGCAACAATTTTTCTCTAACAGCTTTTGTTTTTGAGTTATAGCTAACTACCCTCATTTACTATTTTTATTTAGATTTTCGTTTTTTATTGGACACTAAAATATATTTTGTTGTTGTTTTAGATATGGCTTCGTCAAGAAGATGTGTGCTTAATCCCGATTGTTTTTGCTATATTTGTGGTGAATATATATTTGCAAAATATCGAAAACCTATATCGGACTTTGTGAAAACTGCGTATCATCAATACTTTAAAATAAAATTGTGTAATCAGGACAAGCCATGGGTTCCTCATATTGTATGCCAGAAATGTGTGGTATGTCTACGGTTATGGTCCAGTGGAAAAAGAGATGCAATAATGTTCGTAACACCCATCATTTGGCGAGAACCTCGAAACCATCATGACGATTGCTACTTCTGCGTTGTGAAAATAAACGGAATTAACCCTGGAAATCGAAGTAAGTGGTCATATCCTAACTTATCTTCTGCTCAACGACCTCAATTAAAATCACAAGAGGTACAACCCAGCACATCTAAATCTTCTGATGATCCAAATCTCTGTGAACCCGAACGAAATACATCAAGTGAAGACTCTGATTCAGACTACAAATGTAGCCTTTCAGAACCTCAACCATTTAATCAGAAAGAACTAAATGACTTAGTAAGAGATCTGAACTTACCAAAAGAAGCTTCTGAAATTTTAGCATCTCGTTTAAAAGAAAAAAAATTGCTTACTCCGGAAACCAACATTACATTTTATCGTACCCGAGAAAAAAATCTATTACCGTATTTTTCTCAAGAGAAGGATTTAGTTTTTTGTAACGATGTTGGTGGTATTTTGCAGCAGATGGGATTAAAACAGTACCAACCTAGTGATTGGAGTCTTTTCATAGACAGCAGCAAAAGAAGTTTAAAGTGTATTTTGCTTCATAACGGTAACAAGTACGGATCTATACCTATTGCACATTCGATGACTTTGAAAGAAGAATACGTAAATGTTTCTAAGGTTATTGAAAAAATTAAGTATCAAGACCACAAATGGGTCATTTATGTGGATCTGAAGATGGTTAACTTTCTTTTAGGTCAACAAGGGGGGTACACAAAGTTCTCTTGTCTCATGTGTCGATGTGGGATAGTCGTGACAAACAACACCATTGGTCACAAAAAGTTTGGCCAGTGCGGGAAGAGCTAAAAGTTGATACAAAAAATGTTATAAACGTGCCTTTAGTTAGCCGAGACCGCATCATACTTCCACCACTTCATATTAAACTCGGCCTAATGAAACAGTTTGTGAAGGCGCTTGACAAAAGTGGCGAATGTTTTAATTTTCTTTCACGCAAGTTTCCAGGATTAAGTTCAGAAAACTTAAAAGCTGGTATTTTTGATGGGCCACAGATTAGGCAACTCGTGAAAGATCCTAATTTTGTCAAATCAATGACTGAAGTCCAATCCAAAGCTTGGAATTCATTCGTTTTGGTTATGAGTAGCTTCCTAGGCAAAAAGAAATCTGACGACCATGTCGAGCTTGTTGAGTGCATGCTATCGAACTTGCAAGAGCTAGGGTGCAACATGAGCATAAAAATCCACTTCCTGCACTCGCATTTAGACCGATTTCCACAAAATCTGGGTGATTTTAGTGAGGAGCACAATGAAAGGGCGTTATCAGGGGCGGTGGGACTCACATATGATGGCAGACTGCTGCTGGAGTTTGCAACGAGATCTACCTAAAGTCGTTCATTCAAGAAAATCTTATAAAAGATCATTTGCTAGTGTTCAATAGAAATTTTGCTAACATAATGTATTATTTTTTTGTATTTTTTTGGCAAAATAATAAAACTGTATATTTCAAAAGGTAAAGCTGTTAGCAATCTCCCAGTATTTTTTTCATAGTCAGGGCCACAGAAATACCCAATAACAGAAAAAAAAATAAAGGAAACAAGACTTGTGTTGACCAGTGTAATCCATGGTCCTCAACTCCTACAAATTTAAGATAATCCTTAGTGGAATAGTCAGAGTTTAAGTTTTAGTATTAAAATAACAATCTAACTGGATTGTTATTTTTGCCTTAAAAACTTTTAAGGCTAAAAACTATTTGAAAATTTTTCGTACATATATTCCCCTGAATTATCCAGAATAAATTTATTAACAAATCTGTTAGAGGGGTAATTAAATTAATACGTCGCGGTCGGGAACCAGCTGCCAATATGGTAAAATAATTTTCATAATCATAGCAGACCAAACCTCAAAATGACTATATATGACAATGGTAGTTTTAAAATGGCAAAAAAAGAGTCAGCAGACATTTTGTTGTTAACATTTTCATCATATAAATAGATCTTTGTTACCAGACTATAACAAAATTGTAAGTACTCAATAATGAAACATATAGAATGGTTTATTATTCAAAAATAATCTTCTTCTTCTTTTTTTCAGCCTGCTCTCATCCACTCCTGGATGTAGGCCTCTTCCAAATCTTTCCATCTTTCCCTGTCTAGGGCCGTTCTATTCCGATTTTTTCCTGCGATATTCTGCTTGTCGTCTCGCCATCTTCTTTGAAGTCTTCCCATACTCCTCTTACTCTCCTTTGGGCGTCATACTGTAAGCTTGTAGGGCCATCTATTGTTGTTCTTTCTCGCTACATTGCCAGCCCATGTCCACTTTAATTGAGCCGCTCTTTCCAGAGCATCCGTCAGCCGTGTTCTCCGGATTTCCTCATTTGAGATTCTATCTCTCAAACTTACTCCACTCACGCTCTGCCACTTGAAGTCTGTTCATCGACTTATGTGTTAGCAACATCGTTTCAAGACTGTACGTGAGAACTGGCAGTACACACGACTCGTACGTTTTTTACCAAAAGCTGCTCAACCAAGACCCACTCTTCGAGAAATTTCTGCTGTTTGGTTCTCCTTTAGTAGTAGTATTTTTTATCAGAAGTATATTATATATATATATATATATATATATATATATATATATATATATATATATATATATATATATATATATAATATATTATATATATATATATATATATATATATATATATATATATATATATATATATATATATATATATATATATATATCGGATATGTTCTCTAATGGCCGATTTTCGATGGTTATCGTTATTTGCTCTGGGCTCATCACTTTGTCTTGCTCAGATTCATTTCCAGTCCGACTCGTGACGATGCATGCTGCAGTTCTTCCAACATAGTTATTAATTCATTGGATGTAGCGGTAGTATTCAAAAATAATAATTAGTGATAATTATTAATATAGAGACCCTTATTATAGTATCTAGTGGAGGAGCGGGATAGAATCATCAGCATCGGCTTCGGCGGCGTGAAGTTGCCTAACGTTTTGTGGCTGTGCAGATGCCCCGGACTGTGGGACGACCAAATAGTATGATGAGACACCTGGATATAAAAAATTCCGTGTCCGTGTTTAGCACAATGGATTGTTGGCTAAGCTATGCTCTTCTGGTATGTCTGAAAAATTCTGTTTGGCTCTCATGTTTCCTCAGAGAACGTTCTTTACGAGTGGCAGTCGACGGATTTCTTTCTAACACCTTGACTATCAACGCCGGTGTGCCACAGGGCTCTATACTGTCTCCTACTCTCTTTCTCATTTACATTAAAGATCTGCTGGAAAAGACTGGGAATTCAGTCTACAGCAGATGACATTACGCTTATCTCTTCATTCACTTTAAACGCTCGGACATCGGCTACTCAGACGAATATCCGCAGATAGCAGGAAGTCATTCAACTTAACAAAGACTTGGAAGAAATTCTATCTTGGGGTGATAGTAACCAAGTGGAATTTAACGCTACAAAAATCCAGGCGGCAGTTTTTTTTAAAAAAGGTAACGTCGTCACTCAATTTGTTTGGCGTTAATTTTGGAGCAAATATGTCTTGGCATGAACATGTTGCAAGCATAGCAAAGAGAGCTTCTCGAAAGCTGGGAAGATTATTTCGAACCAGAAAGCTTTACGTTTCAGAACAGCTGTTAATTCTGTACTGCTGGCAGAGAAGAACTGTTCGCCTGATTGGAGACCCGGAACTGGCCGGCGGCCTTGATTCGTTGGAATGTCAAAAAACAGTTGGCGACTTGAGTCTATTCTACCAGTATTTTCATGGAAACTATTCGATGGATGTAGCCCGCTTAATTCCTTCCAGAGCGGTGCATGCTAGAGATACATGTCGCGCTAATACATCACATCCGTATGAGGTTCAGCTTTTTACTCGTACGACCCTTTTCAAGCAGTCTTTTATATGGTACAGCGATTCAAGACCAACGGGAATCGCTTTTTTCGCACATGTGTCACTCCTATAGCGCTTTAGGGATTTCCGGGCAGCAGGAAATACTTCACTTTTATAGTGTAGTGCCCAAAGAAGCAAAACAAGTATCCATACTAATACACAGAAAACTGAGGAAATTCATAACCACCTGGGAACCGATTAGTGAAAGAATAAAGATGAATCTCAAAATATTAGGTAAGAACACAACCTTACTGGGGGTATACGCTGTCAATGACGATGATCTGGCTAATAATAAGGATTCATTTTTTGAACAACTAAATGAAGAAATACGTAAAATCGGAACATCAAGAGAGATATTACTTTTGGGTGATCTAAATGGAAGAATAGGAAGGAAAGAACACGATAATGTGGTAGGAAAATATGGTGAAGAAGTTACTAACGACAAAGGAAGAAGAATTATAGAGATATGTGAATAAAACAACCTTACAATATTAAAGGGGCACTATCAGCATAGAGATATTCATAAATATACGTGGAGACAAACAAGAGATTTAAAAAGTATTATCGACTATATGATAATACGTCAGAGATCTAGATTAAACTTCCTAGATGTAAGAGTCCAAAGAGGGGCTTCATGTGGCAGCGACCACTACCTTGTAAAAGGAAAGATAACCTCACGAACAACACGGGAAAGCAAACTGGAAGATACAAGTACACAGCACACAACAAGTGAAACAACAATAAGATATAATACAAACAGCTTACAAAATGAAAGTATAAGAACACTATACAAGAGTAGACTGGACCAAAAGATACAACGGACGGGATTTGTTAATATAGAAGAAGAATATAAGTATATAAAGGAATGCCTACACGCAGCCGCACTGGAAGCATTAGGGTACCAAGAGAAAAGGGAAAAACAGAAAAAAACATATTGGTGGGATGAAGAAATTGAATACGAAATTGAAAAAAAAAACGGAAAAGCTATCACAAATACTTAAGTTCAAAGAGTACAAACGACAAATTAAAATACAAAGAATCCCAAGCTAGAGTACGCAAAATGATTAGTGACAAAAAGAACAACCAATAGGAAAAGACATGTTCAAGACTTAACACTTACATAGGAGGAAGAAAAAGCACAGAAAGCTGGAGGCTTCTTAAAAATATGAGAACAGAACGGAAAAGAGAAATCTTCTCACCAATAACACCAGAAAAATGGAACCAATACTTTACAAATATGCTAACAGAAGATAGACCAGAGTTTAAAAATACCCAACATGGAAACCCAAATATAGTTATACGAGGATTCCAAATGGTAGAGCTCCAGGACCAGGAAACATCCCAGGAGAGGTAGTAAAATGCGGAACTGAAAAGCTATTTAGCGCTTTGAGGAACTTATTCCAAAGATGCATAATAACTATCGGGGAATAACGGTTACAGGATCTATTAGCAGAATATACGGAAAAATACTTAAAAATAGAATAGAAACGGAATGCGCGGACATAGAAGCTGAAGAACAGGCAGGCTTTAGAGCAGGAAGATCCACAATAGTCCATCTCTTCTCACTGACACAAATCCTAGAAAAGAAAACCGCATTTGATCAGGAAGTCCATGTCTTGTTTGTTGATTTAAAAAAGGCCTACGACAGCGTGCCCCTAATGAGATTGTGGGAAACACTACAACAGAGTAATGTAAGCACCGAAATAATTAAAGCCGTAAAATCCTTATACCAAGACGCAAGAAGTAGTGTGAAAACCAAATATGGTATAACAACAGGTTTTCAGGTCACCAAGGGTCTCAAACAGGGCTGCTGTATATCCCCAACGCTATTTAAAATCTATTTGGAGAGTGCACTGAAGAACTGGAAAAGGAAATGCAGTAGTATGGGATTACCACTGGATGACGATACTACATTGTACACGCTATCATTCGCGGACGACCATGTAGTAGTCGCTCAGGACATCGATGATATGGAATACACGACACGAAAACTTATGGAGGAATATGAAAAATGGGGCCTAGAAGTTAATATTAAAAAGACCGAGTACATGTGCGTCGGAGGACAACAGCAGGACTTGAAACTGGCCACAGGACACACCATCAAACAAGGTGCCAGTTATAAGTATTTGGGAACGAGAATATCTAGGGACGGAACACTGGAAGAAGCAATATTCGAGAGGAATATCCAAGGAAGAAAGGCGATTGCAATGCTTAATAGTATACTATGGGACAAAAACATAACCATTGAAAATAACAAGAGAATTTACAACTCAATAGTGAAAAGTATAATAACTTACAGCTCCCAGGTCTGGCCATTGAAGGAAAGAACAGAAAAAATACTGAAAGCTACAGAAATGGATTTCTGGAGACGAGCAGCCAGAAAATCCAGAAAAGACTGCATACCAAATGACATGATAAGACGAGCTTTAGAAATAAAGCACGATATAATGGACGAAATCAGAAGCCAACAGTTGGTATGGTACGGACATGTACAGAGAATGTCATAAGACCGACTACCTAAAAAGATCTTAAATTGGAACCCTCTTGGAAGAAGAAAGCGAGGAAGACCACGCCAAAGCTGGAGAGCAGGAATCAACAAGGAAGTACTGCTAGAGAGAGATCTGGAGGAGGAGGGATGGAGAAACCGGAGGAGTGGAAATTAGGCATCGGAAGACGTTATAAAACCGATTGATATATATATATATATATATATATATATATATATATATATATATATATATATATATATATAGGAAATACTTCCTCACATCTCTTGCTTATTCAATGCTTTGTTCATCTTATTCTGATTTAAATTCTTCACCTCATTCTTAATGCCTTTTTTAAAGCCAAGATTCTTCTTTGATTAATTTGTTTGTTGAGATCTTAACAAAACAGTCCATCGACGAACAATCAGTCGAGTTTGGCAACAGTTGTTCCCGAGTTACAAAAGGAATATGCTTCGATGTCAAAAATTCCTAAATCATTTTTGACCGAAATTTCGGAGCGGAATCGGCTCTCTCTAGAAAAATCCATTTCGATTATACCGAAAAGCCTTTCCTCAAGCCTGACCAAAACCATTAGAAAGGTAAAATCATTCTTTTATTTTTGCTTTTTCTCATGATGTCTAGCAGATTATTTGGAACATTTAGGAGTCCTTTCTCGTTCGAATACCCCAAGAATCGATGAGTCTTTTAAAATAAGTATAACAAGGAGCTGTATCATGGAAAGAAACTTAAATGAATTTTCATCCTGATCAAATTGGGAGATTCTGTATGGTCTAGATCTTAACAAAGTTTTTTTTGATTTTTATGGACTTCATTGTCTAGTGCTATAATGCCGCATGCTCCTTTAAAAGAAATTAAGATACATAAAAAAATTTGCCTGGATTGATCAAAATATAAAAACTAACTACTCAGAAAGGCATACCGAGATGCAACATACTAAAATAATCCAGAGAAGCAATTAGGATATAAGACGTAAAAATAAATATAAAAAGTTATTACGACAAGCAAAGAATTTTTTTATAAACTGAGAATAAGTAAAGCCATTATGTTACCAAAAAAATATGGAATATTATTAATAATATTCTAGTTAACAAAGGGGATAAACACTGCAGTATAAATTTAAAAATAAAACGAAAAACTGTTTCTGATGGTAAATCATTAGGAAAATGAGTTTGGTCACTATCTCTCCACTGCAGGGCAAGAAAAATGTGATAACATCTTTGGCTTAAACATCTAACTTTCTCACACAACCTCTCAAAAGTGTGGGTACTGACGTCACAAAATATAAATTGGTTTCGGTTAAGTAACTAAAAAACAAAGAATCTTGTGTTGTTGATGGCATCTCCCAAAATATTTTTAAAAATCTCCTTAACTGTTATTGGTCAATTGATCTAATTAATCATTCCTTATTAACTAACACTTCTCCAGATCTGCTAAAAACAGCAGTAGTTACCCCATTTATAAAAATGTAGATACGAAGAATATTGAAAATTTTAAATCAGTGTCTGTGGTTAGCGTTTTTTCTAAAAGTTTCAAGAATATAATTTATGAGAAAATCATTGGTTTCTTCAAAAATACAATAATTTTTCCAGTGTACAGCATGGTTTTCGTTTAGAGCATTCTATCTAGAGTGCATCTGCTAGTTTTTATAAACACGCCTATGAACAGGTTAACAAAGGGAGTTATGTGGTAACCATGCTGTTTGACCTTACTAAGGCTTTTGATTCAGTAAATAAAAATATCTTAATAGACAAACTGAAAAGTGTGGGTATTAGAGGAAAAGTAAAAAGGTGTGTAGAATATTTTGTGACTAACCGTTCTCTACTTGGAAAGTTTGACGAAAAAGAATCAGAAAAAATTAGTCTTAGTTTAGGAGTTTCCCAGGGCTCTATTTTGGGGCCCTTGTTATTCTTCTTTTACATCAATGATGTATCAGATTACATTGAGGTTAGTGACGTTACGATGCATGTGGACGAAACATCCGTAACAGTATCTGTTGTTACACCACAGGAAGTCAATGAAAAAGTAAGCCTAGCAATGAATATGATGATTAGTTGGTGTAAGAGAAGTAAGCTAATTTTAAATGAAGAAAAGAAAGTGTAGTGTTATAATATCATTTTTCAATTGAAAGGAGTGCTTGATATAAATAATTTATTGAATATTTATTACGCATTAGTATATTCCCACTTTTTTCCAAAAGTATCATGCTTTGGGGAAAATGGAGTGAAGCGTCAAGAATTTTTATACTTCAAAAAAGAATCTTACAGCCGATTTTTAGTTGGCCATCCTCAATTTTAAAATTTTAACTGTACCGTCTAATTACATTTAGAACTGTCTAGTAAACATTCAATCAAACATTAGCAAATAAAGCACACCAAACCATAAATTATAACTATCAAACCCGAAACGGGAATGTTTTAATGGTTTTGAGGCACAGAACTACTATTTTCGAAAACTCATTAGACTATAATCTCATTAGACTATATAATAAATCACTGACATGCATCACAAACTTAAGCGTGAACCAGTTTAAGACCAAAATAAAATATCTTTTAGTATATAGTATTTCATTCGTAAATTCATGAAAATTCATGAAATAACTAGAAATGTGGTTTACCCTTGATCTTAACTTTGTATTGTGCTGTTTTTAAGAATAGTTTTTGTTTTATCATTTCTGTTTATTTACAATTCTTCGTTTTTGTTTGTCATTTTATGCTACTGCTGCTGTGTTATAAATTTCAGTTTTAAGATAATCATTGACAGGAGACATAAAGAACTCTTTTTTATTTTTATTTTATTTTATCTATTTATTACATATTATTCATATTTTTTTACTACTATTATATTTTATTTTATTTTTTTTTAATATTACACGCCATTTGGGTAGTATAAAATTTGTAAACAAACCAGTTAGAAATTGACCTACACTCTTATCCAGGAATTGACACAAATTAAAAATTTACAGTTCTTAAACTTTCAAAAGAATTCGTTCATGTGTTTTTTCTCTAATTCTATAAAATTAGTTAGTAACGTTTACCATACAAGCAAACACATTAAGTTAGTTTATGATTTTGTGAGTTGGTTCAATTTTAATGGATCCATTTTATGTCTGAGAGGAAGGTCTTTTTCAATTTTTCAAATTCATCTAATTACTATTATAATAAATTTGTTATGTAACAATGATAACTACTTGCAGATTGTACAACTTTACTAAATCTCCCTGTAGCTCGTCATAATAAAACTTATTTTTATATTGTATTTATAACAATACAGAAAAAAAAGTCAAAAAGTAAAAAGCCAAGGCCAAAACAGTGGGTTAGTTCAGGATGTCCTGAATTCTTCAGTAAGAAAAAACTGAACTTTTTTCGTTCAATATTTGAATATTTATTTAAACAATGAAGTTGATGACCAAAAATTGTTTCTAGAATGGTTTTATTTTTTATAAAAATGGTAACACCTTTGTAAGGTGTAGCTCTTAAACAAAAAAAGGTGGAAATGGGTTTGTTTCGTATAGTACATAATTCTCAGAACTACAACAGGAAAAAATAATTATATCTATGATTCTTCTAAGAGTGATCTACGCTTCCGTCGTGGAGTCATGTAGCAAACGAAATGGGACGAGAAGAACTATCAGTGTACAAATCACTTCAGTTATCATCACCGTAAATAAATTAACTTACTTTTTCTTCTGTCACTCTCAAATCAATGGAAATTAGCATCATTAGGTAATTGTAGTTTACTCTTAAATAAAACTTAGGTAAGCTTCTTTTGTGGAAAGTTCGGATACTCAATAGCGTACACCAGTATAGTATTTTTCACGATGACTTAGCTACCTATATCCATTCAAAGTTCAACAAGATTCGAAAGTGATTAATTTACGGCTGTTTAATGACAAGGCATCGTGCAGGGCCGCACTATACCTGATTGTATAATTGTTGGGTTTAAAATTTTATTGTGATAAGACAGGTGAATTTTAATGTTTTATGTACTGAATAATACACAATATAGTAATTATACAAATATATTAAAACAGTGTACAGTGTCCCGCATACATTTGTTACAATTTTAGTAATTAATTAATATCTAGTTCAATTTTGCTATCGCTACTATCTTGCAAATCAATAATAAGTTTTTTTACAGATTCTAAACTATTTATATTTATGTACATACATCTATATGAGTTTTCAATTTTTTTGACGTGTTGAATACAGTTTCTCCCAGTTTTCAACGGTTACATTTTTGACTTCTGTCTTTATCAACTCAGTCACACTACTGTGGATGTATTATTGTGAGCACGTATATTAGACTTTATTTCATGCCATATCAACTCGATTGCATTAAAGATACAATAATATGGTGGAAGCCGAATTATTTCGTGTCCTGCTTCCTTAGCAATTTTATCACAAACATATTCCTTTAAAAAATTGAAACTTTTTAAAACTTCTAACAATTGTTTAACTGTATAATTTTCATGAAAATATATGTCACGTTCGCACAAAAAGGCTTGTATTTCCCTTTTTCTACCGGTATCTTATTCATTTGGCGACTATGAAAGGATGCATTATCCATCACAGTACAGCTATTCGGTGGTATATTCGGCATTAATTTGTTTTGAAGCCAATCTTCAAAAACTTCAGCGGTTGTATCACAATGATAATCCAAGCTGGAATCTGAAATATTCTTGGTTGCTAGAAATAGACATTCTGGTATCCAGCCTTCTTCCGACCCCGGATGTAAAATAGTTATTCTTTTACCTTTATTTCATGGAGCTTTTGCGGCGGATTAAGTCTTCTTGCTTGTTAAAGCTGACGTCTCCATCAATGAAAAGTACGTTTCGTAGCCTCGCTCCACTAACTTTGAATAAACACTTTTAACTATCACTTTTGCCTCAACGGACAAACATTTACGGCTTCTTATAGAAAGGGCTTTGGACATTTTAAGACAGTATTGAACTTTATAATACACACTGTTTCAGTATAATCCTGCATATATATATATATATATATATATATATATATATATATATATATATATATATATATATATATATATATATATACGAGGCTGGTTTGAAAAGTCCGTGCAAAGTCCGAGAGATGGCACCACCGGCGCGTATCGAGGTCATGTTAGTTAGTAGCATCTCTTGAATGAACGCACACCAAGTTTCAGCCATATTGGTCTATTTCTTTGTGTTTGGCATTCGTGTGAATGAAGGAAGTCTCAGGAGACCAAAGAGAAGCTTGATAAACATTATGGTGACTCTGCACCTTCGATTAGAACAGTTTATAAGTGGTTTCAAAATTTTCGGACTGGCCATATGGGCACAAGTAACGCTGAACGTTCTGGACGGCCTGTGGAGGTTACGACTCCAGAAATCATTGATCAAATCCATGATATGGTGATGGATGACAGAAGAGTTAAGGTGCGTGAGATTGCTAGTGCTGTGGGCATCTCGACTGAACGGGTACATAATATTTTGCATAAACATTTGGACATGAGAAAGCTATCTGCAAGATGGGTGCCGCGATTGCTCACGCTTGACCAAAAACGGAATCGTGTGAAGTGTTGCAAGGATGGTTTGCAGCTGTTCCAGAAGAATCCGGAGGACTTTAAGCGTCGTTTCGTCACTGTGGATGAAACATGGATACATTACTATACTCCTGAGACCAAACAACAATCTAAACAATGGGTTACCAAGGGAGAATCTGCACCAAAAAAGGCGAAGACCGTTCCTTCGGCCGGAAAGGTTATGGCGACTGTCTTTTGGGATTCGCAAGGGATAATCCTCATCGACTATCTGGAAAAGGGTAAAACTATTACAGGTGAATATTATTCATCGTTATTGGGCCGTTTGAAAACCGAGCTGCAAGAAAAACGCCCGCGATTGGCCCACAAGAAAGTCCTTTTCCATCACGACAACGCACCAGCACACACCTCAGCAGTTGTGGTCGCAAAATTAACTGAAATAGGATTCCAACTCGTTTCACATCCCCCCTATTCTCCAGACTTGGCTCCCTCGGACTACTATATTTGTTCCCCAATTTGAAGAAATGGCTGGCGGGACAAAGATTTTATTCAAACGAGGAGGTGATTGCAGACACTAATGGATATTTTGCAGACTTGGACAAATCCTATTATTCGGAAGGGATCAACAAACTAGAACATCGTTGGACGAAGTGTATAAGCCTAAAAGGAGACTATGTCGAAAAATAAAAAAGGTTTACCCCAAATACATAAGTAGTTTTTATTTTTGCACGGACTTTTCAAACCAGCCTCGTATATAGATATATATAATCAATTACGACCCTGTTACGGACAGGTACGTGCGAAGATCCTAACGGTCGTTTAATGTTTTCATTGCATCAATTTGCCAAATCACTTTCTTAGATCTTGAAAAATACCATACAACGAGCGAAGTCGAGGCGAGTGGTTTGTCTAAAAAATACCATACCATTTAAATAAACCTTGATTAGTCAACTGCTTAAAAATTGTACATGTTTTTCATGTAACACCATCTATAATTTAAAACGTAAAGAGTTTTAAAAGCCCTCATCTAGAGGGTTTTCCATTAAGAGCGTCCTAACTTTAAAACCGAATAAAATAAAGAGTTTTTAAGCAAAATTCATTCTGAAACTTTTAATTAACGGGAAATTTTACGCCATTTAGGATTTAAACAAGATATCGCTCAAATGACCGCCGCGGCTCTTTTTGCAGACACGCATCCGCGAATGTTGGCTTCAAGTCCATCAAGAGTTGCTGGTTTGTTGCTGTAAACTTACGATTTAACGTGGCCCCAAACAAAATAGTCCAAAGGTGTTAAATCGCACGATCTCGGCGGCCAAGTGGTAGGGCCATTTCGTGAAATTAATGACTCACCGAACTTGGCGCACCATAAAGTCATGTTTGGGCTGGAAATATAGGGCGATGCGCCCTCCTGTTGGAAATAAAAGTCGTCTGCGTCCATTTTGTCAAATTCTGTGAAAAAATATTCCTGCAGCATCAAGTTATAGTGCTTCCTTCCTCATTTTTAAAGAAATACGATCCGATGATGCCGATGATGCCGTGCCATAACCCCCTCAAAACTGTGATTTTTTCCGGATGCAAAGAATGTCATGAATCACTTGTGGATTGGATTCGCTCCAATAACGGCAATTTTGCTTATTAACGAAGCGATTGAGCCAGAAATGGGCCTCATTGAAGAAGATGATTTTCTCATGAAATTGGCTGTTGGTTTTCATCTCCAGAGCCCAATCGGCGATTTCCGGCGCAAACGATGGTCCATAGGCTTTAATTCTTGGGCCAAAACCCTCTTATACAGATGCAAACCCAAGTCTAGTCGCAAGATTCTCCAAGTTGTCGTCTGAGCTCGGCCCAACTCTTGAGAACGGCGCGGAATCGACAAATTTTTGTTCTCACGAACACTGACTCGGCCCGGTTCTTTTTTACTTTTTTTTAAAATATGTCACCACGAGGACAAAAATTGCATTATAAATTAATCTCATAAGATTTCTTTTTCAACAATACTTCTCATTACAACAAAAAACGGTCAAGTACAAGTTAAACTTGCGCAATTAGTGTCCCGTACCGTTATAGCTTTTAAAATAAAACCCTTACCTAGGCTAAGTTAATTATGTCCTATGTCTTAAGATCCAATATGTATTTTCACGTTATTTTTTAAGTCAATAATGTATAATAGTTAAAGCATCTTAGCTACCTAATAGCCTATAAATCAATCTAGCTCAATCTAGAATCTAGTTATAAAAGTGTAAACCAAATATTTACAATCTAAGTATTTATTTAATTATAAACACATAAAATAAAATTATATCTGTGCAAGAGATAAAATTGGGTGTGACAGTGCGGAACACTATAAAGCAGGGGTGCTCAAACTTGAACTGCTGGCGATCTACCTCAATATTGTTAGACTACGATCGATCGACTCTGAGAGGCTGCAAGTAAGTGTGATGCAGGATTGTCGTCTAGGTAGGGTGTATCGTGGCATAGATATTAGTTTTCCGCACAATATGCATTTTTTTAGTCAAGGTAAGTGTAGGTCTGCTCTAAAATGTCAATGAAAAAACTCATAATTATTCAAAATTGCGAGTTTATTAGTTCTTACAAAACAAACGAGTTCTAGTGTCTAAATTTAACTAAAGAGTGACTTTGGATGTTGAAGCGTGGCACTGCATGTCCTCAGCATACTTTTCGTAAGATGGTACGTAATTACCGAGTGCCAATCGCAAGCATGATGACATATGTTCGTCATTTAGTCGATTGCGATATTTTGACTTAATTGTCTTCATTTCAGAAAATGCAGACTCGCACAAGTTGACCCAAACATTGCCGTCAGTTGAAGGGCGATTTGCCTTAGATTCGGATATTTATCTTCAGATATAAAACACCAGAATTTTGTATCAGATGCTGTGGCTTTGAGATGTATATCTGATATAATCTGCACTAACTCATTTTTAACAGAACATGAGTCCATGTTAAACTGACTTGCTATTTCAGTGGCTAATTCCTCAATGTTTTTACACGAAAAAGGATAACTCATAAATGATGCGATATTTGCCAATTTACTGAAATCATAAAAACGTATTTCGAATTGGCCCAAAATATTTGATAATTCTGCCTCATAAATATCATAATTCAACTGAGGAATCCTTGCTTTCAAAGACGGAAAATTTTTCAGATCCTTTCTTTTCAGTTGATCTATCATAAGTTGCAATTTACTTTTGAATGCGTTTATTGCGCTTATCATCTCAATAATAGTTTTTCCTTTACCTTGAAGCTCCAAATTAATGGTGTTTAAATGCATTGTGATGTCTGTCAAAAATGCCAAATCAGTCAGCCATTTTCCTTTTTCAGCATCTGAGTGTCATCACCTCTTTCGTCCAGAAAAGCTGTTATTTCGGGCAATAATTCTTGAAACCTTTCTAGGAATTTTCCGCGACTCAACCACCTGACGTCCGTGTGAAGAACTAAATCAGTGTGTTCAGCTGACTCACTATCTTCCAACTGCAATTTAAAGAGCCGTCGTTGCAAGCTACGTGCACGGATAGAATTCACAATTTTTTTTGCAATGCCCATAATCTCCTCCATGTTTAAAACTTTTGAACACAAAACTTATTGATGTATAATGCAATGGAAGGAGAAAAATGAAGGGCAATCATCATTAGCTCGACACAATGCCACAAAACCGTTTTCGTTTCCAGTCATTGCTGGTGCTCCATCGGTTGTAATGCACACTAGTTTATATATTGGTAGCTTATAGTTTGTTACAGAATTGAAGAAAAACGTCATATATATCTTCGCCACGGGTCTTTCCTTTCAGAGGAATCATTGTCAAAAACTCTTCCTTAGCCGACATGTCATTGAATACCATTCGAATAAAAATACACAGCTGGGCAGTGTCTGTCATATCGGTGGATTCGTCGAACTGTAAAGAAAAGTATGTACATTCCATGATATCATGTTTTAGTTTATCTGCCATGTCCTGACTCATGACTTCAACACGCCTTGTGACAGTCGGACGAGATAACTGAAGTTCTCTAATATCAGACATAATCTCTGTTTTATTTTTAAAATCTCCAAATAAAGTATCACCCGCTTCAATAAATGCTTCCTTCACAACCAATCCATCATCAAATGGTTTCTTGTGTTTCGTCAATATATGAGATATTTTAAATGACGCGATCGTTGCAGCTTTTGATTGTTTGGCTGGTCTTGTGAACATGGTTTGTTCGTTTTCTTAATTCACTTAGTGACGGAAAATCCTTTTTATAGTTTTTATGAACCGTTTTATGATGCGTCTCTAAGTTCCCACGCTTAGGTATTGCAACTGACGCACGGCAAATGAGACAAATGCACTTATCCTTTACCATACAAAAGAAAAATTCTTCCTCCCAATCGTTATTAAAATGATAAGTTTTACTTTTCTTCGCCGCACTCATTTTGGACTATTTATTAATAAACTTTGTATCGTTGTATCGCCTTCAAGTTACAACTCAGACTGACTCCTATTCCTGCAGGCGCAACATTTATATCGGCGCGAACGAAGTCTCGAATGTGTCCGTCAAACACGCCGCCCGAAGTTTCTAGAAAAATCGGCGGGAATCAAAAACGCGGCTTTTCTTTGACAAGTACCGCGCGTTCCTTTGATAAAGGCGCCTTTTGCAGCTAGCAGGTGATTATTACGATAAAAGAAAGTAATGAGGGGGTTATTCTGGCCTAATTGTGGATCGAATAAATTTTAGTAGTTTATTCATTACATTTTGTTTTAGTTACCTAAAACAAAATCTGTTCCTATATCGGAATTTTTTTCTCGAGATCGACTCAAAAAGCACGCGCGATCGACCGTTTGAGCACCCCTGCTATAAAGTATATATGTTTAACCCTAAGCTATTTTCAAAATAATACTTGTTTTTACGGAGGTTCTTGTTTTATGAGAAGAAAAAAACAAAAATCGTACAATTTTATGTGAGTGATTTTATGGCTGAGAATTTACATTATCTCTAACATATATATTAATCTACTTTTGAGTTTTATACCTATAGAGCATATATATTATTAAAGTTTCGAATTTTTTATTAATAGAATCAATCAATCAATACTTATTACCTATGATACGAATTTATTTCTTTCGTAACTTTGAAATCTCTCTTTTTCTCAGAAGCAATCTCTTTTGCCAACGAGAGAATAATCTAGAGTATTGAAATTGTGTGTTTGATTTACTGTTCTAAACCACAAGGTAAAACTAACACCAGAGTATTTTCCGCCTGTCTTGGAAACATCGTCGGCTTTTTGCAGAATAATCATCTAAGTGTTGTAATTCTCATCCTAGATGACTTTAATATCTACATCATCTAGCTTAAAAATTAAATACCACCGATGCTCAAAATTGTGAAGCTAAATCATTTGTATTTCGTTGTGGCCTATAAAATTTACAGATGAACCAACACAGAGCATGTCCACCGATACGGAGATTAACACCATTACAGTAAATCATTCTTTTTGTTCTTACTTTTCTCAACAATGAATGATCAACCAGTTAATGACATGGCTTAAACCTCGCAAAATTTGTCATTACAATTCTGCTAGTTGAGAGGAACATTTTCA
This sequence comes from Pachyrhynchus sulphureomaculatus, assembly GCA_019049505.1. NCBI lineage: Eukaryota > Metazoa > Arthropoda > Insecta > Coleoptera > Curculionidae > Pachyrhynchus > Pachyrhynchus sulphureomaculatus. The sequence goes on along the minus strand of CM032448.1, from coordinate 72,201,856 downwards.
AACTTTCCTGTTAGTGCTCGAAATAGATACAAACACCTAATCAATGAAAGCAAGTAGGCATATTATCAGTGAATTAAAATCAAACTTATAGCCTATCCAAACACCTCAAAATCTTTTTAGTCTCTAACTAAGGCAGTTATTCAAAATTTCACTAAATCAACTACACTTACACTTCAAAGCATACTATTGGAACATCGTTAAAAAGTCAATTTTTAGCTGAGCTCTTTGTTTTGCAATGTGCAGTCAAACATATCCGATATTATTTCAAGTTGTTATAAAATTTAGTGTCCTCTGTTGTATGTGTTAATTTTTTTAAAGATGTATGTATCAATTTGTAGAAAGTGTCATCAGCAAGTATGATAAATTGTGTCATTCAGTACAGTTATTTAGTTATAAATGTGTCACTGACAGCTTGGGATATGTTATAGGGGGATCGACGATTACACAGTTAAGGTACATTTATTTATTTCGTTTGTACAGGGTGGTCCAAATTGGACACTTCTGAAGGTAAAACCCCTTTATCTAAAGGAGATAGATGAAAACTGATGTCGGTGTCTCAGGCCTAATTTTTATGATAAACTCAATGGTGAAAACCACATATCGATATCTAGTACCGTTTCAGATATATAGAGTGTTTTTCAAAAGTGTGTCGACCAGCTTCATTTACACATAGACGGCACCTTTTCTGGACACTTCTTACCGAGTTTATTAGTTCAAGAAGAGTGCGAGCTGCAAAACTTTGTATCACTGCGACTTCTAACTTTTGTCTGGTATTTGTCAGCAATTTAAACATTAGATCTTTCAATCTCCTCCAGAGATAGACGTCCATGGGTGTTAAATCCGGTGACCTTGCCGGCTCACGGTTCAGACCTTGGTTGGCTATCCAGTTATTGTCGAAATTGGCTGATAAAAAATTACTGATAACTGCAGCGTTATGAGGGGGTGCCTGAGAGGTGAGTGTTCCTTCGTAAATAAATGGACCTATAACCCTGCCTCTAAAAATTCCTGCCCACACATTAAATCCAAATCTGCCTTGATTTCTTTGCTCCACAACTAAATGAAGATTTTCTTGTGCCGGCGTATAAGAATTGTAACGGTTAAAAATACCTGCATAGCTTACATAAACTTCGTCTGTTCAAATACAATTTAATGAAAAATTCGGAACATGGTTACAATTCCCAGAAACCTTTGGCAAAAATCCATACGCCGTTGAAAATCTCCGTCTCTAAGGTGACGAACTTTTCTTGTCCTATATGGCCTGAATTTGTGCTTCTTCAAAGTATATATAAGTATATCGAGGGATTTAATACCCACGGACTTCTATTTCTGGGGAAGATTGAAAGATCTAATGTTTAAATTGCCGACGAACACCATTCAAGAGTTAGAAGTCGCAGTGATACAAAGTTTTGCAGCTCTCACTCTTCTTGAACAAATCAACTCGGTAAGAAGTGTCCAGAAAAGGTGCCGCCTATGTGTAAATGAAACTGGTTGACATTTCGAACATCTCTTATAGAAAATTGTTTTGTGTTAATTTGCTCTACTCGGAATAAATTGTCTTATTGTTGTTTTGTTTTATTTTTTACATAGTTTAAAGTACTGTAGCATTTAGTAAATTTCATTGTAGTTATGACTTTTAAAGTTACTTCTGGGAATTTCTTTTTACGATTTGACTGCTATCGGTAAATAATTGATATTACCGCTCCGACCAGCCTACTTCACAAAATGTGCATTTAAAACTCGCGTAAAAACTGAAAACCTTTAGATTTTGAAGTAGATTTAAGCAAAATATAAAGTGCGCTATATTTTTAGAATGGTAATTTAAAGCTTTATTCAGATAAGGAAAAATATACGGGGTATCCCATTTAAAAATATATTTTTGCGTTATTAACTATTAAAATATTAGTTGTAAAAATTTTTTTACCTACACTGTAGAAATCTACGTGAAAAAGTGCTTTGAGAATGTTATTACAGAAATCAAAAATTTTCAATAGGAAAAGAATTACAAACATTTTTCCAAAATGCAGATTTTTGAAAAACACACCCTGTATATCTGAAACTGTACTAGATATCGATATGCGGTTTTCACCATTGAGTTTATCATAAAGATTGAGCCTCAGACACCGACATCAGTTTTCGTCTATCTCCTTTAAATAAAGGGGTTTACCTTTAAAAGTGTCCAATTTGGACCACCCTGTACATTGCACACAGCACACTTGAAGTTGAATAAAATTACCTAAAGGAATTATACCTAAATAATAGTAATGATATAACACTTCAACAATAAGATACCGATTTAAAGTAGATTAAAAAACTACATTTTTTCACTTTAACACTAAAAAATCTTATTTTTCTCATCAGAAAATCGTTCACTTTAAGACTAATGCCTGGTTTACACGGGTAGAGTAATGAGTAGAGTAGAGTCGCAAGTAGAGTAACTTTGCCCGTAGAAACCCCCTCTCTCTGTCCGAGTAGAGTAGAGTAGCGAGTAGCTGGTAGAGTAGAGTACTATACTGCGCGCAGTATAGTGGACTCTACTCTACTTACCCCCACCACGGCCCCATTCTACTATACTACCTACTCTACCTGTATAAACACCCCACTCTACTCGTTTTTTCAAGCAAGTAGCCAGTAGTATCCAGTTGCAGTGAATTTTGCAATCAGTTTGTTTTGTTTAATTTTTAAAAATGTCTAAATTCACTGAAGAAGAAACGGAAATGCTGGTTGGTTTATATGTAGATGAAGAGGTTCTGTGGAATTTGAGTAGTCCAAATTACAGAAATAAAAACATGAGGATGGCCGCGGAAAAAAATATTATTCTGAAACTTCGAAGAAGTGGATTTGGGTTGGGTGAACTTAAACAAAAAATTAAAAACTTGCAGTGTACCTACAGGCAAGAATGTGTTAAAATTAAAAAATCAATTAATTCAGGTGCAGGGACAGAAGATATATATGTTCCAAATATAAAATGGTTTGATGCCTTTGACCGAATCATGAAGATTGCAAAATCAGGAAAAAAAACTGAAGATTCTGTGGTAAGTGTTTATATTTATATATACCTATAACATAGGATAATTAAAAAACATTTTTGTACTGCCATGGAACCGCTCCTTCATTGTTGAAGTAATCTTTAAACTTTTCCCTCATTTTTTTGGCCATGTCGGTTGACCTTCTGCCCCCATAACGTTCAATATTCCGTAGATCGGAGATTTCATGGCGCCACTGACCCGGGATTATCTCCCCAGTTTCTATATCTTCGTTATCAACACTACCATAGGGCAAATATGAGCGTTGACTTGTTTTTGTCAACCAATTGTGCAGTGAACAGGCTGCATGTACGATTTTGTTTACTGTTGATAACTTTACAGCCAAACATCTTTCAAAAACCCTAAAACGACTCACTAATATGCCAAATGCATTTTCCGATATTCTTCTTGCCCTACTCAGGCGATAGTTAAATACTTGTTCAGGTATACTTAGAGAAGTATGTCTGGGTTTGTGGTATGGCTTCATTAAATATTTTTTAAGGGAAAATGCGTCATCTCCTACAATAACAAACCCAGCAGGGAGTAGATTATTTTCTAGTTGTTCATATAGTTCGCAGTTTTGAAAAACGCCTCCATCTGCATTTGATCCTTTAAAGCCAACATTAATGTACGAGAAGCAGTATTTATCATCAACAAGAGCCATAAGCACGATACTATGTTGCCCTTTATAATTATAATATTCACTCCCTGCATTTGGAGGAGCTTTTATTAAAACATGCTTTCCATCAATCGCTCCACAGCAATTCGGAAAGTTCCACCGTTTATTAAATCCTGCTTCCAGAATGTTCCACTCGTCTGCTTCAGGCATCTGAAACAATTTTTTTTATTTTAGGAAACTGCCATTTCTCAAAATATAAATTCACTTGAAGACGGAGAAGAAGAGGGAACTACCCATGAACCATTTTCTCCGCAGGGCCGGAGCGGCAAATCTGCAAAAGTTGCACCAAAAACCCCTGTATCAGATAAGGCTCTAGCATCCAAAAGAAGTAAAGTTGACAATCTAACAAATGCAGTTAAACAGCTACGGGAAGTCATTGCAAATATTCAAGACAGTAATTGTAACGAGCATGATGCGTTTGGAAATTTTGTTGCTGCAACTCTGAATAATTTACAAAAATCTAGTGCACTTATGGCCCAGAATGAAATTCAGGGAATTCTCTTAAAGTACAGGCTGAGAGGTGTTGGGCCTCCCAAAATTTCTATTTATGAAAACCAGAATTCAGTAACTCAAACACACAGTGCAGTCGACGTGATTCACATGATAATAATTCCCTTCAATCTGCCTACACAAATTATTCCTCGAGTTGCTCAAGTACCGCTTGCTCTGCGTATGTTGATAGTAATCAAGTACAACAATATGATGTTACTGATTCACAAGTTTGTTTAACTGATGTTGCTATTGCAAATTCAGAAAATATAATTGTACAAGCCTTCAAAATAGCGGGAGATTTGGAACAATAATAATGTTTTAAAACTTTTGTGCTAAGTTTCAATAAGCTACATAGTATTATTTAAGCAATAATAATATTAAAAATTTTTCTTTATTCACAATTGATTGATTTTTACCTACCTTGACAGTATCCAAAACTTCAGAGATAGCATCACACACTTCGGGAATAAATTTAGAAATAGCAGGTTTTGACACCCTAAAAAAACGTGAAAGGCTTCTGTAGGAGTTTCCTGTAGCTAAAAAGTTCAATGTAACTTGTAGTTTCACTTCAGCTGTTATAGCATCCCTTATCATCGTATCTTCACGTTGAATTTTGTTTTTCAACATGCCCAACAGATGTTCAAAATTTTCTGGGGTAAGTCTAAGACATCGCGTGTATTCCAAGTGATCCTCAATAGCCAACTCTTTTAGTAGAAGTGATGTTCCTCCAAGTGAATTTCTTCTTTTCAGCAGCCATTCTTTCATCCACTCTTTTTTTTTCTATTTGCCTCCTCATGAATTACTTCAGCAACTTCCCTAACCAGTTCCTTTAAAATTGGTGCCAAACATTTTTTTTAATTTCTTTTTAAAATTCATATTTACGAGGATATACCATTCAAACACCTAGACAACTTACTCTTGACTGCTATATACTCTACTTAGTACTTGCTTCGTGTGAACGCAAAAAATCAAAAAATGGTAGAGCGGCAAGTAGAGTGAACTCTACTTGCCGCTCTACTCTACTCATTACTATCCCCGTGTAAACCAGGCTTAAAACATCTTCTCACAAGTAATGGTTTACCATTTCGGAAAAAGTTAAGAGAAAAACCTATTTAAAATTCTGTTTTTATTTTGCCCAAACCCAAATAGCTGTTTATCGTTTCATGATTATTATTATTTGAAGGCACTTTGGCTGTTGTTATTAAAATTAGGGTAACTTTTTAATTTAATCTGCTGGAAAAATTATATTATTAGATTATATATTTTTTTTAATCGTAAAAAATTTAACACATGGAATTCACTAAAATTTTATTTGCAAGATTGAATAAAAATAATCATAAATAAATTGCTGACTTGGGTCAAAAGAGTCGTTTACCTTCTTCGGCCTTCTTTTGTTGTCAATAAAAAAATCCTTTTTTATTAACGGCGGCGCGGCAAAGCTTCAAAGCATTTTCTTGGATGCCAGCCGAGTGTGGTTTTATATCGCAGGTTTGTAGGGGAGGCTAGGTTCATTATCGTAATTATTTTTGTTATTGATAGTGACTTTTTTTCCTTTTCCTGTAATTTTCATAGTTTTTTGTACAGTATTTTTTGTAGTATTGGCCATAAAGATTCATTATTTAAATGTGTTTTGATAGTACTAGAAGCGTCTTGTAAGATCGATGTGCTTTCAATACTTAAGTTTATTTGATAGAAAGAACATTTATCTTTTCAGCGGTTTTAAAACAAATGTTTGGGAAAGACGTTTTTTTGTCCACGGCCTAAACTCCAGGCGCTTTAAATCCGTTCACAATGGTGCCAATGATAGCAGCTCTTTGGTAAGTTTCAGCAAATAAATTTGCAACTTAATATTGCATTACTTGACGACCTAGATTTGTCCTCAATCATTTTCTTGTTGCTTGAATATAATAATTGCTCATAGGTTCAAAGAAAAGACACGTTCAGTGGCTGAAGCCGATGAGTAGTAAAGTCTGGCAGTTGTAACATTAGGCGTTGCTATGGTTAACGCTTCCAGGTTCTTCGAATGCGTTGTATTTCCATCAACCATATGTAACATTATATTTTCAGAGGCTGGCTGTAGGATGCTTTTATCCATTTTACAAATAAGTTTCAGTTAATATAGCCAGTTTCTGGAATGGTGACAACACTCCTAGAAGGTGTGCCATTCCCTAATTCAAGTCTTTGTCTCATTTTTTTGAATATAAACATTCGTGGCACAAACTCTCAAGGCACACGGGCATAATACAAGGCCTCTTTCTTCGCTCTAAAACTTTTCGCTTTTTTTCTGAACGAAAATAAATTTTTAACCTGTTATTTCTTATTAAGGTCGATTTTCCCTACTTTCCTCTACTTGAAAATCAGCTGTCAACGGACAATGATTGAGTTGTTCTTTAGCCTTCCGAGGAATTATTTCTTTTCAATGTCAGCGTTTTATGGACGATGTGATTTTGTAAATGATTTGATAAAAAGGAGTTTTGCCCCTGTTTTAAATTTTTTCAAAAATTTTCGAATTTGAAAAAAGTATTGAATGTGCTTCTACTTGGCCCCACGAGCCACCCATTTCAATATATGCAGTGAATTTCATAACACCCTGTGTGTATATATATATATATATATATATATATATATATATATATATATATATATATATATATATATATATATATATATATATATATATATATCAGGAATTTGGTCTCTGGGAATTCCTTTATTTTTCAGTATATTCCTAATTATATGAGGTCAAACATATAGGTTGGGTATTCACATTACATCGCGCCAAATGGAATGATGTCACTTCAAAGATCGTGAATATAATAAACCGTCTAGGTTTGAATGGAGTGGAGCAGCACGACAGATATCCAAGTAGACTGGAATTCCATCATTCCACTTCATCACGCCATCGCTCCACGTCCCCGTGAATGCGAAAATTGGCTGGAAGCTCGAGCCAAATGAAACGATGGCGCGCTCATAGAGATATTAGAATATGGAAGGTAAGTTCTCGCGAGAAGCATGGCGCTCATAGAAAGAGAAAGAAATAATATGAGTCATTCTGTCTCTTTTACTCTGCGCACGCCAACAACATTAAGTTAGAGTGCGTACCCGGGCGAGAGAGTGTCGTGGCTGTGCGCCAAGACTGATATAATTTTTTTCTCTTTTTAACGACACCACGCTTTCGCTTACTGCAGGCTCAAATTTTACCTCCTCTATTCTAATATCTCTATGGGTGCGCTCTCTATGGGTGCGCTCGTCAGTGGCGAAACGCGATGTATAAATACGTGTAGATTAGTGCGTGTTGAACGGGTTCATATCCCAGGTCGATCACAAATTATTTGTATGATGAATACGAATATTTGTGCCAAGTCATAGAAGTTCCCTATATGTTTGTATTTTTGTTTTTGATACAGACCTGTTCACTCACGAAGACACAGCCCTCCATAGTCAATTCTGGCTTGCGTTAAGCTCATTTGTACAAACTGCATTTGTGTGCATGCAAAGTCAACAGTGCAGATAGCAAAATAATATTTGGTTAACGATATAATAATATTAATTTGCACGTTATAAAAATAAGTCATGTCCGAGCATTGGTGGGGCGCGCCGTCGTCAGTAAACAGGTCTATAACTCTATACCAGGGAATTCTAGTGTAGGGCCAGAATAATGTACGTGTTTGTATGAATGACTAATTAAATATTAAATTTGTAAGTATGAATTACTGATTAATGAAGAAGTTTTACAACTGCAGTAAATATTGTAAAATATACATTTTTTTTCCTTTTATTGTTTCTCGTGATTGTAACGATCTATTTTATTTTTTTTAGATAAGGTCCTCAAAAAAGTCTGGAGTGGGAAGCGAAGAAGTACACGTACCAAAACTTTGGTATTTCGATCTAATGTATTTATTGAAGGATCAAGAGATTCTAAGGCCATCCATCATCACAACATCAATAATTGACTTTCGGTTATGATGAGGTGAGGTCAACTAATAATATAAAAATCATTTAAACTCATCGTCACTCAATTTGTTGGGCGTTGATTTGGGAGCCAATATGTCCTGGCATGAACATGTTGCAGGCATAGCAAGGAGAGCTTCTTTACAAAACGCAAATTCGACCAACTTTGGAATACTGCTCCCATGTTAGGGGCTCCGCTCCCAAACACACACTGCATTTGTTGGATTCTGTTCAGAGAAGAGCTGTTCGTCTGATTGGAGACCCGGAACTCATCGGCGGCCTTGATTCGCTGGAACATCGAAGAACGGTTGGCGACTTGGGTCTGTTCTACAAGTATTTTCATGCAAAGTGTTCGAAGGATGTAGCCCGCTTAATTTCTCTCAGAGCAGTGCATGTTAGAAATACACGTCGCGCTAATGCTTCACATCCGTATGAGGTTCAGCTTGTTACTCCGCGTATAACGCTTTTCAAGCAGTCTTTTATATGGAAAACATCATCCCTTTGGAATAATTTGCCCAGGGCTGTGTTTCCCACCGAGTACAATTTACAGCGATTCAAGAACAACGTGAATCGCTTTTTTCGCACACGTGCCGCTCCTAGAGAGCACGTGTGCTAGACCCCTAAAAAAAAATTAAAAAAAACTTGTGCCTGATAGACTTAAAAAAAGCTTTCGACAATGTGTAAATTGAAGACGTTCTTCATCTATTTTATAACTGGAACATTCCATTAGACCTAATTAAAACTATCGAGAATATATATCAAGACAATAAAGTAGTCGCAAGATTATCAGAAGGAATGACAATCAACTATGAATCTAGAATCAGGCTCTTTAAGTCCTCTTCTATTTAATATTGTAATGGATGAAATTATAAAAAATGTCAAAAAAAGAAGGGATATAGAATGGGTAACAGAGAACTTAAAATTATATGTTATGCAGATGACGCGATAATAATGACTGAGACCGAGAACGATCTACAAAAGCTGCTATATGAATTCTACATAGCAGCAAAACAATATCATATGTCAATCTCAACTAAAAAAACCAAGACAATAGTAATAGTAAAAGTGCCGATAAAGTGCAAGGTGGTGGTGGAAGATAAGCCTATGGAACAGGTGATGGAGGTCGATTACCTGAGCATCAAAATATCTAGTATCGGAAAAATCGGGGAAGAAGTAAAACATCAAGTTAACAAGGCTAATAGGATAGCGGGATACCTCAATGATACCATATTTAGAAATAAATTCCTCTCCCTGGAGATCAAAACAAGAATATACAAGAGCGTAATATGATCAGTAATGACTTACACATCTGAAACAAGACCCCATACAAGTATATCACAGAGGATACTGGAATCAACCGAAATGAAAATACTTAGGAGATGTACAAACAAGACACTGAGGGATAGAGAAAGGAGTGAAGACATAAGACGCACATGTAATATAGAAAATATGAACCAGTGGATAAGAGGAAGAAAAGTGGAATGGGATCAACACATAGGAAGAATGGCAAACAACAGAATAGTACGTATAGCAAGAGACAAGTCACCGAATGGAAGAAGATCAATGGGACGTCCAAGAAAGAGATGGAGCGACGATCTATAGAGCAGGGAACAAAGAAAACAGGTAATAGTGCCTGGCTATAACTCGGGAGAAGAAGAAGCTTAGGTCATACTGCCTATATTCAAAATGAATTCAGGTTTTGCGTACAAAAAATTCAAATGCATTCGTTTTGGCAATGAACATCGCCATTAAAGTAATCAACAAACATTTCCCTTACTAACTTCGCTTGAGCAGTAGCATTGCGAGGAATCCGCTCTAATGGTGTTGGTATTCTTACAAAAATAGGTTCGTCTTCTGTAGCCTCTTCTTCTGCAAAATAATTAGTACAATTCTTGCAAAGAAAATTACGTAGAATACAACATAGTACCACAAGATCGATCTTGTGTAGTTACAAGTTTATGCTAATTGACATAATTCCAAATGCATTTTCAACCATTCTTCCCCTTGAGAATCGGTAACTGAAAATGCGACGTTCATTATTAAGTATTTGCTGACTGTCCGGTTTCATGAAATTCGTCCTGAGGGCAAAAGCTTCATCGCCAACGAAAACGTACGGTAGATCAATCACTGATCGTTGAACTGGCTCCGGTAAAGGAATGTTAATTGTTCCACTGATGAGTCCTTCGTGAAATCTTGTGTTTTTTATAACGCCGCCATCAGAAATTCTTCCATTTGTTCCCACCTCGCACCAGATGAACTCATAATTGTATTTGCACAGGCCATCAAAACAATGCTGTTAAATTTTTTGTAATTATAGAAGAAGAAAACACTACCTGGGAGTGGAGTTGTTCTCACATCCGACGGCTCCTAGACAATGCGGAAAATTTCATTTCTGTTCTAATTATCTCGCAACTGCTTTCCAATCGTTTATGTTTTCTGGCATCTAAAACATTACAATCAATATTATCTATACATATTATTATAATAAAACTGTAAACGTACGTGACTGTACAAACAAAAAAATTATAATAAAATATACAAACAAACATATTGTCACCACTAATGTCTGGAAAAGTTAAGTTGGCAGTAGATCTTAATTTTATTCTATTGACAACACAATCAATGTATTTGTATTATTTGTGTTGCCAATAGATTAAAATTAAAGACAAAAATCTACTGCCAACTTAACTTTGCCAGTCTCTATAATCTCGCGAGGGGGGTAGCCGGAGGTTCTCTTGACTTAACTTAAACTCACCTTTTGGCCAACTCCCGATTAGTCCCACCCAGAGTGAGAGGTGGCAAACCTGACGTAATGTAATACATGCATACAGTACAAAGTACACGACAAACAATTAAATGGTATGTAATGATTTCTAAGGCAACGACGAATCTGTGGATAGCGATTCTCAGTCCTCAACCAATGAATCTTCTACACAACAGTCTGAGGATCGTTCAACTCTTACTTCTTTCAAAAGATCTAGATCACACCAAATGCTTGAAAAAATTTCCAAACGTATTGATCAACCAAGTGTAGCTACTGCGCGCAAGGAAAAATTCAATGCTTTTAGAAAACAAATTGTTGAGAAATTTCGAAGTATATCTGAAGGGATGGTACAAATTAGTCAGAAACTCATAAGTGACATTATTTTTTTGGCTGAGATAAACAACCTCCACATAACATCGCGCGTTGTCACGGCCTTGATTACCATAACGCCAGCAACGCCCCCTGGACCATCCGCATCCTCTACATCGGTCGACAATCCAATATTAACACCATACTTTGATGATGTTAATATTGTTAATTTTATTTCAAAATTGAAATTATATACTTATGTTTGTAGACATGTGTGAAATAAAACATATACAAGAAAATGGTAGTACTAATTCAACCTACTTTTATGTAATCTTTCAAAACCTTCATTATTGCTAGACATGTCTCAGGAATAATCACTCCCAGGCGTTGAGGGGATATAGCTGTAAGAAATTTCAGTTCTTCATTATTCATGCCACTTGCTAAAAATCTGAGTTGCTGCCAGTCTTTCATGAGGGGAAATGCTTCGTCTCATATTCGTGTCTTTCTTCTTAATTAAAAGTGTTACCAAAATGAGAAGGTGGCAATGAGATTGCTTATCCATACTGTATGGATACAAGGAGCATTCCTTTGAGAAAAAAAGAAAAACACTAAAGGCGAAAATACTTATAAACTCGACAGTCGAGGAGTCGAATTCCTTTGTAACAAAAAATATCTTCTTACACTGGAATACTTACAGTTTAGACTCCGCACAACACAGAAAATTGAAATTCAGTAGCCTTGGGAGATTTTTCACAAAAAGAAACCTACCTATCTATAATAGAACCATAAAAAACTTACAAACGATAATCGGAATGAATATTTCTCACGAAAGAGATCTGTCATGATAAAGAGCCCTGTTGCTAAGAGGCGCATTTTCACCTCCATAACGGTGGCTAGGGGGCATACGCCGTCCTCGCATCATAATCATTTCGCACATATTTTCGATGCTTTCATTTTCTATCAAAAACTTAAAAACATACATTATTTTTCAAACGTCATTATAAGAAATGATTATGCCTACACTCTCACTATTTATATTGATGTGTTAGAATTTTGAGTAATGGTTTAATACTACTTTTATAAAATTGTCTTTACAAGCAAGCAAAAAAAAATTTTTGGTTGGTTATAGTCTTGTTGCATGAATGTTATATTTACGTATAATTAATGCGGCACATGCCAAGAGAAATTCTATACTTTTGTCAGAACAGCAGGATAAGATTTGATGGCTTGCCTTTGAAATTTTATAGAACATGACATTTCTGCTCACAACATTATAATTCTTTATTAGGTACTTTAATATTAGGCAACTGATAATTCACTTAAAAAGCATACGTCAACTCGTTCATCGTTGCGAATCGGGTCTCAGTTTGATTTGGTGGTCATGCTGTCCTTATTTAGATTATATTCCTAATAAAAGATAACGCGTGTCCACCACTTAATTTTCATGAAATGTATTCTTCAAACTATGATGAGCTCAAACACGTGGACCAATCACAGTTCGCCAACACTGACATTGCAATTCATTCACCATTTGATTTTTTGCTGAAAAAGTTGGAATACAGATGAAATAATTTAAAACCAGAACTTTCGTCTTTAAAATATTTAATCTCACACAAAGAAAAAGAAAGTATAGTGTAAATTTGATAACCTGTAAGTTCAATTTTAAATTAAATTCATTATTTTAATATAATAACAGGAAATTAGCAATTTGAGTTTCTAACCTAAATCGGCACAGTTTTCTAAAATACAATTTTTTTAGAGAAAATAACTAGAAATGGATCTTCAAGCGATACTTCTCGGATTTTTGATGTTTGCCCTTTCTGCCCAAGGTCTGAAACAAGGAGAATGTGAAGGTAAGTGGAAAAAATTTTTGGTCACATTTAAAACTCTTTTTATCTCTTTAATGCCATAATTGACTAACTTTTGCTGAACCATGAAACATGTGTATTTGTAATTATTTAATTTCAGTTTGTATAAAAACCCTTGACAAGTTTAGGAACACCCTATCTGATGATATTCTTAAGGACCCTAAAAAAATAGAGAAGGAGTTTAAAGCATTTTGTAAAGGTGTGAAAAATAAGGAAAACAGATTTGTAAGTAGATGAATCATTTACTATTACATACAGTAGTTGACACCAATTATATAGCATCAGCTTACTTCAGGAAAAAAACTTTCATGATAATTAAAGTATCCCATTCCAATATTTATAACTGTAAACCAAGTAAATACAATTGCGGCCAGATTTACAAAGTTCAGATTATCAGAAATTCAGATGTGAAGTTTATTAACTTTTATCAACTTCTATTGTCAAGATATAACATGAAAAACACACATAAGACCTACATACCGGTATAGAGTAACAAAAAAAAATCCTCTGTAAAGCAAGACTCAGATGCTAGCACACTCAAGATTATCTTTATTATGTTCTCGGCTATTGATTGACAATCCCCTTATAAATAATTTACAGGACATAAATAACGACAATTTTTTATGGTTATATAAAATTTATTATACATCTGTTAGTATTGTATGAGAGTATTTTATATGATGGAGCTTTGCCATTAACATATGGCAATTTACAACAAGACATAATTACCACAAATGTTTATCCTAATAGGTAACATGATACAGAAGCTTTCACAGTCTTGGTTAGATAAAAAATCGTGGTTCTTGGGATTAGAGTGTGTCAAATTAGAGTAATTTTCAGACATTTCATGTATGATGGCACAACACATCATCAGGGATCCTTACTCTTCAAGAAAAAAATACTGAATGAAAGATGTCTCGTGCAATCGTAGGCGAAACGTCTGAAAGTTACTCCAGATTAATATCGTCTAATCTTAGGATTTATCTTCTAACCTAGATAAAGTTAATTAGGGAGGTACATACAGCTACTATAATTTAATAAAAAATTTCAATGATAAAATTTCGCTTTCTTAGCCAATATGCAGATTTTAAAATTTTTTGCTCATTTCTAAGGTAGTTATGTAGAAAAATAAAAAATAAATTTTGCTGTTTTTTTTTTCCTTCTCATACTCTCGTGTATGTAACTTTTAGAAGTTTAAAAATTGTCATAACAGAGTTGAGGAAGAGCACCTTTCATTTAACCCCTTTTCCAATTGGTTGTTAATTAAGTTGGAGGAACCGGTAATATTATAGTTAAATATGTGACTTTCTTACTTACCTTGATCCAAAGCATTCTAAAAAATAGTTAGCTAAAATTTTGCAGACTGTTATTTAGCGATCAACGCTTTTTAAATATTTTTTTATTGAACAAGTTCGCTGAATACCCTGTAGTCTCAGTATCCATAAAACACAGTAGCGACGCTCAAGAAAATTTTTAGGTCCTGTTTTTTATCACGCATGCGTTTCCTACCATACCAATAGCGTGGTCGCTGGCAACCATGTACATCGGGATTTCAAGGAGAATCTTTTTATAACGTGCTCCGAAATTCATTATTAATAATTTTCCAATAAGTAAATAACTCGGACACAGGAAGTTTTTGTTGTGCGGTTAGTACTTATAAAAATATATATGGTATCTCCAAAGAAGTGAGTTTTTTTAGATTTCCCAAAGATCCTATTATGCAATGTATTATATAAAGATTATGATAATTGTGCTTTCATATTAGAGATACATTTTATTTGTAAAACAGTTGATGTTTTAATATCTGGGCATGCAGAAGTAGTAATTCTCCAGCATGAATGAGTTTGAATAAATCAGTACATGGATTTAATTTTTTTATATAAGTAGTATATAGGCACAAAAAGTCAATAGTTATATGGAAATTATTATATTAGATTTAACTAATGATAAAATGGAGCAAAAAATGTGTTCACTTCATTTTTAAGTTCAGAAGAAAGACAATCTCATCTTAAAATGATAATTATTATTATTTTCAATCTCTCCAGATTACTGGGATTCGTTGAAATACAAGAAGCATGATTGTTGACATACGAGGGAAGGTGAAGGTGTGCAGAGATATATTCTCAAAAAAATCATTTTTTCCCCCTGGACAATATGTTTAATAGTTGAGAAATATAAATTCAACAATGAGATATTTAAATGAATAACGTGCAAAAAGCGTTGAAGCCAAATGTATTTTTTCCTTGTATTTTTTGCCTTTTTCCCTGTTTTTTGTATATCTGCTTTAATAAGAACTTGATAAGAAAATGTTTCTAAAAAAAACATTTCTCGTTTTTTTTTCCTTTCAATCCGCAAAATTCATTTTTATTCTACAGAATAGGATTTTTCTTGAAAGAAGGAATTTGAATACTTCAAAAACTCGCGACCATCGTACCAGCAATATGGCAAAAGGTTATTTAATCATTACAAACTCGAGCCCTTGAGATCCAAGGTGCCGAGTCGGACTGTCGCTACTGTTTTTTATGTTTACTGTGCTATAGTGTTATTACTTATTTTGTTAAAAAATTCAAATGTTCGAAATAAACTTTTTATTAGAACAAATAAAAAGGAACTCCAAACCAAGGTTAATTTAATTATTATAGTGATACAAGCTACAATGCTATGTATATATTAAAAATATTATCACCTGTATCCTTTTTGTTCAGCCTAATATCAACGATATTATGTATGTAACAAAAGAATTGACAAAATTTTCAAAAACAAGTATATCAACTATGTTCTAAAAAATATTTTAGGAATTATTCAAGTAGGATATCTTTGTCTCATATATATTTAATTAGCCGGGCCCGCGGCTCCACTTGCCTGGACTTGATTCACTATTATCGTCGAATTAAAAAAAACACGTAAATCAGATAAGTGTTTCTCGAGTGAGCAGCACACTAACGGACAGACAGAGAGATGTTGCGTTTTATGTATATTATACAGGTTATTATTATTATTTTATAGCCTGGCTAGAGAACATATGTATGAATTTAAAAAAAAAAACACGTAAATCGGATAAGTGATTCTCGAGTGATAAGCGCACTAACGGACAGACAGACAGACAGAGAGACGTTTCATTTTATATATATTATATTCTTTGTTACATGATATTGCTCCATATTTAATAGTTTAGGCAGTATATTGCAAGAGAACACGCTAGCGGCAAACTTTTTTCCGACTTCCGACTCACTATTAAAGTCACTACTTATTCCTTATGTTACTTAACGTAATAAAATATATTCTATAACCTGGCCAGAGAACATACGTATGTTTAAAAAAAAAAAGCACGTAAATCCGATAAGTGGTTCTCAAGTGTTAAGCACACTAACGGACGGACAGACAGATAGATAGAGAGACGTTGTATTTTATATAACACATGGGCTGAAAAGTCCCGGGCCTAACACATAGATGGCGCTAGTTTTATTGCAGTCACCTTTTTTTCAGTTAATACTAACCTTCAAAAGACAGCTGTTAAAATTTCATGATATTCTATTCATTAGTTTGTGAGTTATTGTGCTAAGAGTGACGCTACTTTTGTTATTTTCAAAACAATGGATCAAAAACAATTTCGTGTTTTAATTTTACACTGCTTCTTGATGGGAAAAAATACCGTTCAAGCGAAGCAATGGCTTGAAAAGTGTTATGGGGACTCCGCTCCATCAGAAACAACAATAAAACGTTGGTTTGCTGACTTCAAACGTGGTCGTAGAGACACCGATGATGCAGAACGCAGTGGACGTCCAAATGAGGCGGTAACACCAGAAAACATCAAAAAAATCCATAAAATCGTTTTGAATGATCGAAAAGTGAAGTTGCGTGAGTTAGCTGACATCGTAAAGATATCAAAAGAACGTGTTGGCTTTATATTGCATGAGCATTTGACTATGAGAAAGCTCTGTTCAAAGTGGGTGCCGCGTTTGCTCACTGTTGATCAAAAACAAGAACGTGTTGATGATTCTGAGCAGTGTTTGGCCATGTTTAAACGTAACAAACCGGAATTTTTGCGTCGATATGTGACAATGGATGAAACATGGATCCATCACTTCACTCCGGAATCAAAACGATCGTCATCTGAGTGGACAGCAACTGGTGAACCTCGTCCAAAGCGCCCGAAAGCACAACAATCGGCTGGAAAGGTTATGGCCTCGGTATTTTGGGATGTGCGTGGTGTAATATTCATCGACGATCTTGAGAAAGGAAATACCATCAGCAGTGAATATTATATAGCGTTATTGGAGCGTTTGAAGGCCGAAATTGCAAAGAAACGACCGCATATGGCAAAGAAAAAAATTTTGTTTCATCAAGACAACGCACCGTGTCACAAGTCAATCAAAACAATGGCAAAACTACATGAATTGAACTTCGAATTGCTCCCACATCCACCGTATTCGCCAGATTTGGCTCCCAGCGACTACTGGCTGTTCGCAGACCTGAAAAAAATGCTCGCCGGTAAGAAATTTCGGACGAATGAAGAGGTTATCGCTGAAACTGAGGCCTATTTTGAGGCAAAAGATAAATCGTTCTACAAAAGTGGTATTGAAATGTTAGAGCGGCGCTGGAATGATTGCGTTGCTCTTGATGGAGATTACGTTGATGAATAAAGCTAATTTTGAACCAAAAAAACCGTGTTTTCTTTGTTAGGCCCGGGACTTTTCAGCCCATGTGTTATATTATAGAAGAAATAATAAACAGAGAACGTTGCCCACAGCATCCAATTTACGGTGAACTGGTTGCTGTTGGTTGTACAATATACTTATTATCAACAATAAACTATGTTTGAAATTTGAATTTTATTTCTTTTAACAAATGGATTTTTGAACACTCAATCTCATTTTTCTCGTAGTAATAATGGATGCGAAAATGCTAATTAAGAAAAAATTTATGAATATAAAGAAAATTTCATGATGCTATTAACGACGCACAGCCTAGTACAACAGGTCCATTTTCAATAGTTTAATTATTTATTGTTATATTGTATGAAATATGTGTAAAAATGTAATGACATTTTTTTTTGTTGGAAATAGCTTAACTTTTAGTTAAACTAGAGAGGTTTATCAATTTTATTTTTATTTCAAAAAACGTCTTAATAAGTATTTTTCGATTTTCTATAGGTCTTTGGGCCTTGTTTTGTACTATATGTTCTAGGTCATGATATAAAATAATGTAAATAGTGAATTACAGAATTGCTGTAAAACGTGCTTATAAACTATAACCTATTAAAGACAAGTGTAAACATCAGTAATTTGTTTCAGTATCTAAAAACTATTTCTGTATTTTAGTGTTATTATCTTGGAGGGTTAGAAGAATCAGCGACAGGTATCTTAGGTGAAATGTCAAAACCAATGTCCTGGTCTCTACCATCAGACAAAATTTGTGAAAAACTGAAAAAAAAAGACGCACAAATATGTGAACTTCGCTACGACGTCCAAATTGACCTCAAAACTGTTGACCTTAAAAAATTGAAGGTGAGGGATTTGAAAAGAATTCTCAATGACTGGGGAGAGGAATGTGAAGGGTGCATTGAAAAAAGCGAGTATTTAAAGAGGATAGAAGAATTGAAGCCTACGCATACCGAACTTTAATGTAAAAAGATCTAAATGTGATTTTTTAGGATTTTTTAAATTGTCAATATGAGACTTGTATGGTATGTGTATGCATGAAAGTATGAATATATTTAAATATTATTTGTTGAAGAATCCACTATAAATATATCCTATTTAATTTATCAATGGCAGGCAGAATATTTACATATTGTTGAGGTTTTTATTTAAATTAATATTAATTTGTGGCGCCAAAGTTACTACCACAGCTTACTAACCTTAAAAAGCACAAGGGTTACGAAAAGTAGTATTTTTGCCACAGCAGTTTTTGAGTTTGGCAGTTGAACACAGATAAAACAATCATGATGTGATCTTTTACACCTTTGGTACATTTCGAATAAATTAATAAAAATTATGGTATATATTTAACAAAAAGTGCTAAAGTAACTACCAGAATTTGTTTTGTCTGTCATTTAGCTGACTAATTCTAATTCTGGTGCTTTCATAAAGTTTTGATAAATTTTTGCAGCAACTATTTTGGAACCTGTAATATGTACACCGTTTACATTTATATTTAAAATTCTAAAATCTACAGTAACAGCAAAAAATAAGAGAGAAACAATAAATAAATCGTCTAGAGGTTTTTTAAAAATTATTCACGAAGAGCTTAAAAATATTAGCATTTTTAAGATATTAACAATTTAATTTTGTATTAACTTTGTTAAAGAAACCTCTAACGAACGCTCATAAGTATTATTATCCAGGGGGTAAGTTACAAAACCGAAAATCATCGAAAGTTTAAAAGAATGAAAGTTATCGTTTGGTTCTTGACTTTTTTTACTTGGAAATTCATATTTAATCTACAATTAAGCAGACTGTGAAACCAAAATTTAGTACCTTTTACAAATTTTCTTAGTTATTACTAAACATTGTTGAATTTCTGTGGAGATTCAAGCGGTTTAAAATCGTAAATCTTTTGTATTTAAAGTTTTTTTTTTGGGTTTGGATGTAGATGGGGGATAAATGTAAACATCAAGTAATATACTTGTGGTTTGTACTTTTTCGTTTACAACTATACTTCCCTAAAATTTCTGATTGACATATTGTACACGTTTTTACAAAACTTTATGACAAACTGTGTTTGTTCAGAGCATTTACATTATACAAGTTGCAACCTTTTCTAAACTAGAGAGGAGTGTAGAAGTTATATAACGAATGGATTTTATTTTTTTGCTCTTTTGAGCCACTTCAATTTGTACAGTGATTCTTCTTCTTAAGTAAGTTATTTTTAGTTCGTAAGAAAGTATTTATATTTATAATAAATATATTATTTCAATAAATTTGTAGTTTTGTTTTTCATAAAAAATTTATTCAAAGTAGACTTTGGGGGTTCCTGATCGTGATGGCAATAATGTTTTCCTTTTATTGCCAGCTCGACAGTTTAAAAGCATTTATACTGGTAAGACATTTATTTCTAATTATCCCGGTATGTATTTTCGTGGTTTTATCAATTATATGTTGATATGTGTGTTTCAAGCGCTAACAAAGATATAATATCTTCCGATTTTCAGGCCACTATCGGTAGGGAAGCTCTCTTCTGTCGAACCAGCGTGGGGCTTCGAAAAAGGAATGTATGTTAAGATGACTTCAAGAAGTTCGTTAGCAAGTACATATGGATGGTCAGAATTGCAAACGCTTCACTAAGGGAAAGTTCGTTAATGATGTGACTTTTTCTCATTTATCAGATTCATCATCAGATGGGTTACTCAATTTTTGGCGCCTACAATAAAAATAAAACCACTCTAAAACTTCAAAGCAAATAGCACTAGGAGCACTAAAAGTCACAAATAATATAAAGAAACGAGTAATTTCCGAAATGGTCAAAATTATAAAAAATAAGAACTCGGTTGATGCAAAAACAGGTACTAAACAACTCATCAATATATAACAACATCCGACAATGAAAAGTTGTATCTTTTTGAATTATATAATATAAAATTAGGTATAATTCATCTGGATTTCTCCTGTATCGATTGAATAAGTAATGCTGGCGTTTCGCCGATCATCCAGCAGACTTCCTCAATAAACTTTCGCTCATCCCTTTTAAAAATCTAAAATGCCAATACCGCTGTGTCTAGTACACGATCTCGTTCATCTGTGTGTCATAAAAATACTTTATTATTTTGATATTCTCTAAAAGTTTGTAAACAAAAATAATTATATTTTTGTATTATATTAACAAATTAAGGACTTCCTATTTCACGTTAGGTAAAACCTTTTATTCTAATGAGAACTACGTATTGCCGAAACGTTAATAAATTATGAACAGGTAGTGAATATTTCCTCCTTACTTCCGCAGCTTTAGTTTTCTCTTTTTGCGTTATCTTTTTTCCCTTTTTGATTTTACCTCCAGACACATTTTACTTTGCTTTCGTCGCTTTTCCATTTACCTTCTCTATTAGAGTTTCCTTGTTAAGGGTTCCTGTTATAACTATTGCATGCTGTTTAGGACATATCTGAGTATTTTTCTTTTCGGTTGGTTTTCTTGGAACTGGAAGAAGGGTTTTAGCAGTAACAGATTTTCACCAGAAGTACTGGCAAAAGTTGAAGGAACTGCATTATCATAATCAACGATTGGTTGCAAAATTTGAGGCTTGGTGGTGAGGGATGGTGGATCAGATGATTTGGTCGAGATGGTGTCCATGGGCTCTATTGATTTGGGAATCTGGTGTTTTATTAATACGTTCGCGCATTTCTTCATCTACCACCATCTGTTCATTGTTATTTAGAATCTCGGCAGGCAAAAAATCTTTGATGAACACGTCCGGGTTTAAAGGGTATATTCCTGAGGAAGTAAAACCTACTCCAGCCTTAGGAATGGTGGTTACTTTTTGAAAAGTCTTTCGAAATATTGAGGGAATATCGTTATGAGTAATTTTTCTTCCCAATTGCGACATCATAAAAAGGTTGCGTTCCTGCTTGTAAGCAGCTTTAAATGGACCATAAATTGAAATATCCATTGACTGAATTCGATGCGAGTCACGTAGTGGCAACGAAAGCATCACAATTCATAAGCTCTCGAAGATATGTGACTGCTATGATTATCTAAAACCAGCAATTTCTGAAGGTTTTGTGAAATCAACAAAATGTTTCAGCTACTCTACAAACAGCTCCTCATTTATCCAGCCGTTCTTGAAGTATCGGTAGACAGTCCCACGTGGTCTATCTGTTTCTAAAGCTGTTGAATGCCTTTGACAAGGATAATTTAACATTAGAGGGAGGTGCACCCCGGTTGCACTCATTGCACACACAGCTGTCTCTTGCCTCTTTCACCACTAGTTATGAAGCCAACACATTTCTGATTTGTCTCAGTTACAATTTTCACAAGGTCGTCTTGTACTGAAGACACTTCAGTCTTATCAACGTTGAAGATATTTATAGGTAAACATTTATATTTCTCCATTTCAAGAAGCTTGAAAAATATGGCAACTTCTTCCTTGTTGAAAGTTGGGGCTTCATTCAAACTCGTACGTTCGGTTTTCTGCGTAGACAAATTATGTCTTCTCATAAATCCTTTGAGCCAATCCTTGCCAGTTGATCCAAGGGTTTTGTTAAAATTGTGCTTTATGTTATTTTTATCCGCATATTCGTAAGCCATCTTCCTAATTTGAAGCGCAGTACAGCCAAAAAATATCTTCGCCAACAATTTCACTTGAAAAGCCATTTCTTCTTGCTCGTTATTAAAGACTATATTTCTTCCCAGTTGTGTACTATTCATATTTTTAGTTTTCAACCTTTCCTGGACGGTTGAAAATGGTACGCCAGTAGAACTAACAGCTTCTCTAATTGGTTTTCCGTCTTCTACTAATTGAAACAACTTATCCAGAAAATGTTGGCTCCATATCACCTTTATGCGTTCTTTCTTCCGTCTTCCCGACATTCTGAAATAATTATAATAAGAAATCACGTACCTACCTAACATAGTTTCATACCTAGAGTATTTTTTATTGTAACAGTACTTGCGGTCAATCGGTCGGGTAATGCCAGTCAGAGTGATCGGCATTACCCAATCCTATCTTTTTGTCGAAAAAAAAAATTACGTAAAAACCTGCCACAATCGGTTCAAAAACCAAAAATATTTGCTAGAACCCGAATGATAACTAACACTGTTAAAATCATGAATACCCATAGACTCTTATTTCTCGAGATCAAAATATTACACTAATTCGGCGCCAAAACAACTGATGTCTGTCACTTGTCAATGCATCTTCGGCACTGAGCGAGAATCGGTGCTGTGGTGCTGGGGTATGCTCACGCCACCGCTTTGTATGTGTGCACGCGTGTATTATTGGTTATAAAGGTGATAGTGTGGTGACCGGTATTATGCCCATATATAAGGGAACAAATGTAGACCAATGGTTTACAATAAATAGTACAGAACCTTTGTTGAACCAGTTAGATGAATTTACCGAAAAGGATTTTGGCTGGGCTTTAAATCGTGTTGTAGGTTTGACATTGAATATAAATAAATATAATCCTTCACAAATGATGTATACATAAATGTTGATAAGGTAAATCAAAAAATCTGCTGAAAACTACCAGGTTGCACCCTATAATAATACCGAAAATAAACACGATAGACATATAAATTTGCGTCTACTTCAAGATATTTATATATCTGATGTCAACGTTGATAGTCTTACTCCAATTAAATTTCATTATGTTTGGATAAAAAAAATCTTTCACGCCTTGTATCTCAGCAATTTAGTCAATACAACGGACAGATGTTTATTTGTGATCGATGTCTTCACTATTATCACACTCAAGAAAAATTAAACAAGCATACGGAAGACCATATAAAATTAATGTTGTTCCGCAAGAATCTAAAAATAACAACACGCTTATTGAATTTAAAGCTCATAACCAGAAAGCTACTGTCCCGTTCATAATTTATGCTGACACCGAATGCTTACTTGTTCCTGTGGATGATGATCTAACTAAAACATACAAGAATGCCAAGAATATGTTCCATTTATTGTCAGATATTACATGAAATGTAGTTATGATGATACGTTGCTGTTTTATAGATCTTATACAGGGCCCGACTGTATGCCGTGAAGGAATTATGTAAGTTTGCGGAAAATGTATAAACGGTCTTTCTTTGCCCTTTTCCCATGGAACATGGAGCATCTAACACCTGATGAATAGAATGATTTTCATCATGTGTCGCAATGTTACGTTTGTTAGAAATCGTTTCTTTAAAAAGGATAAGAAGTTTGTGACCTTAGCTTTCAAGATAGTCGTATGGTACTAGTCATATTTCATAATCTTAGTTCGCATGATGGATATTTAATAATTAAAGCCCTAACAGAAACAGTATACCCACTTAGATATTGTACCTGTTAACAACGAAAAATATATCTCGTTTGCCAAACATATCCCTGAAAGCTTTGTTCAATTTCGCTTCATTGATAATTTTAAATTTAAGGCCGCAGGGGTAAACTGACTTAATATCTAGAACACTATCCAGTAGCAACGTTCACTTATTTAAAAAAAAAGTTGATGAATCTTCTTATTAATGGACTGAGAATTCAGCAGGTTTTGTCTTTTAAATACCTGGGAACACTAATTAATAGCCAGTGTAATCCAAAAATAGAGATTAGATCGAGAATGAAGATGAAAAAAACTAAATCCGATCTTAGTGGAGAACTTCGTGTGCGCATGTTTAAATGCTGTTTTTTGATCCCAGCACAGAGAAACGACTCGAAGCTTTCGAATTGTATGTCTATAGAAGGATTCTACGGATATTATGGATGGATAGAGTAACAACTGCTTTAGGCGAATGAGCAAATACACAAAACTGCTGCTGACTATAAAGGGAAAAAAAACTAGTTATATCGATTATATCTCTGACTGCACTGGACGTGATAGAGACGTGGTATTTTGGTCGCAAAGTCACAAAATTTACAATACGTGTTTTGCACGTCACCACGACGTAACCTGAACTAAAATAATTTATTAAATAATCGGAAATTAAATGATTATCTGTCGTATTCCTGTGGTTTTGTTGGTGATATTGCGAGATTAAACTATATTTAATTGTTTATTGTAAAATTACATGTTTACACGTAACCGTTCCATCGGATAGAATAACCTGTTTTATTTCGCTGCCCCATGGTGCGGCGAAAGAGAACAGGCCTATTTGTAGCAAGCTGTGGACTGCAAAATCGAGAAAGCAAATCAAACGTACATGTAAGAAGATTATATTTATTTCGACTAGTAAAATTATTGCTTATCGAGTATGCATTCCATGGGCAGTGTTATTTGTCGTCTTCATAATTCTTTTGCAAAAGTATGTTCCTTGCACATTAAATTTACACATAAACTAACATAACCAAGAAGAAAATTCTGTTCTTATCCTTTAATTTCTTGATTCCTTATATAAGTGGGGATTGCACGTTGTGCATTAATAAAAACACGTTTAACTTTCGAAAATAAGGCAGAAAATGTTGAATCCCAAACAGCACAAGATTTTCAGAAAATGTCTTTGTGACCTTTTTAGAATGTAGGGTTGTCCGCAAAACGTCTGTAGGACTTTCTTTGAGATCTGCTGTGTAGGACTGTTTTATAAATGCAATCACGTTTTTGCTTAAGCATGATTAATCGAAACTATGCTTTGCAAGTGCTGTGCTAATATTCCATGTCTGAGAAAGTGCATAATGAGATTTATTAACTTTAAGATTTATTAACTTCGTACAATGTTTTTAGTTCCGCAATATCACAACATGCGAGGAGCAGGAAATTGGTGAGCCAGCTCTCCAAAAGATGTTTTCGTCACCGCATGAAGACAATTAGCAATATTAAATATTCAGACGAAAATGCTACGGTCAGATGTAAAAATGAAGATGCTGGTGATATCAATGATTGTATTTATGAAAGTCATCAAGAAGACAACACTGCGGATTATAATATGGAACCGAACAGTAAAGGGAATAGTGAAGACGATAGCGAACTTAATTTTGATAATAATAATATCAATGTTTGTGAAGTTGCTAATGTACAGTTAGAATTTGACTATCATTGGCCTTTTTCTTAGCTATTGTGTAGCGGAAACGTTTCTGAGTAAGGACGTTAAATATATATGTTACATATTCAATACGTAACTTTAGTATTTTGCAAAGTGGGTTGTTTCCAAGGTTTTGTTTTATGTTTTTATAAGTATTTCCTTGTATTTGTTTGTATATCCTTTCTCGCCCGGTGCAAAACAATGAAAAATAACAGTTTTGCCCCAGAATCAAAATTATATTTCAAAGAATATAATTTTACACTTATATAGTTTTGGTATGAAAGTACGTCAGCAAAACGAAAGTTATTGTGTAAGAAATTGTGCACAATTTGTTTCTGCGTATTGCTTAGGTGTTTAGAACAAGACTAATATTATAAGGGCAAAATGAAAATATAGTTTCGTTTTCGTGTTACTGTAGACTAATTTTATTTTGTTTTATATTTGCCCAGAGAGAAATGACTCATCGATTGACGTTGAAGCGATGTTAAAATCAACGTTGAAACCGTCAAATCGATTTCGACGTCGATTTGACATCGTTTCGACTTTAGTCGAAGAGTCATTTCTCGCTGGATAATTTTAAACTATGGCATTTTTGATCCAGTGAGTTTCATTCCGCATGTCATCCCTGTGTAAAAAGAGTATTTCAAATAATATATATTTCTTGAGAAATTAATAACAGTTGAAATTGATTTATTTCTTATCGTGCTATACATAACGTTTGTATTCCAAACATGTAGAATATTGGTTGTTAATATAATCAGGGGAGCAAAGTATGACCGACTGAGACTGGTCATCGAAGGCAAAATACAAGGCAGAAGATCGGTTGGGAGACGTCAAAATTCTTGGTTAAAGGACATCCAATTTTAGAGCCGCAGGTTTCCAGGACTATGTTAGCCTTTTGGATCGCCAACCTTCGAATTCGGCGAATTCAGAAGAAGATATATATATATATATATATATATATATATATATATATATATATATATATATATATATATGTATATATATATATATATATATATATATATATATATATATATATATATATATATATATATATATATATATATATTTGTAGATATTGTATTTTTTTTAACAAGCGGTTTCTCTTCATGTATAGAATTTCAAGAACCATATCGGCCCAAGGAAATGAATATAACCCCCAATCGGGCTTTTGATATTTCCGTGGACCATATATGACTTAACGATTTTTGTGGGTTTTAGGTTAAAAAAATTATCACAAATGTCTTTTTTCGATTTTTATTTTAAGCCATTTAAACACAGCACAAATTTGACACTTCCTGGTATTTTCCTAATAATTATTTTCATGTAAGATTTATCGCAAAGGATTCGGTAATCCGTCTATTCTTATATGTTTTATTAATTTTATATTCCGCCAATTTGTTGTAATTTCTTCCAGAAAGCTATTCGATTAATTCTCTTCACAAATAACAGTTTTTTCGAGAAAATTTTCCACAATTTAATGTTTTTTAGTGGACATTTAGCTACTTATTAATTAAGGTAGTACTTGCTCTTAATTTGTTAAATTGTAAAAAATTATCATAAAAACATGTTTTTTTTTTCCTAGAAAATGTACCTACTTAAAACAATTATTCCTAATTTCCTATAAAACTATTTTGTTGCCCAATCAGGGAATACATCAATATCCCAGATTAAATCTCCTAAGAGTGGAAACACCACAAAGAGCGTAAGCAAAGAAATGAAGATAACTCCCAATCCTGCTTTCGTCATTTCCGTGGACCGCATATTGCAAGGGGCTGCTGCTATGGCCATTGGAGGCGTAGAGACGGGGAGGCAATAGGAGAAAGAACAACTTAAAGCAGCTGGCATCATAAGGTACATCGGGTGAATTTTAGCAACCTGAAATCGTAAATTATTTAAATTAATTTTTAGGGCTTATAGTATATTTACGTATTAAAAATTCATGTCACTACATCTATACAGGTTAATTTAATTTCAAGGCCTAAAATTTGAGATTGCTCGAATTACATGGATAGTTAAGTTAGGATAAGGTTTATTTGATGTTATACTCTTTAAAAAAACAAATGAAACCAAAGACCTACTTATATCTAGAACCCACAAGTTCCTTTACTCTTATTGTGGTAATTGAAATGGGTGATAATAAATGGCGTCACGTTCTTGACCAGTTAAAGTACATAAACACACATACTTCACGCAAGAAAACCAAATTTGTGCGTGACAAAACTAGATTTTCAAATTACGTTGTAACCAACTACTAACTTAATATTTTTGTTAATAAAAATTATAGATAAGCTCTTTAGATTGTCCGCATTTCCCATAATCAGTTATGAAATCAAGGTTTAGGGCATTACATTCAAAATGGGGACTAATTCTGTAGCAACTTGACTCGAAATTTCAAAAATTTTCTATATAAAAAAGCGTATAATATTCTAAACTTACCAATGACATCTCGGCCAAAACCGGCAATACTACATTGGCTACAGCGACATTACTGGAAAATTGAGTTAGCAATGTGGCAAAAAGACATGAAATAACCATAACCCAGAAACGTGGCAACATGGCAAATCCGTGTAAATGATCCGCTATCAGTTGACTCATTCCACTGACTTTGGACGCTTCGGCTAGTGCAAATCCACCCCCAAGAAGAAATATTAGACCCCATGGAAGTTTTTGATGGACAACCTAAAAAATAAATTATTTTTATTATAAGGTTTTCTCCAAAAATAACTTGTAGTTCCAGTTATAAAATATTAAGTTTCACATTAGCTGAGCAGTCATGGTTCCTGTGATGAAAATTCAAGTGACTTCCCAAGCTTTTGCCTCCAATTGCTTCCGTTCTATAGTGACATTACGACATGTTTGTCGAGATATTTAAATATAGTTAAAAAGTACAAGCAAAATTATTTTTATTTAAACACCTTCTATCTTCTATTATACCAGGGCTACCTTTTAAGTTTTTACAAAAACAATGAAAGAAAAAAAAATTGGTACAAATCGTTTTATTGTTTTTCAAAATATTCGCATTTAAGATTTATACACTTTTGCATGCATTTTTTGCACTCTATGGTGCCCTCACCTCAAAAACATGGTTTTGGAAGAATTCAACAGCTTCTTGAGGTGATGAAAATCTCAATAATTTTTTTGACATTCGGGGACCATAAAACTTGTAAGACAATAGATCAGGTGAATACGACTATGAGACATTAATTCATTGTTTTTCTCCGTCAAATAATCAATTGTTTAACGTGCTGTATGAGAGCTGGCATTGTCATGATGAAGAATGATGCGACGTTTTCGGTTGTTTTTTCCTGATTTCATCGATGACTTCTGGCAAACAAATTGTTGTATACTATTCAGCATTAACTGTTCTTCGATCTTGTAAAGCAATGGATGCAATACTTCCAATATAACCAAAGAAACAAGCGATCATTTGCTTGGAAGTACTTCGCGAACGAACCACTTTTATTGGATTCGGTTCATCTTGGAACACCCAAACAGTTGACTGTTGCTTAGTTTTCAGCTCGTGTGAATATATCCAAGTTTCGTCTCCTGTTACAATGTTGTATACGAATTTTGTATGTTCTCGGTCGAATTTTTTGAGCATTTTTTTACACCAATTGACACGAGCCTGTTTGTGAGTTTCGGTCAAATTATGCGGAATCCATCAGGAACAGATCTGTTTCACAGCTAAATGTTCATGCAAACTCGAATGTACGACAGTCTTCGATATACCTAAGGAAGCCTCTATCTCACGGTAAGTCACATGCCGATCCTCTTCAATCATGTTGTACACAGCATCGATGTCTTTTGGAACAATAACCGATTTTGGTCGACCCTCAGAAATTCATCCCTGACCATGTCGAAATTCTGCAGACCAATTGTAAAGAGTCTTTTCTGACAGTGATTTATTACCAAAAGTTGAACGAAGCAATTCGAGGCATCGTTGTCGAGTTAGGCTTTTTTTTTAGTAAATAAAATCGTAAAAAAATCATCCCACGAAAACCTTCACGTGAAATTTCCATTTGTTCACAAAACTGTTTTTTTAATGCTCGCTGTAAATAAACTACTCTGCCAGTTTCTGAGGAGCCACTATTTTAACAATAACAAATGTCAAATTTTATAATAATGGTAATGTCATATCTCAATAGCGCAATCTCGTGGTTGTTTGTAAAAACTTAAAAGGCGGCCCTTGTAGTACTAAAGAAAGCTTTAGAATATTCGTAAACAGTTTCAAACATTAGTAACAACCTCGGTGCCATCTAATGTGAAAATTCAAAAACTTCCTGTAATGGATTATCGGACAAAGTCAGTAAGCGGCTCTAAAATAGAGCGAAATATAAAATGGGGTAGTTTGAAGCTTGATCGGCACGCCGTGATTTTCAATTATTCTTGGACTTCCTTGTTAACCGAATCACTCCAACACGACAAAAACCAAGCCATACGAAAACTGAACTAAATGAAGTTACCATTCAGAAGTTTACGTGTTAGATCGTACTTGGTATTCACCTGATTTAGCAGTTTGTGACTTTGATATCTCGCCCCGACTCATTTGCTAAGGAAAAGAAAACTATATGTGAAAGTGGCAGTAACCACGAACCTCAGTAGTAGCTCAGAAACCAATATAAAAAGTTATTCAGCGAATTAATTGACCTTGACAAATGTTGACAGTAGCGATTGAAATAAATGATTTGAATAATTATAGTTGGCCTGTGTTTTACAAGAACAGACAGACAAAGGATGTATGTTATAATAATATAGCCAATTACATGGGACTTAAGCCGCTCTTTGATTTGTCGCTGCGGTATCGTTTTTCTCGGTGTGCTCGGTACTGATTCAGTAACGAAAACATGCCGAGTGCCTATATTTCAATAAAACCCACCTGACTTGCTCCGCGCCCGTGCAAGTCAGTCACACCGAGAAAAACGATACCGCACCGACAAATCAGAGAGCGGTCTTAACCGCCAAATCCTATGTTGTATAGGTGTATTCAGGGCCGCCGCCTGAACGCCCGCGTGGAAAACCTGTTATGCTGCCCTCTCAGAAATTTTCTGAGGCCGCCTCCATTCCCGAGCCTATTTTTGCTGACTGTAATTTGAACAAAAAATAACCAGATCTATGTATTTGCCGTCCGTCTGGATGTGCCGCCCACATGCGATGCACGCACGCTTACCGCGGGCCTTGGTGTATTTCGCATTCTAATGATTTTTTAGTTTTTTTCAATAATTTGCCTTATGGATGTGGGCGTAACTTCATCAAATTTCTCAAAATTTGTTTAGTTTTCTTAGAAGAGGATGTTTATTTAAGGAAAAAGAAATTTAGATTTATGAAATAAATTTAATTGGACATATTGATTGGAACTCCCCTTCTGTATACCGAAAAAAATGAATAAAGTATTTTTAACGTCTCACCTATTTTTTTTTCTATTTTTTGATTTTCACTTAACCCACCGTTTTTAAATTTTGCTTAAGATAGATGGAAAAATGAACAATTTTCCTATAAGAGTGGTTTTGACCCAATATAAAAATCAAAGTATTACTATTTGCACACCATCGAAGCCGTAAGTAAATTTAAATATAGCGTTAAAGAAAATGGATCGATATATACTTGAAAAACGCATTGAACTAATGAAAAGTCACTACTAAAACGGTGGAAAGTTAGCAGAGGCGGTTCGTAAAGTTTGTATTGTTTTTAGTCGTTATGACGAACCTGCTCGTTCAATTATCATATTGAACAGTTTCAAACGTTTCGAACCAGCTAGTGATGTGAAGACTGCAACTGGTTTTCGTTCAGCAGGCTTAACAGAAAACAGCTGTAGTTGCTAGTGCAGTTAGCAGAAAACGGTAGTTTGTCAATTCCAAGGCGTATAACAATTTTGCGCTGTATTTTGCGCGAAAATCTTGACTTACACGCTTACAAAGTTCTGACAAAAAAAAATTTAAGCCGACAGACCATTAATTATGTCGCATATTCGTCGATTGGGTACTGCAAAAGGAGTACTAAATTTGATTTTTTCAAGAAAATCGTTCTAAGCGACTAGGCCCATTTTAAGTTTAATGGCTATGATAATAAGCAAAATTGGGGGACCTGAAAACCCAAGAACGATTATCGAAAAACATATCCAAAATGAGTGACAGTTCAGTGCGGTTTTTGGGCTGGCGTTATTGGCCCCAATTTTAGTGAAAATTGCGCTGGTGTGATCGTTTCAGTAAAATGATTATGTTATCGAAAGATGTTGTTTTTTAGCGTGAAGTGAAAGCTCTAGACGGGGACCACTTATTTTGAGCATTTAAGTCGTAATGAAAAATTTGTTTAGCAGAATTACCATTTGCAAGAAAAGCCGAGGAAGTCATTTATCAGATACCGTGTTCCACATTTAATCCTAGAGTTGGTACTTCATGCTGAAATAAAAATATGATCACATTTTCGAGAAAATGTTCGTTTTTAAATGGCGCCTTTAAATGGGTTTTCAATTAAAAGCCGTCGTATGAGAACTTTTTTAAGCCTTCTACACACCATATTCGCACCATATATTTGTTTAAGATATTTATTTGACAGAAAAATTCTCACCTTCCATGTTATTAGGGCAGGTGAAGGAAGTGTAGGCCTTTTAGATTTGTCCTTGTTAAATATGTGGATAAAGTCTGGTTTGGATGGAATGATGAAAAGTAATAATACTACTATGAGAGCTGCTGTTGCGTCTTTAACCTAAAAATAACACAAAAAAATAATATATATGGTATTTTTAAGTGCCGTTTTTCTTTATTTATATATATATATATATATATATATATATATATATATATATATATATATATATATATATATATATATATATATATATATATATATATATATATATATATATATATATATATATATATATATATACATATATATATATACATATATATATATATATATATATATATATATATATATATATATATATATATATACATATATATATATATATATATATATATATATATATATATATATATATATATATATATATATCTTGAGTAAATATAGCCTAGTATTTATAATATTTAC
Organism: Pachyrhynchus sulphureomaculatus; assembly: GCA_019049505.1. NCBI lineage: Eukaryota > Metazoa > Arthropoda > Insecta > Coleoptera > Curculionidae > Pachyrhynchus > Pachyrhynchus sulphureomaculatus. The sequence goes on along the minus strand of CM032448.1, from coordinate 72,169,066 downwards.
AACAGGCATTCAAGATAAAAAAAAAATGAAACAGAATGTGTTAGTTTACAAGTATACGGTGTAGTTAGTTTAGTCTTCTTCGATGACTCAAATCACACAACTCTTACTTTTAGGGTCCAAAATTGTCTGGGACTGGCTGTGATATCCTGATATTAATTGTATATATGCCTGGGGAAAACATGAAAAAAGCCAGGACATCGGGATTGTTCCGGATTAGAAAATAATATTCTTATTTCAAGATGTTTAAGATTAAATAAGTTATTTTAAACAGATTGCAATAAAAATGTACTCTAATAATAAAAATTAGACATAAATAATAATTTTATGAGTTTCTACAAAATCTTGCTAGTTAATACAACCTTGTTTCTATTTCGTGTTTTTTTAGTGTTCCCTACGATTGAGATCACTTCAGTATCCGTCTGTCTGTCTATCACACCCGATTTTATTCGAAACTATTTGACACAGAAAGTTGAAATTTGGCGCAAATATACAAATTGATGGTGTAATCAGAGCCGTGTAGTTTTAAAAGTTAAATTTTGACTTAAGAGGTAAGTTTTTTGGGATGAAATCGGAAGTGAAAAAAAAATTTCTACCAGGCCATTGATATCCTGATATCAAATGACAGCTTGTAAAAACACGAGTTTAGAAATATATATGATGTAATACTTGCGCACACTTTTCTTTGTATTATTTTTAAAAAATGGGCAAAAATCGCAGTCCCTCCTATCTCAAGTTCGGATCAAAAAAATTTGAAAAAATTCTGAAATATTCTTCATGAGGAGTAGATTGAGCTAAAATTATGAGTGCATTACGATTGATAATTTATCTGGTGTAAAAGAAAAAACTATGAAAACTATGGTCCTTGACAATATAGTGGAGGTTTTGTTAAACCGAGATAAAAGAATGTTATTTTATTTGTTTATAATTAAATAAATATTTATTTTGTATTTTTATTACTAGATTCTAGATTACGCTGGATTGATTTATTGGCTATAGGTAGCTAAGATGTTATAACTATTATACATTATTGGTTGCCATATATTGCTATATTGCTTATATGCCCCTCTTTTGATTATGATGGCCCCCTTAATTACAAACGCGAATTCCCACATTAGGAAGTAGCTAGAAACGTCAAGAGGATAACCACACAAAATATTAATATATCAAACTGTTATTAGATAACCTTATATGTATTCATCCATAAAAATAAAAGGACTTGTTCACTGTATGTTGTTTCTTATTTTATTAGTTTACTATTTCTATAAACTGTCTTTGTATTTTTCATTATTCTCGTTCTTTTTTTTATTGCCTTTATATTGTTGGTTATTTTGGTAGCCCTATAATTGCCAGTAAATAAATAATAGTGATTTTTTAAAATTCCGTGTTCTAGCTTTTCGACATTTATTAAACGTTTACTTCCATTTGGCCTACATCCTTTTTGAAATGATAAAAGCTGTAGTTTTGACAACGTACATTGACCAACAATCGTTTTATTTTATATCAATTCATTTAATTGACTTTATTCATATAATCGTATAGATTAATTTTAAAATTATTCTTTTTGAGAAAAAATTGTAATTCTGGATTTAAATTTAAAAATTCACCATTTTTTAAGAAGTACTTATGCGCATTGTGACCTGGACTTTATGTTTTTCAACATAGCCAGTAATTGCAGGCAGCCATAGTGTAGAGGTTAACGTGTCTGCCTTTTATACCGGAGACTCGAGTTCGAGAAATAATAAATTAAGTATATACATATATATATATATATATATATATATATATATATATATATATATATATATATATATATACATATATATATATATATATATATATATATATATATATATATATATATATATATATATATATATAAGTATATATATATATATATATATATATATATATATATATATATATAAGTATATATATATATATATATATATATATATATATATATATATATATATATGAATATATCATCATCATTAGCTTATTCCATCCATAGTCGGTTGTAAGCCTCCCTAAGTTGTCTCCAATGAGCTTTTTTTGTTTGCTTTTTGCGTCCAATTGTGTCCCACTAATCTTTTTTTGTCGTCCGTCCATCTTACCTGTGGTCTACCTCTGCATATTTTGTGTTCTCCATTCAACTATATGGCGTGTCCATCTGTTATCATTCAGCCTTGCGATATGCCCTGCCCAATTCCACCTTAATATACATATTCGTTGTATTACATTTGTCACTTTTGATCTTCTTCGTATCTGAATGTTAGGAATATAATCTTGGAGTCTAATATTTAGCATTCTTGCTCTTTGGGTTACCTGGAGTTTATTTATTATACTTTTATTTAAAGCCAGTGCCCTATATTAATACCGGCAGTACATATTGATCGAATACTCTGGTTTTTATTGTGTTTGGGATGTTAAATGTAGATTGTAACCTTCTGAACGCAGACCAAGCGAACGAGACTCTTCTATCCAAGTCAGCCTTTAAATTATTCTTTAATATTTCGATTTTTTGTCCTAAATATATAAATGTTTGTACCTTTTCTATTCTTTCACCTTCTATTAATAGTTCCTGGCTATTATCTTCACTTTCGTTGTTCAAATACTTAGTTCTGGTGTAGTTCATTTTTAGACCTCTCTTTAATTCCATCAGCATTTCTTGTAATTCTTCTTTTGTGTTGGCGATCAGAGTGATATCATATGCGAACCTTAAGTGATTTAATTGTTCACCGTCTATTAGCATTCCTTTATCTTCCCACTTTAGCAATTTGAATATGTCTTCTAGAGTCAAAGTAAACAGCTTTGGAGATATCGAGTCGCCTTGTCTAATTCCTCTTATAATTTTGATTTTATTTGTTTTTTCTTCAAGCATTATTTGTGATGTGGCATTTTTATATCTGTAATCAAGAAGTAGGTACCTTTCATCAACTCTGCTGTTACGTAAGGCGTTAAACACTGTCCATATCTCTACCGAATCAAATGCTTTTTCGTAGTCAACCATTGCTATTCACAAGGTGACCTTATATTCATTTGCTTTTTCCACTAGTAATCTAATTGTTTGAAGATGCTGTATCCCCGTCTAAATCTCGCTTGTTCACGTAGTTGATAACAGTCTAATTTATTCTTTAATCTATACGTTATGATTCTAGTGAGGATTTTGTACAGTACTGATAACAGGCTGTTGGGTCTGTAATTCTCCAATTTAAATTTGTTTCCCTTTTTAAATATAAGCACAATCAAGACGTTTACCCAAGATGTTGGTATTTTACTTTCTATGAAGCACCTATTACCATAAATGGAGCTTGAAGAGATTGTATTATCGATGCCCCTTCATACTTTATCATTTCTGTACTTATATATATATATATATATATATATATATATATATATATATATATATATATATATATATATATATTTATATATATATGTATATCTATATATATATATATATATATATATATATATATATATATATATATATATATATATATATATATATATATATCCAAGAGCTCGGAGACAATTGAGCAAGCACTCACTCGGCAGCTGACTCGAGTCTCCTATATAAAAGGCAGACACATTAACCTCTATACTATGGCTGCCTGCATTAACTGGCTATGTTGAAAAACATAAAGTCCAGGTCACAATGCGCATAAGTACTACTTAAATAATGGTAAATTTTTAAATTTAAATCCAGAATTACTATTTTTTCTCAGAAATAATAATTTTAAAAGTAATCCATACGATTATATGAATAAAGGCAATTAAATGAATTGATGTAAAATAAAATGATTGTTGGTCAATGTACGTTGTCAAAACTACAGCTATATATATATATATATATATATATATATATATATATATATATATATATATATATATATATATGTATATATTATTTATACCTCTATAAAAAACACCCTTTATATATATATATATATATATATATATATATATATATATATATATATATATATATATGTATATATATATATATATATATATATATATATATATATATATATATATGTATATATATGTATATATATATATATATATATATATATATATATATATATATATATAAAGGGTGTTTTTTATAGAGGTATAAAATTTTAAGTTGGCAACACTTTTTTAACTGGCGGCCATTTTCTCAGTTGTCAAGTGATTTATGTTTAGTTTGGTTTGGCATTTCAACATGAATAGACTGACGCCTGAACAGCGCTTCCAAATTGTGCAAATTTATTTTGAAAATCATGGTTCTGTTCGAAATACGTATCGTGCACTACGTCCATTTTACGGTCAACATAATCGTCCATCAGAGCAATTAATTCGATTAATTATGGAACGTTTTCGCACCACGTTTACTCTAAATGATAATACGCATCCACAGAGACGTCGTACAGTGCGTACAGAAGAAGTCATTGCTGCTGTAGAGCGTAGCGTAGAGGAAGACCCGAATCAGTCTATCCGCCATCGTGCACAGTAATTGGATATGTGTCCATCCACTTTATGGAAGATTTTGCGGAAAGATCTTGGTTTGCGTGCTTACAAAATCCAACTCGTGCAACAACTGAAGCCACACGATCACCTAGCAAGGCGTAGATTCGGTGAATGGGCCCAAAACAAGATTGCCGTTGATCCCGATTTTCATAAGCGAATTTTGTTTAGCGATGAAGCTCACTTTTGTTTGAATGGATACGTCAATAAACAAAACTGCCATATTTGGAGTGATGATAATCCTCAACTGTATGTTGAGACACCGTTACATCCAGAAAAAAACTGACTGTTTGGTGTGCTTTATGGGCTGGTGGAATCATTGGTCCGTACTTCTTTAAAAACGATGCTGGTCAGAACGTTACAGTCAATGGTGACCGCTATAGAGCCATGATTACTGACTTTTTCGTTCATCAATTGAACAACCATGATGTGCAGGAGCTGTGGTTTCAACAAGACGGCGCAACATGTCACACAGCTCGTACCACAATTGATTTATTGAAGGAAAAACGTTTGGTAACCGCATAGTTTCACGTTTCGGACCCGTGAATTGGCCTCCAAGATCGTGCGATTTAACGCCGCTAGACTATTTTCTGTGGGGATATGTGAAGTCGCCAGTCTACGCCGATAAGCCGAAACGATTGACCACTTGGAGGACAACATTCGCCGCGTTATTGCCGATATACGGCCACAAATGTTGGAAAAAGTCATCGAAAATTGGACCTCCAGATTAGACTACGTCCGAGCCAGCCATGGCGGTCATATGCCAGAAATCATATTTAAATTATAATGCCAGAAGATTATCTTTCGAATAAAGTAAATTTTATGTCAATTTAAAAAAAATTCATCTTTGTTTTATTCCATTTCAAAGTTCTATACCTCTATAAAAAACACCCTTTATATATATATATATATATATATATATATATATATATATATATATATATATATATATATATATCCAAGAGCTCGGAGACAATTGAGCAAGCACTCACTCGGCAGCTGACTTCCCCCATCACCGATCCTCGGCGGGCAGAGCGCGCTGCGACGTATAGTCGCGTTACAATAAAATCGGTGACAATACGTTCGGACAGACCCTGTATAATTATTTATTCATAGCAAATGAAAAACTAAATCTGACCTGTGTAAAACTTAAATAAAAATAGTCAAATTAAAACACAACTTAGGGAGAATTTGAAATACTGAAACAAAAAAACTAAATATTTTAAAATATAAGGAAAAAAAATAACATATAACGAAGAATATAGGATATAACCTTGCCTTGATTAAATATTGGTCGGTGGGAGAGGGGCTTGTGATCTGATAAATCAAAAACGTGTCCCAGAATGATGGTTTTCAAAATTGGTATCGCTATTTACTTCATCTTTCCTTTTTTAGGGTAAATTTTTTAAAAACAGTTCATATATTTACATTTTAATGCAAAAATTATGTTATTTTTGCTTTCTTTACGCACGTGTTCTTATCTAGGCCAACTTTTTTGTTAATATCTGTTTAAATTATTTAAAAATATGGAAAATCCTGTTCAATTTTGACACTTGACTTGGACTTTGTTTAGTTGCATGAAAATATGTTTATAATTTAAGCAACATGTGTACCCACTTTGATAAACAAATTTATTTACTCGTAAGTGTTCAGGAATAATAATTATTTTGAATTCTAACTAAAATACAATAAATATCGAACACATATGCTAAGGTTCATCACTTGTTGGTACCGTCGAAAAGTAATATTTACTGAGAAGTATAATGACTCCAATAACTACTATTTATTTCTGAATTGTTTTACCTTGGGATAAATAATTTTTGTGCTATTAAGTATTTAGTGATAATGGTACCTTTACAAGCGTCTACTATGTTGGGAATGTGGAATTTTTGTCACAATGACACTACTCAGTATACTCAGTATACATCGGAGCGATGATTGACTCAATCATCACTCCTGTTGAAGCTAATATGGTTAGCGAAACGCGCGTCGATTTTTTTTATGGGTCTAGCACCCGTGCTACAGGGAAGTCCCTAAAGCGCTCCAGGAGCGGCATGTGTGCGGAAAAAGCGATTCACGTTATTCTTGAATCCCTGTAAATTGTACTCGGTGGGAAACAGCCCTGGGCAAATTATTCCAAAGGGATATAAAAGACTGCTTGAAAAGAGTTGTACGCGGAGTAACAGACTGAACCTCATACGGATGCGAAGTATTAGCGCGACGTGTATTTCTAACATGCACCGCTCTGGGAGGAATTAAGTGGGCTACATCCTTCGAACACTTTCCATGAAAATACTTGTCGAACAGACTCAAGTCGCCAACCGTTCTTTGATGTTCCAACGAATCAAGGTCGCCGGTCAGTTCCGGGCCTCCAATCAGACGAACAGCTCTTCTCTGAACCGAATCCAACAAAAGCTGTGCGTGTTTGGGAGTGGAGCCCCAATTATGGGAGCAGTATTCCATAGTTGGTCCAATTTGAGCTTTGTAAAGAATTAACAGTTGTTGTGGAGTGAAATGCCTGCCCAACATGTTTCCTTGCTATGCCAGGAGGACATATTTGCTCCCAAATTAACGCCCAATAAATTGAGTGAAGATGCTAGGGAAATGGAGTGCCCCGACATGACTATGTCGAGTTCAGCAATGTTAACTTTTTTAGAAAAAACTGTCGCCTGGGTTTTTGTAGCGTTAAATTCCAGTTGGTTACTGCCACCCCAAGATAGAATTTCCCTCAGGTCTTTGTTAAGTTGAACGACCTCCTGCTGTCTGCGGATATTCGCCTGAGTAGCCGATGTCCGAGCGTTCAAAGTGAATGAAGCGATGAGCGTACTGACATCTGCAAAGCTGTAGATTGAATTCCCGGTCTTTTCCGACAGATCGTTAATGTAAATGAGAAAGAGACAGTATGGAGCCTCGAGGCACACCGGCGTTGATAGTGAAGGTGTTAGAAAGAAATCCGTCGACCGCCACTCATAAAAAACCCTCTCTGAGGAAAATGAGAGCCACAAACAGAACTTTTCAGACATACCATAAGAGTAGAGATTACAAAAACAAAGTATTGGTGTAGTGGTGATATATACTGAGTAGCACATATCTGTTTATTCTGCTTAATGGTAATAAATATTTAATAATTTTGGAAAAATCCCCGATTATACATTTTCAGACAGTTTTAAAAATCGGTTTGTATCTGTGAGTGCTCTTTTATGATTTTTTGTCAATCTAAAATGGTTTTCAAATTACCTTCTTCTATACTGTTCTAAATTATATTGATATAATCCATACAATACATTACAATATACCAGCGTTCTCATATCCCATTACATCGTTAAAATGGAAGAAAATATTTCCTTAAAAAATAGTGTAGCTAAAATCAATGGCGGACCCACAGAGCCAATACAGCTAGAAAGAGGAATTCGCCAAGAAGACTCACCACTTTTTCAACATAATCATGGATAAAATAATTAAACAAGTTAGTAAACTGAAGTAACATAGAATGAGAGATAAAGAAATAAAATTATTGTGCTATGCTGATGATGCCAGGCTGATAGCAGGCAACGAAGAAGATTTGTTATCAGTTTAAAAAAACAGTACTCGGAATTCCGCTGTCGGCAGGAAAAATATAGTGCTGAAGAACACCCAAAACTCTATTAAGATGCAAGCTTGTTAATGAAAAAAATTCTCAACAAGAAATTAAATTTAAACATCTCGGCTTAGATATATCAACTATTGGTAATACCGATACACAAGTAACAAACTAAGCTGCATAGGCTACGAAGACAGCAATATGTTAAAATACAATATGATAAAACTAACACCTAGAATTAAAACGAAATCTCGGATTTATAAGTTCTCAATTACACCTCTCCGTCTACAGCGAAAACCCAATCAGAAAAGTCACAAGCAAAACATTAGACAACTAGGCATGCAAAGGAGAAAAAAGAAGAAGACAGTTATAAACATAGAGAGATAATACACACTCCTGGATATGTATAGGCTTTAAAATTAAAATAATTAAGGGATATAACATTTTTTAAAACCTTTTCTTACAACTTGATATATATTCTTCTTTTGTGATCTATTTAGAAAGTTATTCCAAATTAAAAAATAGGTAGTATGGAATAATTTATATGTCTTTTTTAAAACAACTTTAAAAAGCCTAAAATCTAAAGCCTATAATGTCATATTTTTATCGAGTTTTAATCGAAGTTAAAGCTAGTATAACTGTGCAAAGCGCGTTATAATTAATATGAGTTTATTGCCATTACCACGATAATTTAGTCAAAAGAAAAGTAGAATAATTAAATTCAATATTTATAGTTTATTTTAAAAAGTATGCAATATTATGAAAAATTACTTACGTAATTTAATTTTACTTACATTATGTTGGGTTATCATCTCCGCCCATCCTACAATAAATTGCGGTTTTCTGAAGAACCACAACAAGACCGAAAACAAGAAAAGTAATCCCACAGCCTTTTCATGGAAAGACATTGGGCCCATCTCACTCAATTTTCTACTAATCAGTTTCCTTGCAACTTGTTCTCCTTGAGTCCCAACCCTAAAAGAAAAAAGGTCTAAAACAAAGTTTTGGGAATCATTCTTGCAAATTAGACCCAATAGTCGAATTTTAAGGTTATTGCTAATTTTATACTTAAGGCAAAATGATTATTTTTCATGAAGTCCTGTAATATTCTATTTTCAAATTAAACGAAAAAAGCCATTTCTACCATCGATGAGGAAATTTGAAAAGGCTTTTAAACTTTCTGTTTTGGGCGTGTGGAAATTATTCCAGATAGAATAATTTTTACTCAATTTGTAAGTCAGATTACGAATTCCATATTGCGCATAAAACAAAAAAAAATGACCGTGTAAGGGCATAAATGTTTTTGACATGGTTTTATACCTCATGTGCATAATAATAAAAAAAAAACTTTCTTCAATCGGGTATCGGGGTCAAATTTTAGTTATGTATGGATATGTCCAAGATATATACAGTTTAAGTTGGAACATTTTTCTAATAGCTTATAGTATATATATAAAAAATATAGAATATATAGAAAAATATATATATAAAAAAATTGTAATGCAATTTAACCAATACTTTTCTTGTAAACACGTAATTGTTGATTATATTGTGTTTGATTTTTTCACACCAAAAAATAACTAAATCCAAGCATTACAACTCGATATTTTAATGGATGTATGGGTCATTCTTATCGAAACTACACTCGCACCTGATTGGAGGTGTCTACAAAACCAAAAAAAAAAAACAGATAATGAATGAGAGCGTTCTCTTCTGTCTTTTCACATAGTTTAATTGTGTGAGGACCAGAATATAGACAGGGGTTGTCAAGTTTCTCAAGTTTTCCATTTTTTTTTTTAAATTTCAGAGTTTTAACCCAGAATTTTTTATCACGAGTGTTACCATTTTATGAAATCCTCTATCTGGTTCAAAGTTGTGTTCATCTTCGTTTGAACTATCGATGTCAGTGGTTGGTGGGAGTTCCTTTTTACTCAGTTTTAGAAGTGGGGACGATATGAAGACATAACAGCTCCAGTATAACATTCGTCAGTTGAACTAGTATAGGAGAAAATATTGAATTTTTTGACGTTAGCGTCCCTTATTTTGATCAAACAACACCTCAGATTTTAAGCTCCTTACTGTCACAAGTGTTACCAAAGTGTTACTTTTAGCAAAAAAAAAAACAGGTGAAGTAATACTTGTAAGCAGTAACACTTGTGAAAAATCTACTTCAAGATGGCGTGGCTTTTAAACGTTTAGTCTATTGGTTAGATCTTCTTCTCACTAGAAAGGTATTTATAACATTGATGCTAACAGCACCACAAACTTCAATTTATGTTTTTTCTAATGGACACCAGTGAGTATTACTAGACATATGTACAATTTTTTGGAAAAAAAACGATGTAACTTTTGCCGGCACGGAGTTTTACTCACAACTGAAACAAGGTATACGGAGAATATATAGACCAATTGAAGCCGATAGTAGAGCACTCTCTAATTGTTTCCTGTGATGAACTAAGCCAGTAACACATGTGAGGTAATACTTGTGCTGATGTTGTGGGACACTTACTTAATATTCTTAAGTAAATAAGCAAACAAAATTGTCTTTATCCAGGTAATAATGTATGAAACATATTTCCAATAAAGGAACAACAATTTGATTTTTAGAAAATTTCTGCGAGAGGTACCATTAACTACAAAATTGCCAGTAATACTTCGGGACATAACACTTGTGACAATTTTCAAAATATATGTACGTTTATCTTGTATATGCATAAAAAATTGAGAAAGCGTAAAATAATCGCACTATAGTGGGCTATCCCCTGGGGTTTTCAAACACAAAATGGTTTTAAATGGTGAGTAGCTGACAGTGGAGGGACATGCAGAAGTGCAGTTTGGGTGAGAATGACCCGTATAGTTTACAGTGAAATTTGAATCACGGATAACAATAAGGGATAGGAAGGGTTTCTGTTAAAATTGAAAATTATGAACATACAATTTTCAAATTCTTTGACTCCCCCGCCGTCTAATTAAATCACTATATTTTGACTATAAACAATTATACTTAAAATCTATTAATTTTCTTAACAAAAAAAAATAACCAATCAAGTGCAAGTTGGACTTGCGCAAATAGTGTTCCGTACGTTGATTGCTTTTAAAATAAAAATTTTCGTTATGGAAGTATAAAATGATCAGTGACTTCACAAAACACATGCCAAATGAGTTTTCAACAAAGTTTTTTTCCGATCTTTAGTGAAAACTGATGAAATTTTTGTTTTTTTTTTTTTATATACCAGACAGATTATTAAAGGTAATGCACTCGTGATAATTTTCGTTTAATCTACACCCTGTAGAAAATATTCCAGAATTTTTTCAAAATCTTTTGATCAGTACTTTTCGAGGTAAGGTAGGGGACAGCGATTTTTCGCACCTTTTTAAAAATAATACAAAGAGAATTGTGCGCAAGTATCACATTATATATATTTTTGAACTCGTATTTTTACAAGCTTTCATTTGACACCCCACTTGATGACCTGACAAAAAAAAATTTTGTCACTTCCGATTTCACCCCCCAAAACTAACTCCGTAAGTCAATATTTAACTTTCGAAACTACACGGCTCTGATGAGGCCTACATTATTGCCAAATTTCAACTTTCTATGTCAAATAGTTTCGAAGAAAATCGGGTGTGACAGACAGACGGACACCGAAGTGATCCGTATGGAATGCTAAAAATAAAATTCTCATAATACTATAGAAAATATATCGACTCCCTTCTCGTTTCTTTGAAGCATTTTTTCTCAAAAACTATAGTTTCCTTTCCTACCTCAAGTACTACATGTGTGTTAAATTTGAAAATTTAACGGACAGAGGCCAACGGAGGCCGATAAGACGACGGAAATTGGCAAACATATTTTTCATGATCCTGAAATATAAGGAAATGGAAACATCTCTCCAATAAAAGTAATTTTTTCGCAAAAAACTTCCTTTTACGAGGAAAGTACAAGGTAAATAACAAAGAAACTGTTTAAAGTGGTTTAAATTTTTAAATTTGGACTTTCTACTTTAATGGATCATTTGCTTCAACAAATGTCGTTACTCTTTAGATACTTTAAGTTATTTCTTTTTTCAAGAAATATTATTTACATAGAATAGATATCGCAGTGCTCATATGTTAATTGCCTACTATAAACGGTTATCGTTTGAAACCTTATTTTTTAATGTATATAGTATATTTAGTGAGTAGTATGGCGTGTTAAAAAAAAGATCTAAATTAAAAAACACCCTGTATATTGAAAAGAAATAAGCATATAAATAGCCTTACTTAATTTTTTTCGCATCTGGTGAATTAGGTCTAAAAAGTCCCATGTACCAGAATTGTAACCAAATAAGGCTTCCATACATCATTATTAGCATCATTGGTACATTAAGGAACAACCATTTTGCGAATTCTACTCCTGGACCTTGGTCAAATCTGCTTTCATAGATACCTGCAAAAGGATATGCATAAAAATAACGTTAAAGGAGCCGTTGCCTGTAAATTACATAACATAATAAAAAGTAAACATATAAAGGATTTGAAAAATGATTCACTTTTCATCTTTCCTAATTCTATGTTAATCTGTCCCTTGTATCATAAAAAGTCTATATTAAAGCTGTTTTAAATCTATGCTAATAGCTAATCATGTTTTGTACTTATATCCAAATGGTGTAACGTTAATTTGATATTGTTAAAATATATTAATTTTTTAAATTATCCCCAAAAAATATATATTTATGTCTATAATATATATAAAATGCAACGTCTCTCTGTCTGTCTGTCCGTTAGTGCGCTTATCACCCGAGAACCATTTATGCGATTTACGTGCTTTTTTTTTAAATACACATATGTTCTCTGGCCAGGTTATAGGATATATTTTATTGCGTTAGGTAACATAAGGATTATTCCTTATGTTACCTACGCAGTGACGATAATAGTGAATCAAGTCGGAAAAAAGTTTGCCGCTAGCGCGTTCTCTTGTAATACACTATTAAACCATAAATATGGAAAAATATCATGTAACAAAGAATATAATATATATAAAATGTAACGTCTCTCTGTCTGTCTGTCTGTCCGTTAGTACGCTTATGACTTGAGGATCATTTATTCGATTTATATTTAGTTGGGAATGTGGAATCTTTGGCACAATGATACTACTCAGTATATATCACCACTACACCAAACACTTTATTTTTGCACTCGACGCGCGTTTCGCTAACCATGTTAGCTTCATCAGGAGCGATGATTGACAGTTAATCATCGCTCCTGATGAAGCTAACATGGTTATCAAAGGGCGCGTCGAGTGCGAAAAATAAAGTGTTTGGTGTAGTGGTGATATATACTGAGTAGTACCGATTTATATGTTTTTTTTTTAATTCATACATTTGTTCTCTGGCAGGTTATCTATAATCTTCTATAATATATATAAAGTGCAACGTCTCTCTGTCTGTCTGTCTGTTGGTCTGTTAGTGCGCTTATCACTCGAGAACCACTTATCCGATTTATGTGTTTTTTTTAAAAAAAAACATACATATGATCCTTGGCCAGGTTATAGGATATATTTTATTACGTTAGGTAACATAAGGAATAAGCAGTGATGATAATAGTGAATCAACACGGAAAAAAGTTTGCCGCTAGAGCGTTGTCTTGCAATACACTGCATCAACCATTAAATATGGAACAATATGATGTAGCAAAGAATATAATATATATAAAATGCAACGTTTCTCTGTCTGCTTGTCCGTTAATGCTGTTATCACTCGAGAACCGCTTATCCCTGTACGTGTTTTTTTTTAGATTTATACATATGTTCTCTGGAGAAGTTCTAGGATATCTTTTATTACGTTAGGTAATATAAGAAATAAGAAATGACGATAAGAGTGAATCACGTCGGAAAAAAGTGCCGCTAGCACACTCTCTTGCAATACGCTGCCTAAACCGTTAAATATGGAACAATAGCGTGTAACAAAAAATGCAATATATATAAAAGGCAACTTCTCTCTGTCTGTCGGTCTGTCTGTTAGTGCGTTTATCACTCGAGAACCACTTATCCGATTTACGTGTTTTCTTTTTAATTCATACGTGTTCTCTGACCAGGTTATATAACAATAATATTAATCTATATAATATAAAAAACGTAACATCTCTCTGTTTGTCTGTCTGTCTATCAGTTATTGCGCTTAGCACTCAAGAAACACTTATCCGAATTACGTATTTTTTTTTTATAAAATAGATATGTTCTCTGGCTAGGTTGTAGGATATATTTTATTACATTAGGTAACATAAGGAATAAGCAGTGACGATAATAGTGAATCAAGTCCACGCGAGCGAGCCGCGGGCACGGCTAGTAATATATATTTCGATAATAAACTTTTTTAACATTTTTAATACATTTTTAACGCAGACAAAATCACAAGGTGTCCCATCTAAAACTATTCGTCTTTATATATATATATATATATATATATATATATATATATATATATATATATATATATAATATATATATATATATATATATATATATAATATATATATAACATATAACAATTGATTTCTTGAACATTTATGTATATAAACTTTTATTTTTATCTTGGGCATAACGTTCCTTTAATTAAAACTTGAGTTTTTGTTTTTTAAAAATTGTTTTTTAATTTGACGTTTCGCCAAATGGTTGTGGGCATTCTCATTTTTTTTTTCTTTCTTAGGTACAGTTATCATTTTAATCAACACATTTTATAATATTCGTACGTCGAAAATAAGTAAATCAGACAACTACATTATGTATTGCTGTAGTTTACTCATTTTCGCCATACGAATAATGTAAAATATGTTGATTAAATTGAAAACTGTACCTAAGAAAGAAAAAAAAAAAAAGTGAGAACCACAGGGCGAAACGTCAAATAAAAAAACAATTTTAAAAAAACAGAAACTCAAGTTTTAATTAAAAGAACCTTATACTTAAGATAAAAATAAACGTTTATATGTATATATATATATATATATATATATATATATATATATATATATATATATATATATATATATATATATATATATATATATATAACTATTCCTATAGTTGAGGCAAGGATGCCTGACCTTGTCTTCAGACAGCATATCATAAAACGTATTTTAATGAAGCTAGACACTAAAAAAAGCTTCTGGCGCTGATGGAATATCTGCTATAGTATTCAAAAAATGCGCGAGAGAACTAACACCAGTTTTCTGCAGACTTTTCAAGTTATCCTACCGAAAGGAAATATTTCCTTCCTGCTGAAAAGACGCTACAGTTCAGCCAGTACCCAAAAAAGACAAGAAGACCTTGCCAAACATCTACCGACGCTGCTTTCCATCATATCGAAAGTCATGGATAAAGCTATCAGTCATTGAATATTATTAGCGACCATCACTATGGCTTTTGTTAACAAAGATCAACAGATCTTCTAACTTATGTTAAATATGTTTGAGCTACGCTTTTATGGTATGTCTAAAAGTTGTATTTATGACTCTCGTGTTCCTTTAGAGAGCGCTCTTTACGAGTGGCAGTCGACAGATTTCTTTCTAACACCTTCACTATCAACGCCGGTGTTCCCCAAGGATCCATACTGTATCGTACTCTCTTTCCCATCACGATCTGCTAGAAAGGACCAGGAATCCAAATTCTAGCTTTACAGATGACGCGTCGGCGCGAGCATCGGCTACTCATGCAAATACCGGCAGACAGCAGAAAGTCAACTTAACAAAGATCTGGAAGAAATTTCATCTGCAGGTGACAATAAGGACGTAGAATTTAAGGCTACAAAACTCTAGGCGGAAATTTTTTCTAAAAAAGTTATGTCGGGGCACTTCATTTCTCTAACATCGTCACTCTATTTGCCGAGCATTAATTTGAAAGTAACTAGGTCTTGGCGTGAACCTGTTGCAAGCATATAGGATATATAATATTATTTCGAACTAGAAAGCTTTACAGTCCACAACAACTCTTAATTCTGTACAAAGCTCAAATTCAATCAACGATGGAATTAATAATTAATAACACTTAATCATTTGTTTGTATATTTTGAATTATTTCTGTTCTTACGTTACCTTTGAATGTTAAATTTGTTCCACTTCCAATTACACAGCCCATTCCTCCAATGCAAGCTGCATATGCGGTGGACATGAAGTAACACATCGTTTGCTTTGTTGGCCTTTTTAGATGGTCGTCATGGATATCAGTATTCCTAAAAGACAAACCTGTAAGTAAAGAACTAACGAGAGCTATGGTTAATTTTTATTTGTTGTTAATTTTGTTTTCGTTTTTATTCATTGATAACCCCTATCTATTTCTACAACAATTTGCCAGAAAACAAGGCCAATATCGGAAAACAGAAGACATTCAAGAGTAACCTCGGAAAATATCTTTTACGATGCTCCCATTGCAGTTTTGAAGCGGCATTAATCAAAACGATTGTACCTAAAGAAGTTATGCGAACCAATGGTATTAACTGACAGTAGTGAGGCTTGTGACACATCAAATTGAGAAATTGACTCAGTATATATGGTTGTCATATATGAACGATAGTGGAAGTGACTTTTTGACGTGTCGCCTAAGAAAACCAATTTTTCTACAAATTAAAAACCCATTTCAAACAGATCTATAACCTATTGTAATGAAAAAAAAAATATCTCTTGGCGATCGGATCCTATGGCACCGCAATAAACAAATGAACGAAGACAAATCCTTCAAAAAAGTAAAGTTTATTAAGGGTGCCGCTATAGTGTGCGGTTTACCAGAAAATTTGAGATCTACCCAGCTATAATACTGCTATACAATAATAATTAATAGGACGAACAATTTTTGTTAATAATGATTTTATTACGAATATATTTACAACTAATATCGATAAACAGAGGCTATATCCTTTAAAAAGCTAGCAAATTGGTCGTCTTCATTCTTCCTTAATATATGTAGGAAATGTGGAATCTTTGGCACAAGGATACTACTCAGTATATATCACCACTACACCAAACAATTTATTTTTGCACTGGACGCGCGTTTCGCTAATCATGTTAGCTTCATCAGGAGCGATGATTAACTAAAGCGAAACTATAAATATACCTCATTTATATTTAGCTTAACATCTGATTTACTCAAGCGGAACTAATTACATGGAAGAGGCCATCAGGTTTGGTTAAGTAACCAGTAGAGAGGACTATAAGGTGTAGGCCCTCTGTCTTTATTTAAACTACTTTTACATTTTATAATTTCCATACTTTCTTATGCGTTCAACAGTCTCCTATCAGATACATTTTTAATTAATCTCAGATTATCTAACATTACAGTATGATCAGTTTCAAGGGCATGTTCGGCAATGCTAGACTTTTCTTTTAGGTAGAAAAGAAATTATGGTTTTACTAACACTTGCAATAAAATAACAATAATTTATTTCTAAAATAAGGCGAATTTGAAACAAATTTGGTTTTTTCGACTTTTTCCTGCCAATTTTTTATGGTCCTTTTAAATTTATTGACCAATTAGTACCTTGGTATGAAATAAATTTATAATAATAAGAATTAGAGTAACTTGATTAGACAAAAGTAATTCAATTAGTGTTCCGGTTATTGTATGTAATTGAGTAACTGACAATTTGGCCTGTAATTTAACAGAAAATTTGTCTACTAAATTTGGACAATAGTTGTTTATCGAACTAACGTTAGCTCTTAAAAGTAAATAAAACCTTTTTACGGCATTTGATACTCTAAACTAACAGTAGATGAAATAACCCCAAGAAAAAAAGACTCTTGCTTTCCTCACAACCCTTATGAAAAAAACAGTCAACATTTGACGATTAAATGGTCAATTCGACCTTTTCACAGTCATATTGATCATTCAACAGTCAATTTGATTGTCGAACAGTCAGATTGACGATTAAGGAGTCAATTTATGACTTTGGTACCGTTTTATTGGCTAATACTCATTGTCAATTAAACTGTTAGTAGTAAAATTTGATGTAAATAGTAATGATACTGACTGTTGAAAGTCAATTTCACTAACGACGGTCCATTTGATGTTTAACTGTTAGATGACTATCGTTCTTTTGACGGCCAACAATGAGATTAAATTGATTATTAACAGTTAGTTTGACCGTTGAGTCTACGAAATTACGGACAAATTGACTATTGAAAGTAAAATTTTAATTGTTTTCGTGTAAGAGAATTACTGAAAGATCTTAATATCAGAGTCAACCGAAAAAAATGTTTTTGTTATTATCATTAGCAGCATATGAAGTAAAAATTAACAACAGTTATTATTTTTAAACAAATTCTTGCCCAAGAAAACAAACTGGTAAATGTAACCCATGAAAAAATCTGTTATCTTTACTTTAATGATAAACTGAATGTAGGACATAATATGATTATTTCGTAATACCAATGATTTAACCGAACTCATATTGGCAAAGTTCTGTTAAATCTTATAAATTTCTTTAACGTGCCTGTAATAATAACTAATATTTTGTGAAAATTATCCTCATCTTAATAATTCCAGCATATTATAAGTAGAAATTGACAATAATATGACTTTTCTGGAACTAAAACTACTCCATAGTAGCAAGTTTACCTTTTTTCTGTTGGTTCATTCTCTACAAACGGATTCTCGAACATCTCTCCTATACCCTGTTCTTCCAACTCATGCAAAGTAGGCTTCGATGATCGGTATCATCATGGCTGTTGCTGCTGTATTGGATATCCACATGGATACTAGCATAGTTACTGTTACTAAACCTAAATTGAGTTTTCGTGGACTGCAGCCAACCTACGAAAAAACATATTTTAAAATAAAGCGAGAAAGGTCAAATAGGTGCTCTATATCAATTAAACGGTAAACAGAAGCCATTTCATTTAAAAAAAAAAAAAAAGTTAGTTCTGTACCCTTCTTAATTTTGGAAATTGAAAAAAACAAACACTTGCGAAAGCATAAACAATTTTTTTAATTTATGGTAAAAGATTGAATTTGATAGACACATTTTAATGAAAATAAAAGCTTTGTCTAGTTTTTTGTGCGTAGTGTCATAACAAGTAATATGGACTCCGAAAATACGAGGACTGCATGATAAGTACTTGGCCTCGACCAGAGATGGCGCTACTACTATTTAATAAATTATATTTTTCGAAAATATAACAAGAATCCTGTCAAATTTTTAAGTTATTGAGTGATCAAGTTTGTGAGTGGCAGTCATTTAAACAGAACAAATTTTGTGATCTTACAACAATGGAAAAATTTGAATATCGAGCACTGATAAAATATTTGTTTTTTGAAAAAGAAAACGAATGATGAGATAAAAGTGGAACTCAGCGAAATTTATGGGAACACTGCTCTTTCGTTATGGACCACAAAATATTGGACACCTGAATTCAAACGCACATTTTTGATGAAGAACATCCAAATGAGATAATCACATCAGAAATGATTGAAAAAAAAATCAACGATATAATGATAAATGATCGAAGAGTGAAAGTGCGTGAGATTGCTGAGGCTGTGGGTGCAAAACATTTTAACAGCTCATTTAGATATGAGAAAGCTTTCTGCAAGATAGGTGCCGCGATTGCTCACAACTGACAATAAATACGCACGTGTGTCAACTTCAAAAGAATGTTAAAACGGAATCGGAATAATTTTTGGCGTCGATTCATAACTGCTGACGCAAACATGGATTCATCACAGTACACCAGAGACCAAAAAACAGTCCAAACAGTGAGTTTTCTGTGGGATGTATGCGGCATAACCCACGTCGATTATCTTTAAAAGGGCAAAATGATTAATGGAGAGTATTATGTCAACTTATTGGATCGTTTCATCCATACTGTGAAAGAAAAACATCCGTACTTGGCGAAGAAAAAAATCTCTTTCATCAAGACAGTTCTCGCGTACACACTTGTGTCATCGCCATGGCAAAATTGCATGAGTTAGGATACGAATTGCTTCCGCATCCACCATATTCCCCAGATTCAGCCCCCAGCGATTATTTCCTATTTCCAAATATGAAAAAATGTCTCGGCGGAAAAAAAATTGGCTCAAGCGATGAGGTGATTGCTGAAACAAACGCATATTTTGAAGGGTTGGAGAAATCATATGTTTTAGATGGGATACAAAAGATAGAAACATGTGGGACTAAGTGTATTGAGCTAAAAGGAGATTATGTTAAGAAATAACCGGTCAAGTGCAAGTTGAACGTCCGCAATTAGTGTTCCGTACGTTCATTGCTTCTGAAATAAAAATTTTTTGTTACGGAGGTATAAAATGATCAGTAACTTCACAAAACACACCTCAAATGAGTTTTCAACAAAGTCTGTTTCCGATCTTTACTGAAACCTGATGACCTGGAAATTTTTGTTTTTTTTTTTATATACCAGATAAATTATTAAAGGTAATGCACTCGTGATAATTTGCGTTCAATCTACACCCCGTGAAGAATATTTCAGAATTTTTTCAAAATTTTTGGATCAGTAGTTTTCGAGATAGAGGGGGAAGACAGCGATTTTTCGCGATTTTTTCAAAATAATACAATGAAAAGTGTGCGCATGAAAGACACTATATATATTTTTGAACTCGTGTTTTTACAAGCTTTCATTTGACACCTCACTCGATGACCTAGTAAAAAAATTTTTTTTTCACTCCCGATTTCACCCCCCAAAACTAACCCCTTAAGTCAAAATTTAACTTTCAAAACTACACGGCTCTGATGAGGCCATTAATTTCTATATTAGTACCAAATTTCAACTTTCTACGTCAAATAGTTTCAGAGAAAATCGGGTGTGACAGACGGACAGACAGACAGGCAGACAGACAGATATACATCGAAGTAATCTCATAAGTGTTCCGTACGGAACACTAAATATGAAGTTTGAAAAAATTTATTTCACTTGACACTTAGGGCATCTATGATAATAACAATCATTCAATGTATCCCCCATTAGCTTAAATAACAGCCTCTATTCTCGGTCTGAAGCACCGACATGCCTGGTACTTGACTACAATGTCATAAATAGTTGATTCCAAGTATTCGAAAAACCGAATTATTTTCAGTGCTGCTCTTTGATTATATTCCGCACATGGCGACAATTTTGAGACTAACACTTCTTACTTTAGCCAGTTTGATACTCGGGCGCCAACGGCGACCTCTGGCAGAAGCATAATATCTCGGAAGATTTCAATTGAAATTTCTAAGGATTTTGGTGACGCACCCTGTACGTATATATATATATATATATATATATATATATATATATATATATATATATATATATATATATATATATATATATATATATATATACGAGGCTGGTTTGAAAAGTCCGTGCAAAGTCCGAGAGATGGCACCACCGGCGCGTATCGAGGTCATGTTTAGTTAGTAGCATCTCTTGAATGAACGCACACCAAGTTTCAGCCATATTGGTCTATTTCTTTGTGTTTGGCACAAGTGACGCTGAACGTTCTGGACGGCCTGTGGAGGTTACGACTCCAGAAATCATTGATCAAATCCATGATATGGTGATGGATGACAGAAGAGTTAAGGTGCGTGAGACCAAAAACGGAATCGTGTGAAGTGTTGCAAGGATGGTTTGCAGCTGTTCCAGAAGAATCCGGAGGACTTTAAGCGTCGTTTCGTCACTGTGGATCAAATATGGATACATTACTATACTCCTGAGACCAAACAACAATCTAAACAATGGGTTACCAAGGGGGAATCTGCACCAAAAAAGGCGAAGACCGTTCCTTCGACCGGAAAGGTTATGGCGACTGTCTTTTGGGATTCGCAAGGGATAATCCTCATCGACTATCTGGAAAAGGGTAAAACTATTACAGGTGAATATTATTCATCCTTATTGGGCCGTTTGAAAACCGAGCTGCAAGAAAAACGCCCGCGATTGGCCCACAAGAAAGTCCTTTTCCATCACGACAACGCACCAGCACACACCTCAGCAGTTGTGATCGCAAAATTAATGGAAATAGGATTCCAACTCGTTTCACATCTCCCCTATTCTCCAGACTTGGGTCCCTCGGGCTACTATTTGTTCCCCAATTTGAAGAAATGGCTGGCGGGACAAAGATTTTATTCAAACGAGGAGGTGATTGCAGACACTAATGGATATTTTGCAGACTTGGACAAATCCTATTATTCGGAAGGGATCAACAAACTAGAACATCGTTGGACGAAGTATATAAGCCTAAAAGGAGACTATGTCGAAAAATAAAAAAGGTTTACCCCAAACACATATATATATATATATATATATATATATATATATATATATATATATATATATATATATATATATATATATATATATATATATATATATTAGAGTGACCGGATCTCATAGAGGGGAAAAAAATGTCGGAATCTTGCTCGTCTGGACCCGACAAAACGATTTCCCTTTCCAGATATTAAGATAGCCGAAATTTGAGCTCGATTAAAAAGACGTTAACCCGTGCCGCTCGTCGCTCAAAGTTTGAAAAAATCCAAATTTTTTTCCAAAAAGCTGACATATGGAGCCATAACTCCAGAACGGTAAATAATAGAAACACGCTTAATATCTCAAAAGAAAGCTAATGTTGTTCTTCAAAATTTATATTCTATACATAGTTGTTGTTATTTTAAGTCAAACCGAGTTACAACAGCCTTTAGCCCCAAAAAAACGTGACCTGGTACCACTAGGAGCATACTTCGTATATTTTGTTATTAAGTGATAAATTTTGTTTATTTTTGGTATATTTTTGAGTTTAAAGTAGAAATATAATAAAAAAACAAGTAATACTGATAAGTCTAATGACATTTTTTATTTTAAAATATAAAAATTAGGTATATAATACATACAAAACAGACACAGAAAAGATACAGACGTAGTACCTACATGAGTTGATAATTTTACATAGTTATCTAATCTATTCTAGAGCTTTTGTTAAAGTAGTTTTTGAAACGTCAGGATATAATGCTCGGTATTTACTTACAACTTGCAGGACATATTGCTTTTGGTCTTCATCTTTTGTCAGAAGGTCGTTAAAGTCGGTTATTAATTTAACACCACGCTCAGCCATATCATTAACTACTTTTAATTTGACAAATTTCAATCCTTCTTGGAAGTCATTATTTTGAGGCCAGGTGTTTGGATGTTGTCTTAGGAAATCTGTTTTTTATATTAAATTGGTCAAAGAATGTAAACGTTTCTTTGGTAAGTAAATTTACCAATCCTCCATCAACTACCTCTTTTAAGTTTTCTTTCCTAACTTTTGGATTTACAACCCTAGCGTGCTGTGATGGTTCATCTGTGCTACTGAGCAATTTATTAGCCATTAACAACTTTTCATCGTCTGTAATGGTGGGATCAAAAAACGATAATCCCACCAACTTTGCATTTTCAAATACCACAAATGGTTCGAAAATTTGGTCAGGGCTATTTCTGCAATGTCGTTGTCACATTCTTTATAGTCTAAGAGACTATGCAAAATACCTAAATCTTGCTTTGGTGCAAGATGAGCTTTTGGAGCATTGAACCAAGCTTTACAATAAATTTTAACTAGGAAAACAGAAATGGCACGCACAGAACTTTCTTCTTCTTTAGACATCTTAAATTGACGACGAAAAATGAACATTTTTAAGCAGTAAATAGCCTTTGCCATCCACCTAGCGTGATGAATGGCTCCTGGAGTTCTAAAACCCACAACATTGCCGTCTAGTGATCCAACAAATACGAGAACCAACTGCAACTCCTTGTAGTCATCTCTGGGGTGGCTCTCAGTTAATTTGGTCTCGAATTCAGCAGTAACATTTGCAATTACTTCTGGAGTTAGCTGCTTTTGTATTAGATTGTCACTGATACCTGTGTCGTATTTTCCTTTGTCTATCTTGGGCCACGCAGTGAGGAATCTCTTGAAAATATCTGGATGAGGTCCAGTGGTTAATCCCATTTTTGTGTCGAATACGCCTCTTAACAGAATTTCCAAGATATGGTGACGGCAAGCTAGGTATAACAATTCTCTTCTTAACATTTGGTCCAATATGACGCATGCTCCTTTGAGTCTTCCCGTGTTGGTTGCTGTAGTGTCGAAGCACATCGCCTTGACGGTGTTGAGAAGACCCCATTCATGTAGGCATTCATATACGGCTACGGCTTGCTCCTCTCCAGAGCTGTTTGCTGTTACAGGAACTCCCAGCAGCTGTTCCTTTTCGCCATATGAAATAGCTATAGCTATTCGCTCACATTGTTCATTTTTTAAAACACCCGGTAAAAGTTTACCGTCCCAATGGACAACCACGGGCTCTTTTTCGGGAATGTTTACTTTATCAAATTTTTTTTTTTAAATTGTTCTCTGAACATTTGCCTTCTATCATGTAATAAAGTTTTCGAGACTTTGTACTCAAGAGGGTCAAGGTTTAGTGCTTCTAGAGTAGCTATTAAAATTCTCGTGGCATTTCTGTCGGATACCTTACATCAATCTAATAAAATGGACAATTTCATGTTTAAAATCTCTTTAACGCCCCTTACAAATGAAACTTTCATCCTCTTGCTCTCAGATGGTCCTGGATCTTCTGCAGCTTCTTCAGGGATGTCCATTTCCTCCAAGCTCTCAAGTTCTTGGTAGATGCTGTCCTCTTCAGTGTCTTAAAATATCTTCACTAGATAATTGTTCGATCTAACCAGCTCAAAGGCCCTTTAGAAACTAAACTGAATAAATAAAAGGTCGGTTGTACGCTGAAGTAAAATCACCATCCCTAAAATAGAAATTAGATTCACCCTCCTTTTTACCTGTCAAACGGGTCTTTTCTTTGGTAAACTAGTCAGGTAATCCCCATATAATAAAAGATTAAATTTGAACAAAAGGCTCTTTATGTTTGAAAATTGAGTTCCAAAATACTTTTTAATAAAAAAAATGTTAATTCCGAGACACATTATGTAAAAACCCGTAAAATTCTTAGAATACTCCCAAACTGGCTCCTACTGGTACCAGGTCACGTTTTTGGGGCTAAAGGCTGTTGTAACTCGGTTTGACTTAAAATAACAACAATTATGTATAGAATATAAATTTTGAAGAACAACATTAGCTTTCTTTTGAGATATTAAGCGTGTTTCTATTATTTACCGTTCTGGAGTTATGGCTCCATATGTCAATGTCAGCTTTTTGGCCAAAAATTTGGATTTTTTCAAACTTTGAGCGACGAGCGGCACGGGTTAACGTCGTTTAATCGAGTTCAAATTTCGGCTATCTCAATATCTGGAAAGGGGAATCGTTTTGTTGGGTCCAGACGAACAAAATTCCGACATCGATTTTTTGCGGTCATCCTAATATATATATATATATATATATATATATATATATATATATATATATATATATATATATATATATATATATAATACATTAAAGTTCGGGGTTTCAATCCGTTCGTCTAACAATGAATTTGCACGACGTTTCGCCAAAATCTCATTTGGCATTTTCAAGTGCTCCTGCTGCTGCTGCTACTCGATACTGTGATTTTGCTGCTGCTGCTGCTCGAAGCTAACTCGTTAGCTTTGAGCGGCTCATCTATGATCACAGCATTTAGTTTTCTTTCGAAAAAAAGGGTTAGCATAGGCGCCATATATGTTCTACCGAAACAATTTGTGTTGTACAAATAATTATAGACAAAACTTAAAGGGAAAGTTTTATAATTGGACCGAGAATTTCTCACTGTGAATGGCCTATTAAGGTAGCTAGTATACTGAAATTTTACAAGTCATCAGTTAAAAGACAAAAAGAATTCCTATTCGGTTTGTTTTTTTTAAGCTTTGTATAGAAAATAAAATACTTTATTTTAGTAAGTAAAGAACGCCCTGTATTTTAAGGAAACAATTTGTGTATGCTACTAATTATACTTTTATAATCAAGAATTCAGGATTAAATAAAAGAAATAGAAATAATTGCCATAAAATTAAAACACTTACCCATTTTATCACATGTAAGGCCACTCTTCTGTGTAAATTACAGTGTTCCACAGCAATGGCTATCACCAAACCTCCTACAAACATCATGTTGGTCTCTTTGAGGTAACATAGTGAGACTTTGTCGGAATCTAATACGCCCATAAGTGGGAATAATACCATTGGTATCAAAGACGTAACTGGTAAGGGTAGAGCTTCGAACACCCTGGAAGTTTAAGAATTGAAGAATTATAGTGCATTCACACTTATATGTATTTGAAGACATTTACAGTGAACGTTTTTTTAATGTGTTTCTCAAAGTATATTTTAGTAACTTCTAAGCACTAATTATTTTGGTCACAATGATATTGTGGAATGAAAAAATAGGGCAGGTAAGATATATTGTCCCTCCAAATTACTGCCAAAAAATATAGCTGTCATTTTCAATTTGAAGTAATTTAATGCAATTTTCAGATAGATTCGGGAAACTAAGTTTGATGATCAGCAGAAAGAAATAATTTGAGGTTCTTCACCTACAGAACTGTAACTGTAGGTGAAGAACCTAACTGTAACTTTTACACTTCTTATGCCAATCAAGAAAGGTCAGTTTTAAACTTTTAATATTGATAAAGGTTCTTCTATTTAAAACATTGTCACTTTTGCTACTTTACTAGAGTTATATACAAAATTTGCCAACGAGCGTTAATAATCACAATGCAAATCTACGACGTAACAATAACGAAGTTATTACCTTAAACTGAAACAGATGGCAATACAAAATTTATGAAGAAATTAGTCCAAACTCGAATTAGTCATTTTCTTGACTAATAAATTACATATTGGATCTTTAAATGGAATAATTTAACTTTAAATAAACTTTTCAATAAATTGGCGAGAAACACCTTAAAATACAAAACAGATGGTGACGAAACATTACGCTGAGACAATAGTGAGCGAAAAAACAATTCATTTAGCTTTTTCCAAAATAAACTTAAAAATGGGAAAACTAAGGACAAATACTTACTCTAGGTTGCAAATCGAAAGAAATCTCAGAATTATATATTTTTTTGTGACATAGAGCATTGAGCATTAAGAATATTCCTTATTCTCAGGATTATTTTGCAACTTGCTGCTTTTAGCAGTGGATAGAAACACAATTTAATATATGGATGAATTTCCTAAAAGTTGAGATATAATATTCGTTGAAGAACCTGTGGTCGCTAGTTTTTCTATTGTCCTGCACTAACTACACCTTTATACACACTTCTATCACCAGCAACCCATAGCAAGTAAAAAACGAAAGTAGTAGAATTAGGTGTCAAGGGTGCAATTCTTGTAGGAAAAGAAACAAAAAAGGGTGATTTTGTCTTATTCCTCGCAAGGGCACATTTTTGAGCCAAAGTATCTTTCGTGTTATGAAGAAATAGCTCGGCGCTCAAGATATGCTTGAAGTTTGCGCGCACTAGATACTATGCTCAAAAATTATTAACGTAGCGTGGCAATGCTGAAGGCGAGCGAAAGTTTTACCAGTACCTGTCCATATAGTATAACGGTAGGCGACCAAATATGTTGCTTATCACACGAAATTTTTTCTACTTTTCTATAAATAAGGTTTGGCAATAAGATGTATAATGTGCACAGCAGGTTTGAAAGTCATATGAAAACTGCTATTTTAACTACTGGTTACAGAATGTACATAAAAAACGAGCTATTTTCAACGATTGAAAATCATTAATTTGGCATACCGTACCGGAAAATTTAGCACTAAAGACTACTTACCAATAACCAGCCATAAGAAGAACAACATAGAGACATCGTAGAGCTGCCACATTGTCAAAAATGAACACAGGCAGTAGAACAAACGGATAAATTATTATAAACAGAGACCTCCAGTATATCCTAATGGCATTGAACACAAGGTGGCTTGTGGAAGCCATATTGGCGGAAAAATTTCTTAGAGATTTCACTGAAAAAAAAAAAAAATTAGTTCTCAAACAAGAAATTCTTCTTTTAAAATAATTGAACGTATTTTTGATTTTGATTCTTTATGTTAGGATTTTTAAAATTTGACAAAATCTGGTAAATGAGTATCCATGAGGAGACGAGAACATGTAATCTCATGAGATGTTTATTTTATCCATGATTTTTATAGCCAAAATATATATTTTTTACTGTTTCCTGTTTTCGCCTCCAAAGATTGAATGATCGTAGATAATTTCATCTTGACATAACGGGTTACATATACCTGGGCGCTGCAAAAAGTATGTATATTTAAAAAAAAAATATTTTAAAAGCTATTGAGTGAATTGTATATTTTTACTGTACAATAAATTAAAAGAAAAAAATTAAATATGTTTTAAACGTTAACATTATTTTTTATCAAGTTAAATGGACTACTGATGAAAACTATGGAGCCTCCTTGTCTGCAGGATAACTTCACAAAAAATAATCCAATCGGCAAAAATAAAAATTGATCTTGTAAAATAATATAGTAGTTAAAAATTTTCGAAGGTTTTTTTTTTTAAAAAAAAAATAAAAAAATTACGATGTTTCAAACTTTAGTATGCAATTTTTGACTAAACAATTTATGTTTAATATATGTTTATATATATATATATATATATATATATATATATATATATATTATATATATATATATATAAATATACATATAAAAAATTGTCTACTAGAAAAATTAAAAAAAATGCAGTAGTGTGTAAATTAGTACAAATATACATCCTCTATCCAAAGAAACATAAATCGAATTTTTAATAAAGAATAAAACTCGCTGGTTCAAATCATTTATTTCAATGGGTATACCCTGCCTTAGCTTTACTGGCAGCGTTTGGTGTGTTAAGTTAATTAGCTAAATGAGTCTTCTGCGATTCTAATAAAGCGTATCCAGGTGGTGAGAAGGGGGGCAGATAGTTACGAAAGTCGTTTCTCAAGGAAAAAAAGATGGCATTAAAGGTAAAGTTGCCAGCAGAGAGGCGGCGCCAATCGATAATCAGGGGCGAGCCTTCTGAGGAAAAAAAAGCCTCAAATCAATGATCGGGCATAGACCTTTTCCTAGAAAAGAACTTTCTCTTAAAGTAAATCCCAAGATATAAGATTCTGTCTTTTTGCTTTTTCAATGGGACAATAAATGACCCTATTAAGGTTTTGTGCATAGTTGCCAGGTATTACGATAAATGTATTTTTATTTCACCTGCTTTGTATACCGCCCTTACTTGCACCTGCAATCATATTGGATCTGTTTTTACCTATATATTTACTACCTGGCAACCCGGTTTGGAGCCCTTTAAGTATTTGATAATATAGGCCTAATCACCACAGGTCCCCATTAGGATTCGAAAGATACTTATTATTATTTTTATTTACAACTTACAACGTAACAGTTCTATTTTAATTATGTGGCGTCCGTGGGAAAATTGCAATAGTGGCTATCGCATTTATCACTTGACACTAAACAAATAGTGAAAAATGTTTACGACGGTTTGGTAAAAAGAAATTTGAATAAACAAAGTGCTTTGCAAGAAACCAATGAACTAACAAAAACCCCAATTTGTACGATTAAGGGTATTGTAGGAAAACCATCACACAGGAACAGGAAAAAAACGGAAAGATTTTCAAATACATCATGTAGACGATTGTGAAAAAAGACGTCATCAGGAGAAAAATATATTCTATGTATGAAGAGCAGTTGGTGCCGACACTAGACAAAATAAACTTAAGACTGGTGCAGGACGGGACCAATATACATTGTGTCCGATCAATCCTTCACAGAATTCTCTTAAGAATGGGATTCACGTTCCGGAAAATCAACAAAAGGCAAGTAGTGATGGAGTCACAAAGATTACGAATCTTGCGACATACTTATTTACAAGAAATTAAAAAGTATCGATCAGAGAATTGGTCAAAAATTTATATTGACGAAACATGGTTTGATACATATGCATGACACTGTGCAAAAAAAGATAGGTTGACAGCAGTACAAAATGTCAGACTAATGCACCTTCGAATAAAGGTAAATGAGTAACCATTTTGCATGGTGGATCTGAAAAGGGCTGAGTGTCAAATTGTCTACTATTATCTGCAAAAAACATAAAAGATTCTAGTTTGGACTATCACGAAGACACGACCGCAGAACTTTTTGAAAATTGGTTTCAAAATTCCCTTTTGTCAAATGTTCCCGGACAGAGTGTTATAGTTATGGACAATGCAAGTTACCATAGTCGCCTACTAAGTAAGGTCTCTAATGCAGCCAACACCAAATCAGAAATACAGGAATATGTTAAAAAAATGACATTTATTTTGACTTTAGTTATAAAAAAGTGATCTCTTGGAAGTTTTGAAAGACTGTCAATTGAAAAAGAAATATGTTAGTGATAGTATGGCTGAGAAAATGGGCCACACTGTTTTGCGGCTTCCTCCGTATTATTGTGTGTTTATTCCAATTGAACATATTTGGCATCAAGTTAAATCAAAAATAAGGGCACAAAATGTTTCTCCTACTTTAAGCGTGTCAGTGGTTGAATTACTAAAAAAAAAAATTAAATGATATACCTTGTGAAAGCTGGAAGAATTCTATTCAGCACGTTGTTAAAGTTGAAGATTCATATATTTATGTAAATAATATAAAACCACTGATAATTACCTGAGCTGATGACAGTGATAGTGAAACCGAATTAGGCTTAAGTTAAAATATATTTTTATTTATACAATATGTCCCCTCTTAGTAAACCCCATTCATTCAAACTGTATATCTGTACTTCTTATCCATTTGTTTTTACATGCATCTATAAATAAACATCTCCAAAAACACTTATAATTTTATTTATTTGCATTAATGAATAAAATTCTTAAGTTCATCTCTGCAAACTATCATAAACAAAAGGTCAGAATTTTTATATTGCCCACTTAAAACGGCAAAAATAGGATCTTATATTTTGAGACAGGCTATACACCAAATTTTTAACAACTTAAAGGCGATAAATGTTTATAAAAACGAACCGTACCATATAATGTAACTCTAAACACTTAACCTCAATTTAAAAACGTTGACCGGAAGGGAGAAATTTTTCACAAAAAAACTCTTAAAGGCTTAAATCCTTTCTGCAATAAAAACGAAAAAGGTCTATTTCTAAGGGGACGCTATTTTCTACATCCAAAAGGCTTGTAATTCATCGGTAAATGAAATTGAGGAAAGATATATGGTAGAAGTCAGAGTAGGTGACAAATCAGGTCAACATTGCAAGTAATCCACTAAGTAAGCTTTGTTTTTCCATCATTAGCAATGATCGTTTTAAGGAAGTTCTAATCCTTACTAGCGTTCAAAACATTGCGCACATTTGATTTTATCTTCAATGTATCTCACGAGTAACATCAGGTTTTCTTTGATGTAATCACCCACTCTCTGAATGTTACCTTCGCCCAGTTCGTCATTAATCGTTTGAAACTCACATGTCTACCTTTCCTTATAACACATCGTCACTCTTTGCACTATAACTAGGCATATAATGGAACAAATGTCATAAAAGTACTGGAAAACATTGCAATCTTTGACAACAAACAATACTAGCACTACTATTTTTTTTCTGTTTCTAAAAGTTCGTTTTCTTTTTGGAGGTGTACCTTGGAAGGAAAAATATAGAAAATGTAGCTTACGCCGGGTAAAGAAATGAGTTAATACTAAAAGTGGGCGCAAGAAAAATACCTTTTACTTTTTAGTTGCAAAATCTGACTTAAAAATTCAAAGTCCAACTATTTATTGTCGGTGTGTTTATTTTTAAAATCGCCAGGAATATATTTTGTGACCATTGTTTGTACTGGTGTAAATTAACAAGCTGCATTTAAAAAAAACTTGGCTATCCTTGAAAATGATTAAGTTTTTATCTACTTACAGGGATAGGGAAAAAAATTTACTGGATTGTAGCCTAAATTATAAAAATAGATATAGTGTTGTTGACCGTAAGTAACGTATAGTAAAAGTATGTTGTCAATCATAGTTGGGTGCTAATTTTATTTTAGTATGTGGATAACATAATTAACACTGCAAATTTTAAACTAACCAAAATATTATTTACTATATTAATAAGTGCTTCCAAAAAAATTTCCGTCATTTTTTGTAACCGATTGAAATTTTCAGCCAAATAGCGACTGACGCAAGCAGCGTGACAAAATTAAAAACATTATTTGCTGTAATCGCCTGATCATGACATACACAGTGATTTTCCAAACTGGCGCTGTAAGAATTAAATGAAATATTTTTTTTGAGTCTTCCTTTTTTTATTCAATACTAGCCTTGCCCGCGGCTCTGCTCGCGTGGAGTTGATTCAGTATTATCGTCGCTGCTTATTCCTTATGTTACCTAACGTAATAAAGTATATCCTATAACCTGGCCCGACAACATATGTATTTTATAAAAAAAAAAACACGTAAATTGGATAAGCAGTTCTTGAGTGTTAAGCGCACTAACCGACAGACAGACAGAAAAACGTTGCGTTATATATATATATACGTATATTATATATATATATATATATAGATATATATTATATATAATATTAAGATTTTTTTTGGTAATAAAGTTAAGAATTAAAAAAAAAAACACGTAAACCGGATAAGTGGTGCTCAAATGATAAGCACACTAACGGACAAACAGACAGAGAGGGACGTTACGTTTTATATATATATATAATTTAGATAATTATTATTATTATATAATCTGGCCAGAGAACGTATGTATGAATTAAAAAAAAACACGTAAATCGATAAGTGGTTCTTGAGTGATAAGCGCATTAACAGACAGACAGACAGAGAGACGTTGCATTTTATATATATTGTATTCTTTGTTAGATGATATTATTCCATATTTAACGTTTAGGCAGCGTATTGCAAGAGAGTGCGCTAGCGATAAACTTATTTCCGACTTGATTCACTATTATCGCCATTGCTTATTTCTTATGTTACCTAACGTAATAAAATATATCCTATAACCTGACCAGAAAACATATGCATAAATCTAAAAAAAAAGCACGTAAATCGGAAAAGTGGTTCTCGAGTAATAAGCGCAATAACGGACAGGCAGACCGACAGGCAGAGATACTACATTTTATATATTATAGATTATTATTATTATATAACCTGGAAAGAGAACATATGTATGAATAAAAAAAACATGTAAATCGGATAAGTAGTTTTCGACTGATAAGCGCACTAACGAACAGGCAGACAGACAGAGAGACATTGCATTTTATATATATTATATTCTTTGTTACATAATATGTTCCATATTTAATGGTTTAGGCAGTGTATTGCAAGTGAAACGCGCTAGCGGCAAACATTTTTCCGACTTGATTCACTATTATCATCACTGCTTATTCCTTATGTTACTTAACATAATAAAAACTAGCCTATAACCTGGCCAGAGAACGCACTAACGGACAGACAGAGAGATGTTGCATTTTATTTATATTATACAAGATTATAGATAACCTGGCCAGAGAACAAATGTATGAATTAAAAAAAAAAAAACACGTAAATTGTATAAGTGGTTCTCGAGTGGTAAGCGCACTACCGACAAACAGACAGACAGGCAGAGAGAAGTTGCATTTTATATATATTATAGAGATTATAGATAGCCTGGCCAGAGAACAAATATATAAATTAAAAAAAAAAAAAAACACGTAACTCGGATAAGTGGTTCTCGAGTGATAAGTGCACTAACGGACAAACAGACAGACAGACAGAGGGATATTGCATTTTATATATTTTATACAAGATTATAGATAATCTGGCAGAGAACAAATATATGAATTAAAAAAAAACATGTAACTCGAAGCATGTAACTTGGAGCATGATACAGCATCATAGGTCAACTACAGACGATTCGAACTTTGCTGGAAAAATGTACCGAATAAAAATCCCCACCTATCTTGTATTTATAAACTATCATAAAGCTTTTGACACATGTTCACACTCATCGAATCAATGAATGCAGCCCGTATAGACTGCAGATATACCCACTTAATTAAGTACATATATAACAACGCAACCTCACATTTACAAATCGATGAAAATACTATAGCTGATAGGATCAAAATTCAACGTGGTATTCGGTAAGGTGACACACAATATTCCCCAAGCTATTTACTCTACCCTTACACCCCCCACATGTTCAAACTTCCAAAATGGGAAAAAAGAGGAATAAGCATCCATAGTATCTTACTGAGCCATGTGCGATTCGCTGACGCTATTGTTTTCATAAGTAACAACCCAGACGAACTTCAGGACTAGCACAGCTTTCAAATGCATCGAAACAAATAGGATTGCAAATGAATATGGCAAAAACAAAAATCATGGGCCCAGATATTGTTCGAATCAAAATTAATAACACTAACATTGCTAAGGATGGGGAAGGAGAACCACACAGCAGAAATTACACACAGGATTCGTTTTACCCCGCCTTTGGAAGAATGTCATACATTCTTAAAAACAAACAGATCCCAATTAATTTAAAACGAAAGGTTTACGAAACACACACTAACTAACAAAAAACCATGCTGAGCCTGCAAAGCAATGGAGTATGCAATGCTCGAGTAAGCTTTAGGGTCAGGATAAGGAACGAGGACATAAGACGACAAGTCACTGATATCACCAGAGCAATTTTAAGCCAAAAATGGAGATGGCGGGGCATATAGCAAGACAGAACAGATAGAAAAATAAACTTATGCATGGCCACGTATATACAATAAATAGAAGTGTGGGAAGACCCCAGAAAAGAAGGTCGGATGACCTAAAAAGGACGGCTGGAAAGAAGTGGTATTGGCCCAATTCTATGGGATTTACGATTCTTATTAGATTGAATAGTGATTCAAATGAATTTTCTAGCTTATTTAGTGGCAGTACATTCTTTTAAAGTTTCTATTACTATGTAGCAAAAAACCATTCTTTTAAGTTTCTGGTGTAACAACACCAGCTATTCAGGTCGAACATGACGAATTCTACTGAGTTTCAATACTACCAAATAATTATCGTCATGGATAATTTGACCAGTTAGAACAAATTCACCATTAATAGTACTTTTGCTATCTAATTCAAGATTGTTTTGATTTTTAATGAAACTTTTTCTCTTTCTTTGGCTTGTCGGATGACTTTGACTTTCATTTTACACTTTAACGTGTTGTTTGCAGATGATATTAAAAACACCGTCAGTAAAAATTATAACGAAGTTTAGATTGTTTCTAGAGGCGATTTCTCTAAAACACTCCGCTCTAAATAACTTTTTTTTATTTACATCGTGTGAAACAAACCTTAAGCAAGCATTTGTTTTGCTTAGATATTTTTGCAAAATCATCCGAATTGTTTCGCTGTAGATATTTAGCATTTCTTTCGTCACTGTAAATGACGCATTGTGATTACTTGCCACGAATTCCCAAACGTATTAACATTGATAGTCCCGTGTGTTTGTATCTTTAACCTGTTTATTTTTTCTTCAAAAAAAAACGTTTATGCTATTCAAAAACGTGTGTTCTTGACAAGCAGTCATTCCATACACATTATTTTGAATGGCTTTGTGACATTTGTGGTAAGTTTTCCGTGAAATTTAAATATAGATGTCTGTTCAGTGTTATAATTTCTACAAAGTAACATATCGTCTCTCAATCATCTGTAAATATTTTTCGCTAAAATTTAAAATGACAAAAGAGCAATAACACAGCTTTAAAAATGATATATTAAACTCGTAGATGACACCACTATTTTATCATATTCAGGATCAATCCGAAAAATTATTTGTTGCACCGTATATAATGGGATTTGATTTGTCCAAATTGAAAAAATATTGTGTAATTAAATTTAAGGGATTTTTGGGTAAAAAATATCGTTTTATTCTAAAAAAAAAAAATGGTTACAAATTGATTATTCAAAGTATTGTCCATCGCTAGCCACTACTTTCTCACAGCTCACAGTGAACGACATTGAAAGAACGACTCATCTTTTGAGGCTATCCACGAATCGACCAATTTTTTGGTATCCTCCACTGTTCAGACAGGCTCAATTGCATCAAATATCGTCGGTAACGTTCCCCAGTAATAATTTCGTTGGGTTAGAGCAACTCATAATACAATACACCCAGCTGATCCCACCAGATACACACAGCATAAGCTTCATTCGTGATTTTTTATGCTTTGGATTATCGTATCGTACCCATTTTTCACCACCAATTAGGACACGATGCAAAAAACCTTTCTGATTTTGCAGCTGTTCATAGATGAAAAAACACCTTTCAACGTCTCTCGGTTTCAATTCGTACGGCACTCAATTTCCTTGCTTTTAAATCATTCCCAGAGCATGTAAGAGCTCGGAAATGGTTGTGAGAGATCAACTCCTAATGATTTTGCAAGTTATTTTTCCATTTGGCATGAGTCTTCACGAGTAATGCCTTCATCTTTAAACTTCTTTTACTGGCTTGGACGTTCTTTGTCTTCCGTGTCAAAATCGCCACTTTTAAAGCGTCGAAACCAGTACAAACATGTGTTTATCGATATTCACCAATATATTCACCATAGGTTTCCGATAGCAATCAATGACTTTCAGTAGCGCTTTTCTTCGAATTAAACAAGATAAGTAACGCTTCCCGCAAATGGTGTTTTGTTCGCACCTAATTCGACATATTCAATTCACAAAAAAAATATGTTGTTTACACTTCGGCAAAATAACATATACTAAAAATTAAAGTCCAATGATGGTGCTTCACCATGAATATAGCAACAGTATGTCCCGATGCAATATAATACAAATTACGTCCTCTTTTAGAAATCTCTCAAAATGGATTCACACTCCTTGTATAAGTTCCGTAGTGCTACTGCGAGTGTTTTAGAAGATATTGGGTTATAAATGAATATTTTTCTAAAAAATAAATAATGTTTCATTTATTATGGACGTTATATCACGAAAGAATTAAAAAAATATAATACGGATTCTGTACGTAGTTAGGTGCTACTAATTTACGCTTCTAAAAGTTTTTATATGATCAACGAATTTTTTTTATTTTAAGGTATAAATCAAAATTTATTTAAGAAACTCTATACCAGCGGAAAATAACTCTTTTGGACTGAATATTTTAGTTGCATTCCAGTGTCCCCTATTTATTTTTGAACATAATTTTTCAAAGGCTCGACTCTAAGGATTCTGAAAGTAGCATATAATAACTGCATATTTAAGCTATCTCCTCTCAAGTTTTTCCAAATCTATCGTATTCTTTATACATGCTGTTAAAAATAAAGACGTTTTTAGTTTCCAACCAAAAAGAAAATAAAGTCAAATAATGCTTTGTGTTTTTGAAATTACTCTGTAATCTTACTTTAATCCTCTTTGCATGCTGTTTTTATTAAGATGATTCAGATTCCTGATTTCTGGGAACCCCGAGAAGGGCAAAAAATTTGATATAGCCAAAGTTATTCCACCTATCCCTGCCTCCCATCTTTACATGATTGACCGAACTAACATCAGCTAAATGAATATAATTTCCTTTGAGTTGGTTAGTAGACTAAAAACTATGACAAATTCTTTCAATACCAATAAAACTATATACGATTTATAACACAATTGGTGTTTTCTCTTTTGCAAGTACTAGATATGTATCAAATTTGAAATGATTTCTTACTTCGTTCAGGAGTTATCGCAGTAACAGACCGACTGACTTTGAAACTTGAAGAAACGCAAAAATTTCAGATGACGCTTAGTCAAAAATTATTAAAAATTTGGGCTCTAATGGTTCAAAAGATATTTTATCTATAATATATATAAAATGCAACGTCTCTCTGTTTGTCTGTCTGTCCGTTAGTGCGCTTATCACTCGAGAACCACTTATCCGTTTTTTTTTTTTAAAACATACATATGTTTTTCTGGTCAGGTTATAGGATATATTTTATTACGTTAGGTAACATAAATAATCAGCAGTGACGATAATAGTGAATCAAGTCAGAAAAAAGTTTGCCGCTAGCTCGTTTTTCTATAATATATATAAAATGCAACGTCTCTCTATCTGTCTATCTGTCCGTTAGTGCGCTTATCACTCGAGAACTACTTATCCAATTTACATGCTTTTTTTAAACATACATATGTTCTCTGGTCAGGTTATAGAATATATTTTATTACATTAGATAATATAAGGAATAAGCAGTGACGATAATAGTGAATCAAGTCGCAAAAAAGTTTGCCGCCAGCCCATTATCTTGCAATACACTGCCTAAACCAAAGAATATAATATATATAAAATGCAACGTCTCTCTGTCTGTCTGTCTGTTCGTTAGTGCGCTTATCACTCGAAAACCACAAATACGATTTCCAGGCTATATAATAATAATAATAATAATAATAAACCTCCTATATATGGACGACATTAAAACTCTACGCTGCCACACAAGCACAGCTGAAAGAACTCCTCAAAATCACAGAAATATTCACCTTAGATGTCAATATGGAATTTGGTATAAAGTAAATGCAAAGTGCTCCACATCAACAAAGGCCAATGGAAGCACCACCATGAGACAGAAACCATCAACAATGAAACGCTCGATAACATGTTCGATAAAGAAACATACAAATATCTAGGCTTCCAACAAAGCACCAAACTCAACCACACTCACATCAAAACAGAGCTCAGAACCGAATTCAAAAACAGACTGACGAAACTTTTGCAAACAAAACTCAACTCTAAGAATCTACCTATACTCACATATTCATTTGGTATCATCAAATGGTCACAAACAGACATAGAAAATATTCACATCCTTATACGATCTCAATTCACCAAATACAGGAAATTACACCCCAACCCATGCAAAGAAAGACTTACCATCGAGAGGAAGGCAGGAGGAAGAGGAATTATAGACATCAGATCATTACACACAAAACAAATACAAACACTTAGGAAATTCTTTCACAGCAAGCAAACCAGCCTCCACACAGCGACAGTGAAAGCAGACAAAAACTACACACCTCTCGACTTAGCCCGGGCAGACCACTCAGCAGACACACACAGTCACACACCCAATTACAACAGGAAAAGATGAAAACGTGGTCAGAGAAAACACTCCACGGAAAACACAGATACCACATAGAACAAGACCACGTAAATAAAAAACAATCATACACCTGGTTACGGGATGGGCAGCTATTCCCTGAGACTGAAGGCTTCTTACTTGCCATCCAGGATAAAGTCATATTAACCAGAAACTACCAAAATCATATCATCAAAGACCCGACTATTGCAGAGGACAGATGTAGGAAATGCCACCAGCAGAAAGAAACGATCGAACACATAACGAGCGGATGTAAAATATTGGCCGGAACGGAGTACACAGCCAGGCATGATTCAGCTGCCAAAGTGGTTCACCAAGCACTATCCACAACATACAGACTCATAGAAAACACAGATCCCTACTACAAATACACGCCAACATCCATACTTGAAAATGAAGATTACAAGCTCTACTGGGATATCGGTACCCGCTCTGCATGAATGTCTGAAGGATATCATTATGCTATCTCAAAAAAGTTATCTATCAGAGCTCAGAAAAATGATATCTTTTAGATGAGATTTTTTCGAGATCAGTTTATCGATATCTTTAGGAGATCTATTAGACATCTTAACGATATCTATAAGATAACTGTAAGTCATCTTTATGTGAGCATTTATGTGAGTTGAGGTTAGGGTAGCTTAACCTAGATTACTATTCCCTCTATATATGTATATATATTTATTTGTGATTCTAACCTAACAAATAGTCTAATCGTATTAAAGTTCATGAATTAAAGTACTGGACATATTTTACAGAAAACTGCAGTACAAAACCTCAAATAAGAAGTGTTAGAACAATAGGTAATTTTATTTTAGACGTGGTATTTTTTTCTAACACATTTTGATCATTTTTTATTGGAGTTTTATTTTACAGATACCACTGTGATGATGAAAACAAAAATCTTCCACAGTGTAAGCAACCAACTCCTAAATCGGCCCCTACATCTTCAGTTGATCGTGACATTGAACTTACTGCGAACAAACAATCTCATTCCATTCCAGGCCATTTTAAACAAAAAATTGATTCACATAACGAAGGAGCAAGTGTTGTTAATACACCTTTCGTTGCAATAGCAATCCGGGTATGATTTTTAATCATGGAGATAATCATAGTTCTAGCAATCGACAATCTATTTCTTCATCTAGTCTATCTCATCTGTCTACATTAGAGAGTGATACAAATCAGCTATGTCATGCCATGCATGTTGTAGTAAGTGTCTATAAAATATTTTGATTAATTAAACCATAGCCCACAAATCATTAATTTGTTCCGTAAATGTAAAATGAAATTGATAATTTTTTTTTGACAGAAAAACTTTTCACTGAACTCGCAAGCGTGAAGAAAACAGTTTCTGCAATGTATATGATAATGCTAGAGAAGAATAACACAATAAATGAAACACAAGAAAATAAGGTTAATTTGGATTTAGATATTAAATCTCAAAAACAACTCACTGTATTGGAAAATAAGCTAAAAAAATGCGGTAGCAGCTGCGCAATATGTAAGTTTATTATAGTTGCTAAGAGTTTTATGTCTAAGTAAACAATAATAAAATTACTGTGAATTAAATAAAACTTTAAATTTTCTAGTTCCATTTAATTGACAGTAGTTTTCTCATTTTTTGTTGCATTGGTTTGTTTATTATTGTTTTTTTTCATGTAATCTTGTTTTACTTTGAACTTTTCTTTTTTAATTTTATTGCAAGAAACTTATGGTAAAACGCATTGGAGTAAAACGTGTGAGAAACATATCAGGAATGCTTTGAATTTAACTTTATCTAATGATTTGGCATATAGAATGTCTTGGACTGGCGCTAAAGGAACAATCATGGTGAAAAATATGAAATTTATAGACATTATAAAGGGTTAGTTGAGGTGAGCTCAATTATTCTTTCGTATATTTTTGGTATATTTTTGTTGCATGAAATCTAGTTAACTTATGAATGCTTAAAAAAATAAGAAAAACTTTTTCCATGAAAAAAACTTTTATCAATATATTCAATCATTTAAATTTACATACTTAAATATTAATATTATGAAAATAGTTTCAATTTTATATTAAGTCTCAATCAACTTCATAATGAACGAAAAATCTATTGAACGATAAAAATGTTTAACAAACTTATTTAACGATTAAATGTTTTTTTTAATGGCCAAAAGTACTACTGATAATAAACT
The DNA here is from genome assembly GCA_019049505.1 of Pachyrhynchus sulphureomaculatus. Taxonomy (NCBI): domain Eukaryota; kingdom Metazoa; phylum Arthropoda; class Insecta; order Coleoptera; family Curculionidae; genus Pachyrhynchus; species Pachyrhynchus sulphureomaculatus. The sequence goes on along the minus strand of CM032448.1, from coordinate 72,127,787 downwards.
TTGCCTATCATTCAAAAATAGATTAATCTGTAATTTTTTTTTTAGATTGTATCAAGAACGAATGGAGTTTAGCAACGGATAATTCAATTGACTCCGTGATAAAAAATTGGCTCCAGCATGCTGGTGATCGTCTTCAACCCAAAAATGATAAAGATTCCGCTAAAAAATAATTTTTTCCTTTTAAGCTAAACAAATATGCAAAGTTCTTATAAGTTTTTAAAAGTGTTGTCAAAAATATTTAAAAGTATTGTTCTTGATGTGTGTTATCATTACAAAATATTATTTTTTAATAAACAATAAATAATATGAAACTTTTTAACAATTCATAAAAATTATTAGAAACAACCTCCAAAATTTGACATAGAAATGATATCTTTAAGATATCTTTTCACAGAGGTCTTAAAGATAACATTAACCGACGCATAAGAGATCTTTCTGATAGCTTTATGACATCTAATCGATACTTATTATGGATGTCCAGGTCTACATCATGTTAGCTTTAAGAGTTCAAAAGAGATCTTTTTGCGGAACGGGTATCCATACAGATAAAACAGTCTCCGCCAATAGACCGATATTACTTTTCAGTGCAAAAAAGGAAAAGTCACCTATCTGATTGACATAGCTGTCCCCAACGACACAAACATCCAAGCGAAATACACAGAAAAAATTTCCAAATACACAGACCTTGCAACGGAAATAAAAAGGCTATGGAGACAGGAAAAAGTCATCATTGTCCCCCTCATTATATCAGCCACAGGCCTTACACCAATAACATTCACACCACATTTAGTGCAATTGGGACTCAACACGGACATACACAGAAACATTCAGAAGTCAGTGATTTTGAAAACATGTAACATTGTCAGGTCATTCCTTAATACGGAATGGTAATAGCGTTTGTGCTGACTTGGTTTTGGCCCGTCAGCCAAACATGGAACCACATTGATCAAATGTGAGAAAGAAGAACTTTTTGTAATAATAATAATAATCTATAATATATACAAAATGCAATGTCTCTCTGTCTGTCTGTCCGTTAGTGCGCTTATCACTTGAGAACCACTTATCCGATTTACGTGTTTTTTTTTTTAATTCATGCATATTATCTCTGGCCAGGTTATATAATAATAATTGTAATCGCAACGTCTCTCTGTCTGTCCGGTAGTGTGCTTATCATTCGAGAATAACTTATCCAATTTACGTGTTTTTTTTTTAATTCTTAACTGAATATTTTGAAAAAAAATCTATAATATATAAAAAACGCAACGTCTCTCTGTCTGTCTGTCCATTAATGCGCCTAGCACTCAAGAACCGCTTATCCGATTTACGTGTTTCTTTATAAAATACATAGGTTTTAGGATATATTTCATTACATTTACGGCGTTACGTCACGTTTCGGCACTTGGACAACGTTGACGGTATTACGACATCCTCGCCGATGTCCTTGGGATATGGAAAAAGGGTGAAATCCCTACCGAGGCGGGGAGATGAGCGATAAAAAAAAAACCTTAGGTAACATAAGGAACAAGCAGTGACGATAATAGTAAATCAAGTCCACGCGAGCGGAGCCGCGGGCAAGGCTAGTGAATAATAAAGGAAAAATACCCGATAAGGTAGAACTAAAGTTTCCAAGGAAAAGTCCGACAAACTTGCAACAATCAATAACATTATATTGTGCACATTTGCACTTTTAAGATTAGCACTGCCCTCATTATTGTTTTTGAAATTAATTTATTTAATAATTTTACCAAAATTATTTTTAAGAAATTCTCTCTACAAAATGCACCTTTTTTTTATTAAAAAATAAGTAACTTTTGTCGTCCGTATATTGACCTAAATTCAGTTATTAACTGTAAAAACTTTTTTCCTTGAATTTAATTTTTTAAGCTTTGTTCAAGTACATATTTTAAATTATGAATTTTATTTTTAATTCAACGTAAAATTTATAGTTCTCTATTTATAACAGAGTTCTCACCCTCCAAATTTTGAGTGATTTGGTCTTGATAAAACTTTTATACTTATGTTATAACCACAAAACAACTTGATTTGGGTACTACGTGTAGGACAGGATTTATCATTTTTTATTATTTTCCTTATTTTCCTTCCACTTATGCTAAACAAATGTTTATGGGAGAAAATTGTACGATATCATAAAACTTCATTTCGGCCTTATCTGCTATTTGCCAAATATAAAAAAAGAAAGGATAATAATAGCTTATGATTTAAATATAAATTATGGTATTATAATTATCGACTATTAATAGCTATCAATTTGCTATATTAATATAACGTGTAATCGCGAAATTATGCAAGATGTCTCAGATTTTACCCTTTGATCCCCGTTAATCATATATCTGTCATTATGCGTTGTTTAATATACAGAGATTATTAAAATCTTGGCTTCAAGCCAAGCAATCAAGAAAAAACTCGGATATACTATAGATGTTATTGAATTATCAATATTTTACAACTTGCCATCAAATCAATGAATGTTGTAACATTATACCCTTAAATCCTGACATTGGAAGTTTAATAAGTTACTCGATTTACAACGTTAACCTTCCACTACGACAAGCGGATAATATTAAAGTATCAGGTCTCCACCTCCGCCAAGAAAGCAAACTAACTCCTCGGCAAGCTTTACCCACTTCTTAAGTGCCCAGTAAATTGTCAACTCTCAACAAGTTAACAATTTAGGAGATAATCATCCGAGTCGGATTGATCTACTCCAACACAGCATGGTGCCAAATGTTACGTTCCCACAGATCTACTCGCCGAACCATTCAAAAACAAGGCCCTCCATGTCACTGTCAAAGCCCTATGGTTCATTCGCAACACCCAGCTTCATAGGGACCTTCAGATTCCCACAATCCGGGAATTCATGAGGAACACTTAGTTCAAATTCCTGGATAAAGCTACTCACTACCCCAACCCCTCAGTCAGGAACGCCTACCGTCCCCCTCCACGCCCAGCCCGACGCCGTCTTCCAAGACCCTCGGACTCTCTACCCCTGGATTAGCTTAAGTTAGCCTTAGTTAATTTTAAGTTTAACCTTAAGTTTATGTTCATGAAATATTTTAAGTTTAAATATCTTAAGTCTCTCAACCTATTTATATAAAATCCTTACCTAGGCTAAGCTAGTTAGGTCCCCGACATGTATATAACTTAAGACCCAATATGTCTATTCACGTTTTTCTTAGTCAATTATGTAATAGCATTTGTAACTAGCTAATAAGCCAAATAAAGATAATTTTAAACTTTAACCTGAATTAACCTGTTCGTTTCTTCTGCTACTCCTAAAGCTAGTTTAGGGGCAAGATTCTGATATTAATGGAATCCGCAGAGTATGTCTCTTTTACAGTTTGACGAAGTTCTCGCTGTTCAGTTATCATAATTAATTATTAATTTTTAAACTGAATGAACTGATTAAAAACGCTTAGATCCAATAAGGTTTATACGCAGGCAACATCAGATGTACTTACGACATCATTTTAAGGTCATCCTAATCACATAAATAACCTTTTCGTTGTAGTGACTTCTATGATGATCTCCAAATGTATGTGTCGAGAATAAGTCAATATCTGATGTTTCCACAATGCTTTTATGTTTTTTTCAAGATGGCACCAGTATAAAAAGGTAATATACCTAACTTCACTTTGCGTTAGTATAAATGATGTTTGAAATTGCGTTTGAAATGTTGCAAAACAGTGGTAAGCAGTGGTAAGTAAAGCTATGTCGATAATTTACAAAGTAGATACAACATTTTTACCTACGCTGAAATGTGCGGTCAAAAATAATTATTTCTTGATTAAAGTTGCACCCATGAGCTAAAGACATCGAGGCGTCGTCGGCCCGTGACGTTTACCTATCTATCTTCCAGGGTCGATTTCCTCGAAAATTAGTTGAGCTATTAATTTGGGTCTGTGTGAAGATTTTTTTTAAAATAAAATTTTCTAGAGTTTTGAGGGACGTAAATATACCTCCACAAGAAAATGAGATCTTAGTAAAAGGATTGTCATTTTAATGGAAGAATTCCATTTTTTTTTTTTTTAATTTGTACTTCAATTAGAAGGATTTTTAAATGTTTGCAAAACTACGCCCCTTCTTTGTTTCCAACAGAAAACGACCGACATATTTATAAAATTTAAGAAGTATATAGATCATAGGACTTTTTCTTTGGATACACGGAACGACTGCTCTTTTCAAAAGTTAAGGCGTATCAACAACTTTTAAACTTAGCGTCCTTATATAGGGCGAATTTACAGTTTACTAATTCGATTATGAATTTCTTATATTAGCAAAAATTTAGATTTTTGTTAAAAAAAAGAACAAGGCTAGTCACTATATAAGTAAAAATTACTCTGTGCTTCGAGCGCATATTTACTGGAAACAGCTATCACCGTGGAAATAATCTGTACAAAAATCTAGTTTTCATGCAGTTTTCTTTCTACTAGGTTCTTCATGAGGTTTTCCACTATGTTGGATTAAAATTGATTTGATGACAAATCGTAGTTCTTCAAATTATACCGTGTCAAATTAGAGTGGCTTTCTGACGTTTCATCTACGATTGTACGAGTCATCTTCAGGAATCTTTACTCTTTTAGATTAGAACATTAAATTCAGTATTTTAATCTGATCTCGGAAGATGCTTCGTGCAATCTTAGGCAAAATGTCAGAAAGTCACTGCAATTGGATATGGTCTAATCCCAAGAATCACAGGTTCTCATCAAACCAAGGCCGTGAAAACCTGTATTTTATGTTAAAATTGCAGTAAGTAACATTGCAAATAGCGGAAAACTTATATGCATGCATAAAACAGTAGTTATAAATAATTAACCTGAATTGGAAATTCTGGAAAAATAACACGTAATGACTCTATTCTATAATAGCAATAAGAAACATTTACTCTGAGTTAACACAGTATTTACAAAAATTTACCACCAACAGAGAATTTGAAATAGAATGAAAAATTTTAATTTAGTGGGTTGTTTTCTCTGCATATATTACATTGAGGGCACAGACAATAAATATAGAAGGTATGTAAATGCTGAAGAAGCTGGAGCTATTACTATATATGAGAGATTACTTCAAACATGGACATCCTTTTTAAGTTTCTTGCAGTCAAGCAATCTAAAAATGATGTTATTTTTTTAGTGTTCCGTACGGAACACTTATAAGATCACTTCGGTGTCTGTCACACCCGATTTTCTCTGAAACTATTTGTCATAGAAAGTTTAAATTTGGTAATAATATAGGAATTGATGGCCTCATCAGAGCCATGTAGTTTTGAAAGTTAAATTTTGACTTAAGGGGGTTAGTTTTGGGGGATGAAATCGGAAGTAAAAATTTTTTTTTTTTTACTAAGGAATCGAGTGTGGTGTCAAATGAAAGCTTGTGAAAACACGAGTAAAAAATATATATATAATGTAATACTTGCGCGCACTTTTCTTTGTATTATTTTTAAAAAATCGCGAAAAATCGCTGTCCACCTGCCTTATCTCGAAAAGTACTCATCAAAAAATTTTGAGAAAAATTCTGGAATATTCTCCACGGGGTGTAGATTGAACGAAAATTATCACGAGTGCATTACCTGTAATAATTTATCTGGTATATAAAAAAAAAACAGAAATTTCAAGGTCATCAATTTTCAGTGAAGATTGGAAATAAACTTTGTTGAAAACTCATTTGGGGTGTGTGTTTTATGAAGTCACTGATCATTTTATACTTCCATTACAACATTTTTTTATTTTAAAAGCAATTTACGTACGGAACACTAATTGCGCAAGTTCAACTTGCACTTGACCGGTTATCTATTTCTAACCTTAATGAAAATCCAAATGATGATTGATTATTAATGACCCGAAAAAAATATCTTATCCTTATAACTTGTATTTACAAGGGAAGTACTGGGCATATTCAGGGATATGTTCGCCTAAAATGTTGTCCTTGATTTAAGTCTTTCAAATTTTAGGCCAGCAGATCATTAAATATAATTGGACGGTATTAGCTCGAGGAAGGGCGCCAAGGACGGGAGGCGTCGCGTCGGTTAGATTTTTTAAAATTTGTTTCTTAGACAATTTTCCACCCAACAATTACACATAGAAATTGTAATTAACGGGAAAACAAAAGAACCCAGTGTGCCAAATACACTGCTCGGGTTTTGTCTGCCATTTTAGTCAAAGGATTCCTAGAGTTTATCAAGGTTTTTTAATAGTGGTTTTATTATCAAAAATTCGCTTCAAATATTGTGTATTGAAAGTACACTACACGCACAGATTATGTATATTCGGTATTAAAAATTTTAATTAATTTTTCTTTATTCCAACACAACGAAGTTTTTTGTTGGATATGTAAGTAAAATTACGATATTTCTACCATACTGATATTTTTAATTTCCTTTTTTTATTAAGTATCGACTTAACTAATGGTGGGAGTCAAGCAAATTATTCATGCAGTATTAAATACACAATTTTCTACAGTAGTTAATTTTATTTACTATATAACCTTTAACTATATGTAATATTTAGTTTTAATTATTTAATAATATTAATTTTCACTCTTATTAAATTAAATTCATTTAATTTTTTGCATTAAATTTTACAAATTTCGAGTTTTGTTTCGTTAACACATTATTTGATCTATCAGTTTATGTGTGATTATTATATAGAATATACATTTTTAGTGTTCCGTACTTCAGTATCTGTCCGCCTGTCCGTCCGTCTGTCACAACCAATTTTCTCCGAAACTATTTGACATAGAAAGTTGAAATTTGGCACAAATGTAGGAATTAATGGCCCAATTAAAGCAGTGTAATTTTGAAAGTTAAATTTTGACTTAAGGGGGTTAGTTTTGGGGGGTGAAATTGGAAGTAAAAAAAAATTACCAAGTCACCTAGTGGGGTATCAAATAAAGGCTTGTAAAAATGCGATTTAAAAAATATTTATGATGCTTTCGCGAACTTTCCTGTATCATTTAAAAAAAATTGCAAAAAATCGATCTAGAAAAGTAGTGATGAAAAAATTTTAAAAAAGCTCTGAAATATTTTCAGTAAGGTATAAATTAAGCGAAAATTATCATGAGTGAATTACGATTGATAATTTATCTGGTATAAAAAAAAAAAACAATGAAAAATACGTTTCTTGACGTATGGTAGAGATAACTGTAACCGAGTGGCAAGCTCTTGTATCAAGATATAATTTTATTTTATTTTAAAAGCAATCGCCGTACGGAACACCAATTGCACAAGTCCGACTTGCACTTGACGGTTTCTGTTAGATGTAACTTGTTCTATTTTAAATTTGTCATGTGAAATAATTATTATATTCTCATGTAATTGTTTCATATACATATATATATATATATATATATATATATATATATATATATATATATATATATATATATATATATATATATATATATATATATATATATATACATATAAAATCCAAATAAAATGAATTATAATCTCCTGAATTTCAGACTATTTAAAAATGGTGTAAATTACAAAGCAAACTATTCTTATTTTTCCAGTCGACATTACAGTTGCTTGTATCTCTACGGGGTAGAATATTAATATCACATTCCTTTCCTGCGAAAAGAATAGCTTGCTGAGTTCATAAATGGAGCTGGTATTCATCTGATGCGAGGAGGATTTTTTTGGCACAAAATGCCTTTTTTTTATTATTGTCACTTTCCTGTGGCCTAGTTCCTGTATTTCTTTCATTTGGTTTGGGCGCGTATGTATTTTCTTCGTGATTTGTGGTCAATTCACTAATTTTTTACCCCAAACGGCAGAACAATGGCCAAAAATTATCCTAATAATTGAATATGTAACTAGCTAACATATTGTATTTATAGCTCCTAGAAATATAAAAAATGGCACATTGTAATAAGTTTTGAATAATAAAAAGTTGTTGAAATTGAATTGAAATTGATTAGGAACTGTTAATTTCCAGGATCTGTTCAGGATCATGTTACACTTCAAAAAAGCTTTCACTTGCTGGGTTCTGGTATAGAATAGAAGCGTTTTAGAGAATTATTTACTCACGCTGTTTCCTCCCTCGTAAAATATTTTTACAAAAAAGCTATAATTTATATATATATATATATATATATATATATATATATATATATATATATATATATACTAGCTGTGCCCGCGGCTCCACTCGCACGTAATCGGATAAGTGGTTCTCGAGTGATAATCGCACTAACGGGCAGACAGACAGACCGAAAGAAGTTGCATTTTATATATATTATAGATTATAAATAACCTGACCAGAGAATATACATATGAATTAAAAAAACGCTCGTAAATCGGATAAGTGGTTCTCGCGTGATAAGTGCACTAACGGACAGACAGACAGACAGAGTTATATATATATATATATATATATATATATATATATATATATATATATATATATATATATATATATATATATATATGTATATATATACATATATATATATATATATATATATATATATATATATATATATATATATATATATATATATATATATATATATATATATATATATATATATATATATATACGAGGCTGGTTTGAAAAGTCCGTGCAAAAATAAAAACTACTTATGTGTTTGGGGTAAACCTTTTTTATTTTAGGCTTATACACTTCGTCCAACGATGTTCTAATTTGTTGATCCATTCCGAATAATAGTATTTGTCCAAGTCTGCAAAATATCCATTAGTGTCTGCAATCACCTCCTCGTTTGAATAAAATCTTTGTCCCGCCAGCCATTTCTTCAAATTGAGGAACAAATAGTAGTCCGAGGGAGCCAAGTCTGGAGAATAGGGGGGATGTGAAACGAGTTGGAATCCTATTTCCATTAATTTTGCGACCACAACTGCTGAGATGTGTGCTGGTGCGTTGTCGTGATGGAAAAGGACTTTCTTGTGGGCCAGTCGCGGGCGTTTTTCTTGCAGCTCGGTTTTCAAACGGTCCAATAACGATGAATAATATTCACCTGTAATAGTTTTACCTTTTTCCAGATAGTCGATGAGGATTATCCCTTGCGAATCCCAAAAGACAGTCGCCATAACCTTTCCGGCCGAAGGAACGGTTTTTCGCCTTTTTTGGTGCAGATTCCCCCTTGGTAACCCATTGTTTAGTTTGTTGTTTGGTCTCAGGAGTATAGTAATGTATCCATGTTTCATCCACAGTGACGAAACGACGCTTAAAGTCCTCCGGATTCTTCTGGAACAGCTGCAAACCATCCTTGCAACACTTCACACGATTCCGTTTTTGGTCAAGCGTGAGCAATCGCGGCACCCATCTTGCGGATAGCTTTCTCATGTCCAAATGTTTATGCAAAATATTATGTACCCGTTCAGTCGAGATGTGCACAGCACTAGCAATCTCACACACCTTAACTCTTCTGTCATCCATCACCATATCATGGATTTGATCAATGATTTCTGGAGTGGTAACCTCCACAGGCCGTCCAGAACGTTCAGCGTCACTTGTGCCCATATGGCCAGTCCGAAAATTTTGAAACCACTTATAAACTATTCTAATCGAAGGTGCAGAGTCACCATAATGTTTATCAAGCTTCTCTTTAGTCTCCTGAGGCGTTATGCCTTTCATAAAGTAATGTTTAATCACCACACGAAATTCTTTTTCGTCCATTTCTTGAAAATCACTCGACTTCCTTGATTCACACGAATGCCAAACACAAAGAAATAGACCAATATGGCTGAAACTTGGTGTGCGTTCATTCAAGAAATGCTACTAACTAAACATGACCTCGATACGCGCCGGTGGTGCCATCTCTCGGTCTTTGCACGGACTTTTCAAACCAGCCTCGTACAACGAATATGTATATTAAGGTGGAATTGGGCAGGGCATATTGCAAGGCTGAATGATAACAGATGGACACGCCATATAGTTGAATGGAGGACTAGAGAACACAAAATATGCAGAGGTAGACCACAGGTAAGATGGACGGACGACAAAAAAAGATTAGCGGGGACACAATTGGACGCAAAAAGCAAACAACAAAGCTCATTGGAGACAACTTAGGGAGGCTCGTATATACATATATATATATATATATATATATATATATATATATATATATATATATATATATATTATATTCTTTGCTACATGATATTGTTCCATATTTAACGGTTTAGGTAGCGTATTGCAAGGGAGCGAGCTAGCGGCAAACTTTTTTCCGACTTGATTCACTACTTATGCCTTGTGTTACTTAACATAATAAAATATATCCTATAACTTGGCCAGAGAACATATTTATGAATTTAAAAAAAAATTAAGTAACCGGGATAAGCGGTTCTCGAGTGATCAGCGCACTAACGGACAGACAGACCGACAGAGAGACGTTGCATTTTATATATATATTATATATATACATATATATATATATATATATATATATATATATATATATATATATATATATATTTCACTTGTAAAAAGTCCAGGAATGGCCAACTTAATTAAATTGTTAATTTTTGGAAAATAAAGACTGCACTTGGCTGTAGATAAGGTCACAAAGTTACTAGTATAAGAACATTCTCAGAAAAAAAGATTTATGTTTACCACATAGAATTTATTACATTTGAACTAATGGTAATTAGTAGTTAATAGAGCAAAATGTGGTTTACATCTATTACAATCTAAACTTTTAGCTACATTCTTGATTCCACTAGAGATTCCGAGGTATATAAATAGATACAGGAAAGTTTGTGTAATAATAAATAATAAAAAAGCTAATAATAATGACAAAAATTGAAGAAAAATTAATTTACCTGTCTTGCAATTTAGTTCTCATATATAATTCTAACATTTATTCTCATATAACAATCTCAACATTCTATTCAGTTTCATTCCTAATAAAATTAATAACATTTAATTTATTGTCAATAGTTTATCACACTTAAAAAACAAATCATAAAACACTAATTCGTTATCGTAAAATGTCAATTTTACCAGAAACGTCTCTTAAAAACTGTGCATATGATGATGTGATTATCTCTAAAGAAAACAGAGAACTGGGACATAACTGCTGTTCAAATAGCTTTCGAACTTTATGGAATCAAAACAAAAATATCCAGATACGTATGTTTTTTTGTGTAAATTAGGAAATTAATTGATAACTGAGAGTTTTTTTTTATCACCCAATTAATTATTTAACGTTAGATATCGGAATCATTTACACGCAGTATGATCGGCACACATAATTTTGGCAAACATGCAAAAGACCTTTATCTAAATTGTTATCTTAGTGTAAATGATATTTCTTGTGTTCGAACAAGTATATGCTGATGCATTTGATTTTAAAATTTCAACGACAAGATAAAACTTTTGGAAAAAGTGAAATATATAGTAAAGAATTTGATGAAAAAAATCTGTGAAGTTAATAACTTTAAAGATTAATTTAAGAACGTTGTTTTAGAAAAAAAATCATGGATATTTATAATGCGGCGTCGAAGTACTGGTAGTATTATAATGCAGGCCAGGCTAAGTGCTCTTGGACATTGATGCGATTCTGACACGATTTGTCGCACACGACAGCAAAGCCACTAGTGTTGTACGTGGAAAACCAAAGTAAGACAGAAAAAATATTCGTGGTGCAATTTTAGGGGCTTATTTACAATAAGATAAAATAATTACTACTGTAAATTTTGAAAATATATATTTAAAAGGCTTGTAACGAATATTTGACCATTACTTTCCTGGCTTAAGGGAAGTACTTAGGCTGTCTGAAAAGTTCTCGGCCTGACACATAGATGGCGTTAGAAACTGCGAAACCATAATTGTATTGGAAAGTTCCATTCTTTATATAAACACATGCAAAATTTTATTTCGATCTGTCAATTCATTGGAGTAGTAGCAGCTGTTTAATATTGAAGTGTCATTGATTTTTTTAAAATGGAAAAAATTGAATATCGTGCAGTGATTAAATTCTTTATTTTGGATGGTTTAACACCAACAGAAATTCACCTAAACTTTTAAAAGTGTAAAAGGATGCATCACCTTCACTTTCCACTGCTCTTTTTAAATCTGGTCGTACAAGCCTCGAAGATGATCAACGCGAAAATCATCCAAAGCTGCTACAACACCACAAAAGGAATGGAAGCCGGTGGAAGTGCATTAAAGAAGGCAAAGACGGTTTCTTCAGCGGGGAATGTTATGGCAACAGTTTTTTGGGATTACAAAGGTGTTTTGTTGATCGATTATCTTAAGAAAGGTAAAACAATTAACTCTGAATATTATTGTAACCTATTGGATCAGTTAGATGCAAAAATTCGTGAGAAAAGACTTGCTTTTAAAGAAGAAAAGAATCATTTTTTATCAAGACAATGCACGAGTTCACACGAGGGTTTTGACGATGGCAAAATTCAACGAATTAAAGTACGAATTACTTGAACATCCAGCGTATTCACCAAATTTTGCTCCCTTTAACTATTATCTGACGTGTTTACACAAGTGTTTTGACGATGGCAAATTTCAACGAATTAAAGTACGAATTACTTGAATCCAGCGTATTCACCAGATTTTGCTCCACTTTAATGATGGTATTGAATTATTGGAAAGACGATGGAATAAATGTATTGAAGTTTTATGAGATTATATTGAAAAATAAAACATACTTGACGTCAAAAAATTTTTCTTTCATTGTTAGCCCGAGAACTTTTCAGACAGCCCCGTATTATACTCATCAAAAAATCATCCTTCGAGATTTTTACATATCTTCACATTTTACGGTCCCTAGATCACAAAAAACAGTGTCCCTATCTAAAATAACCAGTCAAGTGCAAGTTGAACTTGCGCAATTAGTGTTCCGTACGTTGATTGCTTCTGATTTAAAAAATTTTGTTACGGAGGTATAAAATGATCAGTGACTTCACAAAACACACCCCAAATGAGTTTTCAACAAAGTTTGTTTCCAATCTTTACCGAATGCTTACCTTAAAATTTTTGTTTTTTTTTATATACCAGATAAATTATTAAAGGTATTCGTAATTATTTTCGTTCAATCTATACCACGTGGAGAATATTCCAGAATTTTTTCAAAATTCTTGGATCAGTACTTTTCGAGATAGAGGAGGGAGACAGCGATTTTTCGCGATTTTTTCAAAATAATACAAAGAAAAGTGTGCCCATGTAAGACATTATATATATTTTCGAACTTGTGTTTTTACAAGCTTTCATTTAACACCCCACTCGATGACCTAGTAAAAATTTTTTTTCCATTTCCGATTTCACCCCCAAAACTAACCCCTTAAGTCAAAATTTAACTTTCAAAACTACACGGCTCTGAGGAGACCTTTAATTTCTATATTAGTGCCAAATTTCAACTTTTTACGTCAAATAGTTTCGGAGAAAATCGGGTGTAAGAGATGGACAGACAGACAGATACCGAAGTGATCCTATAAGTGTTCCGTACGGAACACTAAAAATAGGGTTTCAAAAATATGTTGTACAACTTTACCTGGGACAGCCTGAGGGGTGGATCGAGTAGCCCCTCAGCTGTCACTGCCGGTCCCAAGCCCGTATGGAGGAGGGAGGTTCGTAGGCCATGTCCGCAACCTACCCACGGTAAAACATCAACCCTGCTAAATCTAGTGATAATAGTCTTGGAATTGGACGAGCTAAAAGGATGATGACTAAGAATGGATTAGGAAAAACAATTTTTGGCAAAGCAAACAATGAAAATAGCAACTTACAACAACCTAATGTCCTGGAATTATAAATGAACAAACAGAAAAGAGGATAGATATTTGTGCATTATAGGACATCCAAAAGAACAGAAAAGGAACTAGACAACTTGGACAATACATGCTGGTATATTCTGGAAAAAAACAAGGAAAACTACGTAAAAGAGGGTGTCGGACTACTAATCCATGAGAAATTTCAACCATACATCGAAAATATCAGACATACAAACGCAAGGATTTACAACTGAAATGAACAACAAATCGGTACACTTCGTCAGCGTCTATGCACCAGACATTAGCAAACACAAACAACAAAGGGAACCTTTGTACGAAAAACTAGAGTAACTGCTCAATCTCCCTGGAGAACACGTGGTAATAATGGGTGACCTAAATCCCAGAATTGGAACCCGCAGCATCCAAACAATTTAAAAAAAATATAAAAAAAAAACTAGAGCGGCAAACCACTAGTTGACTTTTATTTTCAAAATAACATGCGAATCAATAACATATCCCTTAAGCATGAACAGAAATATAAAATAACATGGCAAAACATTCGTGGACAAATATCTGTCATAGATTATATAATAACTAATCGCTCGATACACCCAAGCCAACTATTAGACGTAAGAACGCTTAACTCCGCCAATACTGGGAGTGACCACAATTTACTATTCTGCAAATTGAGAATGGGACACCGGATAAAAAGAAAACCAGAAGGGGAAAGAAAAATTACAAATAAATATAGAAAGCATGAGCAACGAAAGCACAAAAACATTGTATCAAGACAGTCTAATACATCGACATAGACGAAATCACTCCAAACGACAATATAGAAACTACATGGAAGAAACTAAAAACAAATATAATACAGGCGGCGGAAGAAGCATATGGGAAAAGTACAGAACAAGTTAGAAAATTGAATAAAGAAATGATAATAGCTTACTTATAATATAAAACGACTAAGATCGTAGAAGACCGGGATACCTATAAAGACACACGAAACAGAGCTGATGCAAGAGGAATACTGGGAGACATTTACCAAGAGCATGGAACATGATCTCACATGAGACCAATGCAAAGTATGGAAGCTGATTAGAAACAGTAAGGCGGAAATAACAGAGACGAAACCGATAAACACATAAGTAAAGAGGATTAAACTAGGCACTTCAGGAGCATATATGACGACGGCGACAGTACAGAGAACTGAAACAACCAACGGGTCACAGTTGTGAGTATGATGCCAGAATAACCACCGAAGATTTGAAAAATACTATATTAAAGCTAAGGCACCAGAAATGGATGGTGTTACCAACAAAATGTTAAATTATGGTGGACAAGCGCTACAAGACCAAAAACTACTCATTAACATTGTGACACAACTCCAAAGAATCCCAGAAGACATGAAAGTAAGCAACACAATACCAATTTTTAACAAAGGCGACAAACGAGAACCTGAGAACTAAAGAGGCATCACGCTGTTAGTGCAGTTTTAACATTAATAACGAAATTAATGCTCAACAAATTAGACGACCTAATTGAAAACTGTGAAAAACAGATGAGATTCAGAAAAAATAGACCAACCACTGATGCTCTCTTTGTACTCCGGCAAATATGCGAAAAATTCTTTAAATACAAACCCGCGTACCTGTACTTCGTGGACTTGACCTTTGATAGTTTGAAACTGGGAGACGTAATAACCATACTAGAGGAGAAGCGGGTACCGCAGGGAATGAGAGAACTGATCAGGAACATATACCAAAAAACCAGAAAACTCAGCCCGATGCTGTTCAATACAATATTGGACAAAATAATAGGGGACATAAGACCACCGGAAGGATACAGAATGAGTGGTAAAAACTAAAATATAGTGTGCTATGTCCTCTATGTTGTCCTTATTGTGGACAGCGAGGACAACTTACAAAGGCTGCAACATCGATTTGTCGGACCGGCTAGCAAATACAATATGGAAGTATCCAAAGACAAGACAAAATGCCTCACAGTATGCAGAGAGCCTCTAAGATGTAAGCTGAAAGTACAGGGACATGTGGTTGAACAAGTTATTACTTTCAAATATCTGAGCGTGAAAGTCTCCAGCATTAGAGACAAACATGGGAAGTTAAATAACCAGCTATCAGAGGTGTCACAGCATCCGGATGACTGAGAAATATCATATTGCACAACAACTGTAAGTCAACTGAGAATAAAATAAGGATATATAAAGCATGTATTTGACGAGTCTTAACATATGTTGTGAAAACGAGATCGGAGGGTAGAAAAAACAAAACAATTGCTCAGAACAACCTAAATGAGAACCCTACGGTCTATAATACATAAAATACTGAAAGATAGAATACCTAGCCAGCAAATAAGGGAACAATGTGAGATCCAGATATTATAAAATTTGTTAATGTCAGACGGAAAGAATTGAACAACTATATGGAAAGAATGGGTGATCAGAAACTCCCCAAAATCGATAGAGAGAGAAAATCGAATACTAGAACGCTACAACGCAGATCATCAAAACCCTAGAAACAAACCTGGTTGTCATCGTCAACGAAATCACCACCACGACAGCAATGAGAGCTATCAAAGAACAAGCAGACATTGCCTAATAGTAGAAGAAGAAGAAGAAACATGTTAGACATATATTACTTTACAGTCCAACATGTAAGGGATTGAAATGGTAGCAGAGGGAGTTAGAGGGGTTGTTTCGTATATATCGTATTATACTCAATCACGTCTACTTTATGCAGCTGATAAACAATGAATGACTTGACAGATCGACAAAATTTAGGGTGTGTTCATATGACTCCATAGGTGTCGCTTTCAAAACTTGCTGACTGACCATACTGTCTTTATAGACTTTAAAATTTGTTGCAGATCCTAGAGGTTGTCACTTAAAATGACGATGCCATCGACATGTCTGATAGTGTTTATTGGGCTATTTAGGGCGCATTAGCCATATTAATATGTTATATGAATTTAGTCGTTCTAGTCGTGTCGCATGTAGTACGTTGTCTAAGTCAAAGTCTGCCAAGTTGCTAATTCAGCAATAATGTATTTCATCAAGAAGAAATTACCTCATATTGTTTGTACTCTTTTAAATTTAGAAACAGTCAAAAGTGTTAAAGGGAACAATTTCATTTTTAGTGTTCCGTAAGGAACATTTATGAGACTTTGGTGTCCATCTGTCCTTCTGTCACACCCGATTTTCTCCGAAACTATTTGACATAGAAAGTTAAAATTTAGCACAAGTATAGGAATTTATGTCCCAATCAGAGTCGTATAATTTTGAAAGTTCAATCTTGACTTAAGGAATTTTTGACACAATGACACTACTCAGTATATATCACCACTACTACTAAGGGATTAGTTTCGGGAGGTGAATTCGGAAGTGAAAAAAAAAAATTACCTAGTCATCGAGTGGGGTGTCAAATAAAAGCTTGTGAAAACACGAGTTCAAAAATATATATGATGTAATATTTGCGCACATTTTTCTTTGTATTATTTTAAAAAAAAATTGCCAAAAATCCCCGTCCCCCCTATCTCGAAAAGTATTGATTAAAACATTTTGAAAAAATTCTGGAATATTCTTCATAAAGTGATTGAGCGAAATTTATCATGAGTGCATTACATTTGATAATTTGTCTGGTATAAAAAGCTATGTGTCTTGGTATATGGTGGAGCTTCTTTTAATATACTCATTCATACTTTCATTACATTACTGTCACGCGTCGCTGCTGTATCGAGACAATCCAACAAAACGTGGACAGATATTAAGAAGTGAATAACAAATGCTGCTACACAATGCTCGGTAAAAATACATAAACACCCTCAAAAACATTGGATGGCCGATGATACCCTAAAGCTTATAGAAACAAGAAGAATTATGATTTTAATAAACAACACATCGGATCGTCAAGACAGAATTAGATCAATCAATAAAGAAATCAGGGTGACTTGTAAAAAGGACAAAAACGCATACTTGAATAATATATGTAAGGAGCTAGGACAACATGCTACGAACAATTGACCACAAGAACTTTAAGAATTCAAATCTAAAACACAAATAATCAGAGATAAGGAAGGTAGAACGGTCACCGACATGCCTGAAATTATTGACGTTTGGAAGGATTACTGTAAAGAACTTTTTGTGGCTCAATTAGTGGGTGACTACAGTGTCGACAAAGAAACCGCAGAAGAACAAGAACGATATATTCTTAAGTCTGAAGTCAGGAAGGCTATTCAAAGATTAAAGAATAGAAATGCAGCAGGTACTGATGAGATCACTGCGGAAATAATAAGGATGATGAGAGAAACCGCGTTGATTATGCTACATCAACTGTGTAATGAGAAATGGAAGAGTGGAAGATGGCCGAAAGACTGGTGAGAAGTTGCATTTATACCCTTGCATAAGAAAGGATCCCCTTTGGATTGCAGCAGCTATAGAATAATCGTTGTAGTGTCACACGCTACTAAGGTGTTTCTCTGGATCCTAAATGAAAGACTCAAAACTTTTTTGCTGCCGCAAATATCTACCGAACAAACAGGCTTCATTCCAGGAAGAGGGACTAGAGAACAGATTCTCAACATACGCCAGATAATAGAAAAAGTAAATCTTATCCAATGCCTGTATGATAACACAAATGGCAGAATTGAACTGAATAATCCTTTTTCTGATCTTATTAATGTAAAAGCCGACGTCAGACAGGGCTGTATTCTGTCACCCTTACTTTTTAACATATAAAGTGAACATAATCAGGTCTGTTTTGGATGGCGGGAGTGGGTATGTGACAATTGGTGGAAAAAAGCTAAGTAACCTTAGATATGCGGATGATACTGTTATACTTGCAACATCAATACAAGACCTAGAATATGGAGAGCCTTGAAATCATTAACAAAAACTATGGATTTAAAATTAATAGAGAGAAAACCAAAGTAATGATTGTTAGATGTAATGAAGATCTGTCACACATAAATGAAATTGCTGTCACAAAAAAACACAAAGTTAAGGTTGCTATCCAGCCCTATATTCTCCATAATGGACCATTAAACGAGCTGACAAAAGACGAATCGATGCGTTTGAGATGTGGGCATACCGAAGAATCCTCAGAGTATCATATACCTAACACCGTACTAATGTATCTATATGTGAAGAGCTTAGTATAAACGATCAACTTTCAAATAGAATTAATAGACAGTACGTGAAATATTTTGGTCACATTGCGAGGAAAGTGGATGCCATGGAAAAGCTTGTAGTAACGGGGAAGGTAGAAGATCACGATGGTCCGACCAAGGAAGATCTCTTCTTGGTTAGGGTATGCACAAGTCAGGTCGCGCAGAATCGAGATACGTGGAGAATGACTGTTGAGGTAGTAACTGCATAGTGACACCGATACTCTTATTAGGGTGAGAGGATTGAGAGAGAGAGAGAGAAAGATAATTAAACAAATATTTAGGTAGTAAATATTTGTTTTACATTTTTGTGACTAGATTCTAGATTGAGCTAGATTGATTTATTGGCTATTAGGTAGCTAAGATGTTATAACTATTACATGTACGTTATTGACTAAGAAAAAACTTAAAAATACATATTAGAACCTAAGATGTCAGAAACCTAATGAACTTAGCCTAGCTAGAGATTTAACTTTATTTTAAAAGCAGTTACGGTACGGAACATTAATTGCACAAGTCCAACTGGCACCATTTTTTTTTCTTGGTGCAGAACACGCAGTGCCACTGGATATTGAGATTGAATCAATGCAGCTTGTAATATTGTGCAAAAGAGTAGACGACAAACATTTTATATCATGAAAAATATTTTCATTAACTAATATAGTATTTAGCCAGATACATATTTGTTAAAACATCATACTAATAATTTAATATTATACGTATTATTTATTATTATTGTATTTTATGATTTTTTTTTTTTAATTAACAAACCTACTTTCCTTAATATGAGGTGCTCTTTATCTAGATTTTACACGACCTGAACTAAACGTGTGTTATAAAATAAATAAATCACCTGAAATTTTAGATGTGTCAATTACCAATCTTAAAAAAAATCATAAATTGTTACCTTTTCGTATAAAAAAATCTCAGTATAATGGAATGTTGGAATAGAATGTGAAATTCAAAACTATTCATAGACCATTTTAAAATATTTGCTAGGAAACATAAACAGTTTTTATGATATTTACTTACTTTTTTAGTAAGAAACACTATTTTTTTCCAAATACACTAAATATCAATAAAATAAATAATCTTAAAAATAATGACTAGATTTTTTTAATAATAGGCACTAAGTTTAATGTGAGAAAAAATAAATGAAAGAAAAACAATTTGTCTATTTTTCTCTATATCGTAGGACAGCAGCTGTCCAATGAAAATGCGTTTCGAGTAAGTCGTATTCTTTTACTATTCGAGGAAAGATTTTGCGCATCGTAACTAACACAAACTGAAAGCATAATCATTAGAAGTCGGTTTATATAGACTTATAACGATTGGTGATAAGAAGTTATTAATGATTGTTTATAGTTAATTAAAGTCGCGTACAGGAATAACAAAAAAGTTTTGTCTTAACACAACACAAAAATCAAAATGTTTAATTTTACAGTTATTTCCATAATAACAGTAGGAAAGCTTGGGATTAATGTAGTATTGATCTCATAAGAATTTAACATTTTCTTTTAATGTTCAATATCTCAATTATTGGATACGTGATCCAAATAAAATTTAAAGGAATTAATATTGACACATCGGAACCATTATAAAGAAGAAAAATTTGTATTAAAATTTGCAGCGAATTCCTCTCCCCGATGCTATATATATTATATAGATAGTTTATTTTTAAAAACTCTTTGAGTGAATAAATAATATTTGATCAACAAAAATTAAATTTCAGGAAAAAAATGTTTCCAATTTATTATGACGATCCCTATAACAGGAAGAAGAAAGTCTCTGCCAGTTAGCCTTTCTTTTAAGTTATCCAGATGAAGATGTTGTTTCAGTACCACTACATTTAAACACGACATCACATTGAAAGCGAAGCTTAAACTAGATCTCCAATCAGCAAGCCAAAAAAATTAACAATAGATGACGACTTTAAAGAAATAAAAGGCAGTTTGAAAAGTTGTAGAAGAAACCCTAGATCCACCGCAGAACACAGTAACCAACTTAACTGCAACCTAATTAAAAACCAAAAATTGATTTAAACAAAGTTTAGAATTTCATTATTACACTCAAGATCAATTTATTCAAACACTAGTACTGGAATGGGAAATTACGACTTGAATAAGAAAACGTAATGCGGTATTAGACAACCAAGGTTACGAACATGCCCAACCACCCAAGCTGAACTTTTCATCAGATGAAACAATTAAAAAACAACCATCCAGTGCTGGTTATTGCAGCAAATAGGAGCAATGCAACAGCAGTCATGGATAAGGATGTGGAGAAGATAAGTTAACTTACAATACCTACGGAATTATTTAAACCTACCCAGGTAGTACAATCGAGAGATGAATTACCACCTCAATCAATGCTTTTAGCCTAACTTCTGAAATAACTCGAATATCGTAGAATTTTACGAGATTCAAATATTCGCAAAGCCAATATGCGACTACGTTCAATCGTCAGTGCAACAAATTCGGCAACAAACAAAATAGGTCTCACAAATTTCTTAAATCATTTCAGAAGGAAACTGTTACCTTAATCTAAACTTTACATTTTATTGATAGGTTAAAAACTATACTGTTAGGAACTGGAGATACTCTGATTAGTTTTTTAATATTAAATCAATGTATTCAAATGTTAAAATTAACGATCCAGTTGCTATATCATCATATAAATCTATAACCTTGACTCACCTTTGATAAATATAGTTCTGTCTATCGATATCGTCTAGATATTTATATTTCAAAAATATTTTAACATAACCTGAACAAACTTCAGGAGCAGCCGTGGGTTTTCCGCTATTTTCTTTAGTGGAGAATATTTTTATGGATGCCATTAAAGAAAATACCTTAATTACCGTATTTTTTGTACCAAAATTTATTTATATATTTATATTATTTAGTTCTATAATGAGAAACCGATTTAATATGACCCAAATGTATTCCTGATTGCTATTTGACATCAGCTCATTAGTATTTAAAGCTGTATCAATGTATAACGAATATTTCATCTCATTAGAAACAGATAAACTGTCTATTGCTGTAAAAAACAATGAATATTGCATGGCCGATATTAGACGACCTTTTAATGGCTTTAAAAATCCAACTTTCAGACTGGATATTAATAAGCATCCACAAATAGATAGTGCAATTTACTCTACATACGTTTTACTAGAAACAAGAACTAAAAATACTTTTACTAAATTTGAAGCAAGCCTCCTAGTGAGTTCAGTATTAATTTCCTTAAATTAGATATAGATCATGTACAATAACTGAGACATGCACTAAGTTGCTCGGTGACTGGTGACTTCGGTTCGATCAGAAGGGATAGCCGCTTAAGAAAGAGGTGCTGTTATTAAGACAGGCAACTGTTTCAAAAAGACCCATGAAATATAAATATATGTTGACGCCTGAACAACATTGACGCATATTATCACATTCTCTTCGATATTTCCATGATATAGTAAGGGTTAATATCTATTAAGAGAGGAGAATCGAGAAGAAATGTTCAAAAACTACCAGAATTGGCAACATTTCTATAAAAACTAATAAGGATATGATAAAAGCAGATAAAAACTAATTCTTTCTTCGAAGATTTTTAGAAATGGGAGTTTGAATTTTCTCTACTGTGTAAGGTCTGGCAACAGAAGAATTATAATGAACAATGCAATGAACTTTCAAACTTATTTGAGAATTACACTTCATTTTAAATAATAACTTTTAAGTTCGTTTCTTAAAGGGAAATATTGTATTTGCTCCACCATATCAGATTTTCGAGATATTTTAACCTAAAAATGCAAAAAAAACATGGTTTTTCGCTATATTCGAGATTATGTTACACCGCGAATTAATTTTTCTTCACAAAACTCCTTGCGACATATGAAAGTACTACTCTTCCCCATCAAAATGCATTTGAATTTTTCAGATATCTTATTTCTTCTCGGAGAAATCATCTTTCTAGTAGCAACATTGTTTATTTGTTATCATACATGGTGTCTCATTTTAATATACCAGACTTCTTAATTTTTTATGTCAACTTTTAGTAAAAAAAGTTTTAGACAAAAGTTAAAGAGTATTGAAAGGGCAATAAAATGATATAATTGTGGTGACCTTGGAAGATCATTTTAAAGGTTATTTCAAGGTCAACTTTGATTATTTAACAACACAACTTTTGTTCTAAAAATTTTTCTCGATAGTAATTTAGACTCTTCAAAATTCCAACTCGTCATATTGGGTCCGCTATTTTGAATTTCTTAAGGTTAGGGACCAACCGTGACTCGGTGACGCTAAACCGACAACGTATTCGGACTCAGCGTCCCAAAAATCAGATAATTAGACTACTCTGGCCTGCCGGATCAACTTTTTTTTTTGGAATGGTTCTAACGATAACGCCAACTAATTAATTTCAACGGACGATTTCTCCGAGAAGAAACGAAATATCTGAAAAATTCAAAATGCATTTTGATGGGGAAGAGTAGTACTTTCATATGTCGCAAGGAGTTTTGTGAAGAAAAATTAATTCGCGGTGTAACATAATCTCGAATATAGCGAAAAACCATGTTTTTTGCATTTTTAGGTTACGATATCTCGATGATGTGATAGAGAAATTCTGAGGTTGAATTTGGATTCAGTGCACCGGAAACCTTCGAAAAAGTATAGTCTAGTCTCAGAATTTGAAAAATGTTGGCCTGTGTCATTTTCAAATGAATTGAGATATCTATTTCAAATTTGGTGTATATATAATACTTAAAGTGGGAAAGTAATCTATAGTTTTTGAGTAAAATCGCTTAAAATGAAAGGAATGAAAAAATATAAGAGGTGCAAGGAGCTGGGGAGGGGGTTAGAGGGATCACTATATATCGTATTACATGTCCTTTTCAAAGCACTGGAATCAGAAAATAAAATTATTTATGTTGTTTCATAATTTTAACACAACCTATGCCTTTTGATAGGAAACTTTCACAGGTTGCAGAGCTTATATGTACAATTCTTCTGAATTTCTCTTCTGTCGATTGAAAAACTGATGCTGACGTTTCACTGATCATCCTGCCAGCTTCTTCAGTGCTGGTTTCGAGTACTGATTACTTTAGAATTTATCACGAAAGTAGTTTCAACTTTCACTTTTTCAATCGACACAGAACAAATCCAGAACCTGTGAGAACCTATTCTTCTGCTTAACTTCCTTTTTTTATTAATTCTTCATCATAATATACCTACCGTTTAAAATATCGATTTGTATGGCTTAGATGAAGTTTTTCCGTAGCGTGAAAAAGGAAATTTCAATATTTATTTTAGAACTGTGCGTTTGGGGGGAATTACTGAGGCAATTGCCAGTTTTTTTTAGCGCACTGATATAGTTTTTATTTTGAATCTTATTTATTATTATGAATAAATGTATTTTTGAGCTGACGTTGTAAGTATTATGTATTTGTCCTATGCGCGTAGATAAAATAAGAAAAAAATAAAGATTTTTTATTACATTTTAATGTTTTGTTTTGACGTATATCTTCATATTTTTAGACTATTATGAAAGATGATAGGCTAGCGCCACATCTAATTTGCAATAATAACAACTAAATAATATTTATGTTCCTCGTCTGAAAAATCTAAAAGATTGTTTTTATAAACACTATATTAATGACTATACAATTTTAAGTTTCTAATTTCACAATAATTTAGATGTTTGGATTCTTCCAGAATTTATTACAATTAAAATAAAGGGGTCTTATAGCTTAATTTATTTAAATATATGGAAATTTGGGGACTCTAAATTCTTAAGAAATACACTATGGGAAAACCAAATGCGGATTCTGTCAACGAGTCTTTGGTTTATTTAATGTAATCATTTTCATAATTTAACAATACACAATATACGAGGGTAAAAAACATTTTTATATCTAAAATTTATTTTATTTTTCAACATAGTCTCCTTTTAGCTCCATACACTTAGTCCAACGTTTTTCTATCTTTTGTACCCCATCTAAAAAATACGATTGCTCCAATCCCAACATAGGCCTTTATTTTAGCAATTATCTCATCGTTTGGGACACATTTTTTCCATCGAGCCATTTTTTTATATTCGGAAATAGGAAATAATCGCTGGGGGCTAAATCTGGCGAATATGGTGGATGCGGAAGTAATTCGTATTCTACTTCATGGAATTTTGCCATGACGATGACACAAGTGTGCACACGTGCATTGTCTTGATGAAAGAAATTTTTTTTCTTCGCCAAATGCAAACGTTTTTCTTTCACAGCATGGTTGAAACGATCCAATAAGTTGACCTAATACTCTCTATTAATCGTTTTGCCCTCTTTAAGATAAACGGCGTGGATTTTGGCTCGTGCATTCCAAAACACTGTGGCCATGACTTTGTTGGCCGACAAGGTCGCCTTGGTCTTTTTTGGCGCCCGCCGCACATTGGGGCGACGCAGACGGCGTAAAAAATCGGATATTGGATGAAAAAATTAAAGATGTTTTTTCGAATATTGACGATTTTTTCCTTTAATATATATTATAAACCATACATAAATATGTTTATAACTAATTTATTCCTTCTGCCTTCCTTAAAATTATCGATTGAAGTGTGACATTTTCGTCAATGTTGGAATTTCTGTAATTCGAGAAATTACATTCTAAATTCTCTGTGGACAACATAACTAAGAATATGAGTTAAACGCTTACTAGGACTTGTTTATTAGGTTTCAAACAACAAATTGATCTTAGTGTAACGTCATTAGAGTGCTACAATATATTAATAAACATTTAACATATTCGACACAAAAAATTATTCTTACTTCAATATTCAAAGATGTATAAAGTTTTTGGAATGAGGTGGAATGAGATGGCGCTTTCACCATCTGATAGGGCAAAGTCTCTAGTTTCCGGAGATATCCTATTTTTATCCCCCTTCGTCCCCCTTTGGTGAAAAAATGGACATTAAAGTTCCCCCGACTTGATCTAACGTTCTTCACTCAGCCATTCTCTCGGGCAATATTCCAATGAAATGAAAAAATGACGATATACTCCTCATTTCTTATGAAGTATACACTTCTAAAAAAAGGGCAATTAAACTCTTGTTGCCTCTTTTTGGCAACGCGGCTTGACTACTTTGAAATTTCGATCTCAATGCGAGTGTTTGCTTACATCGCGCGCCATAGTGAGACAAATGCGACATTTTTCGGTCATTTGCTCATAACTTCGACATTTATCAATGGAATGACTTCAATTTAATATACATAATGTAAGATTTATATATTTTCAGAAATATGAAATCAAAATCATACAATTTATTATCACGAGCACGATAAAGCGTAAAGATAATTCATGTAAAGATAATTATTCACAGAATCAAAACTATTCAGCAGATTATAAACGATGCATCGGCAAAAGGCATTTTAAAGCTAAATGTTAATAGTTACGTGTAGTATTAACGAAATTTATGAGAAAAATTTTTCAATTTGTTGTCTAGTATTTTGAAATAATCATCTTTACGCTTTATCGCGCACGTGATAACAGTATATAGTATGATTTTTATTTCATATACTGAACATATATTAATAGTACATTATGTGTATTAAGTTTGAAGTCATTCCAATAACAAATGTGTAAGTTATAAGCAAATGACCGAAAAATAACGCATTCGCCCCATTGTGCGCCGGTTCGCTACGGAAAACCCACTGTTTGGACTATTCTGTGATCTCTAGCGTGCTGTGAGGAATCTATGTTTCGTCAATAGTTATGAATCGATGCAAAAAATCTGTCCGATTGCGCATTAACATCGTCAAACATTCTTATGAAGTTGACACACGTGCATGTTTATAATCAATTGTGAGCAATCGCGGCACCCATCTTGCGGAAAGCTTTCTTATATCCAAATGAGTTGTTAAAAATGTTCTGCACCCGTTGAATTAAGATGCCCACAGTCTCAGCAATCTCATGCACTTTTCCTCTCCAATCATTTATCACTATATCGTAGATTTTTTCAATCATTTCTGATGTGGTGACCTCATTTGGACGACCTGTACGTTTTTCATCAAAAATGCTTATATGGCCGTGTTTGAATCCAGCTGTCCAACATTTTATGATCGGTAATGAAGGTTTAGAGTCCCCATAAACTATGCTGAGTACCGCTTTTATCTCATCATTCGTTTTCTTTTTCAAAAACAATTATTTTATCACTGCTCGATATTTAATTTTTTCCATTGTTGTAAAATCACAAAAGTTATTCCATTTAAATGTCTACCACTCACAAACTAAATCACACAGCGACTTGAAAATTTGATAGGATTTTTGTGAAAGGTTAGGTTTACAAAACATATAATTTTTTAAGGATTGGACGCTTCACATTAGATGGCGCAGAGGTTTATCGACTACTAATGCCTTTAGATATTTGCTTATTAAATCTTCGCTGCTGTTCTGGTTGTATTGTGATTGCCTTGCCACCTAGGCTAATTAATGTGTTCTGAAATAGAGCAAAATATGGCATATGCAGACTTTTACCGCAAGAGCAAAACTTACTAACGGTCTTAGACCTATATATTTGATTATATATTTTATATATATATATATATATATATATATATATATATATATATATATATATATATATATATATATATATATATATATTCCGTGTACCATGTACACAGATGAAAATATGACCATTTAACCCAACTTGCCTTAGTCCAAAAATTCGTAATTTTTGAGATACAGGGTGTCGAAGTTATACTTTTATTTTAGTTTTTCTTAAGTAACTTTCTTAATAATTATATTATTTGTACAAGATTCGGTGCTAAGAGGTTTTCTGAGATGAGAAATCGAAATCAGCTCACAGTTTTGTCGTAAATTGTAGGGGGAGCCACCTATTGCATTGTATATACTTTTAAATTGTCATAACTTCTTTATACCATTCTGTACGATATTTTTAATTAAATATTCGTATTTTCCGCCTTCCCCTGTCTAAAAAAGCCCTCTTGATAAATGTTGCTCTGAGTAACAGTTTCTGAGATAATGGGATGCTAGTTTCCATTTTTTAATTCCATCCACACTTCATCCAGGCTTAGGACAGGTCCAAAAGAATAGTCTTTGAAATTTGGAGCATGCTTAAAGACAAACAAGCTAACAACAATAATAAATTTAAAGACCAACGGGCCAACAACCAACTGGCTAAGGGCATAAAAGATTACCCACAAATTGATAAATTTGTAATCAATAAATAAAAACATCCCACTATCTCAAAAACTGTTGCTCGGAGCAACATTTACCAAGAAAGTTTTTTTTATACAGGAGTAGGCGGAAAATACGAGTATTTAATTAAAAATATCATACAGAGTGGTATAAAAAAGTTATGACAATTTAAAAGTATACACAGTGCCATAAGTGGCGCCCCCTACAATTTACAACAAAACTGTGAGCTAGTTTCGATTTCTCATCTCAGAAAATCCCTTAGCACCAAATCTTGTACAAATACTAAAATTATTAAGAAAGCTACTCAAGACAAACTAAAATAAAAGTATAACTTTGACACTCTGTATCTCAAAAATTACGAATTTTTGGACTAAGATAAGTCGGGTTAAATGGTCATATTTTCATCCCAGAAATCCACACTAATTATATGTACTGGGCTACTCTCTCTCTCTCTCTCTATATATATATATATATATATATATATATATATATATATATATATATATATATATATATATATATATGTATATATATATATATATATATATATATATATATATATATATATATATAACGAACATAAATTCAGTACAACAACACCTGCAATCAAATAAGTCTCATGTATTCACTCTCTGTGAAACCAAGTTTAGTTCGTCGACCTGCACAGTCAACTTTCTCTATCCTCGGTATGACTTCTATTCTCGGTGTAGGAGTAACTTTGGAATCTGTCTTTTTGTCAAAAGAGATCTCTCTTGCCAATGAGAGGAGACTCTGGTGCCCAGAAATTTTGATGTTATGTGGTTAAAATAACGACTAAACAAACCTCAAGGTTTATCCAAATGGCGAAAGTGCCATCCTGGGCGACTTTATTGTCCACAACATCAACTATCTTAAGTTTTCAAATACGTCCGATGAGCAAGATCGTGAAGCTGAATCATTCTCAATCAGTTGCTTAACTCAGCTTCCCGATGAATCAACATGGATCCCTGATCGAGATGGAGAGTTGGTCAGTCTTCTTGACCTAGTCTTAACCACCATTCCAGAGAGTTACACTGGCAACCGTAAATCCAACATTAAGTTCTCCCGACCATAAACTGTTTTCGACGTCGACTATCCTACCGATGAGTGACAGAGAGACACCTAAACCGTGCAAATGTTGGCGTTACAAATCTGCCAAATGCGAAAAACTCAGGGAATATTTTCGAAATTTTCCTAGATTAGACGTTTGTTTTAGATTCGACGACCCATCTGACGGCGCTAAGAAGGTTTCCGATTCCAATTTCAGGCCCTTCGGTCAGTCGTTAAAGCCAAAGTCAAAATTTTTCTAAATCCACTATACCACCACTCACACGGTTTAGTAATACTAATGCAATAACACAATAACACCAGTTGAGACAGCCAACAATTGCCATAGTACAATCAAGTATGCCCGATATTGTCTTCAAATACCCTATCATAAAACGTATTTTAATGAAGCTAAAGACCAAAAAAACTTCTGGCGCTGACCAAATACCTGCATTAAATTTAAAAAATGCGCGAGAGAATTAACACCAATTTTTACCAACCTATCCTACAGAAAGGGAATATTTCCGTTCTGCGCTACAGTTGGGCGGATATCCAAAAAAGGCAAGAAACCTTGTCAAACAAGTACAAGTCACACTGCTTTCAATAATATCAAAAGTAATGGAAAAGGCTATCAAACAGCATCTTCGAAACTATCTTGAAGGATTGAATATTGATAGCAACCATTAATATGCCTTTCGTAAACAAAGATCAACAGGAGATCTTCTAATTTATGTAACACATGTTTGGAACAACGCAATTGAACACTTCGGAGAACCTCTAGCGTTTGCATTTGATATATTCAAGGCATTCAACCGTGTTTGGCGTGACTGATTGTTAGTTAAACTATGCTCCTATGGTATGTCTGAAAAATTATGTTTATGGTTCTCGTGTTTCCTCAGAGAGCGTTCTTTTAGAGTGGCGATCGACGAAACTCTTTCTAACACCTTCCCTATCAACGCCGGTGTGTCCCAAGGCTCTATACTGTCTTCTACTTTCGTTCTCATTTACATTAACGATCTGGTAGGAAGAACCAGGAATCTAATCTACAGCTTTGCAGATGACCTCATGCTTATACAAATATCCGCAGACAACAGGTCACTCAACTTAATAAAGATCTGGAAGGAGTTTTACTTGGGATGAGAGTAACCACCTTTATTATGATTATGATATTCCCACGAGTATCCTAGGAAAGAAGGGTCGACTGTGGCAGAGCCTGGATGCCGCAGCAAGGCTACTTACTCCCGAAGAGCGCCCGGTATCCGGGGGAACCGTACGCGACTCATAAACACTGAGCCATTCATATTCTTGGCACGGTAAACACCTATAGATTGCGTTTTTGTTACAAATAATCTGGACAACACAAGACAGCATTTAATGCTACAAAAACCTAGGCGGTAGTTCTTTCTAAAAAAGTTAACGTTGCTAAACCCGACACAGTTATGTCGGGGCACTCCATTTCTCTAGCATCGTTACTCAATTTATTAAGCGTTAATTTGGGAGCAAATATGTCTTGGCATGGAATGTTGCAAGCATAGCAAAAAAACTTCTCAGAAGCTGGGAACATTATTTCGAACTAGAAAGCTTTACACTCCACAACTGGTAATTTTGTACAAAACTAAAATTCGACCAACCATGGAATACTGCTCCCAAGGTTAAGGCTCTGCTTCCAAACATACACTGCATTTGTTGAATTCTATTCAGAAAAGAGCTGTTCGCCCGATCGGAGATCCAGAACTCACCATCAACCTTGATTGCTGCTGACTGATTGAAAAATTTGATATTTTTGCGTATTAAGGGCAAACTAAATTTCTTAATGATAAATATTTCTTACCTGTGGTACGCCTTTGTTAGGAAAGAAAAATGTCTAAGACCTCTTATCTTTCCAGAAAAAAGGTTATTTTATTTTAATTTTTTATGCATTTATTTATTTGGAATAGTTTTAAGTTCATTATTAACGGTATTCGAAATTAAGTAGCACATTATTAGGTAGGTACTAGACTAAAGGCATATAAAGAAATTAGGTCCGCTTTTGCCAGATTTTCTAAAAACCCACTGAACGTTCCCCCAAAGATTTGTTACTGATGTTCCCTGCTAAAGGCGCTACATAGGTTTCTTGAGCCGCTGAAGGTCCGAATTTCAAGTGTTCATCTCTAATAGTTAAGCTATCATCACATTAAAAAAAATTTAGAAATATCCAAAAGATATTTATAGTAATTTCAGACCAAAATAATAACCCGTCAAGTGCAAAATGAACTTGCGTAATTAGTGTTCCGTACGTTGATTGCTTTTAAAATAAACGATTTTGTTACTGAGGTATAAAATGATCAGTGACTTCATAAAACACACCCCAAATGAGTTTCCAACAAAGTTTGTTTCCGATCTTTACTGAAAACTAATGACCTTGAAATATTTGTTTTTTATATATACCAGCTAAATTATCTGGTGATAATTTTCGTTCAATTTACACCCTTTGGAGAATATTCCAGAATTTTTTCAAAATGTTTTGATCAGTACTTTTCGAGACAAGGAAAGGGACAGCGATTTTTCGCGATTTTTTAAAAATAATACAAAGAAAGTGTGCGCAAGTAACACATTATATATATTTTTTAACTCGTGCTTTTACAAACTTTCATTTGTACCTTTCACCTAGTAATCTTTTTTTCACTTTCGAATTCACCCCCTAAAACCCCTTAAGTCAAAATTTAACTTTTAAAACTACACGGCTCTAATGAAACCATCAATTCCTATATTAGTACCAAATTTCAACTTTCTATGTCAAATAGTTTCGGAGAAAATCGGGTGTAACAGATGGACAGACACAAGTGATCTTATAAGTGTTTCGTATGAAACACTAAAAGTACCAATTCTGATGACTTCAAATTTGGGTCAGTGTACGATGGCAAGATTACCTACAGTTCTTTTCAGTTCTAATGTAAAAACCGGTTAAGTGCAAGTCGGACTTGCGCAATTAGTGTTCCGTACAAGCACGGTACGGAACACGCCTTTAAAATAAAGTACAATCCTTACCAAGGTTAAGTCAATTAGGTCCCTGACATGATCCCTTAAGATCCAGTATGTATTTTCACGTTTTTTTTAGTCAAAAATGTATAATAGTTACAGCATCTTAGCTACCTAATAGCTAATAAATCAATCTAGC
This sequence comes from Pachyrhynchus sulphureomaculatus, assembly GCA_019049505.1. Taxonomy (NCBI): domain Eukaryota; kingdom Metazoa; phylum Arthropoda; class Insecta; order Coleoptera; family Curculionidae; genus Pachyrhynchus; species Pachyrhynchus sulphureomaculatus. The sequence continues at coordinate 72,095,485 of CM032448.1, read as the reverse complement.
TCAGTCTAGAATCTAGCAATAAAAGTGTATATTAAATATTTACTACCTAAATATTTGTTTAATCATAAACAAATAAAATCAAATTATTCTCTCTCATCTTTTCGAGATAGGGCGGAGAACAGCGATTTCTGGTCATTCTTTAAAAATAGTACAAAGAAAAGTGTACACAAATATTACATCATATATGTTTTTGAACCTCACAAGCTTTTATTTCCCATTCACTTCCGATCTCACTCCCCAAAACTAATCTTTTAAGTTAAAATTTAACTTTCAAAACTACACGACTCTGATTGGACTATCAATTTTTTTTATATTTGGGCTAAATTTCAACTTTATATGTCAAATAGTTTCGGAGAAAATCGGATGTGACAGACAGACGGACACCGAAGTCCCATAAGTGTTCCTTACGTACAGGAAAAAAATACTAATTATAAATGGTTTGCTATGTAAAACTAATGTAGATTTTTACGGAGGAGATCTTTGACCGTGATCTTTTAAAAGCTGGATATTCAATTTCGTTATGTCGCAGTTTAATTAGTTAATAAAAATATGCGCTATATTTAGATTTGTAACGGTTTTAAAAGTTATTTAGAACAAAACTAACTGAACATCTTATTGGAGGGTCAATATACTTTTCAATATGTCATATTTTGTTCCAAAATTTACAATTCTTGCCTATACTATATATCAACTTTGTTATATCGATATCAAAATATAGTGTTTAAATTGTATCTTTACACTTAATCTGTTAATATCTTTACAGGTAAATACGAGTATCAATGCATATCTAATAAACAGAATATACTGGTTGTAAAAAGTTAGAGCTTACTTCAACTTGCTTAAGTGTGAGTACCTACAATGTCTATGACAAGAAAATCATTGTTTACATGTTTTCTTTTTCTTCAATAGCTGGTTTAGCTTTAATTGTTCTTGCTTTCCTTGTTTCTTATGAACACACGTGCTTTAAGGAAATCGTTATAGCGCTACAGGAGCGGCGCGTGAGCAGAAAAAACGATTCATGTTGGTTTTGAACCGCTGTAAATTTTACTTTGTGGGAAACACAGTCCGGACAAAACATTCCAAACAGAGGATGTATGAGGTTCTCCATATAAAGAACTGCTTAAGAAGGGTTGTATGAGGAGTGACGAGCTGAACTTCATACAGATGTGAAGTGTTAACGCGACCTGTATTTCTAGCATGTACCGCCTTGGGAGGAATTAAGCGGGCTACATTCATCGAACACATTCCACTTGTAGAATAGACTCAAGTCGGCCACCGTTCTTCGATGCTACAAGGAATCAAGGTTGCTGGTCAGTTTTGGGTCTCCAATCATTCGAACGGCTCTCGTCTGAATGGAATCCAAGAAATGTAGTGTATGTTTGGGAGCAGAGCCCCAAACATGGGAGTAGTATTCCATCGTTGGTTGAATTTGAGTTTTGTTCAGAATTAACAGTTGTTGTGGATTGTAAAGGTTTTTAGTTCGAAATAATATTCCCAACTTTTGAGAAGCTCTTCTTGCTATGCTTGCAATATGTTCATGCCAAGACATACGCCCAACAGATTGAGTGACGATGCTGTAGGAATGAAGTGCCCCGAATTAACTATTTAGGGTTTAGCAATGTGAACTTTTTTAGAAACAACTGCCGCCTGGGTTTTTGTAGCATTAAATTTTACTTTGTTACTGTTACCACTAGATAAGATTTCTTCCAGGTCTTTGTTAAGTTGAACGACCCTACTGTCTGCGAATATTGTCATGAGTAGCGGATGTATAGTCGTTTGTCTTTTATATGGATGTTTGCAACTATACATGTCAATTTCTCAAAAGAAAAAAGTTTATGTTGTTCCGATTATAATATAATTATACAATTCATACCCTAACTGGAAGAACCCGAGCCAAATACATGAAATTTTGCGTTAAATAAATAGCTGGTTATTTCAACTGAGTGAGAGGAAAAACTAAAGCTGAATATTGGATGCAAAAAATATTGAAATGAATCTCTTTTTAATGCCGTTATTCTACTACTTGATTTTTTAGCTGTCACAATTGTTGTATGTCTTACGGTTGATGATTGAAACATGCTACTAGCGCAGCAGACCGCAGAGTATATATTCAATAAACAACACAAATTGATGAAGATGTCATGGATCCAATATTTTATTGTTTACTGGATTAAAAAGACTTGTAAATCATAACAATTTTTGTAGTTGAATAATGTAATTAAAAACACAAAGTGACGGTTGACTTGCTTTTTAATATTCTTTATGGACTTAGCTCTCATTCTGCGCAAAAGTAACGACTCATGTGGGTAAGGTTGTTCGATGAGCAACACACTACCTGGCAATTTATTTAACCGCTGAAGTTCTCCAGAGCTTTTTAGTGTGGTACAAAACGAGACAACTAAAGCTCATGTGCATGTAATTTGGTATCGTGGTGTGTATTCCTGAGGTGCATTACATTAATCAAGCATTTTCCAAGAAGTAATTATAAAAGAGACTCATGTCAGATTCAATGTTCAAAAGATTTCTTCTTCTAATCAAGCGAATAGCTTTCTGCTGGATAGAACCTTCCAAGTATAGAGTCTATTTTGAGAGCAGAACCCTAAACATAATAGCTGTACTCTATCGATGGTCAAATTTGAACTTTTTGAATTAAAAGCAGTTATTCAAAATACATTCTGAATATTCCATAATCTTGAAATATTGTTTCGTATTAGGAAGCCAGAGTTTCCTAGTACAAAATAATATTCCAAGCTTTTGGGAAGCTTCCCTTAGTATATTTGCAAAATGTTCATGTAAGAATATATTTGTCATACAATTCACGTCTAGCATGTTGAGTAATGTTGCAACTGGATTATCTTTACATTATTATGTTGGGTTCTGAAACGGTCGCTTATTTAGAGAAGACTTTTACCGGGATTCTTTTGCGCTGAATTCTACTTAGATAATATCCCTTCAAAACAAAGTCGCCTCCAAATCTTCGTTAACTTACAAAGCTTCCTGCTCTTTGCAAATACGTGCATAGGCAGCCGATGTTTGGCTAAAGTAAATGAAGAAAGAAGCGTGCTGTCATCAGCAAACCAATAGAATGATTTTTGGTCTTTTAGAGCAAATCGTTATTGTAAAGAACGCTTTTAATGCCCTGGTCGTATGCTGTGTTCCTTTCATCATGTATTTTTGTCTCTTTATTACTACTTGATAGAACACTCGGTAATGAAGCAAGTGTATAAAAAACCTAACGGAAGATTTACGGTGCTAGTGTACCTCTCATAATTAGTCAAAAACAGATCAAGAAGATTAGCAAATTCTCCATCAAGAGCAGGAATCCATTTGGATTCCTCAAAGATCTTAGTAAGACCACAATTAATTATGTAAAATGCGGCTTTTCGGTTTGTTCGTTAGTAATATTTAAATACTCGTACTTAACCTAGTTGATATTGAACTACGAGTGCCTAGGATAGAAATGTCAGCATTTACTTAGCCAAAATCTATAGTCTAAACACATCGGAACAAAAAAATTCCTCAAAATTATGAATAGTGTCATTTTGTTTTCGATAAAGTAGCAGACGCATCTGGTGGTTTGTTAAGATGTTATTTTTAACCACACATATTAGCAAAAGCATTAGATCTAAAGTTTCTTCGTTTGGATACACGTCAACTGTGGGAGTCGATAAAATAACTTTAGCTTGCTGGAAAGCGAGAATGCATGGTTCTTTTGATTGCAGGTACTGCTTTTTTACTTGCTTTTAACGACAGGTGGAGTGTACAGTATATCTGGTTATTAAAATAAATTTTAATCCAACGGAAACAAAACTGATAACAACACTAACTGCCGGAAAAGTTTACTTGTTAAATAAAATAATATATTAACTAATAATTTTAAAAAGATAGTATTTTAATGCTCATAAATTTGAACTATGTTAGGAAGAATAATAATTATTAAATTGATAGAACTTATAGTGCTTTTTGTTTAATGGATAAAATTAATTTGTAAAAGGTATTTTTTTATCATTAACGAAACATGTAGTTATATAAGGGCTTATCGGGTAAAGACTATAAATCTAGCCTTTGAAATAAAAATTCGGGAGTCCGAGATTAATGTATCAACCGGTTCAGCCCTTTATCAATCACCAAACTGGGGCATGTCATTGTCCCTCCATTTCAGAGCTCAGCAACTAGCTTAGGTGAAGATGACATTCGTTATCTCGAAACAACAGTAGCAGAGATCACAAAGAATCATATCACAAAGGATATAAGTCTGACAAGACATTATTTATTTCGGCGTGTCCTAATTCAATGGACTTGCAGTCTGTCAGTAAGGAGTTTATATATATATATATATATATATATATATATATATATATATATATATATATATATACATAGTCTGTCAAGTAAGAACGTGTTCGCGATAATTCATTCTTGGTAATTTCGATTTTTTTTTATGGGTCTAGCACACGTGCTACAGGGAAGTCCCTAAAGCGCTACAGGAGCGACACGTGTGCGGAGAAAGCGATTCACGTTGTTCTTGAATCGCTGTAGATTGTACTCGGTGGGAAACACAGTCCTGGGCAAATTATTCCAAAGGGATGATGTTCTCCCATATAAAAGACTGCTTGAAGAGCGTTGTACGAGGAGTAACAAGCTGAACCTCATACGGATGTGAAGAATTAGCGCTACGTGTACTTCTAACATGCACCGCTCTGGAAGGAATTAAGCGGGCCACATCCTTCGAACACTTTCCATGAAAGTACTTGTAGAATAGGCTCAAGTCGCCAACCGTTCTTCGATGTTCCAGCGAATCAAGGCCGTCGGCCAGTTCCGGGTCTCCAATCAGACGAACAGCTCTTCTCTGAATAGAATCCAACAAATGCAGTGTATGTTTGGGAGCGGAGCTCCAAACATGAGAACAGTATTCCATAGTTGGCCGAATTTAAGCTTTGTAAAGAATTAACAGTTGTTGTGGAGTGTAAAGCTTTCTGGTTCGAAATAATATTCCCAACTTTTGAGAAGCTCTCCTTGCTATGCCTGCAACATCTTCATGCCAGGACATATTTGCTCCCAAATTAACGCCCAACAAATTGAGTGACGATGTTAGAGGGATGGAGTGCCCCGACATAACTATGTCGGGTTCAGCAACGTTAACCTTTTTAGAGAAAACTGCCGCCTGGGTTTTTGTAGCGTTAAATTCCACTTGGTTACTGTCACCCCAAGATAGAATTTCTTCCAGGTCTTTGTTAAGTTGAATGACTTCCTGCTGTCTGCGGATATTCGTCTGAGTAATTCTACAAAAAATCGGTAAAGGGAACCTTTGTCTACAACGCATTTTAGTAAAAGTATCAGTTGATTCCGAACTTTCGTTGAAATCACGTAAAATCCAAAATGAGTCGAGACAATCTTTCTTTGTTCCCATCCAAGGGGGCCTAAAATTACACATTCCGCAGCCGCTAAATATATTAAAAGTCGGTGTCGTTTATGAAGAAGTGGGTAAATGAATTTAACGTGGCTCGGTAGCCAAAGTCACTCCGAAAAAAAAAACGAATCGTGTCTTTGTTTTCACGGGACCTAAAATTGATGCTGCGTCAAGGAGCGGCAAAAGTATGAAAATCGGGTTTGAATGTGTTCCATAAGACTATTCGATAACATCTTCGTTCTCATGATGTCAATTCTGAAGCACGTTGAGAAAACAGTTGCTGGGTGAAAATCACGTCACGAAGCGGTTCGCTTGGTCCCACGATAAGATACTAGAGTGGCCATCACAATCGCTGAATGCCAACCCTATTGAAAACGTTTAGTTTCTTGTAAAGAGAAAGCTTAAAAGAAAGACTCTAAGTACTTTGACTCAGTTGTCTCACGAGAATCGAAGAATTAGCAGAGTATGCAGAAAATCTCGTCGACGGCATGCCTCGAAGGTGGCAGGCGATTATTGATGCAGGACGCGATTGAACAACTTACTAAGGTAATTGCGCCGTTGTTAGCACACCAAAGAATACATTGATGGCAAAAAATGTTTTCGAAACACGTTTTTTTTTAAGAATATGAGCGGTCACACACTACAGCTTTGCAGATGACAGTACGCTTATCTCTTTATTCACTTTGAACGCTCGGACATCGGTTACTCAAACGAATATCCGTAGACAGCGGGAAGTCAACCTAACAAAGACCTGGAAGAAATTCTATCTTGAGGTGACATTAACCAAGTGGAATTTAACGCTAGGCGGCAGTTTTTTCTAAAAAAGTTAACGTTGCTGAACCCGACATAGTTATGGCGGGGCACTCCATTCCTCTAGCATCGTCACTCCATTTGTTGGGCGTTAATTTGGGAGCAAATATGTCCTGGCATGAACTTGTCGCAGGGATAGCAAGGAGAACTTCTCAAAAGTTGGGAATATTATTTCGAACCAGAAAGCTTTACACTCCACAACAACTGTTAATTCTTTACAAAGCTCAAATTCGACCAACTATGGAATACTGCTCCCATGTTTGGGTCTCCGCTCTCAAACATACATTGCATTTTGCATTTGTTGGATTCTATTCAGAGAAGAGTTGTTCGTCTGACTGAAGACCCGGAACTGACCGGCGGCCTTGATTCGCTGGAACATCGAAGAACGGTTGGCGACTTGAGCCTCTTCTAGAAGTATTTTCATGGAAAATGTTCGAAGGATGTAGCCCGCTTAATTCCTCCCAGAGCGGTACATGTTAGAAATACATGTCGTGCTCTTCAGCTTGTTACTCCTCGTACAACGCTTTTCAAGCAGTCTTTTATATGGAGAACATCATCCCTTTGGAATATTTTGCTCAGGACTGTGTTTCCCACCGAGTACAATTTACAGTAATTCAAGAACAACGTAAATCGCTTTTTCCGCACACGTGTCGCTCCTGTAGCGCTTTAGGGACTTCCCTGCAGCACGTGTGCTAGACCCATAAAAAAAAACCGGTCAAGTGCAAGTTGAACTTGCACAATTAGTGTTCCGTACGTTGATTGTTTTTAAAATAAAAATTTTTGTTAGGGTGGTATAAAATGATCAGTGACTTCACAAAACACACCCCAAATGAGTTTGTTTCCAATCTTTAATGAAAACTGGTGACCTGAAATTTTGTTTTTTTTTCTATAACGGATAAATTATTAAAGGTAATGATAATTTTCGTTCAATCTATACCCCGTGGAGAATATTCCAGGATTTTTTCAAAATTTTTTGGTCAGTACTTTTCGAGATAAGATAGGAGACAGCGATTTTTCACGATTTTTTAAAAGTAATACGAAGAAAAGTGTGCGCAAGTATTACATTATATATATATTTTTACTCGTGTTTTCACAAGCTTTCATTTGACACCATACTCGATGAATTAGTATAAAAAAATTTTTTTCACTTCCGATTTCACCCCCCAAAACGAATCCCTTAAGTCAAAATTTATGTTACGGTAATATAAAATGATCAGTGACTTCACAAAACACACCCCAAATAAGTTTTCAACAAAGTTTATTTCAAATCTTTACTGAAAACTGGTGACCTTGAAATTTTGTTTTTTTTCTATACCAGATAAATTATTAAAAGTAATGATAATTTTCGTTCAATCTATACCCCGCGGAGAATATTCCAGGATTTTTTCAAAATTTTTTGATCAGTACTTTTCGAGATAAGGTAGGTGACAGCGATTTTTCACGATTTTTTAAAAGTAATACGAAGAAAAGTGTGCGCAAGTATTACATTATATATATATTTTTTACTCGTGTTTTCACAAGCTTTCATTTGACACTACACTCGATGATCTAGTAAAAAATTTTTTTTTTCACTTCCGATTTCACCCCTCAAAACGAATCCCTTAAGTCAAAATTTATGTTATGGTGATATAAAATGATCAGTGACTTCACAAAATACACCCCAAATAAGTTTCAACAAAGTTTATTTCAAATCTTTACTGAAAACTGGTGACCTTGAAATTTTGTTTTTTTTCTATACCAGATAAATTATTAAAAGTAATGATAATTTTCGTTCAATCTACACCCCGTGGAGAATATTTCAGAATTTTTTCAAAATTTTTTGATAAGTACTTCCGAGTCAAAATTTAATTTTCAAAACTACATGGCTCTGATGAGACCATCAATTCCTATATTGCTACCAAATTTCAACTTTCTACGACAAGTAGTTTCGGAGAAAATCGGGTGTGACAGACGGACAGACGGACAGACAGACGGACAGACACCGAAGTGATCTTATAAGTGTTCCGTACGGAACACTAAAAAGAAAAAGTTCGTACTTAACAGACTGTATATTTAAAAGAAAGTGGACTGTGACTATATAGGTCACGATTCTCTCTAAATTATTACGCTTTCGATCAATTATAAAATCAGAAATACTGTTCCATGGAAAGAATTGTTTCTCCCAAACCTTAATTTTAAATACACACCCTCGCAATTTTTTTCTTGGCTAATATAAGTAAATACAACCGAAAAATTTAAATCGAATTCTAAATAAATGCGGCCTATTTTTTTGCAAATAAAAATATAGTTTCTAGGAGTAGTTTTATTTAGAAGTTCCTAAAGGTTATCTGTTAAATAGGATAATTTTCTGAAATTTAACGTTTGAAAGACCAAATATTTAAATTAATTAAATCGTAAAAATTATAATTATAAATTACAATTTTTTATCAGTTAAATAAGTGGCCTGATTACAGCAGACACATTTTTATCTCAGTATAACAGATTTGAAGGCACTTAATTAAACTTCTTGTTTGTTATTATACAGTCTGTATGTAGATGCGATTCTAGCGATTCAACAAAAAATCGGTAGAGAGAACCTTGGTGTACGACGCATTTTAGTAAAAGTTTTAATCGATTCCGAACTTTCGTCGAAATTCAAAATGAGTCACTTATTTGCGCGTAGGTTCTAGGCAATCTTTCTTTGCTTTCATCTAAAGGGGCCTAAAATGACACATTCTGCGATCGTTAAATATATTAAAAAGTCGGTGTCGTTTGTGAAGAAGTGGGTAAATTATTTTAACGAGACGAAAATGGGGGTCGGTAGGCAAAATCACTCCGAAGGTCGAAAAACGAATCGTGTCTTTGTTTTCACGGGACCCGAAATTGACGCTGCGTCAAGGAAAGGCAAAATTAACAAAATCGGGTTTAAAAGTGACCCAGGACACCATTCGACAACATCTTCGTGCTCATGATGTCAAATTCCCAAGCACGTTGAAGAAACCTTTGCTGGGCGAAAATCACGTCTCGAAGCAGCCCGCTTGGTCCCACGATAAGATACTATAGTGGCCCACACAATTTCCAGACGCCAACCCTATTGAAAACGTTTGGTTCCTTGTAAAGAGAAAGCTCAGAGGAAAGACTCTGAGGACTTTGACTCAGTTGTCTTGCGAGATTCGAAAAATTTGAAGAGTATGCAGAAAATCTCGTCGACAACATGCCTCGAAGATGCCAGACGATTATTGATGCAGAAGGCGATTGGACAACTTACTAAGGTAATGACGCCGTTGTTAGCACACCAAGGAATACATTGATGGCAAAAAATGTTCTCGAAACACATTTTTTCAAGAATACGAGCGGTCACGTTCTTCCTGGGCAGGCTGTATATAAATAGTGTAGTATAGTTTGAGGAAGCTTAGAGTTAGGTAAATAGATCGGAGAAATCCTCTATCTATCTATACACTTTTAATATCTGCATAATGCTAACTAGATAGGGCCTACATTTTACTATATCATAGAAACTCCATAATCAGTCAGCACTGTTTTATGTCTTGTCTACACTCCCAGCTTACGAAGAAGCTACCTATCAACGTCCTCGTGACGTTGCGGCGAGGTTTCTTGGTAACTGCTGTAAATTCATCTAGTCCAATTTTGTATATGCATCACACTCGAAAAGAAGAAACGCACTGTCTCCGTCGTTAACGTTGTCTGATCCAAGGGTCCTCACAAACAACATGCCATCGGTAGTTTCCGTCGGGATCAGCTCTGAATTTGACTTCAGATATACATCTAAGCCGAGAGTAGAATGAGGAGACCACATCTTTATCGTAAGTTTTTGTGATTCGACCAGCCTCCTATCGACAACCTGTCGTTACAGCGATGTCGACTTTGAGCGTTTACGGCTGTCTGCTGCGTACCAGCACGACTTGGTATAAGACCCAGTCAAATTAACTTAAATAAATTAGTATACCGTGTGACCACTAGATTATTGGCCAATCTTTTATTTTAATACAAAAAAATAATAAGTTCAAATTTTAGGGGCTTTATATGGTTCAAATAATTCTACGGAAAAAACTAATCCTATAACATACATCATGCCATATAATTCTATTTGGCGTTTTTTTCTTGAAAAATGGCGAATGAGAACATCAAATAATGTATCGATATTGTATTTTTCACAGAATATTTATGCTTATATTGTAAGTATTAACGACGGATGTCAGAAAATCATTACTTCCAGTTCAACCGAAAGGTTACGGAAAATTAATTTTTAAGAGCAAATAACTTCAATAATATTTTATTGAGATAATATAATATAAATTTTATATTTAATGTATATTCTATAAAGAATTTAAAACAATTTTGATGTATATTTTCCCATACCTAAAATTAATAGTTTCTGAGATATCGATAATTAAAGATTCTGCTGTATCCTGTCTTCCATCCAATCCATCGAAACAATACTTTAATGATGTGTTTTAATCTAAGGTGGCTCTTTATATTAAAGAGTGGGTTATTGGATTTCAAATATTTCATTTGTTTTATGACCCCTATATTATTGCATAAGATAAGCAGTTCTTTTGAAGGTCCTAGAAAAAGACTAAATTTATTCCTTTACAAAATAATTATAACTATTATTGCTTTTATTTTAATTAAGATGATTCTTTTTACCCGAGAGAATCAAATTATTATGTTATCAGTAAACGGAGAAGCCAGAAAATAAAATGAAGATAGATGAGAGCGCGATGGAAAATTTCAGCTTTCATAAAACAAAATTTAAAAAAAGAATAGATGAGAATCTAAAGGCGCAATTCTCCAACAACATTGAACAAATATACGAACATTTAAAAGGATGTTTATACGAAGCGTCTTTTGAAGCACCTGGATATTATACAAGAAATAGAACAAATGAACTTTATTGGTGGAATCCCGAAATCGAAAAAGATATAGAACACAAAAGTAATCTACATCAAAAATATTTAAACACCAAAAAATTTGAAGATAAAATATAGTATAAAGAAATGCAACCAGTAGTAAGAAGAAAAATATCTAAGAAAAAGAACGACTCTTGGAAAAGGAATTGTCAAAGAATAAATACCTATTTAGGAGAAATTAGAAACACGGAAAGCTAGAAAGTGATAAACAATCTAAGAGGGGATAAGAACAAAGAAATAATAACAACTATAAAACCTCAAGATTGGGAGGCATAGTTCGGAAAACTACTGGTAGAGGACAAAAAAAATTCTAGAGGACAGAGAACCAAATGAACAAACAATTGCAGTAATAGGTTCACCAATAAGAATAACAGCAGAAGAAATAAAAACCGTATTTAAAACGCTAAAGAATAACAAGTCACCAGGACTTGAGACATCCCGGGAGAACTGTTCAAATATGGAACAGACAAGTTATACGAACACCTTAGATAACTATTTCAGAAATGTATAAGAACAAACGAAATCCCGAAGGAATGGAAAGTGTCATACCTAACCACTATACACAAGAAAGGGGACAAAAAACAATTGTGATAATTACCTAGGAATAGCAGTTACGGCATCCATGAGTAGAATCTATAGAAAAGTTTTAAAGAACAAAATGGAAAAGGAATATCAAGATTTCGAAGCAGAAGAACAAGCAGGCTTTCGCACGGGATGATCCAAAATAGACCACATTTTCTCCTTAACGCAATTAAAAAGATGGCACGAAACCAAGAAGTCTACTTACAGTTCGTTGACTTGAGAAAAACATGTGACAGCGTTTCCTTTGCAGAAATTGTGGTAATCACTGGGAAGTACTAATATTAACATAGAATTAACTAAAGCTATCAAAACACTATACGACCAACCCATAATAAAAATTAAAACAAGAACACAAATAACATCAGGATTTATTACGTCAAAACGTCTGAAGCAAGAATGCTGTTTATTACCAACCCTTTTTAAGATATACTTGGAAAGTGTACTAAAGAGATGGAAGCAGAAGTATAGACCAATGGGGATACCATTAATTAACACCATGTGATACACGCTATGCTTCGCGGATGATCAAGTAGTAATGGCCCAAGATCGCCACAACCTGAACTACATGACGAGAAAACTATTTGACGAACATAAAGATTGGGGTTTAGAAGTCAATATAAAGAAGACAGAATATCTATGTATTGGAGGGCAACAAAAAGATCTTATACTGGACGATCGAACCACGATAAAAGACTGCGACAACTACAAATATCTGGGTATAAAAATTTTGGAGGATGGAAAACTCGAGGGAGAAACACAGCAAGGAGAAGGACCATTAAACTGGTAAACATGGGATAAATCTATAAATAAAACCAACAAAAAAAGGATATATAAAACCGTAGTGAAAAGTATCACATTATATACCTGTGGAGTATGGGCTCTCAAGGAAAGAGCATTAGCCACGCTGAGAGTACCGGAAATGGACTTCTGGAGAAGAGCGCTGGAATACCCAGAAGAGAAAGAGTCACCAACGAACGTATTAAAAAAATCAAGGGAATCAAACACAGTATTACAGACGACATTCTAACCAAACAACTTATATAATTTGGGCACATCCAAAGAATGGACGAAGATCGCATCCTAACACAAATACTAAAATGGCAACCAGAAGGCAGGAAAAGCGAGGTAGACCGAGAACAAATTCGAGAGAGGGAATAGACAGGGAAATCGAGAAAGGAAGCCTGGAAGATCTATGGAACGACCGAGAGAGATAGAGATTGGAGGTCGGAAGACGTCGGAGAACGCTGTAAACCGATATGTATATACATAAAACAAAATAAATAAAAATATGGAAATGAAAAATAAATCAAGACGAAGACAAAGAAAGTTTCCACTGGTCGCAATAGTTTTTACTTTCAATTAGTTTAAAATATCGTATTTTCAAAATCGATAAATTTGCATCAGTTTAAGATTCATCTAATGCCAATACTCCATCCGAATTTATTGCAGAAGAGGAGAATCTTAATGAGTTCTTGGCTACAATACGTTATAAACACATGGAATTAACTGAATTCTGGACATCAATAAAAGATGAATATTTTCTTCTGAGTGGTAAAGGATAGAGAACTTTAAAGCCATCGAGCGAAGTTTGTTTTTCGACGGTCGCTGTGCTAAAAATTAAGTATCATGCGAAAATTAATGTGGAGAAGGAAATGAGGGTGATCGTGTCTAGTGTAATTCCAAGATTTGAGAAAATATAAGTGGTCAGCCATTCCCCTAAATATAATTAGTTCCATTTGTTCAATTACATATTTTCTGATCTTAACTAACCTAAACTAACCCTCTGTCCCATTCATTTTATCTCATATATTTTATTATACATAATTACTAAAAATTTATAAAATATCCCTATCAAAAACCAGGAAAAATTCTCATAATATTATTTAAACTATATAATATTTAATTTTCCTCACTCTCCTTCCCTATTAACTTTGAAAATAACGAAAAAATAATGTAAAGCTTCGATTCCTTGACGCAAAGAACCCTAAAAAGACCTATAACACAATAAATACGAAATCGCCCTTCCAACTCCCTTTCCCACCCCTGATACGTTGCATAATTATTTATAGCAAATAAATAATTGTGCTTAAAATTTGCTTAATATCGCAACCAAAAACCTGGAAACACTTTTACCCCCTTCCTCCTTTAAAATTGAAAGTAATGAAAAAATAATTTAATTTGTAGATTCCTTGACTCTAAAAGCCCTAAAAAGGACCTATAATATAATATATATACAAGTACCTATAGATTAAAATTGAAAATTATGAAAAAAACCTAATTTTTGGATTCCTTTACTTTAGAAACCTGAAAAGGATATATAGCACGATATATGCGAAGCAACCCCCTAATCTCCCCCCCCCATCCCTTTTACCCCTTACATGTTTTACATTAATAATTGTAAATAAAATTTATTAATTATTTCAACAAAAAAAAATAAGACTATGTTTTTCATGATGTGGTAACACTAAAACGTGCAGAAAAGCAAAAATCTCGGAGTATGATTTTTTGTTTTAGCAAGGAAAGTACAAATTCGTAAACTTATTTACCCAGAACTTGCCCCGCAAATGTACTGTTCCGAAATAAATACTGAGTTTGACTTCGTCACACTAAAGAATTATATATATATATATATATATATATATATATATATATATATATATATATATATATATATATATATATAAATACATAATATATATATATATATATATATATATATATATATATATATATATATATATATATAATATATATATATATATATATAATATATATATATATATATATATATATATATATATATATATATATATATATATATATATATATATATATATATTAGGGTGACTGCAAAAAATCGATGTCGGAATTTTGTTCGTCTGGACCCCACAAAACGATTCCCCTTTCCAGATATTGAGATAGCCGAAATTTGAGCTCGATTAAACGACGTTAACCCGTGCCGCTCGTCGCTCAAAGTTTGAAAAAAATCCAAATTTTTGGCCAAAAAGCTGACATATGGAGCCATAACTCCAGAACGGTAAATAATAGAAACACGCTTAATATCTCAAAAGAAAGCTAATGTTCTTCAAAATTTATATTCTATACATAATTGTTGTTATTTTAAGTCAAACCGAGTTACAACAGCCTTTAGCCCCAAAAACGTGACCTGGTACCAATAGGAGCCTGTTTGGGAGTATTCTAAGAATTTTACGGGTTTTTACATAATGTGTCTCGGAATTAACATTTTTTTGTTAAAAAGTATTTTGGAACTCAATTTTCAAACATAAAGAGCCTTTTGTTCAAATTTAATCTTTTATTATATGGGGATTACCTGACTAGTTTACCAAAGAAAAACCCGTTTGACAGGTAAAAAGGAGGGTGAATCTAATTTCTATTTTAGGGATGGTGATTTTACTTCAGCGTACAACCGACCTTTTATTTATTCAGTTTAGTTTCTAAAGTGCCTTTGAGCTGGTTAGATCGAACAATTATCTAGTGAAGATATTTTAACGTTTTTTTTTTTTTAATTTTCCAAGTGTGTGTGTTATTGTTTTTATAACTATTATAGTATTATTTTAAAAGACATTTGAAAACATTTTATTGAAATTAAAGTTTGCAATATATTTTGTTTCATTTTCCAAGTTAACTGTTATTTACCTATTGGCCTCTGAAATGGCATCCACATCAGGTGTACAAAGCCGGACCAAGGATAAAATATTTCTTCACTAGATCACCGGTTGTAAACTACCCCCAAATCGTCAAGTTTTGTGTGCTTTATTTTATAATTTACGTACTGTGAAATTAACTGTAAGAGAATCAGCAAAACTTACAATACGAGAAGTGTTCATTTTTTGGGAGAAAGCTCGAATCCCGACTAAACATGAGCAAGATGCAATTACTAAGCTGGAAAAACTTCACGCCGAGTGGAGAACTCTTCAAAAAGACCGGAAGAAAACATCGAAAATGGCCAAGAACAAATTTAAACAGTTTGTTGAAAAGTTGGATGATCTCTTTGATATTGCTCAACAAGATGCCTTGGCTCTGATGAAATCGGAAGAAGATAAGGCGTTTCTCGTGAAACAGAGGCAGAAGGGCCGCCCAGGTTCCATGACGAGTGGATCTCAAGTTGTCTCGAGCTGAAGAAATCAAGGTGCAAAAGGAACTTGCAGAAATGAACCGACAAATCCAAGAAGCAACTTTTGATATTGGTGAGTTTTTTTTTATTATTAGTAGTCTAAAAAATAGATAAACAAATAAGTAAATAGTTTGATTATAATTGAAAGAAAATTGTACATGAGAGCATGATTTGGCATCTTTATGATTGAGTTTATATTTTTTAAATAATACCTTTTGATAATTAGAAGTAGATAATTTAGTACCTATGTATTATTACTATTCTGCTAAAACGACAAGTTTTTATAGTCTTTTTTTTTCTCTTTCTTTTGTTGCTTCTTAGAGACGGATGATGAAGACAAGTTCGAAGAAGGAGAAGAAGACACTGAAGAGGACAGCATCTACCAGGAACTTGAGAGCTTGGAGGAAATGGACATCCCTGAAGAAGCTGCAGATGATCCAGAGCCATCTGAGAGCAAGAGGATGAAAGTTTCATTTGCAAGGGGCGTTAAAGAGATTTTAAACATGAAATTGTCCATTTTATTAGATCGATGTAAGGTATCCGACAGAAATGCCACGAGAATTTTAATAGCTACTCTAGAAGCACTAAACCTTGACCCTCTTGAGTACAAAGTCTCGAAAACTTTATTACATGATAGAAGGCAAATGTTCAGAGAACAATATAATAAAAAAAATTTTGATAAAGTAAACATTCCTGAAAAAGGGCCCGTGGTTGTCCATTGGGACGGTAAACTTTTACCGGGTGATTTAAAAAATGAACAATGTGAGCGAATAGCTATAGCTATTTCATATGGCGAAAAGGAACAGCTGCTGGGAGTTCCTGTAACAGCAAACAGCTCTGGAGAGGAGCAAGCCGTAGCCGTATATGAATGCCTACATGAATGGGGTCTTCTCAACACACTGTCAAGGCGATGTGCTTCGACACTACAGCATCCAACACGGGAAGACTCAAAGGAGCATGCGTCATATTGGAGCAAATGTTAGGAAGAGAATTGTTATATCTAGCTTGCCGTCACCATATCTTGGAAATTCTGTTAAGAGGCGTATTCAACACAAAAATGGGATCAACCACTGGACCTCATCCAGACATTTTCAAGAGATTCCTCACTGCGTGGCCCAAGATAGACAAAGGAAAATACGACACAGGTATCAGTGACAATCTAATACAAAAGCAGCTAACTCCAGAAGTAATTGCAAATGTTACTGCTGAATTCGAGACCAAATTAACTGAGAGCCACCCCAGAGATGACTACAAGGAGCTATTGCAGTTGGTTCTCGTATTTGTTGGATCACTAGACGGCAATGTTGTGGGTTTTAGAACTCCAGGAGCCATTCATCACGCTAGGTGGATGGCAAAGGCTATTTACTGCTTAAAAATGTTCATGTTTCGTCGTCAATTTAAGATGTCTAAAGAAGAAAGTTCTGTGCGTGCCATTTCTGTTTTCCTAGTTAAAATTTATTGTAAAGCTTGGTTCAATGCTCCAAAAGCTCATCTTGCACCAAAGCAAGATTTAGGTATTTTGCATAGTCTGTTAGACTATAAAGAATGTGACAACGACATTGCAGAAATAGCCCTGACCAAATTTTCGAACCATTTGTGGTATTTGAATGCAAAGTTGGTGGGATTATTGTTTTTTGATCCCACCATTACAGACGATGAAAAGTTGTTAATGGCTAATAAATTGCTCAGTAGCACAGATGAACCATCACAGCACGCTAGGGTTGTAAATCCAAAAGTTAGGAAAGAAAACTTAAAAGAGGTAATTGATGGAGGATTGGTAAATTTACTTACCAAAGAAACGTTTACATTCTTTGACCAATTTAATATAAAAAACAGATTTCCTAAGACAACATCCAAACACCTGGCCTCAAAATAATGACTTCCAAGAAGGATTGAAAATTGTCAAAACATTAAAAGTAGTAAATGATATGGCTGAGCGTGGTGTTAAATTAATAACCGACTTTAACGACCTTCTGACAAAAGATGAAGACCAAAAGCAATATTTCCTGCAAGTTGTAAGTAAATGCCGAGCATTATATCCTGACGTTTCAAAAACTACTTTAACAAAAGCTCTAGAATAGATTAGATAACTATGTAAAATTATCAACTCATGTAGGTACTACGTCTGTATCTTTTCTGTGTCTGTTTTGTATGTATTATATACCTAATTTTTATATTTTAAAATAAAAAATGTCATTAGACTTATCAGTATTACCTGTTTTTTTATTATATTTCTACTTTAAACCCAAAAATATTTCCCAAAAAAAGCAAAATTTATCACTTAATAACAAAATATACGAAGTATGCTCCTAGTGGTACCAGGTCACGTTTTTGGGGCTAAAGGCTGTTGTAACTCGGTTTGACTTAAAATAACAACAGTTATGTATAGATTATAAATTTTGAAGAACAACATTAGCTTTCTTTTGAGATATTAAGCGTGTTTCTATTATTTACCGTTCTGAAGTTATGGCTCCATATGTCAGCTTTTTGGCCAAAAATTTGGATTTTTTCAAACTTTGAGCGACGAGCGTCGTTTAATCGAGCTCAAATTTCGGCTATCTGGAAAGGGGAATCGTTTGTGGGGTCCAGACGAACAAGATTCCGACATTTTTTCCCCCTCTATGAGATCCGGTCACTCTAATTATATATATATATATATATATATATATATATATATATATATATATATATATATATATATATATATATAAAAACATAGATATAGCAACTGTTGATATTTTAATCGATAGGAACTTTATGCTGAGACAGTAATTACCTAAAAACCCTTTGCGTACTATTTGTATTAAAATTGAAGATAACAAAAAGTAAGATAATTTTTAGATTTTAGGATAGCAAGCATCCTAAGAAGGACATATATCACAAAATATACGTTGCAAGCCTTCTACCCTCCCTCTACCCGTCTCTTTAACTTTTTATGTTTAATTACAAATAATTGAAAATAATAAAAAAGTAATATAACTGTTATCTTTCTTAATTTCAAGTAACCTGAAAAAGATGGATAAGATAAATAAACGAATCAACCCCTTCAATACTCATTCATATCTCTTCAACCCCTTATATGTTTGACTATAAATAATTAGGTTTAACATTTATTCACTTACACAAACAAAAAAAAATAGCGTGTTGATACAGAAAATAAACAAATTTTATCTACCCCACCCCTTTTACTAACATCCGGTTAAGCGATATTGCCCAAAAACTATATTGCCATTCCCAGACACAAAAAAGACTAGATACGGTATACCTTTTACAACATCGTTTTCTGCTAAATCAATAGTTTATAAAAAACTTCAATGAGTACAATAAGGAGATCTAAAAACACTGAACAGATTTCTAACCCAGTTTTATGGAAAAAAATTACCATATCCCGCTTCTGTACAATGCCGCTGTGAATACGTACCGGTGTTATCACTTATATTTGTTAATTTTAATAGCATGTATATGTGGCTATATATAACTTTTTAAAGTACAATTTTAGAAAATAATTAGCTATTTCTTATTAATATAATGTTGTTTATCTTATTCTCTATTAGTTTAACCGAAGCACGGTAATTTCACTTCATTAGATTAGACTTTTAATAATATAGCGAAAGCTACATTATTAATCATCGAATACTTTAAATTTTAGAAATCTGACAACATTGACATTTAACCGAATCGTAATTTATCGTTCCCAGTCGTCCTTTCTTGAGCCTTGGTTTTACTCCTACTTCAAGTATCGTAACATATGTGTATCTAAATTGAAGTCGATGTGTGATTTTAAACTACCATGGGTTCAACTCGATGATGTACTAATAAGCATCCTAGTACTACACACTAAATTTTATTCCTTAAAAGGGCAAGAGTTTCTGATAACTAACCTTCTATCTACTACTATAGAAAAAATGTAAACGTATAGAAAATAGACAAAATAGAAACTTTTACAGTTCAGGTCACCCTTATTTTATTAGAACGCAATTTCATTACGAATTTCTTTCGCATCGCATTTTCGAAATGAAGTGGGTATGGTAAAGACAAGTTAAAAATGTAAAACATCACAGCTTCGTTAAGAAATCTGGAATAAATAAACAAATTCTGTATACGTATGTATAATAATATTACAAAATAATCTTTGATTTATCCCAAGGCTTAGTGCATAGTAACAAAATTTTCTTATGTTTTATACTGCTTCCAACTGGAACAAGTCTTTTATTAATGAAAACTTACTAAATTTTATTGCAGTTCAATAGACCAGACATATAAATTAAATTTAAAGATAACGCCTTTTATTTTATTACGATGAACAATACAATTCCTATATGTCTCAAGAGCATCTATTATTGCTATTTATTTATCAGACAGTGATGAAATAGGAAATACGTTTAACCTCTAACCCTATTGTAGCCTCGACCCAAAATAAGTATACTTTGCGAAATA
The DNA here is from genome assembly GCA_019049505.1 of Pachyrhynchus sulphureomaculatus. NCBI lineage: Eukaryota > Metazoa > Arthropoda > Insecta > Coleoptera > Curculionidae > Pachyrhynchus > Pachyrhynchus sulphureomaculatus. The sequence continues at coordinate 72,075,201 of CM032448.1, read as the reverse complement.
GTGAATAATTATTATTTATTAATTAAAAGGTTAGGTAAAAATTGTATTTAAGATCATAGAAAATATAATTAACCTGATTATACTTAGTGATGAACCTCATGATTATCGGACATTTTCTCAAATATTGGAATCCAACTGAACACTGCCATTCTTATTCTTTAATACTGATTTTCATGCGATTCTTATTTTTTATCACAGTGACCGCCGAAAACTCAGTATCGCACAAATAAATGGTAAATGGAACTACAAAATTAACGCAACAATATATTAAATCATACAAATCTCAATAATGAATTAATTTTAATAATTTTTTATGAACATTGGTTACACTAAAAGTTAGAAAAAATTTATTCGGATACCATAAAAGTGAATTAGCTACCAAATTTGTCTATAAGATTCGAATTAAAATTATTCTTAAGACCTAATAACAAAATCGTTGAAATTATATAATAATGAAAAAAATAAACTGGGGCAATAGTAGCAAAATTAATGGTGTAACTGGGACACTAGTAGCGTGTGTTGCCTCCTCTACTTCGGATGACAGCGTTTATGTGCCTAGGCATGCTTCTAATTAAATTTTGGATAAAATCTTGAGGAATTTGCTCCCATTCTGTGATAACTGCATTTTCAAGTTCCCTCAGGTTTCTAGGTGCAGGTATATGACGTTGCACATTTTTCTTAAGGTGACCCCATACATGTTCTATCGGATTCAGATCCGGGGTTTTTGGTGGCCATTGCATAATCGGTATATCAACTTGATTAAGATAATCGAGTACCTCCCTAGCCACGTGAGGTCGAGCGTTGTCTTGCATAAACAGGAAATTGGGCCCCACAAAATGACCGAAAGGCATCACATGTTCTATTATAATATTCTCAAGATAGTAGTCAGCATTCATGGATCTCGTACGGACAGGAACTAACTCTGTGCGAGCATCAAAGCAGATGCCACCCCAGAACATAACAAAGCCACCGCCGAATGGAATCCTTGCAGAGATATTGCAAGGAGCAAACCTCTCTCCTGGTCTTCGCCATACTCGCTCACGACCATCTGGATGTTTTAGACTAACCCTAGTTTCATCTGTGAAGAAAACTTGTTTCCAATCATCCACAGACCAGTTTTCGTGATTTCGAGCAAAACGTAACCTGGCAACTCTGTTCTCTCTAGTAAGCAAGGGCGCAGTGGCTGGTCTCCTACTGTTTAATTCAGCTTCATTTAACCGTCTTCTAACTGTTTTAGAAGAAATTGTGATATTGCGAACAGCTTCGAGTTCGTTTCTTATTATAGAACTAGTGACAGTCCTGTTTCTTAAAGCATATTGTCTTAAAAAAAAACGTTCATCTAGGTTGCTAGTGCATCGTTTTCACCCTTGCCCTAGCCTTCTAGAATAAGTTCTTACTTCATTCAAGCGTCTTACCATACGACTTATTGTTGAACGACGTTTTGCCTAACAAATTGGCAACATAACTCTGACAATATCCCTCGTCCAATAAAACTGAGGCTCGCACTACCTCGTGTTCAGTTAAATTCCTTGTTCGATTCATTTTTCTAATTCTTCGGGGTCAAAAATAAAACAGTCTACCACAAAAACGTATTACTTTGAAACAGGGAACAATTTATAAGCTTACTTTTAAAGAAAATCTATCGCATTATTACAGAAAATTGTTTATCTTCTCAAAAATTCTTTAAAACTGTAAATATAAACGAATTGTTTTGATTTCTGTCATGAACAACGAAACAAAATATGCATAGCCTACTATTCAAATACTCGATAAACTTTAAAACTGACATAAGAAAAAGATAAATTAATTTTCAGATCGTTGCGTTAATTTTGACCAGGAGTTTATAATTCTCTATACTTAACGACTTAAAAAGGGATCCTATTCTTATACTGACAGTCAAAATTCAGTTAATGCCATTCTGTAAATTTTTTTCCACTCAATGAAATTTCCTCCTTTTGCACGCTAGATTCACTTGGAGCATTATCACTTTGAAAATATTTAACAAAAGCTGTAATAAGTGTTCCTCAAAAATGGATTTCATACCCCGAGAGAAATTAACTGAATTGGAGGTAAAAACAGTTGCAACAAGGAGAAACATTCTTCGCCTAAACCATTTTTCTTTTTCGTAGTTTTAGTTTATCGATTGAATTTAAAAGATCCACGTTGTTTTCCTATAGAGAGAGATTAAAAACATCTACCGTTTCAAAAATATTTACATAAATATGCTAGTTTTACAAAAAAAAATCTTCATTCACATAATTTTCCTGCATCCCCTCATGTGGCGCCACATACGATATTTTTGAGGTTACCAACTAATAGGGATATTAGCTAATTATGTAAAAATCATGTCTATATTCTTGTTTAGTAAATAAGTGATAGAAGAGTTGTTTGTATCTATTTTTAATTTAACTTTAGTAAATAGTCAACTATAAGATTATGTTATAACTTCGTTTTTCTTTTTATAATGTATATTTTATTACAGTTTTTTTATATTTGATTAGGCAGTGAGTTAAAATTTTTAAGCATTGTAACTTAAAGCAGTGGGTTTAAACTTTTGAGCAGTTTAACTTAACCAGTAGTGTAACGCGGGTTGCCGACCTAACTTATTTAGTTTGCATTGAATGCGTCTGATTTTGCGATCCGGAAGTGAACCATTTTAAAGACTTCACTTTGAAGAAGGGGCAACAGATGTATAAACGGCCATTTGGAATTTTTAATGGCTTTTTCTTTCGTGATGTAGTAACGACTTTTTCCTTCAGCATGCCGTAGCGGCTTTTTTTCTTCCGTCATGCCGTAGCGCAGTAACGGATTTTTTTTAATCACCAAGTGGGTGTAGTTTCTAGATGTCAAGTTTTGATGCCTTTTCCGATCTTAAAATATTCTGCTCATCTTAAGGCATTTCGGGTGAAAAAGCGATCAGCTACCCAAATGAAAATAGGAGAGTAGTTGCTGAGATAATATTTTTGATGAGAATCTCACCAGGAGAGGCCAAGCAGCTTATGGAAAACCCATAAGGAGAAGCCAATCAGTAAGTCAGTAGTACACCAGTTTAAATATCCCAGTTCCTGTCTACAACGTGTATTTCCAACGACTACTCAACACGTGTAATCCGCGAAGTTGAATTTTACAAACTTTTATATCGTGTCTTTTAAAGCCATTTGCTAAGAACTTAATAATTCTAACTTAGAGACTCTCTGTAAAAGTGTGCACTCGCATAGTATAAAAGGTTATTTATTAAGTCTACGTAATTTTAAGAGTGTAATAAGAGAAAGAATTTTAATTTTGTTAATATACCCTTCTTTATTTAAATGCAGCGTTTCACTGAACTATCCGCTTTATCTTTCAGGACGCAATGGTTGTACCTAATTCAATTTTATTTCAACAACTAAATAACTCTTCAGTATTTTTTCATCTTTAGAGCTGAACTTAGAATCTTTTTATTCAAAAACGAATGGTACCCAAAACAGTACAACCAAGTTTTAAACAACTATAGAGGATATTTTCAAAAGACGTACAAAAATTATCTTTTATCCATGTTCTCTACCAGTAAAAAAAAAAAAAACGAGCTAGCTGATATCTTAATTCTGGCCTCTATCAGTATTAATATCCACTCAATCCATTCTCAAAATTAAGATATACATAAGGGGCAAATAACGGCTTCTATTTAATAAATAAAATATTTAAAAAAAAAATAAGGCAACGAAAGGCTATATAAAATAGCAACTCAATGTGCCGGGCTATAAAAATGGCTCCAAAAAGAGAGGGTACAATATATAATTTGGGTTGAAATCTTTCTTGAACCTTGGAATAATGAATAATGAATATATTATCAATTTCTTGATTCTTTTGTTTCAAGGATAGAGAAGTTACATCATGTTCTAGTTAGAAGTTTATTGAAAATAGGCGAAACGTTTTCAATAAACTTTTAACTAAAACATGATGTAATTTCTCTATCCTTGAAACAAAAGAACCATAAAGCCCAAAAAATGGAATATATATATATATATATATATATATATATATATATATATATATATATATATATATACATACATATATATATATATATATATATATATATATATATATATATATATATATATATATATATATATATATACTAAACTTATGCTGAGTCTTTTTCTCATTTCGAATTGCCATTGTAATGTAACTGTAGACACCTTTTTACTATCTCCATGCTTCATCTATGGTTTTTATCATAAACTTAAAACTTGTTCGTTAACTAAGGCGCCAGGGATTTAGAAAATCGAGATGGTAGGTGATTATCAAATACTCTCGTAATATTACTTGCCAGAAAATCTTGTACGTCATCAACTATATATATATATATATATATATATATATATATATATATATATATATATATATATATATATATATATATATAAATGGTGTTATGAAATTCACTGCATAAATTGAAACAGGTGACTCGAGGGGACTACGTAGAAGCTTACTTTTGCAATACTTTTTTTTTCAAATTCGAAGATTTTTGAAAAATTAAAAAAAAAATTTCAACACAGGTGGTATATACTACGTGTATAATCCTGCATCCTCTCATGTGGTGTCGCATGAGGTATTTTTGAAGTTATCAACCAATAGGGATATTAACTAATTATTTAAAAATCATGTCTATATTCTTTAGTAATTAAGTCATAGATAGTTGTTTATATCTATTTTTAATTTAACTTTTAGTGAATTTTAATGTAAATTTGCACAATTAAGATAATGATGAGTGTAAATTAATTACCTTTAATTGCTAAAACATGTCATTTGTAACTAATTAGTTTATGTTAATAGAATATAAAGGGTATCAATAAAACGACATATACTATTTTTAAAATAATACTAAATACAAAATTTTAACACATTAAAAAATTAATTGTGAATTTTTTTTGGGATATTTTAACTAAAATGCCAATTTTTGTCCGATTACACATTACTGCGTGCTTTATGGATAGAAAATAATAAAATAACTTTACAGAGTATCTCAAGTTCTTTTTCAATGATTTACATTTTTGATGTATTGCTTTACTTCACAATAGGGTGTGGGACTGAATACTACCCCCGGTAAACTCTCTGTGGCGTAAAAGGCAACTAAAAGAACAAACCAGATGATAGATGTACAGATGCTACACGACATCGCTCACAGTGATACCAACGCAACGGCGTAGGTTTCGTGAAGTTGCTCTTACAAACGAAAGGCTCGTGACTATGCCGCTGTCCCCGAAATCCGCTGTGGAAAAAGAGTGGCATAATGAAGTTCCCAGGATCGATCAAAAAATTTCAGAGGTAAAATAGCCCCTAGTTCGAAACTCTGGTTGGGAACTAGTTCAGGGGGCGTCACCATGTGGAGATCGAAATTTAAAATACATTTTTGCAATATACGAGGTTTAAACTCGAACATAAATTTAGTGCACCAACACCTGCAATCAAATAAATACTTGCTCTCTGCGAAACTAAGGACAGTTCATCAAGCAGCACTGTCAACTTTTTTTATCCTGGGTATGACTTCTATTTCCGGTTTAGGTGTAACTTTGGAATCTGTCTTTTTGCCAGAAACAATCACTGTTACCAATGAGAAGAAGCTCTGGAACCTCGAAACTTTGATGTTAATAACAACATAAGGTTCATCTGCTGCATTTATCGATCACCAAGTTATATTAACTTTAGAACATTTTACGCATTTCTTGCAGACCTCATCGATCATTTACAGATTAATTATCCAAATGCTAAAATTGTCATCCTGGGCGACTTAGATTATCGATGAAACAATACGGATTTCTGACCTTGACGGACAGTTCACCAGTCTTTTTAAAAGTTTTTAACCACTAAGGCCATACGTGCTACAGTTCAGCTGATACTCAAAAAGGGCAAAAATACAACTACGGGACAGTCGTGCTGCTATCAGTACCATCGGAAGTTACGGAAAAGGTTATTAATTAGTATCTTTTAAAATATTTGGAAGAAGTCAATATTATTAGCGATTATCAATATAATTTTCATAAGCCAATATTAACAAGAGATCTAATTTATATTACACTTGTTTGGAATATATATATATATATATATATATATATATATATATATATATATATATATATATATATATATATATATATATGTATATATATATATATATATATATATATATATATATATATATATATATATATACGAGGCATGTTTTTTAAGTAAGTACCGTTTTGCGATTCCGCCGCCGCAGCGATACGGTCGGCGTTCCGCGCATGCGCGCTGGTAACCTACATCTCATGTCTACGCACTGACGCCATTACAGTCTGATTCTTCATTGTATACGTTGTTTACTGAGTGTTTAAGATGCCTCCGACAATCGTGAGTCCCGCCGATTGTGAAGTACGGGCTGTTATACGATTTCTTAGTGCTAAAGGCGTAAAACCGATCGATATTCATCGTGAGATCTGTGAAGTTTACGGACAAAACATTATGAGTGATGGAATGGTAAGGAAATGGGTGAGAGCATTTAAAGATGGCCGCACAAATGTGCATGATGAAGAACGGAGTGGGCGTCCTTCGGTCGTTAATGAAGATTTGGTGCAGAAAGTGGACGAAAAGTTGAGAGAAAACAGACGCTTTACAATTTCATCATTGTGCGACTGCTTTCCTCAATATTCTCGTAGTGTTTTGTATCGCATTGTGACCGAGAACTTGAATTACCGGAAATTGTGTTCACGTTGGGTTCCAAAAATGTTGACGGATTTGCACAAAACCCAACGTTTAGGCAGTGCATTGACTTTCCTTGAGCGGTACCACAATGAAGGTGAACATTTTTTAGACCAAATTGTTACTGGTGACGAAACATGGGTGGCCTACGTCACACCAGAATCGAAACAACAATCCATGGAATGGCGACATTCATCATCACCCAAAAAAGTGAAGTTTAAGCAAACAATTTCTGCCCGCAAAATCATGTGCACAGTTTTTTGGGACAGAAAAGGAGTATTGCTAGTGGAGTTTCTGCCTCGTAATGAGACAATCAATGCAGCGTCTTATTGTGAGACATTGAACAATCTGCGTCGTGCAATCCAGAACAAAAGACGTGGCAAGTTGAGTAAGGGTATCGTTTTGCTGCATGACAATGCCCGTCCACATGTGGCTAATCGGACCAAAGATCTCATCAAATCTTTTAAATGGGAAACTCTAGATCATCCTCCATACAGCCCTGATCTGGCGCCCAGCGACTACCATTTGTTCCTGCACTTGAAGAAGCACCTGGGTGGTCAGCGTCTTCAAGACGATAACGAAGTCAAAACATTTGTGATACAGTGGTTAACAAGTCAGGCGGCAGAATTTTATGAGGAGGGTATTCAAAAACTGGTGCCACGTTATGACAAGTGCCTCAATATTCACGGAAATTATGTAGAAAAGTAGATTAAGGTACAGGCTTTCATGTAAAAATAAAATTATAGCGATATCTTTGCACGTCTTTTTTTAATTCCAAAACGGTACTTACTTAAAAAACATGCCTCGTATATATACATACATAAACGATAGCTATAAATGTTGGGGGATGTTATCAAGAAAAAGATGTTTTACACGTTTTTTAGACATCAATCATCAAACTTATAAGATTGGAAAATGAGAAGTTGGAAAACACACAAAAAGGTTACAAACCATGGACATTTGTGATTTCAGTCAGAAGATTAACTAATTTGCTGGCAACAACTGATATTATTACAGAGGGAAACACCAGAGAAACTAGAAGTAGAATAGAAATAACCGGTCAAGTACAAGCTGGACTTGCGCAATTAGTGTTCCGTACGTTGAATGCTTTTGAAAATAAAAAATTTTGTTACGGAGGTATAAAATGATCAATGACTTTACAAAACATATCTCAAATGAGTTTTCGAGATAAGGGTAGGGGACAGTGATTTTTCGCAATTTTTTAAAAATAATACAAAGAGAAGTTGCGCAAGTATTACATTTTATATATTTTTGAACTTGTGGTTTTACAAGCTTTCATTTGACACCCCATTCGCTGACCTGGTAATTTTTTTTTCACACCGATTTCGCCCCCGAAAACTCTGATGAGGCCATCAATTCCTTTATTAATGCCGAATTTCAACTTTATATGTCAAATAGTTTCGGAGAAAATCGGGTGTGGCAGACAGACGGACAGACAGATGGACGGACGGACATCGAAGTGGTCTTATAAGTGTTCCGCACGGAACACTAAAAACAACAACTATATTAACAAAAAGTAACGAAAGTTATCCGGAAAGAAAAGTAGTGTGGCATGTTACGAATATTCTTATTTATATATACTGATCAGGACCAATTTGTTCAAAATTCCTGATTAAGAAGAAAACCTCACTAATCATTTCGAACTTTTATAAGGTCAAACGGTACTATTCAACAATCTCTATCGAAAAAGTCAACTTGTTAGCTGAATTGCACGCTTCACACTCAGTTGTTGATTTCCAGGGAAAACGCTATACTAATCGTTCCAAACGTGCAGTCAAGAATGCCCGATATCATTTTAAGTGTATGAAAAAACGTCTGGTTCATGAAACGAAATATCAAAAAAAATTGTAACTCTGATAAAATACGAGCTAACATTGTGCCAGTAAACGGGATATTTTCTTCCTTCTAGAAAATCGCTCGAGCTTAGCCAGAACGGCAAAAAGATCAAACGACTATCGACCAATTATGTATATCTTTAAGAATAAATTAGGAATATAATAAACCCACCTTAAAATACCTGGGAGAATTTAATATTATTAGTAATTATCGATCTGCTGGGAGATATCAGAAATTCAAATATAGTTTTACTGATGACAATACGCTTGTTTCTTCATTTACCTTGGACATCAGCTGCTGTTGCAAATATCCGGTCAGCAGGAAGGTTTTTAACCTATTACACGTAAATACGAGATACCAGTTTTTGTCTGTACAAAAGTTAACGTTACCGAATCTGATGACATGATTATGTCCAGACATTACAGAACAATGTCGCCTACTCTTTCTACTGACAACGCTCCATTTAGTATAGCAATTGATCTAGGATTGTGCTCGGGATGGAAGGAGAAATTTTCCAAGGGCATACTCACCATTTCGCAAAAGAAAATTATATTAAATAGGAATTTGTATTAAATAACGTAAAATGATACGTCAGACACACCAATTATTAAGGACGAAGTGCCAGTAACAAAGCCAGCAAAAAATGGAAAAGCAGCTGGACCGGACCAAGTGAGCACTGAAATTTTAAACTTGTTAGATAACACAAGCCAACGATAAAAAAACTTTTTTAATAATTTTACATGATTCCCATGTTTTTTGGTGTGCTGAGTCCGAAAATAACAATAAAAAAGTCGTATCTTCCACCAATTTTTCACATTTTAGTATTTAAAATGAGAAAAGTTTATTTTTTATCATTCGAATGTTATTAGGTTGGCAATAAAATCAGAATTTTATAAGGTTGGCAGTAAAATCAAATGTTATTAGGTTGGCAGTTCCGATAAATGTCACAGCTGTTTGTTTTGTTCCAGTTAATATAACCTCGCAGTGCAGTGTTTAACCCATGTGCTTTAATTCACACTCAAAGCATGGCTAATCGCGGTTGTAAAAACTCTCCCAACACTTTTTGCTATATATGTGGTGAGTTTGTCGTTAAAAAACATCAAAGAAACATTACAGACTTTGTAAAAAAAGTATACTTTGCCTATTTTGGTGTAGAAATCGGTAATTAAGTAAAATGTTGGGCTCCTCACAAAGTATGTTATGTTTGTGTCGAGGATCTTAGGAAATGGTATAAGAAAGAAAAGAAAGCTTTTAGATTTGCAGTACCCATAGTATGGAGAGAGCAAGAAAATCATTCAAATGATTGTTATTTTTGCAGCGTTGATGTTTCTGGATATAACTCCAAAAATAAGAAAGTAATTGTCTATCCTAACTTTACTTCAGCTAATCGGCCGGTAGGACATGGATCAGAACTTTCTGTCCCTGAGCCACCTCAGTATATTGATGACGTTCTGTCCCGAATTTAATGAAAGTCGATCGGATGATGAGGTTCAATGTTCTCTAGAAAATTTAAAACCACAGTTGTTTACACAAGCTGAGTTAAATGATTTAGTGAGAGATTTGGGTTTGACTAAGGAAAAAGCAGAATTGCTTGGTTCTAGGCTGAAAGAAAAACATTTATTGGAATCTGGAACATCTATGTACCATTACAGAACAAGAGAACAACAGTTTGCTCAATTTTTCAAGCAGGAAGAGGATTTGGTTTACTGCTATGATATTGGTAGTCTAATGAACGATTCTGGCATTGAGTACAATAAAGAAGATTGGAGGCTTTTTATAGGCTCATCAAAAACTAGTTTAAAAGGTGTTCTGTTACGCAACGGAAATACTTATGCTTCACTGCCTGTTGCTCATTCAGTCCATATGAAGGAAACTTACGAAAATCTTAACATGATTTGTCTCCATGATCCTTGGTCAACAAAGGGATTTACAAAGTAGTCGTGTTTTATATGTGAGGGGGACAGCAGAACAAGGGATCAACATTGGTCCAAAAAACAATGGCCCGTAAGAAAAATTTTAACACCTGGCGAGAAGAACATTTTGCATAAAACTTTAGTAGACCCAAAAAAGATTCTTCTACCACCACTACATATCAAGTTAGGCTTAATAAAACAATTTGTGAAAGCCTTGCCTAAAGATGGTGAATGTTTTAAATATTTGTGTAAAAGATTTCCTCATTTATCAGAAGTCAAACTGAAAGAAGGGGTTTTCGTTGGGCCTGATATTCGTAAAATGATGTTCGAATCCAACTTTAAAGCAAGGATGATTATAAAGGAAAAGGAGACTTAGATATCATTTAAAGAAATTGTGACTAAGTTTTTGGGTAATGTAAAAGACCCTAACTATGGACTTATCGTAGCTAATATGATAGACAAGTACAAAAATCTGGGTTGTCTGATGAGCCTTAAAGTCTACTTCTTGCACAACCATCTTTACTTTTTTCCTAAAAACTAAGGCGATGTGAGTGAAGAGCAGGGGGAATGGTTCTATCAGGACATAAAGGAGATGGAGAAACGGTACCAGGAACGATGGACTATCAACATGATGGGTGATTACTGTTGGTCACTTCATAAAGAACAACAAAATGCATCACTTACAAAAAAATAAGCACCTAAAATATTTGCATTGAAGTGAAATATGTTATTGTGAGTAAAAATTGTAGCCTGATCAAATAAAAGTACGGTTTAAGTTTTTATTTTTTATGTATCAAATTTTCCCTATTTTGAAATTTAATCGATGTCATATTGTGAGAGAACTGTGGGTGATACAAAAAAACCGATACCAGATACGGTTTCAGCACCCAAAAATACATAACACTTAAATGTATTGGTTTAAAAAGTTTTTACAAATATTTTTTTTGTTGGCCTGTGTAATATAGCAACAACACCCCCAACAAAACTTTTTAACACCATTTATGACACCGGAATACTACTGACTGATTGGCTAAAATCACCATTTGTCATGATTCCAAAAAAGAACAGACCAACCAAATGTAGTGATGATCGAAATATTTTTGAGAGTGATGCATGGCAGGATATATAATGCGCTTGAAGAAAGAATTGGAAATAGTTTTTTTTTTACGAAACGGAAGTAGTTTGGTATCCATGTGTTGATCCAGAGATATCCCGATATCAACCAGAATGTGTTCCTTTGTTCAATTAACTTTGGCCTTTGGCAAGGTATGACACGAAACACTTCTAGAGATAGAAGACAAAGATATTTGTATTATCGTCGGTTGGAGCATCAACTTTTGGATGAAATTAAAATCAAGCGGAAAGGGAGTCATCGCCCTTGTTGTTCAACCTGATATTCAATGAAGCATACACTGGTACTACTGAAGGAATCACTATCATATGCGTTAACATAAATAACACCCGATACGCCGATGATATATTAATTATTACTAATAACGGAAAAGATCTAGAAAAACTGATGGATAAAATAACTGATACTTGTACACAGTTTGGTTTAAGAAGCAAATAATCTAATATTGAAGATGGTGGTATTACAGTCAGGGGCTCAAAGATAGAGAGAGTTAATAAATTGATGTATCTTGGTAACAATATCAACGACCACTGGAACCCGACTGTGAAAGTCAAAATTCGAATAAAGAAGGGCCGAGCCGCATTTATGAAGATGAAAAAATCTTAATTAGTAACAACCAATCATTGAAACTACGGATAAAAATCGTACGCTGTTATGTCTTTCCGATTCTCTTGTACGGCATGGAAGTGTGGATGCTCACTGAAGCAATGCTTAACCGTCTGGGAGCATTCGATTTGTGGGTGTATCGACGGCTGCTAAAAATCAGTTGGATAGACAGAATTAGTAACAACAGCGTTCTTACTCGTATGGACAAGGACATGGAGATGGTCACAACAATCAAGCGAACCAAATTAGAATATTTTGGCCACATTATGAAATATTCAGAAAAATACGATTGTTGAACGGTCATGGCACCCGAAGAAGAAGATTTCAGAACAAAGTCGCCTACTCTCCATTTAGTATAGCAATAGATCTAGGATTTTGCTCGGCACGGAAGGAGTTAGGCTTGTGAAATTTTTTGAGGGACACTCACCATTTAGCAAAAGAAAATTTTATTAAATAGGGAATTGTATTGAATATCTTAAAATGTACTTAAAAACTATGCAACATAACCTAAAAAATTAGAAACCATAATTGCTACAATAAAATTACTTAATTACTTTGTTAACTGTCACCAAATATATTTGTAAAGATTTTACAATTGCGTTATCGCGATTTCGTAGTACAACTACGTTGTCAAACGCTTAACTAAGACTGAAACAAATTTTGGTATTTTATGTTTATATGACGAACAGATGTGAGTCTATTAGTACTAAAACAGTATTTAACGAATTTTTCCTGATTTTTGGTGATGAAGAATAAATTTTAGGCTCAATTCTTAATAGTCAAAACGATTAAATGTGTGGGAGAGAGGATTAGAAGAGTAGCTTCGAATATATCAAGCTACACATCATATTTAGGATTCTTTTAGTCGAGGAATCTGAAATTTATATTATTTTTCAATAAATACAACCTTACGAAGGCTATCTTTTAAGTTTTTACAAAAACAATGACAGAAAAAAAATTTAGTACAAATCGTCTTATCGTTTCTCAAAATATTCGCCTTTAAGATTTATACACTTTTGCATGCGTTTGAACCAATTCTCGAAACATTTTTTACACTCTGAAGTTGGTACCCCAAAAACATGATTTTGGAAGGATTCTTGAGGTGATAAACAATGTCCGCGCATTTTTTTTTTGACATTCGGAGACAAAAAGAAGTCGTTAGGCGATAAATCGGGTGAATACGTGCATTGAGATATTAATTCGACGTTTTTCTCCGTCAAATAATCAATTGTTTAATCTGCTGTGTGAGGACTGGCATTGTCATGAAGAAGAATAATGCGACTTTTTCGTTTTTTTTTCCTGATTTCATCGATGACTTCTGGCAAACAAATTTTTGTATACCTTTCAGCATTAACTGTTCTTCGATCCTCTAAAGCAATCAATGCAACATGCCCAGTATAACCAAAGAAACAAGCGATCATTTTCTTGGAAGTGCTTAGCGAACGAACCACTTTTGTTGGATTCGGTTCATCTTGGAACATCCAAACAGTTGATTGTTGCTTAGTTTTCGGATCGTACGAATCAAAGTCTCATCTCATGTTACGATGTTGTATACGGATTTTGCATGTCCCCGGTCAAATTTTTTGAGCATTTCCTTACACCAATTAACACGAGCCTGTTTTTGAGTTTTGGTCAAATTATACGGAATCCATCGGGAATATACTTTTTTCACAGCTAAATGTTCATGCAAAATCGAATGTATTGCAGTCTTCTATATGCCTAAGGATGTTTCTATCTCCCGGTAAGCCACATGCAAAAACAACAACCGATTTAGGTCGACCTTCAGGAAATTCATCGCTGGCGGAAGCATGACCATGGCTAAATTCTTCGAACTAATTGTAAACAGTCTTTTCTGATGGTGATTCATTACCAAAAGTTGAACGAAGCGATACGAAGCGTTGTTGTTGAGTTAGGCCTTTACTAAAATCGTATCATATCCTTGGTCAAATTTTTTGAACATTTCGTTACACCAATTGACACGAGCCTGTTTTTAAGTTTCTGTCAAATTATGCGGAATCCCTCGGGAACTGATCTTTTTCGCAGCTAAATGTTAATAGAAAATCAAATGTGCTGCAGTCTTCGATATGCCTAAGGATGCCTCTATCTCACGGTAAGTCACATGCCGATCCTCTTCAATTATGTTACGCACAGGAGCGATGTTTTTTGGAACCGATTTTGGTCGACCTTCACGAAATTCATCGCTGACGGAAGCATGACCATGATGAAATTCTGCGAACCAATTTTCTGATGGTCATTCATTACCAAAAGTTTTCAAGATACAAGGCATTGAGTTAGGCCTGTAATAAAATCGTAAAAAATCATCCAACAAAAACTTTCACTGAAGTTAAAGAAAACTGTTTTTTTTTTAAACGCTCACTGTAAACAAACTACTCGGCTAATTTCTGAGCTGCTAGTATTTTGACAATAACAAATGTCAAATTTTACAATATTGGTAATGTCACTACTCAATAACGCCATCTAATGGTCGTCTGAAAAAATTTAAAAGACGGCCCTCGTAGTATGTAAAAGCATATGACTATAGAGTAACCTCGACAAATTTGTTAACTTTACAAGTTTGTATATATTTGCAAAGCAAGTACTGGATAAGTATTTTTTTCTTTTGTCATTATTCTAATATTGTAGGTTATGTACGTAAACAATATAACGGGGAATGAATACAAACTATTAAATTTTTTTATGTTATATTCTACAATAGCTTTTCAATATTCATTAAAGCTGAGCATGGTCTTCACTACTTTCTTTCCGAACTAATAAAAAAGTGTCTGATTGTGGCTCCAGTTCCAAAATTTTTATTTTCCACGATTAAAATTTACATATTTAACAATATTTAAGTAATATTTTTAGGTACTACCACCAGCACTTTATTTTTACTTCATTTACTAAAGGAAAGTATTGTAATCGTAAAAAAAATCAATCTCCGAAATTTTTACCTTCCTTCATGTTACATGTACCGCCCATTACCGTCGCGTCGGTCTGTACGCCTTTGATATGATAATTCTCGAACAAAAGGAAATATAGATTTTAAATTTAGTACATACGAGGCTGGTTTGAAAAGTCCGTGCAAAAATAAAAACTACTTATGTGTTTGGAGTAAACCTTTTTTTATTTTTCGACATAGTCTCCTTTTAGGCTTATACACTTCGTCCAACGATGTTCTAGTTTGTTGATCCCTTCCGAATAATAGGATTTGTCCAAGTCTGCAAAATATCCATTAGTGTCTGCAATCACCTCCTCGTTTGAATAAATTCTTTGTCCCACCAGCCATTTCTTCAAATTGGGGAACAAATAGTAGTCCGAGGGAGCCAAGTCTGGAGAATAGGGGGGATGTAAAACGAGTTGGAATCCTATTTCCATTAATTTTGCGACCACAACTGCTGAGGTGTGTGCTGGTGCGTTGTCGTGATGGAAAAGGACTTTCTTGTGGGCCAATCGCGGGCGTTTTTCTTGCAGCTCGGTTTTCAAACGGTCCAATAACGATGAATAATATTCACCTGTAATAGTTTTACCCTTTTCCAGATAGTCGATGAGGATTATCCCTTGCGAATCCCAAAAGACAGTCGCCAAAACCTTTCCGGCCGAAGGAAAGGTCTTCGCCTTTTTTTGGTGCAGATTCCCCCTTGGTAACCCATTGTTTAAATTGTTGTTTGGTCTCAGGAGTATAGTAATATATCCATGTTTCATCCACAGTGACGGAATGACGCTTAAAGTCCTCCGGATTCTTCTGGAACAGCTGCAAACCATCCTTGCAACACTTCACACGATTCCGTTTTTGGTCAAGCGTGAGCAATCGCGGCACCCATCTTGCGGATAGCTTTCTCATGTCCAAATGTTTATGCAAAATATTATGTACCCGTTCAGTCGAGATGCCCACAGCACTAGCAATCTCACGCACCTTAACTCTTCTGTTTTCGCCAAAATCTCATCACCATATCATGGATTTGATCAATGATTTCTGGAGTCGTAACCTCCACAGGCCGTCCAGAACGTTCAGCGTCACTTGTGCCCATATGGCCAGTCCGAAAACTTTGAAACCACTTATAAACTGTTCTAATCGAAGGTGCAGAGTCACCATAATGTTTATCAAGCTTCTCTTTAGTCTCCTGAGGCGTTTTGCCTTTCATAAAGTAATGTTTAATCACCACACGAAATTCTTTTTCGTCCATTTCTTGAAAATCACTCGACTTCCTTGATTCACACGAATGCCAAACACAAAGAAATAGACCAATATGGCTGAAACTTGGTGTGCGTTCATTCAAGAGATGCTACTAACTAAACATGACCTCGATACGCGCCGGTGGTACCATCTCTCGGACTTTGCACGGACTTTTCAAACCAGCCTCGTATATAATACCTAAAGTAGAAGTGAAACCTATAGTTTTTGAGCAATATCGCTAAAGGGGTGGAAGTTTTGAAGCTTTATATATTATCGTTTTTTTTTTCGTTTTATGTTATATTCTATGATGACTTAAATATAATTATTTAGAGTCAAACTTATAAGGGATCAAGTGGAGTTAAAAGGGATGCCTCGAATATTTCGTGTTATATATGTTTTTGGGTTCTTGAAGACGGAGAATCTGAAAATTGTGTTAATTTTTTTCGCTTACTGAAGGTCAAAAATTGAAAACAATTGAATATAAAAATTGTGTTATTTTTTCATTTATGGGCAGTAAAACATATAAGAAATGAAGAAGAGAAAAACGTGAAGGTTAGCGGAATTACTTTGTATATATCATGTTATACGTATTTCTTCACGTTCTTGGGGTTTAGATATTTGAAAATTGGATTATTTTTTATTATTTTCTCAATTATTTATAATCTAATATATAAGAGGTTATTGAAATGGGATGCAGGTTGGAGGAGTTGCTCCATATATATCGTGTTATCCGTTCTTTTCACGATTCTGTGAGTCAAGAACAAACATTTACTTGATTTTTTTGAATTTATTCTAGAATTTAAAAGCATTTAATACGCAATTTCTAGTAAACGCTTCAAAAATCTAGCAAATACTTAATTTTAAATAAATACTGTAAAATCCATCTAAAGTTTTTTTAACAGTGTAGCCTAATAACAATGATTTCAGTGATCTGGTATGAATTTTACGTAGAACCTATAATAGCGTCTATACCATCAGAATTTCGATTTTTTTTTCAACTTTGAAAATGCCTTGGCTTGTTCGGGTATAAGCGAGGCATCTGCCCTCAAGATATTTTGTTAGTTAAGGCCTAAATTTTCCAAAAATAACTCCGCGTAGGACCTAAAACTTGGGACGATCTTATTTATTCAAAAACTCGAATAATGACCGTTTCTGGCTGGAAAAAGCGGGTCCTCCGGTATTGGCGGCCGGCGTCTGCTTTTTGCAGGTTTCCTCTTATTTTATCAAGAACAAATTAAATTTATTGATTTTTATATGGTTAAACGACAGTTCATTTTTGGCTCGACGTTTTTTGGGCTCTAAAGGAAGGCCCGGTCTCGGCAGCGAAGGCGTCTATCCTTTGGGGCGTTCGACTTTTTTGAATGTAGCATTTTGGCCTTATCTGGGCATTCCAGGCCACGAGTGCCGGAAAATCAACTTTAAAGGCTTTTATTCGACTCGCCTAATAGAATCAACAACTAGGCAGACGGTTAGTCGAAAGGTCAAAATTTCGGATCACCCTCTTGGTCTAAAATAGTAGTTAGAAGGAAATTTCAAGTTTCAGTTATAAATATAACAAAAATCATTTTTCTGTCCACTTTTTTTTTAGAATAAAGTGCGAGTGGTTAAAGTTATTTGTTAGTGAGAAAGTCAAACATACAAAACATACATGTTACATTGTTATCTTGACTTGCTGCCCTCGGTGACTTAGTGAACTTAGAGCCTGCATATTGACTGGGTACTGTGTGTGTTTGTAGGTAGTATTTAATGTAGATATACAATAATGCCTGTAGTTGTCGGATATTATAGTATATCTCAATTAAGATATAGTAAAAAGGGCAAAAATTCCTATCGAGCCGAGGGGATGAACGGTAAAAAAAAATTGCGTTACAAACTTGAGATTTCTCCTTGTTATCTTCTGATATGTGAGATTAGCGATATATGTGTTAATATATTAAAGAAAAATAAAGCTGGAGTGTTGAAAAAAAATAACAATATAATCATTCAATAATAATTAACCTAAAACTGAATCCATAAACATAATAAGACAGGATAAGTAACAAATAAATAATTGAAAACTACAAACATTCGCTAATTCGAAAATACGAAAACAAAAATTGCGGTCAGGGAGGACGATGTCCTCTTAGTTCCCTAAACAATGTTTCTGTATAACTCTCCTATCGAAATGCAGAATAAAATTAGAATATTTTTTTACTTAAAAAAAAACAGCTCGAAATACGTATTAGCTACGTAAGAATATACACTGTTCCATATCACTTTCGCTTACGTCCGTCATTATTTATAAACGCAATCTTTACGCTACTAAATTACACTTTAGATTAAATATGATAATCTATTATCGCCTGATTCAAAAGTCTATTGCAAAATTACAAATTGGTAGTCGTTTGCCAATGTTTTGTTTTTTACATACATATATTATAATACTTTTTGGTTCACGTGCAAGATATTTTCGTTTTATGACTAAAATATACAGGGCGAGTCAACGATAGAGTAAAGTTCATTAGCTCATTTGTTTCGGGAATGACGAAAAAATGTTTTAGTTTTAGGGAATGTTAAGGTGCACAGTTTAAAATTATTTTTAAGTATACAGGGCACCTTAAAAAAGTGTGGCCGATATAACATGTTTTTTTTTTAATAGAAAATCCTATTTTCTAATTTATTTTTAAATTCTGTGTAAAATTTTATAACTTTTTTATTAATAATGTTATATACCTAAACCTAGTAATTTTTCTAATATTTCAATTTTTTTTAAAAAAAATATTAGTTTTCAGTTTTGTAAAAAATCGCTAGTAGCGCCATTGTTTCTGAAGGTGGAATACTCATAATTGGTACGAGCGTTCTATAGAGATGAAAAAAATATATATGTAAAGAAATTTGAGTTAGATGCTACAGGGTATTCAAAATAAATTTATACATTTCGTCTATTTTAAATTGAAAAATCTCAAATTTTTTAAATGGCACCGCTGTATATTATTACTTTTTCTTATAGATTTTACAAAACTTTCCAACTTTTATTGAGTATGTCATATATCTATTTCTAATAGTTTTCGATTTATTTTGAATTTTTCAATTTTTACCCTTGTCTTTTAGCAGTAAGGCTTTACGGAGCGAAGTACCCTAATAGACTTATGCCATCTAGAACATCTTTTCAGTGCTTAATGGAACGGTTTGATGGTAGTGGTAGCGTTGAATATACGAAACGGAAAGTAGTAAACTAGAAGTACCAATGAGGAAAAAGAAATGGAGATTTTACTTTATGTTGAAGATAATCCCCAGGTCAGCAGCTGTCAACTGGCTGACTTATCTGACACATCCCAATCTACGGCTAATCGCACCACGAGAAAATACAAGTATCATCCCTTTCATATGGGACTATACCAAGAACTTCAAGACCGTGATTTTGAACGAAAAGTAAACTTTTGTACCACCATGAATGGATCAATAGTTCCAAATTTTTTATCCAAAATAATATTTTCTGATGAAGCTACTTTTCGCAGTAATGGAGCAGTTAACAGCCGTAACATGCATTATTATTCAACAGTTAATCCATTTTGGGTCCGGGAAGTTCAAAACCAAAACCATTGGTCGCTTAATGTATGGTGTGGAATATTAAATTTTCGAATTATTGGTCCATATTTTTTCCGTGAACCGCTTAACGGGCCTAGGTATCCAAAATTTTTGCAAAACGAATTTCCCCAGCTTCTTGAAGAAGTTGATAATTTTGAAAGGAAATAAATGTGGATTCAACAAGACAGAGCTCCTGCTCATTATCACCGCGAAGTTCGGGAATTTTTAAATGACCGTTACCCACAAAAATGGATCGGTAGGGATGGATTCATTTCGTGGCCCCGTCGATCATGTGACTTAACACCTTTAGACTTCTTTTTATAGGTCTACATTAAAGATCGTGTTTATGTGAATCCCTATACAACACTAGTAGATATGGAAAATAGGATACGGGATGCGTACAGGACAATAACGCCCTTTATGCTAAGGAAAGTGAAGGAAAATATAGTAAAACGACTAAACATGTGTATTCGAGTAGACGGGCATATTTTTGAACATTTATTACGTCATAATAATTAATCACTAGATAAGTTAAACGATATTAAAATTATTATTAACTATTTGTTTATGTTTTCACAATAGTGTAAGTGTATTAAAAACAAGGGTAAAAATTGAAAAATTCAAAATAAATCGAAAATTATTAGAAATAGGTATATGACACACTTAATAAAAGTTGTAGGGTTTTGTAAAATCTATCAGAAAAAATAATAAAATACAAGGTGTACCATTTAAAAAATTTGAGATTTTTCAATTTAGAATAGTCGAAATGTATAAATTTATTTTAAACACCCTGTAGCATCTAACTCAAATTTCTTTACATACATCTTTTTTTCACTTCTATAGAATGCTCATACCAATTATGAGTACTCCACCTTCAGAAACAATGGCGCTACTGGAACTTTTTTACAAGACTGAAAACTAGTATTTTTTTTTAAATTGAAATATTAGAAAACCTACTAGGTTTAGGTATATAACATTATTAATAAATAAGTTATAAAATTTTACTCAGAATTTAAAAATAAATTAGGAAATATGATATTTCATTTAAAAAACATATATTATATCGGCCACACTTTTTTGAATTACCCTGTATGCTCAAAAATAATTTTAAACGGTGTACCTTACCATTTCCTTAAACTATTGTATTTAACATTTTTTCATCATTCCCAAAACAAATGAGAAAATGAACTTTACTCTATCGTTGACTCACCCTGTACATAATAATAAAATTCCGGTTCAAGAATGGCAAACATACTTTGAGAAATTTTATAAAAAAGAAGAAAATAATGAGACCATACTTGAAGAAATGGAAGAAGCAAATCTAGAAGTACCTTTAGAACAGACAGAAAGAATTATAAGGAGTCTTAAAAATAGAAGAGCCTCAGGACCAGACAACATTACAAATGAGATGTTAAAATATAGAGGAGAAAACCTTTATCAACAACTAGCACAGCTCTTTACAAACATAGTAAAATCTACAGATTGAAAAACTAGCATAACAATTCTAATATTCAAAAAAGGACAAGAGAAGTCACCCGAAAACTACCGCGGATTAACACTTCTAAATACTACCTTAAAAGTGTTAACAAAATCATACTGGAAGAAATGAGCAAGGATATTCAAATAAGAGATGAACAACAGGAATTCCGCAAAAATCGATCGACCATAGATGCCATATTTATAGTGAGGCAAATAATGGAAAAAGCTAAAGAATTTAACAAACTTGCGTATATGTGTTTCGTCGACATGACTCAAGCCTTCGGTAAAGTGCAATTAACAGATATTATAAAATTATTACAGGAAAAGCAGACAAACCAGAAGCTAATAAAATCATACATGACATTAACACAGAATGTAGAACAAATATAAAAGTGGGACATCTACTGAGCAAGGAAGTAAAAAATAAACGCCGGCATAAGACAAGGCGATTCACTTAGTCCCTTTATCATCAATCTCGTCGTGGACAGAATAGTGGAGAATCTTCCAAAAACTAGAGGATAGAAAATGGGCAACAGACACTTCTTCACAATCTGCTACGCCGATGATACAGTCCTCATCTTCGATCCTGAGGAGAACCTTCAGAAGATCTTTTATGCCTTCAATTTGGAAGCGAGAAAACTAAACATGATAATCAACACAACCAAGACAAAATGTATGGTAGCTTCAAAAGAATTATTAAGATCCAAGCTGGAGATCCAAGGAAGTATTATTGAACAGTTTAATAATTTTAAATACCTGGGAATAATGATAACAAGCTACGGAGACTGAAACAGGGAAGTAAAGTAACAGTCTGTGAAGGCATCACTAATAGCAGGTTGTTTGACGGATATAATATAGAAAAATAAATACCTCACAGTGGAAAGTAAAATAAGAATATACAAGACAACAGTGAGACCGATCCTCACTAGAAGAAAACAATGGAATAAATACGTAGATCGGATAGACGACAACAGACTGGTAAAAAGGGCCAAACTCAATAAACCCTGTGGTAGAGGAACTAGGGGCAGACCTCCGAAAAGGTGGAAGGAATGTGGACGTCCATATCGGAAGAGGCCTAATGGGGATAAAACAGGCAGTAAGCCTACTTATATGACACACCATATAAGAGAGAAAATAAAAAAAATAGCGAATTAATTTTCACTTTCTTGCTAAAGGAAAAAATTGTAATCGTGAAAAAAATCACAATCCAAGATTTTTGCTTTTCTTTAGGTTTTAGGATTTCTAGATCACGAAAAACATAGTTATTCATTTACGTCGGTCTGTTGGCACGATAACTCTCGAACAAAATGAGATATCAATTTGATGAAGCTTATAGTTTTTGAGCGATATCGCTTAAGTTAAAAGGGATGAAAGGAGCGGGAAGTCGATAAATTTTGTATGGTATAGTAATATGGTAATGTTTTATGTTTTTTTTTGTCGTGAAAATAAACAAATATTTTGCATAAATATTTATAGTAAAACAGAAAAGGGGTGAAAGGGATGGAGGAGGGAACTAGCGAGGTTGTTTCGTATATATAGTGTTATATGCTCTTTTCAAGGTTTGAGGAATTCAAAAATTAGACTATTTTGTCATTATTTTCAATTTGGTGAAGTTGATGAAAGGGATGGGAGAACGGTAAATATTGTATAGATTCAATAGCATTTTGAGAATGTTTGCAGGTTTTCTAGTTGATGCAACTGACAAATTTTAAGCATATTATTTATAGTAAAATACAAAATGAGTCAATGGGGTGAGGTAGGGACTTAGAGGGGTTGTTTCATATATATCGTACTATAGCCCTTTTCACGCTTCTTGAATTGTACGAATATGAAAATAGGGTTATTTTTCGTTACTATCAATTTTAATGGGGAAAGGACTGGGAGAATCTTGTATACTTTCAATAGTTCTTTGGGTATGAGAATGAACTAATTTTAAGCATAATCATTTACAGTAAAACAGATATGGTCCCAAAGGGGTTGAAAAGAAGAGTGACTTCGTGTTTGTCTTATTATAGGTCTTTTTTGGAGTTCTTTCAGTCAAGGAAACGGAATATTACATTTTGGGGGTGGGGGTTATAGTATCTTTTCAATAGTATTAAGACAATTTTTCCTGGTTTTTGATTGGGATATTGGGAAAAGGGATAAAGTAGAGAACCAAAAGGGTAATTGCTATTTCATGCTCTTGTTTCTCTGCTGTCGCTCGAAGCTTCGAGGAGAGCAGCAGCAAGATCACAGTATCGAGTAGCAGCAGCAGCAAGAGCACTTGAAAATGCCAAATGAGATTTTGGCGAAACGTCGTGCAAATTCATCGATAGACGAATGGATTGAACCCCAAAATTTTAATGTATTACATTCCACCATCCGTGAAAACCTCTATTTTTATATATCTATATATATATATATATATATGTATGTCACCATCAGCCTGTATCTGTCCATTTCTGGATCTTCATATCACGGCTCGTCAGTCTGGCTAGGATTGACAACAGCGGCTTTCAAGCCGTGTTGACGAGCCGTGATATGGTGAAACGTCTCTCGGGACGGATTTGACGAATAAGAGAACAGTGGGTAAACTGCTGAAATATGGGCCTTGTTCGTTTTCAGTTATTTTACATTAACCACATATGCCTGAGGAGATTCCATCGAATAGCGCTGCCTGCTTTTAAATGTTGATTGTAACAACCACTCTTTTGGTTTGAAAGCTGCTATATCAGCTTTCGATGGAGTATTAGGTATGCGTACTTAGGAAAATTCATTGTATTCTACCATCGTGTTCCGTAACTACATGGATAAGTACCCGTAAATTATGTTCTCTGGTTTGTCAATCGCAGCCCGACTGACGAACCGTGATAGGGAGAAACGCGTCTCGGAATGGATTTGACAAATAATAGAACAGTGGATAAACTGCTGAAATTTGGGTGTTGTCCATTTTCAGTTATCATATATCAACCATAATTTTTTAACTTGCAACTTCATAATAAATAATCTTAAATATCGCAAAAATAGTAGTCTAGCCAGACGTCACAAAAAGGTTTATTTTTATTTAGACATTAAGAGGTTTTTCTTAGCATACCTGACAATATTGTTTATCTTTATAGCCCACATTTGAGATGTACGCATGTATCTCGTTGGCAGAGAACATACTATACATATATTTGTTTTTTAATATATATTTTTTTTTTAATAATTTAAACAAGGGAAATTTCTACTTTTTTACTAATATTTCACCATAAATTGAATTATATTAAGTTATTCTTGAGTGTGAGATAGTGAAATTAAGTATTTATTTTTGCAAGGGAAACACTAGGTAAATCAAATTATCAATTTTTTTATTACGGTTTATTGATAAACTTAACGTTCTATATTTCTAAACAGAACACGTGTTTTAAGTTCAGTCGCACTTAGTTTTTTCTTCACGTTGTTCTGAAGCTAGCTTGAACCCACAAAAAATCTGTCTATAAATAAATTTATATAGATTATCCATTACTTCCCTCGCAAACATGAAGTTATAAAATAATCTCACTTTAAAGAAAAATCGGGTGAGATATTATTATCCAGAAAAGTTCAGCAAAGCAAGGGCTTTCCAACTGAAACCTGCCATTAACATAGGATAGGACTAAAAAAAAGTATAATTTTCAGATTCCTCGATTCCAAAAACATAGAAAACGACATATTACACGATATATACGAACAATCCCCTAACCCTCCACATACCTTTTACTCCTTATGTTTTTAACTTAAAATAAAAATGTTCCTCTATTATCCCAACTAAAAATGAGAATTAGGGCCAATCAACCACGGGAAAAAAAAACATCCTCTTGCCTCGAATTTCTAAAAGCAGGCCCTACCAAACCTGTTTTTTATCAACCGTGCGTCGCCTATCATACCAACAACATGGCTACCAGCGCGGTCGCGGGTTGTATTTACATCTGGATTTCAAGGAGAATCTTTTTGTAACGTGTTCCTAAACACATTATTAATAATTTTCCAATAATTATTCGTTTGATGTCATAATTGAAAATAATTGTAAAAAACATGTCAAGAGGAAGTTTTTCTTGTGCGGTTAGTCCTTGTAAAAATATATGTGGTATCTCCGAAGGCATTAGTTTTTTTTTAGATTTCCCAAAGATCCTAAAAGATAATTTATTCATAATTCTTTATTTCTATTGTGCAATATGTTATATAAGGATTATGATAATTGTGTTTTCATATTAGAGATACATTTTATTTATAAAACAATTGATATTTTATTATTAAGTATTGGTTTATATTATTCTACATATACTTTTTTTTGAATTCAGGGCAGAATTTCTGCCAGAGTTAAATTATCTGCTAAAATTCGCTAACCAAACTTTCAAAATTCAATCTGGGCATGCAAAAGTAGTAATTCCCCAGCACGATTGAATTTGGATTTATTTTTTTTATATAAGTACTATATAGGAACGAAAATAATTATTTGTATGAAAATTATTATAGAGTATAATGAGTTTAGTTCATTTTGAAGTTCACAAGAAAGACGATCTCATCTTAAAATGATAATTTTAAGTATTTTCAATCTCTCCTGATTACTGGGATTCGTTGAAATATAATGAGCATGATTTATATTATACGAGGTGTGCAGCGATATTCTCAAAATGAATATCCCCCCCGTACAATATCTGTAACAGTTGAGAGATATAAATTTAACAATAAGGTATTTAAATGAATAACGTGCAAAAAGCGTTGAAGACAAATGTTTCTAAAAAAAAACTTTTCTCGTTTTTTTCCTTCCCTTCAATCAGCAAAATTCATTTTTATTATATCGACTAGGATTTTTCTTGAATTTCGAAAACTCGCGGTCATCATACCAGCAATATGGCGACAGGTCATGTGATCATTACAAACTCGAACCTCTTGAAATCAAAGGTGCCAAGTCAGACTATCGCTACTGTATTTTTTGTTTACGGTGGTGATATTTTAAACACTTCCATCCGATTTCACAATCAGTGACAGGGTGGTTGAGATTTTTCACAAAAAAAGAACCATTTCATACAATAAAACTGTGCTTGCTTTCTAAATTAAAAAAAAGCCTCTTTTTAACACTTTTCTACATCCAAGGGGAGGGACGAGGGCACAGAGGTCCCCCTGCCTCTGGTTAAGTTGTTTTCATATGTGGTTTACTTCTTTCTTTACAGGGTGTTCTCGAAATTGTTTTTTTTTTATATGGTAATACTTCTCCTTAGAATAAATCACCTCTCAAAATATCACAATACGGCCTTTTGAAGTTTAGAAAAGTTCTAAATTTCGAAAAGCCTAGCACATTAATAGGTCTTTATTTGCTCTAACTGCAGCTATTGGAATGCTAAGGTTAAAACAACTCTTATTTAGAATTCATTTACTTTTTTTACTTCTCTCGCTGAAAAGAAGAATCGTTTTCGTAAAAAAATTACACTTCAAGATTTCTTCACGTGCCAGAGTCAACAGATTAGGGAAAGCAAGTTTCCCATTTGCGTCAATCTGTTAGTCTATTGCTCTGCTGGCATGATAACTTTAGAACGAAATGAGAAATCCAACTAAATTTAATACACACATAGGAAAATTGTAAATTATCAGTTTTACCCCTTTTTCTTACTTTATTTTGTTTTAATTATATAGTTTAGCATTGTATGTAATTTTGAAATAAAAATTTATTTATTTATTTGCAGTAGTTGAAGTAAGAATAGAAACTATAATTTTTATGCGATATTGCTTGACAGGAAAGCTCTAAAAGGGTCTAAATTTTGGTTAAGGTAATGAACAAATCTTAAGTAAAACTTGTAGCCAAATATATAAGGGAGTAAATGATTAGAGGATTAGTTTTTCAAATCTATCGTCTTATATGTCCTTGCTTGGGTTCTTGGAGGAGAGGAATGTTTCCAATCTTAACAGAATTACTATGCAACGGAGTATGATTATAGAGAGACCTCAAACAAATATTGATTTTACAACTTATGAAAGTAATGAGTAACTAACTATACTAATTTTTCAATAGAATTTCTTTCACCACAACAGAAATTCTATTGCCCAGAACTGAACTATGTACAATAAGATCTTTTTAAACATTTTCTCTGGTATCAAACTACCTACAATGTTTGTTTTCAACACGTAGGCTGAAAAGTTTTTGGTCTCGCTATTTAAAATACATTTTTTTTTGCCAAATTCGACTTTATTCTTCAATATAGTCTCTTTCATGAGGAATACAATCAGTCCAACGCTTTTCTAACATTTCTATGCCTTTCTTGTAGAAGGTTTTGTCTTTGCCTTCAAAATAGGCCTCAGTGTCGATGATAACTTCGTCAATGGAGCCAAATCTCTCTTCTTCGAGCATTTTTTTTTGAGGTCTGCGAATATATAATAGTCGCTGGGGGCCAAATCTGGAGAATACGCTGGATGAGGAAGCAATTCGAACTTCAACTCATGCAATTTTGCCATTGTAACCTATAGATTGTGACACGGTGCATTATCTTGATGAAATAGCCCTTTTTTCGTGTTCATTTGGGGCAGTTTCGTTGCGATTTCTGCCTTCAAACGCACCAATAACTTTCTATAATATTCGTTATTGATGGTTTTTTTCCCTTCTCAGCATAGTCGATGGAAATTATTTAATGCGAATCCCAAAATACAGAGGCCAAAACCTTCCCAGCCGTCGTTGTGTCTTTGGCCGGTCCAGGCTGCTTTTACCCGGCTGCTGTCTACTCTGACTGCCGGGATATAGTGGTGAATCCATGTTTTCGATCGCAATCCATTGTTACATATCGCGTAAAAAAAATCCTTTTTATTGTGCTTAAACGAGTCCAAACAGCGCTTAGAATCATCAACACGTTGTTGTGAGCAAATGCGGTACCCATTTCGAACAGAGCTTTCTCATGCCCAAATATTCATGCACAATATGTTCTTTTAATATCTTTAGAGTGTCAGCTGTCTCACGCAATTTCACTGTACGGTCATACAAAACAATTTTGTAACCACCTCATTTGGGCGTCCAGAGCGTTCAGCATTATTTGTGTTTGTACGACCGCGTTTAAATTCAGTATACCAGTAAATGATGAGTGATTTTCCAAGGGTGAGAGTCTCCGTAACACTTATCAAGCTATTGCTTTGCTTGAACGGTATTTATTCTTATCAAAAAATCACAACACACGAAATTCGATTTTTTCCATTGTTTTGAAAATATTAAAAGTAGCGTCACTAAAATCACTGTAACTTATAAACTAATCGTCGAAATGGCATGAAATTTTGACACGTATCTTTTGAAGGTTGGTACTTCCTAAAAATCACAGGAATTTTTGAAAGGGGCGATATCTATGTGTCAGACCAAAAACTTTACAGCCTACGTGTTACTTCCCTTTCTAAAGGAGAGGATCGTAGTCATGAAAAAAATGCTGAGATTCTCGCATTTCTTTACGTTTCAAGATCCCAAATCACGAATACCACGAATTGAGATATCGATTTCAAATTGTGTACACACATAATACTCGCAATAGGAAAAGAACCCACAGTTTTTATCATTTCTAGAGAAGGGGGTAGAAGGGGTGAGTATCGATAAATTTTGAATAGTTTCAATAGTTGGATAATGAACACATTTTGAGAATAATTATTTATAATGAAACATATCAGGGGTTAAAGGGGTTGCTTCATATACATCGTATAACATTCCGTTTCACGCTTCCTGGAGTCACGGAATTTGAAAATTATATTATTTTTTCATTATTTCCAACTTAATAGTTCATCATTGGCGTGACTTTTTATTGTTGCTAATATTACTTACGATATTTTTTCTCTGGAAACTTTACTTTTTGATTTTTTTAAACAGAATATTTATTGGATGTAACAACCAAATATTATGTTGTACTTACCTAATATAGAACCAATTGCCTAGTCCTAATTTTCCTTTACACACTCATCTTTTGCAACCAAATTTTCTCACAAACTAATTTTAAAATCGAGACACAGCAAAAAAGTTATTAACTATATTTTCCACTATCACAATTATTTTTTTTTACTTATTCTTTTCCATGTTACCACCTTCACCACTGCAAAATAGGAACTAATTTAGACTTATCTGAAAAGAAAGAAAAAATTACTTAATAAAACAGTACAAAAGTCCAGAGCAAGGGTTAAAATTTTCTGAATAATTTTGATGTCTGGCCTTAAGTAAATAATGTTACACGAGGCATTTATCATAAGTACAATGTAAAAGTATACGTCTAGCGAATTGATTAGTATTTATCATTTTTTTATAAGTTTGTCGTTAAAGGATATTAAAAATATAAATTTACAGATAAGATCGAAATTTTTGCGGGGTCTACATATACACGCCTAAAATTTGTAAATAACAGAATAATAAGATTTGTGACATGAATATATTTACTTTTATTCTAAGATTGTTTAAGACTGGTAATTTTTTAGGTATATTACAATAATTGTTGTAATCATACAGATAGATATTACGAAAAATTAAAATGAAGGCAACGGTAGCATGTCTAAGAGCAGAGATGGCAAAAAATTTGGTGGACTTCAACTCTAAAAGTGTGTGCACGTATTTTTGGTAGATAGTAACAATGTACACTGGTGAACAAAAAAATCGACTCAAACGATTTTCCTTTATTCAACACCGATCTTTGGATTTAATTTTCAAACAGTGGTATTATTTTTGCTATCATTAGAATGCTGATTTTCTGCTCTTTCCAATAATACTAAGAATATTTAGATTTCCAAAAAGTTTTACTAATTAAAACGGTTTTACTCAATAGAACCGTTTTGGCGCGCTCAGCAACGTACCCGTTGCGCGCTATTCATTCCTATAAAAACACATGCAACTGCATTTTCCTATCATTCCTTTATTGGAACTTGAACCATCAACATCTCTGCTATGCCTGCTCACTTATTACGTCATCGGAAAATGGATACCACCCCGCCAGTCAGCTGTATTCAGAGTCTACAGACGTTACCAAGAGACTGGCGCCTTTACATGGAGACCAGGATCAGGAAGAAGAAGGTGTACTTCGGAGCGAAACGACAGCTTTATTGTCACACAACTCGAAAAAATCGTCACTTGATTGGCGTTGAGATCCAGTAGGAGCTCCGACAAGTTAGTGATCCGGATGTCAGTCATTGGACAGTCAGAAGAAGCTAACCTAACTAATAGATCAGCTAACGGATCCAAATTGACAGCAGCCCCTTGAAGCAATGGCGCTACGTTTTATGTTCTGAATCAAAATATTTCGATACCTCAGAATTTTAATTCTCAGACATAAGAAAGATATTTTCTATTTAAAAGCGGCAAAACCAATAAGATTGTTCATCTGGATTAAAAGAATACTTTGAACGTGTAGATTAGACAATAAAATTTTAATAAATTCATTGCCTAAAATGACATCAGAAATTAACAACTCTGAAAAAACGTAAAATTCCCATCTCCGATTCACTAAAATTTAAACCAGGCTTGGGTAATCCGATTATAACACAGTTGTATTGCTTGTCCGAAATTTATAAACCTGGAAAAAGATGCAACCTGTTCTAACGGCTGTAGTACGAGGCAAAAGAGTTTTACAAATTTATCTTTTCAGTAAAAAAAACTTTAGAATTCATTAACAACATTTAAACCCTATGTAGTATGTTCTTTCTTTCCTAGATTACGAATACTGGCAGTATCTCCAAGAGTTGCTTAAAATGGATGACCTCAAGGAAAAAATATTCATGAATAGTACTTAATCTTAGCCAAACTTGGTGTGGAACAAATTTATTTTCACTGTCACAATAATTTTTTTTATTAAAAAAAAAGATCACAGTTATGGATAACTGCTTATCACCTTTCATGGCCAATGTACTCATGGGTAAGTTTGAAAAGAACTTCAATTAAGGTGAAACATACACCTGGGCCCTTGAAAAGGTATGTTTATTTAAAACAAAAATCTTTAAAATTATTAAGTGAATTATGTAGATAAAGCAAAAGCGCTTGTTTCTTATGATTAGAAATCATGTACGACACAGCATCTTGAAATGGCATTTGTTTTATTTTTAAAGTAATACTGTCATTAAGATTTGTTGTCAAACGTTTGGTGACTTCTAACTGCATATCTTGTCACCAAAGAATGGCGATTATATATTTTTATTGTACTTTAAATTATAGGATTTTTTTTTAAAATATGTTTTAAATGTTAACATTATTTTTATCGGGTTAAATAGACCACTAATGAAAACTATGGCGCCTCCTCGTCTGCAGGAGGACTTCACAAAAAATAATCCAATCTGCGAAAATAAAAATTAATCCTGTAAAATAATGTAGTAGTTAAAAATTACCGAAAGTTTTTTTTCGGTTTTCGGCCCAATCAGAAAATCACCCAAAACACATGAAATACATTCCCTGAGTCCAAACACATAATATTTATTCAATTGTAGCCTAAACGGATATACCCCAATCACCCACAATCCAATCTACAGCTTTGCAGATGACAGTACACTTATCTCTTCATTCACTTTGAACGCTCGGACATCGGCTACTCAGACGAATAACCGCAGATAGCAGGAAGTCGTTCAACTTAATAAAGATCTGGAAGAAATTCTATCTTTGGGTGATAGTAACCAAGTGGAATTAAACGCTACAAAAACCTAGGCGGCAGTTTTTTTCTAAGAAAGTTAACGTTGCTGAATCCGACATAATTATGTCGGGGCATTCCATTCCTCTAGCATCGTCAGACAATTTGTTGGGCGTTAATTTGGGAGCAAATTTGTCTTGGGATAAACATGTTGCAAGCATATCAAAGAGAGCTTCTCGAAAGCTGGGAATATTATTTCGACCCAGAAAGCTTTACATTCTACAACAACTTGTAGTTGATTCTGTACAAAGTTCGAATTCGGAATACTGCTCCCATGTTTGGGGTTCTGCTCCCAAACATGCATCTATTGGATTCTATTCAGAAAAGAGCTGTTCGTCTGAGTGGAGACCCGGTACTGGCCGGCGGCGTTAATTCGTTGGAACGTCGAAGAACAGTTGGCGACTTGAGTCTATTCTACAAGTATTTCCATGGAAAGTATTCGATGGATGCAGCCCGCTTAATTTCTCCCAGAGCGGTGCTTGCTAGAAATACATGTTCACATTCGTTTGAAGTTCAGCTTGTTACTCCTCGTACAACTCTTTTCAAGCAGTCTTTTATATAGAGAACCTCTTCCCTTTGGAATAGTTTGCTCAGGACTGTGTTTCCCACCGATACAAATTACAGCGATTCAAAACCAAGATGAATCGATTTTTTCCGCACACGTGTCGCTCCTGTAGCGCTTTAGGGATTTCCCTGCAGCACGTGTGCTAGATCCATAAAAAAAAAGAAACAAACCTTAGACACCCTATTCTACCTACAGCCTCCTATATCATGTGAAAATCTTCTAGTATTCCTACTTAAAACAAAAAATGCCCCAAAACCCATGGAATATATTACTTTGACCAACAAAAAGATACAACTATAGTGTAAACGAACGTTTCCCCACCCCAATACCCCCCTCCCCCTTATCACTCTAAAATCATGTAAGTAAGTGATTGAAAAAATGATTTAAAATACATGAAATGGGACATTGGGAAAAATAGACAAGAGCTTTGGTATAATTTTAAGGAGGCCTCAATTCAGTAGAGTTCGACATTGGCACAATGGTCCCACTTATGAGCCTCATTGGACTAAAACTCCTTTTTTTCTATCAGATACGCAATTTTTTTTGCAGAATATTACATTAAATAGTAGATTCAGCAGCTAAAAAGCATGTTGGTCCGATGAGGCTCATAAGTGGGACCATTGTCCTAATGTCGAACTCTAGTGGATTGAGGCCTCCTTAAAATCCAACAAAATCTCTTGTTCATTTCTTTCTCAAGCAATGCACTTCATTACTCAGTGTATATCACCACTATACCAAACACTTTATTTTTGCACTCAACGCACGTTTCGTTAACCATGTTAGCTTCATCAGGAGAAATGATCGATTAAAGCTAAACTACAAATCTGCCCTATTTATACTTAGGCTAACAACTGAATTACTCACGCGAAAATAATGGCATAGGCGAGGTCATCAGTTCCGGTCAAGTCTCCAGTAGAGGGGACTATATGGAACAGGCTCTCTGTCTTTATTTAAACTACTTTTAGATTTTATAATTTCCATACTTTCGTATGCGTTCAACAATTTCCAATCAGATACATTTTCAATTAATATCTCCTATCAGATACATATTACAATATGATCAGCTTCAAGGGCATGTTCGACAATGCTAGACTTTTCTGTTCTATTGTATTTTAAATGTGCTAAATGTTTTTTAAATTGTGTTTTAATCGATCTTTTTGTTTGCCCAACTACTTTTTGTCACAAACATTAGAACTAATTTCATAAATTCCATTTTCTCACAATTAGAAATCTTATCATCGGATTTCCTAAGATATTCCTCAGATTTTCTGATGACTTATAAACTAAGGGGAGGCCTACCTTATTAAATACCTTATTGAGTTCCCTGCTATATTTCGGATTATATGGTATAGAGACATACTTGGTCTTATTTTCTCCGCATGTAAAAAAGGTGGAATTTTGAATATTTAACCTAAACTTATGTCTATTTATTAACTTGTTTACTAAGTCATCATCATAACCATTAACTCTAGTTACATTTCTAACACGATTCCCTTCGTTAATGAAGTTTGCTCTATTCAGAGGAAAAGTGACCAAACGATGAACTAAAAAATGTAATGCGGCTAATTTGTGTTGTTTACAATGAAATGAATCATTAAGAATATATCTGTCTGTTACTGTGCCTTTTCTATAGATTTCAGATTCTAATCTATTATTATTTTTAATAATTAAAATATCTAGAAAAGGCAGTTGTTCTTTGTTCTCAATTTCGTAAGTGAATTTAATGGAATCATATGGGCTATTTAATTTGGAAACAAAATCATCTATATTTGCTTTCTTTGTATCAAAAAACGGGCAAACATCATCCACATACTTATACCATACCCTAAGGCAATACTCAAATTCTTGACTGGCTTCGATTTCAAATTTACTCATGAATAAATTGGCTATGAAAGGTGATAGTAATTATCCATAGCTATTCCTTCTTTCTGAACATAAAATTGGCTGTTATATTGAAGATAATTTTGTTCCTAATGATTCATTTCATTGCAAACAACACAAATTACTTTTTTTAGTTCATCGTTTGGTCACTTTTCCTCTGAATAAAGCAAACTTCAGTAATGAAAGAAATCGTGTTAGAAATATAACTAGAGTTAATAGTTATGCCGATGACTTAGTAAATAAGTTAATAAATAGGCATAAGTTCGGGTTAAATATTCAGAATTTCAACTTTTTTACACGCGAAGAAAATAAGACCAAGTATGTCTCTATACCATATAATCCGAAATATAGCAGAGAAGTCAACAAGGTATTTAATAAAGTAGGCCTCACCCTAGTCTATAAATCATCAGACAATCTGAGGATTATCTTAGGAAATTCCGATGATAAAGTTTATAATTGTGAGAAAAATGGAATTTATGAAATTGATTGCGACAAAAAGTGAATGAAAAGATAAGCATACTGTCATCTGCAAAGCTGTGGATCGGATTGTGGGTGATTGGGGTGTATGCGTTTAGACTAGAATTGATTGAATATTATTAGTCTGGACCCAGGGAATATATTTCATGTGTTTTGGGTGATTTTCTGATTGAGCCGAAAACTGAAAAAAACTTTCGGCAATTTTTAACCATTACAACCAATTTTATTAACCCTCCTCCTATAGAGTGTTTCAGACTTTAGTATGCAATTTTCGACCAAAAAATTCATGTTTAATTATTTATAAAAAATTGTCTGTTAGAAAAATGAAAAAAAACCTGTCGACATTTTGTAGAAAAAGTAATTATTAGGATTTAAAAAAAAGTTAAAAAATATTAAAAATTGACAATGTCTGAAAACATGGTTTCGAGAAAAACGCGTTTATAGTTTTGGGCAGATAAAAAGTGAACTTACGGCTAGTCTGCCATTCCAGCTTCGTTCGGTATGCCTTCTACCTCTAGCATCTTGGGGTTATTTATACCTTTCTCTTTTTTTTTTGTTAACTCTTAAATCCGAAACACATCTGCCGAGAGAGGCAGCATTGAGACAGGTAGCGGTCCCAATCCGACGCCAGGTTACATTTAATGCTATATCTTTGTAATGAAATGGAATTTTCTTAAAAAAAATTTTTGATCTCGGCTCAAAACTGTTTAGTCGAAAACTTTGCTTGAAAATAGAATGAATCGTCATTGTTGTACACTTGAGACAATCTTCCATGAATAATTTTAAAACCCATTTCCCTCTTTAATAAGAATAACTATCATTGGGAAATATTCCAAATTGGTTTCATTAATGTTAGGGGAGAAAAAAAAAATAGTAAAAATTTGTAAAACCCAACGAACTCGTACAAAATTTCGTCAAAGTATTTAGAGCAGAGACAATAATTTGACGAGTAAGAAATTTTTTTATATGACGCTATTTTCATGGCGAGGTGGATAACTCCCTCATAGGAATAAAAATTAATATTTTTTATATTCAATTTGATAGAGCTGAAAAGGGGAACGTGCCACGCTGACAGGTTATACAGTCTGTCAAGAACGTGTCCGCGATAATTCGATTTTGGTAGATGCGATTATAGCGATTCAACAAAAAATCGGTAGACGGAACCTTTATCTACGACGCATTTTACTAAAAGTATCAGTCGATTTCGAACTTTCCTCGAAATCACGTAATATTCAAAATAAGTGACTTGTTTGCGCGTCGGAATGAGTCAGTCTTTCTTTGTTCCCATCCAAAGGCCTGAAATGATACATTTTGCGGCCGCTAAATATATTAAAAAGTCGCTGTCGTTTGCGAAGACGTGGGCTAACCATTTTAACGAGACGAGAAATGTCGACGACTTGTCAAAACGTAGCTCGGTAGACCAAGTCACTCAGAAAATCGAAAAACAAATCGTGCCTTTGTTTTCATGGGAACCGAAATTGACACTGCGTCAAGGAGCGGCAAAATTAAAAAAATTGGGTTTGAATGTGTCCCATGAGACCATTCGTCAACATCTTCATGCTTATGATGTCAAATTCCGAAGCACTTTGAAGAAACTTTTGTTGGGCGAAAATCGCGTCGCAAAGCACTTTGACTCAGCTGTCTCGCAAGATTCGAAAAATTTGCAGAGTATGTAGGAAATCTCGTCGCCAGCACACCTGAAAGATGCCAGGCGATTATTGATGCAGGAGATAATTGCGCCGTTGTTGGCACACCAAAGAATACATTGATAACAAAAAATGTTCCCGAAACACATTTTTTCAAGAATACGAGCGGTCACGTTCTTACTTGACAGACTGTAAGAAACAAAAATTTTTGAATAATCAGGTAAAGTAAATATTATAGCATTAATCAACAATGTATTAAAAATGTGCTTTTAATTATTGTCGCACACCAATTTTTATTATCATTTTATAGCACGATTTGGCCATACCAAAGGTAAAGGGGATAAGAATAAAAAAAAGATGGGATATGAGGTAATAAGAATGAAATTTTTTACTACGTATTAGAGCTTAGGAACTCCAGTGCAAAGTCAGATCGGTTGCACCAATAAAACAATACTACAACGCATAACAAGCAGTATGAACTGTCTATGTAAATATTTACGTGGACAATTAATTCGCTCAATCATTGAGAAGAATCCGTCCACAAACGTATTATTAATTTATAGTCTATAAAACAAGCTTCAAAAAATACCCAAATGCATAAATGTCAACATAATATTTATAACGTAAAAAGGAATAAATTAAACCTGATATTTAATACCTAACGAAGCATTAAATCTTGCAAAAAATTTACATACGCGGTTGGGATCCCATTAATGAAATTTACAGGGTGGCTAACCACTAGCGACGGTTTTGTAGATACTGCGGCACCCAAGAATTCACAAGAAATGACGTGTGAATACATTAAACATATAATAATTATTATCTAGTTAATTAAATAGAACTGTAAAAAGGAATTATTTAATAATCTTGACCATAGTAACAATTAGTTTCATTAGTTACTAGTTTTGTAGGACACTGAACTCTCTATTTTCTCGTCCGAAAAGGCGAGAGAAATGCAAGAATTTTTTTTAGATTAAACAGGGGAAGCAGATACTATTATTTTTTGGGAGCGATTTTTTGATAACATACTTTATTATAATTATTATTATTTTTTTTTTTTATATGGGTCTAGCACACGTGCTGCAGGAAAGTCCCTAAAGCGCTCCAGGAGCGGCACGAGTGCGGAAAAAGTGATTCACGTTGTTCTTGAATCGCTGTAAATTGTACTCGGTGGGAAACACAGCGCTGGGCAAATTGTTCCAAAGGGATGACGTTCTCCATATAAAAGATTGCTTGAAAAGCGTTGTACGCGGAGTAACAAGCTGAACCTCATACGGATGCGAAGCACCAGCGCGACGTGTATTTTTAACATGCACCGCTTTGGGAGGAATTAAGCGGGCTACATCCTTCGAACACTTTCCATGAAAATACTTATAGAACAGACTCAAGTCGCCAATCGTTCTTCGATGTTCTAGCGAATCAAGGCCGCCGGTCAATTCCGGGTCCCCAATCAGACGGACCGCTCTTCTCTGAACAGAATCCAACAAATGCAGTGTATGTTTGGGAGCGGAGGTCCAAACGTGGGAGCAGTATTCCATAGTTGGTCGAATTTGGGCTTTGTAAAGAATTAACAGCTGCTGTGGGGTGTAAAGCTTTCTGGTTCTAAATAATATTCCCAACCTTTGAGAAGCTCTCCTTGCTATGCCTGCAACATGTTCATGCCAAGACATATTTGCTCCCAAACTAACGCCCAACAAATTGAGCGACAATGCTAGGGGAATGAAGTGCCCCGACATAACTATGTCGGGTTCAGCAACGTTAACTTTTTTAGAAAAAACTGCCGCTTGGGTTTTTGTAGCGTTAAATTCCACTTGGTTACTGTCACCCCAAGATAGAATTTCTTCCAGGTCTTTGTTAAGTTGAACGACCTCCTGCTGTCTGCGGATATTCGCCTGCCGATGTCCGAGCGTTCAAGGTGAATGAAGAGACAAGCGTACTGTCATCTGCAAAGCTATAGATTGGATTCCCGGTCTTTTCCAGCAGATCGTTAATGTAAATGAGAAAGAGAGTAGGAGACAGTATGGAGCCCTGGGGCACACCGGCGTTGATAGTGACGGTGTTAGAAAGAAATCCGTCGACCGCCACTCGTAAAGAACGCTCTCTGAGGAAACATGAGAGCCACAAACAGAACCTTTCAGATATACCATAAGAGCGTAACTTAGCCAACAGTCCATCGTGCCAAACACGGTCGAATGCCTTGGATATGTCAAGAGCAACCGCTCGAGAGTCTCCAAAGTGTTCAATTGCGTTGTTCCAAACATGTGTTACATAAGTCAGAAGATCTCCTGTTGATCTATGTTTACGAAAACCATATTGGTGATCGCTAATAATATTGAATCGTTCAAGATATTTTAGAAGATGCTCATTGATAACCTTTTCCATGACTTTCGATATTATTGAAAGCAGTGCAACTGGTCGGTAGTTATTTGGCAAGGTCTTCTTACCTTTTTTAGGTATCGGCTGAACCGTGGCACATTTCCAGCAGGACGGAAATATTCCCTTTCTGTAGGATAGGTTAAAAAGTCTACAGAAAACTGGTGTTAGTTCCCTTGCACAGTTTTTGAGAACTATGGCAGGTATTCCGTCAGCGCCAGAAGCCTTCTTGGTGTCTAGCTTCATTAAAATACGCTTTATGATGCGCTGTCTGAAGACAACATCGGGCATCCTTGACTGCAATATAGGAATAGTAGGTGGTGTTTTTCCTTGGAAATCGACAGTAGAATGTGAAGCAAAGAGTTCAGCCAACAAGTTCGCTCTCTCCACAGGTGTGGTTGCAATGGAGTTATCTGGCCGTGTGAGTGGTGGTATGGTGGATTTGGTAAAATTTTGACTAACTGCCTTAGCGACTGCCCAAAAGGACCTGGAATTGTTGGGACAAGCGAGAAGTTTGTTTCTAATTCGTTGATTGTGTGCCTCCTTGGTTTCGTCGATAATTCCCTTGCATCTGTTCCGGGCATGAACAAAGATGTTACGATTTACGGTGTTAGGATTTTCACGCCATTGTCGGTAGGCAATATGTTTAGAAGCAACAGCTTCTTTGCATTTTCGGTCGAACCAAGGCTTGCCCTTGGAGGAACATTTCTTCGAAAAAGGGATGTAAGGTTCCATACCAGCCAAAATAACATCGGAGACCTCCCTGGCGCAGTCAGATGGGTTATCGGATCGAAAACAAATATCCATCCAAGGGAAGGTTCGAAAGTATTCCATGAGATCTTCCCATTTAGCAGATTTGTAGTGCCAAATCTTGCGCTGCCTAGGCGCCTCTCTGTCACTGATTGGCAGGATACTCGATGTCGAAAGCAGTTTATGGTCGGAAGAACCTAACGGCGGATTTACGGTGACCGTGTAAATCTCCGGATTGGTGGTTAAAAACAGATCAAGAAGACTGGCGAACTCCCCGTCTCGATCAGGGATCCGTGTTGGTTCGTCAATAAGCTGAGTTAAGCCATAACTGATTGAGAATGATTCAGCTTCACGACCTTGTTCGTCGGTAGTATTTGAAGATTTAAGCCAGTTGATATTGTGGACATTAAAGTCGCCCAGGATGGCAATTTCGGCACTTGGATAGTTACTTTGTAAGTGATCGATGGTGTCTGCAAGAGAAGCGAAAAGTGTTCGAAAATTGGTATCACTTGGTGGTCGATACAGGATACAGATGAACCTTGTGGTTTGTTGAGTCGTTATTTTTAACCACATAACATCAAAGTTTGGGGGCTCCAGAGCTTCTTCTCGTTGGCAAGAGAGGTCGCTTCTGACAAAAAGACAGATTCCAAAGTTACGCCTAAATCGGGAATAGAAGTCGTACTCAGGATAAAGATAGTTGACCGTGCTGGTCGATGGACTGACCTTGGTTTCACATAGAGCGAGTACATGAGGTTTATTTGATTGCAGGTGTTGATGCACTGAATTTATGTTCGAGTTTATACCTCGTATGTTGCAAAAATCTATCTTAAAATTATGATGTCTGCAAGTCGACGCCTCCGAACCAGCCCCCACCCGGAGATCCGAACGGGGGGCCATTCTGCCTCCGGAACTTCTTGCATCCAGGCGCCTCATCCTGCTCTTTGGTCCCACAGTAGTTAATGTGGAATTTTCTTGTTCTGTCACATGTTTATCTTTGCCTTCTTTGGCTTTGATCCAGGGGGTGTTATTATTGGGTAGTTTGGGTTCTGACCAGATACTTTTCCAATGATCTGTGAGTTCTTGTTTGTTTGGTGGTTCGGTCACTGCTGTCTGTTTGCTGTGCATAGTTTTCCGGTAGAACTGTGTTTGGCTTCTTCGGAAGAGGTTGTTGGTATCTTTTCTCTCGTTTGGTTCTTTGTATCTACGGAGTCTTGCGGCATATACGGATAATTTTTGTTTCAGAGTATCCAGGATTTCTGGCAGTGTTCTGTTGGGAGACCCGTACTTAATCTTGGTTATACTCTGTGTGACTCGTTTGGACACGTTCCCGTTGATAAGTTGGGTAAGGTGTCCTAGATATCTCCTGATGTTGTTGATTTTGTTTTCTATTCTTATTTGCCGTTTGAATTTTGGTTTTGTGCTGTTAAGATTTCTTTGTCGTTGCGGGAGTTTTTGATTAAATACTTCGTCAGTTGCGTTTGGGATTGATGGTGGTGGGTCTAGGCGGCGAGTGATTCCCTTCTTAGTGGTTTCTTTGTCAGGACTTGTGCTTTTATCAAAGCAACGCATGATGTGTTCGTTTGTTCCTGTAGTATAACTCATGCGTTGCCTTGATTTTCCCGCCTTGGTGGGTGTCGGCTTACTCGCCGTCACAACACTTTTGGCAGGTCCAATATATATATATATATATATATATATATATATATATATATATATATATATATATATATATATATATATATATATATATATGTATATATATATATATATATATATATATATATATATATATATATATATATAGATTTGATTTCTTGAACCTTAAGGTAAATAAATCTTTTTGATATATCTTGGGTTTTGGTTCATCAAATGAATATATATATATATATATATATATATATATATATATATATATATTGTGCCCTGATGAAGGTCTCAACCTAGTTCCCCAACTAGTTTCATAACTTAGGATTTTGTTAGATACGGCAACTTTTGCTTTCTCTCTCTTTATTTGTTATATATATATATATATATATATATATATATATATATATATATATATATGTATATATATATATATATATATATATATATATATATATATATATATATATATATATATATATATATATATACGTTAACATAAAGGAATAATCGAAGACAAAGATCAACAATTGACTATATTGGAACTAACACATAGATCCACTCTCTACAATTAATAAAGTTAGAATTATGCTAATGAAGTGAGCAACTACAGCTTACTATTAGGGAAAATTGAAATTAAAATTGACATCAAAAGGAAAATAACACTAGCTCAATTTATATAAAAAAATTAACAGTCACTTGGGAACAGGAAAGCAGTTATATCAAGACCAGTTAAAAGAAAAAGCTTTTGAAAGCCTAAGAGAAAGAGGGATATTAAAAAAGCACCACTTGAAGCACTAAAATAAGTAACATAAACAAATAAAACCACAGACCTTATAAAATACTATGGGTCTACAAAGAAATGAAAGATTAATGCAAAAGAAAAGAGTCTATAACACTACAACATTATCAGACAAATTAAAAACGAGTACTGAAAGACTTTTGCGAAAAGAATAGAAAATTACTTTTATAGGTTTTAACAAAAGATATGGCTTTTAATCAGAAGTTAAAGAAAAGTGGCTTATGACCTAATAATTAGTTCTAATTACATAAAAAGAAAACATGGTTGAAATATTTGTCAGGCCTCTTCAAGAAAGAAGCGAAAAAAAACCAAAATATAATAATAAGCGATAACTTCTCACAAACAAAAAGATGTGGAAATCGCACTTTAAAAACTTAAGGCCAAAATGAATTGCTCAAATATAACGAGTGTAGTAGAGGATTCAGTAACAAATCTGTATCTAAAATAATATTTCAGACGAATAGAGAACTAGTACTATAATTTTACTGTTAAAAAAAAAAGAAGAAGGAACAAAACCAACGAGCACGTTTCACTGGCAGAGGAACTACAATGATTGAGAATAGGGAGATCTTGGAGGGATGCAGTTTTCACCATAAAGCGAACTACAGACACGTCAATAGAATCTAATAGGGAAGCATTTTTATGCTTCATTGTCTCAGAAAGAGCCTTGTATAGAGTACAACTAAAAACGTACCTTTCCTGTTTCAAAGACACAAAAACGATATTATATGTCAAAGAAATCACTAACGGAGCCAATACCGGTAGAAAGCATATTCTACTACGTTTCAAAATAATAATAGATGACAAAATTGGACAAGTTAGTAAACTGAATGGTTATAAAAAGAAAGAAAAATATTATGCCATGCTTGTTGAACTTCCACGACCAGAATTAGACCGATCCTATGTATACAACGAAAACCCGACATAAACCATCGATACAAATAAAATACTTATATGGATATGCATAATAGATAACATGATATAAAGTAAGCGTTACAAAAAGAGAAAGATAGAGTGGAACAAACAAAAACCAAAAAAAATAATAATGAAAATTGTAATCAACAAGTAAGAAGAAAAAGAAATTCTAGTCCCTTTTAATTAACAAACTGAATAAAAAAACATATGTATACCAAGTATTTGTGATTTTTTCTAATGTACATATTGTACATATTGTGACCTGAATATCGAATGACCACCAAATATTTTGAACATCAGCATAAACCAAGCAGGATAAAGAACTCAAGCATCTATGAGGCAGCTCCATAAGCATCCAGAAAAAATCAAATAATTTGCCGCCTATGTGGTTAACAAAATTTTAAACGTATATGGTACGTACTAAGCTATCCTAGTACGTACCATATACGTTTAAAATTTATCAAAAGAAAAATGCTGATGCAAAATAATCCCTTTACCTAAAAGAAGAATCGTCAGGAAAAATAGAAGATATAGAGGACGTAGAATGATAAAAATATGAGCTGCTTTGATTCAGGACTTGAAGAAACTAAAGAAAAAAAGTCACAAGTACTGAGTAAGAAATAGTTCCTAAACCTTCCAGAACATGTAATAAGAATACCAGAAAAGGTAGAGGGTGATGTTTGTGAAAATTTTTAGAAAGTTCAAGAATCGATATCGGAATATTAACTGTTTTTAACTGGCAGTTCGTTTTTAAATCATTAGTACTTGTTAAAACATGTCTCTTCACACATAAAAACCACAAGAACGGATAAACAATGGCTGATTAATTTATTGAAAATGACATTACACCTCTTTTCTTTCTATGAAAAAACTTAGTGGCAAAGTAATTATTGTTATTAAGCTCATTGAAAATGCATTTTGATTGTCATATATCATGCGGACTGATGCTGTATATCATCAAAAACTAGTAGCTTTCT
Organism: Pachyrhynchus sulphureomaculatus; assembly: GCA_019049505.1. Lineage (NCBI taxonomy): Eukaryota > Metazoa > Arthropoda > Insecta > Coleoptera > Curculionidae > Pachyrhynchus > Pachyrhynchus sulphureomaculatus. The sequence goes on along the minus strand of CM032448.1, from coordinate 72,031,107 downwards.
CTTCAGGTCTAATTTGTCATTTTAAAGCCATATCTTCTCCCGTATTGACAGATAACTGAGATACCATATTTAATTTAAGAGTTAAAATATTTTATTGTAGAAAATAATTCTAACTAATAAGCTGAATGATATTGGCGAGGAGTATGGTCTACGTGTTAATATTGGGAAAACCAAAATGATGGTGATTAGTAGACATCCCCAAGGGGATGCATCTCTCTTTATAAAGGATCAATATATTGACAGGGTTACTAAATTCAAATATCTTTTCGGCGACGAACGATGGGATTATGATGGGGTGGTTAAACTGCGAATTGGCAAGATATCTTTCTAAAGTTGAAAAATATGCTACTTCAAAGACAATTGCCACTCGCCCTGCCCCTTCGAGTAATAAAATGTAATGTCTGGCCGGTTCTCTTATGTGGTGTAGAGACATGGTCATTAAAAGTGAAATTATTGAATCGTATCGAAGCTTTCGAGCTATGGATACTGCCACGTTTGCTAAGAATTTCTTGGACAGAACACCTAACCAATAAAGTGCCGATGTGGAGAGGCAACTACTTAATATCATAAACAAAAAAAGGTGTCTTATTTGGGACATATAATAAGAGGTGACCGCTACTCGATTCAAAAACCTATTCTTCCGGGGAAAATGGAGGGTTGATGAAGACCCGGTAGAAAGCAGCACTCGTGGCTCCGGAATATCAGGGACCGGTGTGGAGTTCCGGACGCTGCGTTCATTTTTCGACTAGCAGAGAATAATACCCTCAATATAAACTGAAGAAATGATACAGAGACCCCTACATATGTGAATAGATGAGATAGGAGGAAGAAGAAGAAATTAAAAAGGGACAAAGAGCTTTAATTAAATTTTACGCAAAACTTGACAGACATGCCAAAGAAATATTGAAAACGATAAATGCAATGATTATTTATCGTTTATCACGAACCTGGTTGGGATCAAACCTACTACCTATGAACGTCTTCGTGGCCGAAAATATATTTTTTGTTAGTGACGGTCCTCGATCCATCCAGTCCGACTTCAAATACGTATCCCACTCCAGGACGAGAAGAATTTTTTGTTAGTGACAGTGAGAACGAGAAGAAGACTATCTCCATTATCATTCTTTTCTAGTTCAAGTGATCCTCACCAACAACTTGGACAGTTTGGGTTGGGACTGGTCCTCAATCCAAGTCTGAGTTTAGATATGCATCCCGCCTGAGAGCAGAATCGGAAGGACAATATCTTCATTGTCAGTCTTTACAGCAAAGTCGGCTTTGAGAAATTACTGATGTGTGTAACGTGACAACCTGACATGATATATAGCCTAGCCAGATATACTTAAATTAATAAGGATACTAACCTACCGAACCCGGGACCTTGATTGATAATTATTGTTTGGTAAATCGGTATTTTTGCAGGTTTGCAAATTTAGTACCAAAAATATTCATAAAGGAAACAAGTACAATAATAGACGATAGCGAACAAAAACAATTAGTCTGGTACGGGCACATAGAAAGGATAATAAAACAGCGCATCCCAAAACTAGTTCTAAAATGGACATCTCTAGTAAGAAGAAAAAGGGAAAAGCCGAAAACAACCTGGATTGGTAGAATCCAAAAAGCCATACCGGAGAGAATCTTAAGACCAGGAGTCTGGAGAGATAGAAGAAGTTGGTGACTGGGAACCGCAAGACGGCTATGAAACCGGATATGATGATGACATATCCCTAATAGTAGAATGTGAAGAAATATTGAATACAAACCTCAAGCCTAAAGACCTTAAAGATCTACAGGTCCAAAGTAGTGCACAAAGTATCCTGTCTGAGTTTATTTATTAAGATATCTTCTTATGGAAAAGAATTTTTGCTGCTGAAAATATTAACAACTGTAAAAGTTTCGCTGTTCACAAAAATAACTTTTACTTTATAATCAAAATAATGTTTGGTCATTTTTACACAATTTTTTCAACCAATGTTGAATGATTTTATGACTCATTTTGACTCCGAAACATTAATATATTATCAAGTACAATACACTCACGTGTTAAAAAGAGAGCATGGTGTTTTTTGGGTCCAAACTCTGGTCAAGCAAAAAACCGTTCCCCACTTTCTGAGATATACGATTTGCTGCTTCTCATTATCACTTGTCCCGATCGATGAAGCACGACCTGTCTGCTTCATTTCTTATGAGGATACCAAAAAATGGGTCGATACGTGGATAGTCTCAAAAGATGAGTCGTCCTTTCAACATAGTATCCCTATGTTGCCACAAAGATGGGAGAATATAGTGGCTAGCGATGGAAAATATTTTGAATAATCAATTTGTAACCATCTTTTTACAATACGTATATATATATATATATATATATATATATATATATATATATATATATATATATATATATATATATATAACACGTAGGCTGAAAAGTTTTTGGTCTGATACATAGATGTCATTCTTTTCAAAAAATCTATGTGATTTTGAGGAAGTACCAACCTTTAAACAATATATCTCAAAATTTCATTGATTAGTTTACAAATTACAGTGCTTTTAGTGATGCCACTTCTGATATTTGCAGAACAATGGAAAAAATCGAATTTCGTGGGTTGATTAAACACTAATTTTTGATGGAAAAAAAATACAGTTCAAGCAAAGCATTAGCTTGATAAGTGTTACGGGAACTGTGCCACTGGTAAATCACTCATCATTTACAGGTATGCTGAATTTAAATGCGGTCCTACAGATAGAAATGATGCTGAACGCTCTGGACGCCCTAAGGAGGTGGTTACACCGGAAACCATTAAAAAAATCCACAAAATTGTTTTGGATGACCGTAAAGTGAAATTACGTGAGATAGCTGATACCCTAAAGATATCAAAAGAACGTGTTGGTCATATTTTGAATGAACATTTGGGCATGAGAAAGCTATGTTCGAAATTAGTACCTCGTTTGCTCATAGTGGACCAAAAACAACAACGTGTTGATGATTATGCGCGATGTTTGGACCTGTTTAAGCGCAATAATAAGAATTTTTTCATGCGATATGTGAAAATGGATAAAACATGGATCCACTACTACACACCGGAATCAAATCGGCAGTCAGCTGAGTGGACACCAGCCGGAGAAAGCCGCCCGAAGCGACCAAAGACACAACAGACAACTGGGAAGGTTTCGGCCTCTGTATTTTGGGATGCGCATGGAATAATCTTCATTGACTATGCTGAGAAGGGAAAAACCATCAATAGCGAATACTATATAAAGTTATTGGTGCGTTTGAAGGCAGAAATCGCAAAGAAAGGGCCCAAAATGAACAAGAAAAAAGTGCCCTTTCATCAAGATAATGCACCGTGGCCCCCAGCGACTATTAACTATTCGCAGACCTCAAAAAAATGCTCGCGGGTAAAAGATTTAGTTCCAATATAGAAGTTATAGCCGAAACTGAAGCCTGTTTTGAAGGTAAAGACAAATCCTTCTACAAGAAAGGTATAGAAATGTTAAAAAAGCGTTAGACTGATTGTATCGCTTTTGAAGAAGACTATAATGATGAAAAAAGTCGAATTTAGCAAAAAAAAGAGGCTTTAAGTAGCTAGATTAAAAACTTTTCAGTCTACGTGTCTACGTTGCTGTTGAATCATACCGATTACTTCGAGAAGCTTATGGTGAACATGCTCCATCGCAAGATACGTGTGAACGATAGTTTCGGCTTTTCAAAAGTGGTGACTTCGATGTTGCAGACAAGGAACGTGGAAAACCCCCAAAAAAATACGAAGATGTGGAATTGCAAGCATTGTTGGACGAATATGATTCGCAAACACAAAAACAACTCGCCGAGCAATTGGGCGTTAGTCAACAAGCTGTTTTCAATCGGCTACGAGAGATGAGAAAGATTCAGAACCCTGTTCAACGACAGGCAAATGGAAAAGCGCAAAAACAAGTGTGACATTTTGCTCGCTCGGTACAAAAGGAAGTCGTTTTTGTATCGTATAGTTACAGGGGATGAAAGTGAATTTATTTTGAGAATCCCAAGCGCAAAAATCATGGGTAGACCCAGGCGCACCATCCACATCGACCGCAAGACCGAATCGCTTTGGCAGAAAGACGATGCTCTGTGTTTGGTGGGACCAGAGGGGCGTGGTCTATTATTAGCTGTTAAAACCTGGGGAAACGGTTAATACTAAACGTTACCAACAACAATTGACCGATTTGAACCGTTCGCTGCTTGAAAAAGGCCAGAATACATACATATATATATATATATATATATATATATATATATATATATATATATATATATATATATATATATATGTATATATAAATATATATATATATATATATATATATATATATATATATATATATATATATATATATATATATATATATATATATATATATATATATATATATATATATATATATATATATATATATATAAATATATATATGTATATATAAATATATATATATATATATATATATATATATATATATATATATATATATATATACATAATAAGAAACAAAATATAGATATATCTAAAAAATCACACCAGAACCTTTATCATTTTTAAAACTAGTTCAATTACCGTTAAAAATGTCATAGTCATTGGAGTTTCTTTAAAAATTGGATCACCGGAAATTACTTGGACACTTTAAAATCGTTTTAGTCCTTCTACACAAAATAATTCTATTACATCTACTGTTTTGACTAGGCATAAAAAGGTTTATTTGGCATAAGAAGTCTACTACATTGAAACTTTGAAATCTTTGGCACAGTGACATTATACGACAGCTATCACCACTACATCAAAAGAATATAAACTATATTTATACTAAACCTGGAATTACTAGAGAAACTAGCACTAATTACACCCGGAGTAATAGTTTCGGTTGAGTAACCCGTACAGAGAGCTGTGAATAAGGACGGACGACCTAGTTGTCACAGTTCTCTGTAAGGGTTACTCGACCGGAACTAATGCTCCGGGTCTAATTAGTTCCATTCAAGTAATTACAAGTTTAGTATAAAAAGTCTAGTTTATATTCTTAGATTTAGTCCATCATTGCTCCTGATGCTGCTAAGATGGATAGCGAAACGAGCGTCGAGTGCGAAAATGAAGTGTTTGGTGTAGTGGCGATGACTGTTGTTTAATAACAGGTCTAGATAATCAACTCCTCAATGCAAAAACTGAAATAAACATCATAGACGTATGGTCTCTTCTTTTCTGTAAGTTGTGAAACTAAAAGCTATTTAATAAAATGTATTCAAATCCACGATTCGGGTAAATACCTTTAATTTTAAATGTTAGGTATTTTAGGAATCGTTATGTCCTGTTTTAATCTGACGAATATAGTGTGAATTTCAAATTAAAGAAGCTTATTGAAGTTTTGAACGCACGAAGATACAGAACAGTATTTTAAAAACGTCGTTACAACTTCTACAGTTACGCACAATCTTTCCATTAATATGCTTTACAAAACTTAATTTTTGATCGAAAGAAACACTAGATCCTACAATACATTAGCACCTCTCAATACATTTCGTAAGTTGGAATTTGGATACTGCAACGTCTGCGGTTTCCTAGCATATGTCCTATCTTTACATCTAACTGCGTTAACACAGTTACACACACCTCTGAAATATAATGTAATCATTGTACCGATCAAGAGGAAGAAGATTTTTTAGGTTATCGGCAATAGTAGCTTCCCACAATTAAGATCATTATTAAAAGGAAATACGACAAGGGTCCCAAGTTTGACCTTTGAGGTGCCTCTATCCTAGAATCCAATATGGAATTTTTATGATTAATATCTACTTACATACTGTATCATTTATGATACAAATAGATTTAATATTCGAGTGCCCTAACCTGATCTAACCTGCGATTCTTTTTTAGTGTTTCGTACGGAACCCTAATGGGATGACGGTGTCTGTTTGTCTGTCACACCCGATTTTCTCCGAAACTATTTAACATAGGAAGTTGAAATTTGTCACAAAAACATTGATGGTCCAATCAGAGCCGTGTAGTTTTAAGAGTTGAATTTTGACTTAAGAGGTTAGTTTGGAGGGTGAAATCGAAAGGATGGCCTGGTAAAAAAGGATAGGATAGTAGAGTGTCAAATGAAAGTTTGTGAAAACACGAGTTCAAAAATATGTATGATGGAATGCTTGGGTACACTTTTCTTTATACTATTTTTTTAAAAAATGTACTGATCAAAAAATTTTGAAGAAATTCTGTAGTACTCTATTATAGATCAAGCGAAAATTATCACGAGTTGCATTGTGGAGATTTTTCCTTGTTATACATTTTGTTACAGTACAGTACGCTCGCCGCGTCGTTCCTGTACTGACATAAAAGAATTTTAGTTTACTTGTTTTTAATTAGATAAATATTTAGGTAGTAAATATTTGTTTTATACTTTTATTACTAGATTCCAGATTGGGCTAGATTGATTTATTGGCTATTAGGTAGCTAAGATGCTATAACTATTATACATTAGTGACCAAGAAAAAAGTGAAAATACATGCTGGATCTTAAGATACATACATGTCAGAGATCTAATTAACTTAGCCTAGGTAAAAATTTTATTTTATTTTAAAAGTAATCACTGTACGGATACCAATTGCGCAAGTCCGACTTGATATGTAGTAAAATAAGCCAGTTAATGTATATCAATGGTGTAAAGCTACTTACTTATCTGATTTTACTTTCTTCACTCTGTATTTCTTAAGACGGTGATTTCACGACAGACACTATAAAAGCCAGTCCATAGTAATACATTTCATAAATAAAATAAAAAGAATCGAACAAAACAGAATGCACCGATACATAAGATTAGGTTCGTTAGGTTGTCAGCCAAAAATATAAGCAGATATACAAGTTTTATTTAGCGGGTACAAACTCAACTGCTCAAAGTACAAGCATTATATTTTATGTCATGTTTTGAAACACCGCAACTTGCAACAGGAAGGGACCTCCATTTGCTATTAGTAAACTTAACAAAAGCCTATGATAATGTACGTTTTCGAAAACTATGGCAGAAACTAGAAATAACAACAAGAAATAGTACAGTCATATCGGCTATAAAACAATTATACAAAGAATCAACATCTAGAGTAAAATTTGGGAAAACACTATCACAACCTTTTCCAGTGACAAAAGGACTCGGACAAGGCTGCTTATTACCGCCTACACTTTTCAATATATATTTGAACCATGCCTTACAAAAATGAAGAAATAAGTGTCATGGAATGGGAACTCCTATCACCGACGAGTCAACATCATATACACTACATTTTGCAGATGATCAGATCTTCATAGCACATGATAAGGAAGACCTAGAAGAATACAAAAACTGGGGACTAGAAGAAGTGAATATAAGACCAACCACCTCTGCATTGAAAGACACTAAATGATGGAGAAACTATAAAAGCATGTGAAGAATACTCATACCTTGAAATAAAATTAACGAACATAGGAAAAACCCAAGAGGAAATCGAATGTCGGATAGGTAAAGGAAAAAAGGTAATAAGATGTCTGATGTCTGTTAATATGGAACAGAAGGATCCCCAAAAAGAGAAAAAGGCAGATATATAATACCATATTTAGGATGTAACACTGTATGGATCTGAAGTATGGCCAATTGACCAAAACCAAACTAACAAATTAAAAACTATAGAAATGGATTTTTGGCAAAGAGCAGAGGGCATCTCTCGGTTGGACCGAATCAGAAATGAAAGAGTGCGAGAAATCATGGAGGTAGAGATGGACAGGATTGAAGATATACAACAAAACAACGCCGATCGTACGGGCATATTCAGAGGATGAACAATTATAGAACGCCAAAACAAGTGCTTCAATGGAAACCGGCAGAGCGAAGAAAGAAAGGGAGACCAAAAGTAACATTGCTAAATAGCATCCACAAAACCATATCTGAGAGAAATCTGGTCCCTAATGGCTGGAACAACAGAAATGGCTGAAGGGAACCGTAGGATGTATGAGAACGCTATGAAACGGATATATATATATATATATATATATATATATATATATATATATATATATATATATATATATATATATATATATATAAGAAAGAGGAAGGACAGTAACAGGGCACTGGCAACAAACAATCCTAAGTTTAACTGCTGGGAAACGCCCTTATAAGGAGAAGAGATGAGCAATCAAAGATCTAAAGGCTCTAGTATCTGCTTTTTATTTTTATTATCGAGCTTTCGCTGCCTAATGGTAGCTTCTTCTGGATTCTAAAAATGCAAACCAGGTACAGAAAATAAACTAAAACGTTCGTTTTTTAAAACGTGATTAAATGAATTGTACGACTGAATGTGAAATTACTTACAAAAATTTAGCAGTTAGTTCATCTCTGGTGAAGACAATGAAATTTGCATTTTTGTTGGCCAGGTAGTATGCATGATTACACAAAACATGATTAAAAGACACTTAGAGAGTTACACAAATATTGTAAATAAAAAACTTTGTCAATAAACATTAGTTAAAACACTTTTTTAAAGACAGAAACACAACTGCAAGAAACCATGATGCTGAAATGGTACTCCATTTTAAAATTTTGTGACGTCGAGTTTAGTAACTATTTAGTGATATTTGAGTCCGAAACGGATATTGTTGGTAGTCTATGTCGTCATCAGGTCGACAAAAAAAGCATTAAAGTTAGGGATGTGGTAAATTTTTTTAGGTAGATGCTAATTTTAGATAAATTATTTATTATTAATGATATCTATTTTTTAGTTTTAATTTTATAAAAAAAGGGGGACTTAAATTTGATGAATGTTACTCTTCGACGAGTTATTTATTATTAATTATATTAATTCTTTAATTTTATAATCAAGAGATTCATAGGCTAATTTAAAAATTTGAAATCGAAAATTAATACTGGACGTTATTTATTATTAGTCATATTTAATTTTTTATTATGTAATTTTAACAAGAAAATATAGAAAAGTAACTGGTAATAAATAGCAAAAAAAATGACAGAAAGAGATCAGAAACGTCAACTTTACTAGAAACTAATTTTTTCATAAAGATCGTTCTTTTTTATTGGTTTGGTATAGTTTTGTGTTAGCAAATAAGTATACATGGAGCTCAATCCTTCTATGTCTTTTTTGTGGTTGAGATTATTTTTACAGGTTTTTATGTAACACATTTCCAAGAAACTTCTTCTGAAATAATTAGTCTCAACATCCAGAATGAAGCTGTTGTTATATTGTACTCTGTGATCTGTATTATTTACGTGTAAGCTCAAGCTAGTTGCGTTAGGTTTGTGTTTACTATCACTTTTGTGCAACGCTAATCTCTTAGAGAGCTTTTGTGAAGTTTGTCCAACATAGACCAAACCACATTGGCAGGGAATGCCATAGATTATATTAGATCTTTGTAAAGTATCGGTTTTATCTTTTAAATTGGTATAAAAACAATTCATTCTTTTTATGTTGTAGTTGGCAATTTTAATGTTTGTATTTTTGAAAAGAGAAGACAAGGACTGGGAAAGGCCTTCAATGTATTGTAACTTTCCTACCTTAATATCGACATTAGTGGTGACAGTTGGATTAATTGGAAGGAGGGGTCTTTGAAAATTCTTTCTAATTAGAGCTTTAGGATAGTAATTGTTCAACAAAATGTCTTCCAACAGTTTTACATTTTTTTCTTTAAATAAGGGGTGGCAAATCTTATCTATTCTGTTCTTTAGTCGTCTGATGATGTTCAGTTTCTGTTTCATAGGGTGATAATATATATATATATATATATATATATATATATATATATATATATATATATATATATATATATATATATATATATATATAATATATATATATATATATATATATATATATATATATATATATATATATATATATGTATGTATGTATTGAAACATATATATAACCCAAGAAATGAAAAGCCATAAAGATCTAATGCAAAGAAAAAAATAGAAAAAAGGTTCATTTTAATGCTTTTTCCCATGATGTCCCTCCAAAAAGTCCATTCTGACAGACCTTTAGAATTAGTAGTACTACACGCTATTAAACTTTCACCATCATCAGCCATGCAGTCCATCGTCAGACATAAGCCTCCCCTAAGTACGTCTATCGATTATCAGAGAATCTTGCAATATGACCCTCCCAGCTCTACTTCAACCTGCTTACCCTCTCAGCTACATCAGTTATCTTGGACCTTCCTCGAATTTCTTCATTAGTCAGCTTATCTCTCAACGATAATCCCAACATCCTCTTTTCCATCGCTCGTTGAGTTACTTGTAGTCGATTTATAATTTCTCAATTCAAAGCCCACGTTTTTGTTCCGTATACTGACAACACGTATTGATCAAATGTGTTCGCTTTTAGTGTATTTGGGACACTCGAAAGGAAGACGTTCCGCAATCTGCCAAATGCCGACCAAGCCAATAATATTCTCCTTGTTAAATCCGCTTTCAAGTTTTCTTTGGATATTACTATTGTTTGTTCAAGATCCGTTAAGAATCATCGCGTTTTCAATGTTTCTTTATCACAGTCGTAATTTGTCATGAACAAGGTTTTGGCGATGTTTATCTTCAAACCAATCTTTCTGGACTTATTGTTAAGTTCGTTTAGCATTTCTTCCAATTCTTCATAAGCCAATCGCAAATGACTGAGTTGCTCTCCTCCTATATTTATATCCTTTCTTGTCCATGGACATAAACTTTACATGAATACTAATAATCTTAAGGTTGGTAACCTTATTAAGATATTTTTACTTAAGTATCTTAGTATGAAAAGGATGACAGTTTTAACATACATAGAAAAGTAATATAATTTAACGATTAAAAATGTGAAAAATACAAAAAATATCTTATATGCCAGCAAGTGCAAGGTCCTTGAATTTTACAACTTCCTGTAGTTATTAAGTTGATTTCCATACACATTCACATGCGTGTAAACTTATATTTTTTATACCATTATAAATGGACTCGGATCAGGTTATTAGTTAATTATTCTTTGTTGATGTCACAAGCGGCAAAAACTGCTTTTTTACAAACTCTTTTAAATGCGATAACAATTAGGAACTAGGCTTGCATGACTACAGAATTTTTTCAAAAAAGTAATACTACAAAAATTTTATTTTTTACTTCCCTCGCTAAGTATTGGTATAGTGATCAGATTTCCCTATGAGATTTTTGTCTTTCGATGCATTTCACTGTGTTAAGAAGATCGTTTTCAACTCCTTCAACGTCCAGAGATAGATTGACAAATAAGAGAACAGCGAATTACTGCTGAAATATTGACATTGTTCATTTTCAGTAGTTGATACTAATTTGTATCCCGATATTTTTTGTGTTCCGTACAGAATATTTATAAGATCACTTCGGTGTCTGTCTGTCTGTCATACCCGATTTTCTCAGAAACTATATAATATAGAAAGTTAAAATTTGGCGCTAATATAACAATTAATGGCCTCATCAGAGCCGTATAGTTTTGAAAGTTTTGAATTTGGACTTAAGGGGTTTGTTTTGGGGGGCGAAATCGAAAGTGAAAAAAAAAATTTATCTGGTCATCGACTGGGTGCCAAATGAAAGCTTGTAAAAACACGAGTTCAAATAAATAAATAAATATATATATATATATATATATATATATATATATATATATATATATATATATATATATATATATATATAAAAATATATATATATATATATATATATAAAATATATATTATATATATAATATATATATATATATATATATATATATATATAATCTTATATATATATAACGTAATATAATACTTGCGCACACTTTTCTTTTATAATTTATGTAGTATTTAAAAAAAATCCAAGGTCATCAGTTTTCAGTAAAGATCGGAAAAAAAACTTTGTTGGAAACTCATTTGCGGTGTATTTTGTGAAGTTATTGAGCATTTTATACCTCCATAACAAAAACTTTTATTTTAAAAGCAATCAACGTGCGGAACACTAATTGCGCAAGTCCGACTTACACTTGGCCGGTTATTTTTTGCACAAATCTGCTAAAAATTAAGACTGATACGAAAACCACTTCAGATCGAAACCATAAAAGTGTAAATACAGTAGCTCTATCCTCTTAATAAAGCTATAAATAGATCTGCAACTGAGATCAAGGACATCATCCTCAGTCATTTAAATGCTTTGGGTCAGGTAGATGAGTTTTTTTGTTGATTTATTGCTACAAGATTTATGCACTTACTGCACAGTTAAAAAAGTAAACTTGTAGTGTTTGGCCGCTTAGTCTATCTATGTCAAGTAAATATTAAGACTGGAAAACAACTAAACTATTTACAAATACTTAGTTATTGTCAAAAGGTTGCGTCCTTTTTACTATTTGTCGTATTCTGATTAATAACTAGAAATATGAAACACTTGTAGTATCAACCTACTATCTATTCATCAGTAGCGTAGCCAAGTTACAGGGACAGAGGGCAGATGGATACAAATTGTGTTTCCCTAATAGAAAAAAATCGATAACTGATGACGGATACTCTCAAAGAAAAAACTCTCTTTCAGACAGAAATTCTAAAAAATTTAGATCCTTCCCAGCACACTGAACTCAGAATTAATGTCGGAAGAGGAGGGTTTTTTCATAAAAAGTACTATAAAAGAACTTCAAAATTTTAAAACTTCTCTTAAAAATAGATGACTTGAAGGGGTTTTTCACAAAAAAGAACCCGTCTATATAGTGAAAATTTATAGGCTTCAAAACTTTCCAACCTCTTAAAAATCAGTGATTAAGGGAGAGAAATTTTTCACAAAATACATACAACGGAACTTTGAAATATTGCACAGCTTCTTGTATAAGACAGCCCTGTTCTTAATTAATGATATGTATATATATATATATATATATATATATATATATATATATATATATATATATATATATATATATATATATATATATATATATATATATATATATATATATATATATATATATATACATATATATATATATATATATATATATATATATATATATATATATAAATATTCAAGCTTAATTTTATTGACCGTACGCTTTTACAAATCAGAAGAGGAATTATCGGGTGTCGGTCCGTATGAGAATATGAAACTCAATTATTTCTTACAACAATATATATAAGAGGCTCCCTTGGCCCTCTCTTCGCTGTGCTACTGCTGTCCACCTATTTCTCTATTTGTAACAGTGTTTTTTTCTAAAAGGCAGGGTACAGTTATAGTTTGCAATAGATAAAACAAAGATAGTACGAAAACTTTCATTCCGTATTTAACGGGTCATTCAAGTGATAACATTTTTTGATTTTTAACCAAAAATTCGAGTTAATAGAATAAGCAAAGGAAGGTTGGTAATTTGTGTTCAGGTAAATACTTTCATGCACAGTCTTCAAAGTATATAGCCCTATTAATTTTCTCTAGACTGGTGCATGTTAGTAATACACATCTTTCTAATACATCACAGTTATATAAACAACTTGTTACTGCTCGTACCACCCTCTTCAAGAAATCTTTTCTACGGAGAACCGCACCCCTCTGAAACGAACTACCCATGATGGTGTCTCCTACCGAATACAACCTGTAGCGCTGAAAGACCAACGTAAATCGCTACTTTCGCTTACGCATCTAATCTAATAATGTCTTTTTTTAGTATAAGACACGTATCTCGAAAAATGCAACACCATCTTACAAGATCAAAACTACTACACTCAGCTTACCAGAGATCCTACTTCTACCTTTCAACAAAAAGCTAATCAGTTAGTAACCAAACTTAAGAATCAAGGAAGATTAACAGAGGAGATGGCGAAGTCTCTTATGGTATATAGTCACACCTCACCAAAATTCTGTGGGCTTCCTAAAATCCACAAACCACAGTTGGCAATGAGACCCATTATCTCCTCTCTCAATGCCCCTAACAACAAGTTGTCAACGTTCCTGTCTGAAATTTTAGCCAATGCTTATGTAAAAGAAAATGACTACTATGTAACGGACTCATTTCATTTCACTAATTTTATAACAGGCATGAAGCTCCGTCCTGGCTTCGTACTGATAAGCTTGGATGCTGTCTCTTTATACAGTAATATCCCTTTACAATTAGTCATCAAAAGCATCAGAGAGCACTGGACTGATATTCGCAAATACACGAAATTAACACTCGTCAACTTTCTTGAAATTTTAAACTTTATTTTTCAGTCCACATATTGTAAATTCAATCAACTTTTCTATAAACAAATAATGGGTACTCCAATGGGGGCTACTCTTTCTCCTATCATATCACAATATGTGATGGACGACCTCCTCAAGGAATCCATTCCTAAATTCTCCTTCAACTTACCATCCATAAAAAAATTTGCTGATGATATCATTACCTCGATACTTACAATAAAATGGATGAGATTCTCAGAATCTTTAATAACTTTCATCCCAAACTACAGTTCACCATTGAAGAGGAAACAAACAACAGTGTCCCCTATTTAGACACTCTTCTAGTCAGAAAAGAAGATAACTCCGTCATAGTAGATTGGTTTACCAAACCAACCTACTCAGGAAGATACATTAACTTCCATTCCTCTCATACCACTAAAATCAAAATAAAACATGATATTGGGCTTGAAGTCAAGAATAGAGAGAATCTCTCATCCTTCCCTCAGACTAAAAAAATCTAAATAAACTACGAGACACTCTACGCACCAACTCCTATCCAATCCAATTAATAAATAAATTATTATTTAACTCAACCACACCCCCTGTACAACAAAACAAAAATCTTACACCGGATATTAGTGCTTTCGTCTCTGAAAACCGAATCAAATGTTATTTCTCATTTCCATACAATAAAAGAATTACAGATTGTAAAACAGGACCTAGAATTACAACCAATGAAGTGAGAGCTGCAATCAGGAGATTGAAAAACGGAAAATCAACTGGTCCAGATAATTTCTATGCAGAATTTCTTAAACTTATGAATAATGCAGGAATAGAATGGCTTACTTCATTGTTCAATGATATATACGAATCTGGAAATATTCCTCGAAGCTGGCTAAAGTCTACTTTTATAACTCTACCAAAGAAACTTGGCGCGAAGAAATGCGAGGATTTTAGAATCATTAGTCTCATGAGTCACCTTCTTAAAACTTTTCTTAAGATTATCCACAACAGAATATACAAAAAATGTGAGACCCACATATCCCGTACTCAATTCGGTTTCCGGAATGCGCTGGGTATTCGAGATGCTCTTTTTGCTGTTCAGGTCTTGTTTCAACGCTGTAGAGATGTTAACTGTGACGTGTAGGTTTGCTTCATAGACTACCGGAAAGCTTTCGATAGAGTTAAACATGACAAACTGCTCTCAATACTAAAGTCTATTGACCTCGACGATAAAGACATACGAGTTATAAATAAGATCTACTATAATCAGACAGCTACCATTAAAATAGATGGACAATACACAGAGGATGTTGCAATTCAGCGTGGAGTGCGCCAGGGTTGTATCCTGTCGCCTCTCCTTTTCAATATTTATTCAGAAGAAATTATAAGAACGGCATTGGAGGAGATTCATGAAGGAATTCTGATGAATGGAGAACGTCTAAATAATATAAGACATGCGGATGATACGATTATCTTTGCAGACAGTCTAGAGGGTTTGCAGTCTCTTGTTTCAAGTCTGTTAGAAAAAAGTCAACTCCTTGGTCTCGAGTTTAACATCAAGAAAACCAAATACATGGTTATTAGTAAAAACCAGGTAGCACCCCGAGAATTAGTGGTTGAGCAGCAACCAATAGAAAGAATCAGTGGCTTCACTTATCTAGGCACCACCTTAAACGATCGGTGGGATCACTCAGTCGAAATAAAGCGACGCATCGAGATGGCAAGAACTTCATTCATTAAGATGAACAAAATCTTCAAGAGTCGAGACATACTACTTAATACTAAGGTTCGATTACTTCGATGCTATGTCTTCTCAGTGCTCATGCACGGAGTCGAATCTTGGACCTTGACCGACGCCACCATAAGGAGACTTGAGGCCTTCGAAATGTGGTGTTATCGTCGAATACTGAGAATTCCCTGGATGGACAGAGTAACAAACGTAGAAGTTATAAGAAGAATGGACAAGCAATGTGAAATATCTTTTAGTGTAAAGAGGCGAAAACTTGAATACCTGGGCCACATATTGAGGAACGAACAGAGCTAAGGCCTACAACAACTGATACTCCAGGGAAAGGTGTATGGCAAGAGAGGTCCAGGACGAGGACGACATTCTTGGCTCCAGAATCTGAGAGTGTGGTTTTCCCCTAACAACCACAGACCTTTTTCGTGCGACTGTCAACAAAGTCAGAATAGCTCTTTTGATCGCCAACATCCGAAACGGATAGGCACCTTTAGAAGAAGATACATAAAAGAAATCTCCACAAAAACAACTAAACTTTTCAACCTATTACCTAATTTAAAAATTGCCTTTAAACACAAAAAAACTATCAACAATATTTTCACTTGTCTAAAAGACAAAGATAAAATCACAAAAGTTTCAGAAGTAGTTTACAGCATCCCTTGCTCTCAATGTGAAAAATTCTATATAGGACAAACATCTAGAGTCCTAAAAGACAGACTCACTTCCCACAAAAGTGATTGCAGATTAAAGAAAAACTCTTGTGCGCTTGCCCAGCATAGTAGCCAATTTTCGCATGAATTTAATTTTGCTGAAACCAAAATCCTATGTAAAGAGAGAAATTTCGGCAGGAGAATCTTTAGGGAGATGGTGGAAATCCACGATCAATAAAAAAAACTGACAGTGAAGATCTGAGTTTAATTCTTTCCAATCTATTACAAATAGGCAATCAATATGAAAACTCTTACAATATATCTGACATATTTCTTTGATAATAATCCCACTGATTTTCACTAACTTTTTTACTTTAAAACGATCAAACAAAACGTCAACGTCATTCTACTTTCAAATATAAATTAACCACAACTTAACTAAGAGTAGAAACACACTGTCCTTACCAAAATGACAAGAAAACATAACAAAAAAATCCTTTATAAATTAAAATAACTTTACAACCACACAATTCTTCGTACTATTCTAACAAAATGAAGTAAAATATTTATTTTATGTCCCAGAGATGAGTATGTCGAGTTTTTCTTGTGTTTTTCCTGTTTTTTTCTGATGAATAAGTGTAATAAAGTGCCCCCACAAACAACAATTTTTTAACACACCACTTAGCAGTAAATACTTTAAGGTTACATATAAAATAGGGTTGTTCTTTACTTTTAATCTCAAAAATACTGATAATCTACTGTAATTGTAGCCCTGATGAAGAAAATGAAATATTTTCGAAAGCTTGGCGTAGCTAAAAAGGTGTCCAAAACTTTTTAGTTCTTTTCCAAAGACCGCTTACTCCAAGAACATAATACTGTTATATATATATATATATATATATATATATATATATATATATATATATATATATACATATATACAAAGACTGTTTTTAATTTTCTGCAGAAAACACTGCCGCATCTAGGGAATCCAACCTATTGTCGATAAGTGGTTAAGAACCTTATTAGTTAGTAAGGCCACATTTCCAATTTATTAAAAAGATGTTACGTCTCTGGCTCTCCCTAATTTTCATTTACTTTGCGCGAACAAAATACTTTCCTGTTTAAAATTCTGCCAGAAATACAATCACATAACACATTTCGTTCCGATGTTTAATTGGCATGTAGGCAAGAGATATGATGACCATCTGGCTACTCTTGTTTATAGGATTATTTTGTCAAGTGATCCCTGTTATGGAGTAACTAAGATACAATAATTTGCGTCTCTGGCTGCTCTAAGTCTAGTTAAAGGCACATCTGCCCTCTATCGGGGGCTGCCACAGACCGATAGAGAAATTCTTCAGCGAGCAATTACCCCACGATCGCAACCAGTATTTGCGCTGGCGAGCTTAACGAGAGTCGAATTTTAAACATCTTATTTGCAAGAAGATGTGATGCATGTGAGATTTAAATTTGTCTTAAGTATGTTAAATTCTTGTTGTCTGCCCCAACAATTCCAGATCCTTTTGGTCAGTCGCTAAGGCCATTAGTCAAAATTTCACTAAATCCACTATAGCACCACTAGCCAGATAATACTATTGCAATAACACCAGTTGAGAAAGCTAACTTGCTAGCTGAACTTTTTGCTTCACATTCTACGGTCGATTTCCAAGGAAAGACACCACCAACCATTTTCATAGTGCAGTCAAGGATACCGGATATTGTCTTCAGACAGCGTATCATAAAATGAATTTTAACGAAGCTAGGAACCAAAAAAGCCCCTGGCGCTGACGAAATACCTATTATAGTACTCAAGAAATGCGCGAGAGAATTAATAACAGTTTTCTATAGACTTTTCCACCTATCCTACAAAAAAGAATATTTTCTTCCAGCTGGAAATGCGTTACAATTCAGCCGATACCCAAAAAATACAAAAAGACCTTGCCAAAACAACTACCAACCAGTCGCACTGCTTTCAGTAATATCGAAAGTTATGGAAAAGGCTATCAATTAGCATCGTCCAAAATATCTTGAAGGACTGAATATTATTAGCGGCCAGTGCGGTGTAGAAGGTCCAGGGTTCAATCCCGACAGGTCGGTATACTTTATTTATATCTTTGATTGTGTTAGCCGATACTTGTTGGAAATTCATAATAAAATTATATAAAAAAACACACTATGTTTTAATTTCCAATATATTTAAAGTCACTTGACAATTGTTTCACCATACAATAACAAAGACCTGGAAGAAATTCTATCTTGGGGTGACAGTAACCAAAGTTAACGTTGCTGAACCCGACATAGTTATGTCGGGGCACTCCATTCCCCTAGCATCGTCGCTCAATTTGTTGGGCGTTAGTTTGGGAGCAAATATGTCTTGGCATGAACATGTTGCAGGCATAGCAAGGAGAGCTTCTCAAAAGTTGGGAATATTATTTAGAACCAGAAAGCTTTACACCCCACAGCAACTGTTAATTCTTTACAAAGCCCAAATTCGACCAACTATGGAATACTGCTCCCACGTTTGGGGCTCCGCTCCCAAACATACACTGCATTTGTTGGATTCTGTTCAGAGAAGAGCGGTCCGTCTGATTGGGGACCCGGAATTGACCGGCGGCCTTGATTCGCTGGAACATCGAAGAACGGTTGGCGACTTGAGTCTGTTCTACAAGTATTTTCATGGAAAGTGTTCGAAGGATGTAGCCCGCTTAATTCCTCCCAAAGCGGTGCATGTTAGAAATACACGTCGCGCTGGTGCTTCGCATCCGTATGAGGTTCAGCTTGTTACTCCGCGTACAACGCTTTTCAAGCAATCTTTTATATGGAGAACGTCATCCCTTTGGAATAATTTGCCCAGCGCTGTGTTTCCCACCGAGTACAATTTACAGCGATTCAAGAACAACGTGAATCGCTTTTTCCGCACTCGTGTCGCTCCTGGAGCGCTTTAGAGACTTCCCTGCAGCACGTGTGCTAGACACATAAAAAAAAAAAAAAAAAAAAAAAACAATGGCTTCTTCAGAAGTATATGTACTTCTGAAGAAGCCATTGTATGGTGAAACAATTGTCAAGTGACTTTAAATATATTGGAAATTAAAACATAGTGTTATTTTTATATAATTTTACTTTATTTATTAATATATTTAAGTATATTTGGCCTGGCCACGCACTACCGCATTGTCTAAAAAGGTGCTGTGAAATACAAAAATGCATGTTTCGGCACTTGGACAACGTTGACTAGTATTACGACATTCCCACAGGTAACTTGAGGATATGAAAAAAAGGGTAAAATCCTTTCTCAGGCAGGGAGGTGAACAATAAAAATAACCGGTCAAGTGCAAGTTGAACTTGCGCAATTAGTTTTCGGTACGTTGATTGCTTTTAAAATAAAAAAATTTGTTACGGAGTTATAAAATGATCAGTGACTTCACAAAACAAACCCCAAATGAGTTTTCAACAAAGTTTGTTTCCAATCTTTACTGAAAACTGATGACCTTGAAATTTTTGGTTTTTTTTATATACCAGATAAATTATTAAAGGTAATTCACTCGTGATAATTTTCGTTCAATCTACACCCCGTGAAGAATATTCCAGAATTTTTTCAAAATTTTTTGATAAATACTTTTCGAGATAAGGTGGGTGGACAGCGATTTTTACCGATTTTTTAAAAATAACACAAAGAAAAGTGCGCGTAAGTATTACATTATATATATATATATATATATATATATATATATATATATATATATATATATATATATATATATATATATATATATATTTTACTCGTGTTTTCACAAGCTTTCATTTGACACCACACTCGATGACCTAGAAAAAAATTCTTTTTTCACTTCCGATTTCATCCCCCAAAACTAACCCCTTAAGTTAAAATTTAACTTTCAAAACTACATGGCTCTGATCAGGCCATCAATTTTTATATTATTACCAAATTTCAACTTTCTATGACAAATAATTTCGGAGAAAATCGGGTGTGACAGACAGACAGACGGGCAGACGGACAGACGGACAGACACCGAAGTCATCTTATAAGTGTTCCGTATGGAACACAAAAAATCAATATGGCTTTCGTAAACAAAGATCAACTTATGTAACACATGTTTAGAACAACGCAATTGAGCATTTTGGAGAATCTCCGACTGGTTGCACTTGATATATCTAAGGCATTCGGCGGTGTTTGGCATGACGGATTGTTGGCTAAGCGATGATCCTGTTTATGGCTCTCATCTTTCCTCAAAGAACGTTCTTTATGAGTGGCAGTAGAGGGATTTCTTTCCACACCACTATCAACGTCGGTTTGCTCCAAGATTCTAAACTGTTTCCTACTCTCTTTCTTATTTACATTAACAATCTGCTAGAAAGGACCAGGACTCTAATCTACAGCTTCGCGGATGACAGTACGCTTATTTCTTCATTTGCTTTGCACGGTCGAACATCGGCTACTCGTGCAAAGTCGTTCAATTTAACAAAGACTTGGAAGAAATTCTATCTTGGGGTGACAGTAACCAAGTAGAATTTAACGCTACACAAGCCCATGCGGCAGTTTTTTTCAAAAAGAGTTAACGTTGCTGAACTCGACGTAGTTATGTCGGGGCACTCCATTCTTTTAACATCGTCACTCAATTTGCTGGGCATTCATTTGGGAGCAAATATATCTTGGCATGCACATGTTGCAAGCAAAACAAAAAGAGCGTCTTAAAAGCTGAGAATATTATTTCGAACTAGAAACAACTGTTAATTCTGAATAAAGCTCAAATTCGACCAGTGATGAAATCCTGCTGCCATGTTTCTGGCTCTACTCCCAAACATACACTGCATTTTGTTGGATTCTATTCAGAAGAGAACTGTTCGTCTGATTGAAGAACCAGAACAAGCCAGCAACCTTTATTCCTTGGAACATCGAAGAACCGTTGAAGACGTGAGTCTGTTCTACAATTATTTTATGGAAAGGGCTCCCGCTTAATTTCGTTCAAAGCGGTGCATACTAAGAATACACGTTGAGCTAAAATTTTACATTCGAAGGAAGTTTAGCTTGTCACTCATCTTACAACCCTTTTTAAGCAGTCTTTTACGTGGAGCATCTCATCCCTTTGGAATGATTTGCTCATAACTGTATTTCCCACCGAAAACAATTGACAGCGATTCGAGACTGACGTGAATCGCATTTTCTGCACACGCGTCGCTCTTATAGGGCTTTCGAAATTTCCCTGCGGCACGGTTTTATATATAAAAGATTACTTACTGATGTTAACTGAAATTTAAAAGAATAATAAAATTACATTTTAATTAGTGGATCGGGTAAATCCCCCTCCGCAACCTGTTTTTTTGTTTATTGTAGACATAGAGAGATATTATTTTTAAAGTATTTCAACGTAACTTTAGTTTTAACCACACCTATTAAATTTTAAAAACGTAATTTTTCTATACCAAGGTTAAATAATGTAAACTACATTTTAAATATAATTTTAGGTCATTCTTTGCTGAGAAAATTTAACAACAATAACAACAGTGATAATTAAATAAGAATAAAAAGTTAAATGTTAATAGCACTTTAATAACATAATGTCTATAAATGCTTCCTTCCCTGTTAAATAGTACTATGGATGATTCAACTGCTTTCATCTAGGTAACATCTTATCCTAAGTAAGCATATCACTTTTGGAAGAAGTAGTAAAGCTTGATGTATGGACTCTATATAAGTTTATTTCCCGTTTCAGTATTCCTTACGAAACACTTATGAGTTCACTTCGGTATCTGTCTGTCTGTCCGATCGTCTGCTCGTCTGTCACATCCGATTTTCTCCGAAACTATTTGACAAAGAAAATTGAAATTTGGCACAAATATAGAAATTGATGGCCCAATGGTAGCCCTGTAGTTTTAAAAGTTAAATTTTGACTTAAGGGGTTAGTTTTGAGGGGTGAAATGGAAAATGAAAAAAAATTACCAGGTCATCGAATGGGGTGTCAAATGAAAGCTTGTGAAAACACGAGTGGAAAAATATTTATGATGTAATAATACTTGCGCACACTTTCTTTGTATTATTTTGAAAAAATGGCCCAAAATTGACGTCCACCTCTCTATCTCAAAAAGTACTGATCAAAAAATTTTGAAAAATATTCTCCATAAAGTGTAGATTGAGCGAAAATTATCAGTGCATTATGTTTGATAATTTATCTGGTATATAAAAAATATAATGTTCCTGCCGTGTTTTGTTTCCTTGATTATACAAAGGCCTTTGACACAGTACAGTGGAATCACCTATGGAAAATTCTTTAAGAAATGGGGACACCAGACCACCTAGTCTTCTTAATCCACAAATTATATAGCAACAACATCGCTTATCTTAGAGCTAAGAAAAATCTGTCTAAGCCATTCCAAGTCGGAAAGGGGGTGAGGCAGGGTTGTATCATGTCTCCACTACTCTTCAATATATATGGTGAATGGATGGAAGAGTGGAATGGAGGATTATCAGTAGGAGGCAAAAAGTTTCAGAACTTAAGATACGTTGATGATACTATGGCTAGCTCCGAGGAAGAAATGGTTCCACTGCTGCATCGAATCAAAGGGAGGCTGCGAAAAAGAAATTAAAAGCAAAGTCTGGAAAGATCAAAGAATAAATAAAATGACTAAAAAAAAGGCTTGTCAATTCACTAATATTCCCTATAGCCACGTATGGAGCCGAAACATGGACTATTAATGCAGTATGCCTTAGAAGAATAGGGGCTTTCGCAACTACATGCTACAGACGGATGCTCAGAATTTTATGGACAGTTTCATAGGACAAATGCGTCTGTTCTGAGCGATCTTAACATCCAAAATAGTGACCGGCTGTTACCATTGATTCAAAGAAAAATAGCATCATTTTTTGGTTAGATAATAAGTAGAGATGGCATGAAAAAGTTGCTGATCCAGGAGAAGGTCGACGGTAGAAGAAAAAGCGGTAGATCTCCCCACAGATACATCAATCAGATCATATCTACGATGCGCTTGGAGTTACTGGAGATGATGAGAAGTGTCGAAGATAAAGAAGCCTGGAGGGCTGTTGCAAATTCTATGTAACAACGCAATAGAGGTCACGACGCTCGGAGCCGAGCAACGATGCGAGATACATAAAAAAACAATTTTTTCAAGGTCATTAGTTTTCAACGAAGATCGAAAACAAGCTTTGTTGAAAACTTATTTGGGATGTATTTTGTAAAGCTACTAATAATTTTGTATCTCCACAACAAAAATTTTTATTTCAAAAGAAATCACCGTACGGAACACTAATAAAGCAAGTCCGACTTGCCATTGGCTGTTTTTTTACTTCCCTTGCTATAGAGAGAAGTATTGTATAAGTGAAAACATAACCATCCAAGATTTTGCATTTATTTACGTTTCATGGTCCCTAGATCATGAAAATATAGTCCTCTATTTCTGTGGTGGTAATGAACAAATGTTAAGCATAATTTTTTCTCAAACATATAAGAGATGATGGAAAATATTAGAAGTGTTGCTCGTCTATATCATGTACGTTCTTTTCAGAGATTTTAGTGCCTAGAAATCTTAAAATTGGTTTATTATTTTTAATTATTTATAGTCAAACAGATAGGGGGTTAATGAAATAAGCGAGTGGTTAGAGAGGCTGCTTCATATATAGCGTGTTATACGGTTGTTTATGTGTTTTTCGAGTGTTAGTTTTTCAATATTTTAAATTTTAATAGAAATAATATGTAGAAGGAATTTTTATGTTTCAGTGGTCAATATGTCTAAAGCCCTTCTTTTTTTCATTATCACAACCAAGAACTAAGACTAGTTCTCAGATGTTGCAGATACACAAAATTCATCGTCCTCCACCCCTGTTACTTCCTTTCAAAGCTAGATCGCTCAAAAGTCATAGACTCCATTCCTACTTCAGTTATTATGCTTATCCTAAATTTAAAATTGTTAACGCATTTTGAAGGCAAATTATCGTACCAAGACATTAAGAGACCGACATACAGTCAGAGAAATAGACATACCAAGGGAAACAGACTATGTTGTCTATGATCTAGGCACCTTAAAACGTGAAGGAATGCAAAATCTTGGATGGTATTTTTTAAGAATAAAAAACTTCTGTTTAGCAATGGAAGTAAAAAATTACGCCCATAATTCACAGGCCTACGATAAAAAAGTTTTTCGAATACTCTCACAAGAAACATAGATTTTGACCTGCCCATTCCCAATATAAGCTCTGTTTTAACGAATCACGTCATGATTTTTTTCTTCATATATACATGTAGATATTGTTTTTAAAATAACTCTATTAAAAATATTAAATATTTTTATCAGTTTTAAAGCATTAAATTCATGTTTACTTTGTGAAAAATGCATATTTTGCTTACTTCGGAATTAGGTTAGGTTATCAAGATAAACAGTGGGTTCCACATAAAGTATGCCGGTTTTGTGTTGAACTATTAAGACAGTAGACTTATAGGAAATCAGAATCATTGTCATTTAGTATTTCTATGTTGTGGCGGGAACAAACAAATCATAATGATGATTGTTACTTTTGTTTGAGCAATGTGACAGGACGTAATTCCAAAAACCGCGCAAAAATCGTATATCGCGATGTTCCATTTATAATAAAGCCAATTGCACATTGGCCTGAATTACCCATACCTGTTTCTACTAAGAATGAGGGCACCGATACGCCCTTATCACAAACGTCAGAAATCAACAATCATTCAAGTAGTGCTGAAACTTTCAACCCCATGAATGAGCCCCGACCTTTAAAATAGAAAAAATTGAATGACTTGGTAAGTGATCTTGGATTACCCAAAGATGCAGTGGAACTTCTCGGTTCTCGTTTAAAGGAAAACAATTTGTTAGATCCTGATACAAAATTTTATTGGTATCGAAACAGAGAAGAAAAATTCGTACGGTATTTCAAGAAAGAGGAAAATTTGTTTTTTTGTTGTGATATTGACGGTTTAGTACGTAAATTTGACGTTGAATATAACATACAAGAATAGCACAGCTTGAAAGCTGTTCTTTTACACATTGGCAATAAATTTGCATCAGTACCTATAGTATCTTCCTTCTATCTTAAAGAAACTTACGCTAACTTAAAAAATGTTTTGGAGAAAATAAAATACAAAGAATACAAATGGCTAATTTGTGGTGACTTAAAAATCATACGCATGCTTCTTGGTCAACAGCAAGGCTATCCAAAATCCCCATGTTATATTTGTGAGTGGGATAATAAGGCAAAGAATTTACATTAAGAAAAATCAGATTGGCAGATTAAAAAAAAATTAGAAGTTGGAGTAAAAAATTTCATTAATCTGAACTTGATACATCCCGAGAAAGTATTGCTTCCACCACTTCACGATAAATTTGGTGTAATCAAACAGTTTGTAAAGGCATTACCAGAAGATGGACATACTTTCAAGTATTTCTGTTCATGTTTTCCTAGTTTGTCTGATGCAGAGTTAAAGGAGGACATATTCACAGGACCTAACATCAGAAAACTAATCAAGGATGCAGACTTTGAGAAGGTCATGACAAACTCAGAAAAAAATACTGTACTGACTTAGCCGTTACTTGATGGAGTTCCATAATAACTAGGAATAAAAATTTAAACAACTGTTTAAGATCACCACTTGCCTTTATTATATTATTGCTGACAATTGTTATTTTTTTTTTCTTTTTTTTTTATGGGTCTAGCACACGTGCTGCAGGGAAGTCCCTAAAGCACTCCAGGTGTGCGAAAGACACATTGTGTCTACTTCTGGAGCATGATGTAAATTAACTAACGAAGTATATTTCAGAATATATAATTTACCCAGTTACAAGTACTAAATTCATTAGCAATATTTACCTTAATACCTAGAACAAGTTCAATAAAGGAGACTCTCCCCCATCTAATTGGTCGTTGAGTAATAAACCGGAGGATTTTTTCTGTTTAATTTCTACCTGTTCTAAACAATTCAGTAATTTCCCTTTCTTTCCATTATGCAAAATTCTGAAATCTTCATTAAGCGTATGATTTTCATCTGTTAAATGTTTAGCGTCATGAGATCTGTTATTTTGCATTCTTTAGCTTTGTTTATGTTACTTTATTCTTTATAAAAAGATCTACCAGTTTGTCCTATATAGGTTTTATGGCAAGTGCTACAGCATAATTCGTAAACCCCCGTTTTATTTTCTTTTTTTGTCTTACTTTTATTATTTTTAATATGTCGGGCTAATGTGTTATTTGTATCGAAAGCAATGTTTACATGATTTTTATGGAAAAAATTTTGAATTTGAATGAATATGAAACTTATCTTTGTTTAGTTGTTTATACGGGTACACCAGTCCTATTGCTTTTTTAAATTGTTTTTTCATTAAAATATTATCTACACACATCCTATACCCACTGTTAATACTAATTTTATAAAATTTAATGGTATGAAAAAAATGGATGTGCCTTCAATACTAGAAAAGGGACACATACAACATATACCTTAAGATAATTCATACAGAATTAACATGGAGACTATCTAATATAGAATTCGATATTTTTGACAAAAGTACGAGACTTAAAATAGATGAAATAGTAGACAATAAATATATCAAGCAACTTTCCAAACTGAATGGGTTACTTAATAAATATAACGTCAATAACAGATTACACACACATAAAGTACTCAGACCATGTTTTCTACAACAACAACTTTGTCAATCTAACAGATGTTAACTTTAAAAATCAAGAAATTCAGTTATTAGAAAAAGGTTTCCAGTATAATTTACCAGTTAAAGATTGTACTAAAACTAGAAAAATATTTAGGTGCAGGATGTGAATTAGCCTGTAGTAGTAATTCACTAGATGTTACGAACAAACATATAATTGCTAAAATGTTACGCACAGAAAAGTTTGAATTTTTCCCAGGTAAATTCCATAATGAACATAAGATTGCTAACCAAATAGAAAACAAAAGTAATGAACATAACATAATTTTTAAGAGAGCGGATAAAGGAAAAACTGTAATAGCAATAAAAAAACAAATCTACATTGAAAAAACAATAGATTTCCTAAAACCAGATGTATTCAAATCCATCAACTTCGTTCCAACAATAACTTTCCAAAAATTAATTAAAGATGTGCTAAAAGACATAAGCATTTTCACAGAGAATGAAAAATTCAGACTCGTCTCGATGAACCCTCAAGTTTCAAAACTATATTCTTTTATTACATTACGTGAAAATAACTCACCAATTCGTCCAGTAGTTTCATACATAACAGGTCCAGCTTTTTCATTATCAAATAAATTGATTCAGGATTTGACAAAATATTGTATATTTACACCTAAATATAGTATTAAAAATAGTAATGAATTGATAGCAAAAATTCATCCGTTAATTATACCAAGTAGCTCCAGATTTACATCGTTTGTTGTACAAAATCTTTTTCCTAGTATACCACCATCAGACGCTATAATTTTAGTTTAAAGATTACTCAATAAAAATAATGTTAACCCAATAATTAAACAAGAACTATTAGACATCTTAACATTGTGTTTAGACCAGAATTATTTCGAATTTAACGATAAGATTTATACAAGTAAGAAAGGTTTAATAATGCGAAACCCTCTTAGTCCAATTTTATCTGAAATTTTCATGGACCATTTAGAAGAACAAATCAGTAATTGTCATCTTTTTAAAAATTTCTTTTATTGGTGGCGGTATGTAGATGACATATTGACATGCTTTACCGATATAGATCGACAATTAAAACTATTTCTAGATAATATTAACCAACTTCATAATAATAT
Organism: Pachyrhynchus sulphureomaculatus; assembly: GCA_019049505.1. Taxonomy (NCBI): domain Eukaryota; kingdom Metazoa; phylum Arthropoda; class Insecta; order Coleoptera; family Curculionidae; genus Pachyrhynchus; species Pachyrhynchus sulphureomaculatus. The sequence goes on along the minus strand of CM032448.1, from coordinate 72,002,752 downwards.
TACTTTTACAACAGAAATAGAAACAAATAAATCGATTAATTTCCTAGATTTAAAAATATCAAACAAAATGAATAAACATGATTTTGAAATCTTCCATAAACGCTAATTCTAACCATCCGTTCACACATAAAATCTCAGCTTATAATAATTTCATTCATAGAATAATAAATACACCATTAACGGAAGAAAATTTTCGAAAAGAATTAACTATTATAAAACAAATTAGTATAAACAGTGAGTACAGGAATGATGAAAAAACAATTTAAAAAAGCGATAGGACTGGTGTACCCGTATAAATAACTAAACAAAGATAAGTTTCATACACTCACTTATACCGGTAAATTGACTAATAAAATTCAAAATTTTTTCCATAAAAATCATGTAAACATTGCTTTCCGTACAAATAACACATTAGCTCGACGTATTAAAAATAATAAAAGTAAAACAAAAAAAGAAAATAAAACGTGGGTTTACAAATTATGCTGTGGCATTTGCAATAAAACCTGTATAGGACAAACAGGTAGATTTTTTTTTAAAAGAGTAAAGGAACATAAACAAAGCTATAGAATGAAAAATAACAGATCTCATTACGCTAAACATTTAACAGATGAAAATCATACGCTCAATGAAGATTTTAAAATTTTGCGAAATGGAAAGAAAGGGAAATAACCGAATGGTTTAGAACAGGTAGAAATTAACCAAAAAAAAATCCTCGGGTTTATTACACAACGATCAATTAGATGGGGGAGGGTCCCCTTTATTAAACTTGTTAAAGGTATTAAGGTAAATATTGCTAATGAATTTACTACTTGTAACTAGGTAAATTATATATTCTGTAACGTACTTTGTTAGTTAATTTACATCGTGCTCCAGAAGACACAGTGTGTCGAAACAATTGTCAGCAATAATATAATAAACATAAGTGGTGATCTTAAACAGTTGTTTAAATTTTTATTCCTAGTCAGAAAAAAATGCCTTTTATTCTTTTATAAATGATGTTTCCAAATTTTTAGCCAACAGAAAAGAACCTAATTAGAAAAATATTGCTCAAGAAATGTTAACAACTATAAAAACTTAGGGTGTAATGTGAGTCTGAAAGTTCACTTTTTGAATTCGCACATCGATCATTTCCCAAAAAATCTATGAGATTACAGTGGGGAATAAGGCGAACGGTTTCATTAAGATAGAAAAGGGATGGAAAGGAAATATCCAGGCCGTTGGGACGTCAGTATGATGGCGGACTATTATTGGATGATCCACAGAGATGAAGATAAAGTTCATAAACGGAAACCAACGAAACGAAGCTTTTTCTCAAAAAAACAGCCATATCATTGATTCTTCATATTTTGTATTTGTTTGTGTTTTATTTTAATTTCAATTGAATAATTAAAACTAGATAATATTATTTCATTTAACCTGTAGTTTTCACCTATTTTCATTTAAATACCATGTCATCTGAATCTGCTAAATGTAACGTGGTGTTAACGAATATCGTTTTATATTACGTTCAGGAGTACTATTACGAATATGTTATTTACACTTCAGTAAAAATTTATTTCGCAGACCTGTGAATTAATCTTAAATAAATAATTTGCCACTTGATTTAAGGTTCATGTAACTAACATACTTACTATTAGAAATAAAAGTAACAGACGCGTTGATCCCTGCATTAAAAAATATACATATTTTTTTCCAATTCCAATTATCTTATTTATAGATCATTAAAGAGAATAAAAGTAACATCTGTCAGCCTGATATGAAATAAAATTTCAATAGCACACTATATTATGTGATCCTATCTGCCTCGGAGCTAAACTTATAAGAACCAAGAAAATTGCCATGACAAATGTTTTCAGTGCTGATTTTGCCGAGACAGACTTGCCTAATTAACCTTAGAATTAATAAATATATTACTTTTTTACCGTAATTATAATAAAAAAAAACTTATTAATTTCTCAGGGTTGTATTGGCATCGATGATGTTTTTCATAAATAAACTGAATTTGTTTTTAGTAAAACATATAGCGGGTTTACAAATAGACTATTCAAGTAAATATTATTTATAATAATTAAATATATTTATTAATGTACAATATAATGTACAGGGTGAGTCAACGATAGAGTAAAGTTCATTATCTTATTTGTTTCGGGAATGACGAAAAAATGTTAAATACAATAGTTTTAGGGGATGTTAAGGTGTACAGTTTAAAATGATTTTTGAGTATATAGGGTACTTCAACAAAGTGTAGCCGATATAACATATGTTTTTTTTTAAATGGAACATACCATTTTTTAATTTATTTTTAAATTTTGCGTAAAATTTTATAACTTTTTTATTAATAATGTTATATACCTAAACCTAGTAGTTTTTCTAATATTTCAATTTTTTTAAAAAAATACTAGTTTTCAGTTTTGTAAAAAATTCCCAGTAGCGCCATTGTTTCTGAAGGTGGAATATTCATAATTGGTACGAGCGTTCTATAGAGATAAAAAAAAGATATATGTAAAAAAGTTTGAGTTAGATGCTACAAGGTATTCAAAATAAATTTATGCATTTCGACTATTTTAAATTGAAAAAGCAAATTTTTTAAACGGCGCACCCTGTATATTATTATTTTTTCTGATAGATTTTACAAAACACATTATAGAAGATTATAGATCACCTGGCCAGAGTACAAATGTATGAATTTAAAAAAACAAATAAATCGGATAAGTGGTTCTCGAGTGATAAGCGCACTAACGGACAGTCAGATAGACAGAGAGACGTTGCATTTTATATATATTGTAGAAGATTATGGATGGTTTAGGCAGCGGATTGCAAGAGAACGCGCTAGCGGCAAACTTTTTTCCGACTTCCTCGTTACTGCTTATTCCTTATGTTACCTAACGTAATAAAATATAGCCTATAACCTGGCCAGAGAACATATGTATTTATTATCAGAAAAGCTTGTAAACCGGATAAGTGGTTCTCGATTGATAAGTGCACTAATGGACAGATATACAGACAGACAGACCAGACAGAAGGAGAGACGTTGCATTTTATATATATTATAGAAGATTATAAATAATCTGGCCAGGGAACAAATGTATGAATTTAAAAAAAAATGTAAATCGGATAAGTGATTCTTAAGTCATAAGCGCACCAATGAACAGACAGACAGAGAGACGTTGCATTTTATATATATATATATATATATATATATATATATATATATATATATATATATATATATATATATTCTTTACTACACGATATTGTTTCATATTTAATGGTTTAGGCGTGGATTGCAAGAGAACACGCTAGCGGCAACTTTTTTTCCGACTTAATTCACTGCTTATTCCTTATGTTACCTATCGTAATAAAATATAGCCTATAACTTGGCTAGAGAACATATGTATGTTTTAAAAAAAAGTACGTCAATCGAATATGCGATAAGCGCACTAACGGACAGACAGACAGAGAGACGTTGCAGTTTATATATACCATAGATTTAGTATTTGAGAAACTTGGTTAAAATGTATTTTAAATTGCAAAATGACTTAAAAATTAATTTCTCAGGTGACGCATCACTCAACTTTTAATTATTTTATTTGATTTTTTTTTCGCGAAAAGCGATCTTTAAAAGAATTAAATTAAATTAATAGGCCAATAAGCTGATGCCATTTATTTTCTTGGCTTCGTTGGGACTTTGGAATCTTTGGCACAATGATGCTACACAACAGTTATATCACCTCTATACCAAACACTTTATTTTTGCGCTGCATGAGCATTTCGCATCATCAGGAGCGATGATTGGCAACACTTTAATCAATCATCGCTCCTGATAATGCTAACAAGGTTAACAAAATGCGCGTTGAGTGCAAAAATAAATATTTAGTGTAGTGGTAATAACTGTTGTGTTGTGTTATATTGGTAGGTATAAAAATTTCTTTGTCAGAAGGTAAATATTCAGAAACCATAAAATACCAGACCCGTATTATGACTCTATTTTTTTTGAATTTTTATTTATGCATGAAATATTTAGCTAGAAATTCTATTACAATTACATAAATCAAAAACGACGATTAGATGATTGCTTTTATTAAAAATGATACGGTCTGGACATCTATCACTTGCATTTTTAGTACTTATGTGATATCATTAAAACGATAAACCAAATGGCAGACGCAATCGCATCAGAACTTTTTTTCACATTTGATGTGCAGTTTTTGAAAGCTGCAGCGGTATTCAAGCTCAATCTATGAGTTTTTAGATTAGTGCATACCTAAATACAAATATATGATTAGGAAGAACGATCAATCGGATTAATGAAGAATTTCTGACAGAAAACTTTCGAATGGCATGACAGACAGACCAATAAAAACCGAAGTGATCCCATAAATGTTCCGTACGGAACAGTAAAAAGCAGTACAAACTGAATTAATTAATTATAATTCAATAATGGTTTAATTTAGATTTATGCGAATATGTACTAAACTTTGTCCGTGACTAGTTTGGGTAGATGCGTCTTGGCTAGCCACGGATAAAAAGTAATTCAGGTTAGTTTAATTAATTCTGCCTTAAACTACAATTAAATTAATTATTTCTGTAATTTATTAATCAATTTAATTTAAACCTACCTTAAGTAACCCTAAACAATTAATGAAATAATAATTTAGCTACTTTAAATTCGTTCAAATAAGTTAAAATTAAAGTAATTAATTTATTAATTCAATTAAAGTTGAACTTAAACTTGCCTAAACTAACTTAAATGAATCTCCCTATTAGAATTGTTAACCTGTCTTTGGGGCAATTTACTACACACAATTTAAAATTTGATCAGTTGAACTTTTTTCACCATATTTGCTGTAAAAAGTGTATACCTTACATTTTTCAAGGACCTGATCAAATCAAACTATATCAACTTAATATTGTTGATCATTTATCAAAAATTATCAGTTCGAACATATACAAATAAACAAACCAAAATCATTGGTAGTGAAAAAGATGAAAGGATATATCTTTCAGATACAGCGATTCAAGAACGTGAATCGCTTTTTCCACACACGTGTCGCTCCTGTTGCGCTTTAGGGACCTCCCTGCAGCACGTGTGCTGGACCCATAAAAAAAAGATGATAATTTATTTTATTTAAACTTACTGTTGCTAAAAGAACAATTCTTTGCAAAGCATGAATCAAATGATGCTATTTCACTCTTTAAAGAATCTATTAGTACTTTGAAATCTGCGTCGTAGCAAAAAGAAGGACCAGGGGGCGTATGCCCCCCTATCGATGTTAAAAATAGCACCTCTTGGAAACATGTATTTTTTGTAAAACATTTCTACCCTCCGGTCATCCATTTTTAGTTTATTGTTTTGGGAGGGGTTTAAACTTTTAGAGTTCCAATACATGAGGGTCTGTTTTTTCCACCAAGGAGTTTCGCTTCCCGGATGTCGTTTACCGCCTCCCTGTCTGTCGATTGGTGCCCCTTCTATAAACAACTCCGCCGTTGCTGTTCCTCTTTTTCTTTTAAAAAAACGTCCTTTGTATCCATATCCCGCGACCCCTTGAACCTGGCTCCCCAACTGGTTGCCAGTAACTAGTTATGATGAAATAATCATTTTTCTTCAACTTGTTTGCTGTTCGTTTTTCAGCATTTTTCAAGGACCTGATCAAATCAAACCAAAAATCAACTTAATATTGCTGATCATTTAGCAAAAATTATCAATTCGAACATTAATAATTCACAAATAAAAAACACCAAGATCATTGGTGGTAAAAAGAGGTATCTTTCAGATGGTAATTTATTTTATTTAAACTTACTGTTACTAATGGACCAATTTTTTGCAAAGTATTTAATCAAATGCCATTTCACTCTTTAAAGAATTTATGAGTACTTTAAAATCTGCGTCGTAGCAAAGGGAAGGGTCAAGGTGTATATGCCCCCTTATCGATATAGAAGATAACGCCCTTTGGGAAGATATCTTTTATGTTTCTGTATTTCTACCTTCCGTTCATCCATTTTTAGTTCACTGTATAGGGAGGGGTCTAATCTTTTAAAGTTTCAATACAGGAGGGTTTTTTTTTTCACCAAGAAGTTTCGCTTTCCGGATGTCGTTTGCCCTCTCCCCTTCTATAAGCAACTCCTCCCTTGATGTTCTTTTTTCCTTAAAGAAACTCCCTTTGTAACCATATCCCGTGACCCCTCGAGCCTGGCTCCGCCACTGGCTGCCAGTAGCTAATAATGTTAAAATAATCATTAATTTTTAGTGTTCCGTACGGAACACTTATAAGATCACTTCGGTGTCTGTCTATCCGTCCGTCTGTCTGTCTGTCTGTCTGTCCGTCTGTCACACCCGATTTTCTCCGAAACTATTTGTCATAGAAAGTTGAAATTTGGTAATAATATAGGAATTGATGGCCTCATCAGAGCCATGTAGTTTTGAAAGTTAAATTTTGACTTAAGGGGTTAGTTTTGGGGGGTGAAATCGGAAGTGAAAAAAAAAATTTTACAAGGTAATCGAATGTGGTGTCAAATGAAAGCTTGTGAAAACACGAGTAAAAAATATATATATAATGTAATACTTGCGGGCACTTTTCTTTGTATTATTTTTAAAAAATCGTGAAAAATCGCTGTCCACCCGCCTTATCTCGAAAAGTACTTATCAAAAAATTTTGAAAAAATTCTGGAATATTCTCCACAGGGTGTAGATTGAACGAAAATTATCACGAGTGCATTACCTGTAATAGTTTATCTGGTATATAAAAAAAAAACAGAAATTTCAAGGTCATCAATTTTCAGTAAAGATTGGAAATAAACTTTGTTGAAAACTCATTTGGGGTGTGTTTTGTGAAGTCACTGATCATTTTATACTTCCGTTACAACATTTTTTATTTAAAAAGCAATCAACGTACGGAACACTAATTGCGCAAGTTCAACTTGCACTTGACCGGTTATTTTAAATAAAAATAAAAGACGTTAAAAGTTATGCAAAATAATGAGAAATTTAACCTTGCAAGACGTTTTTTAAACAATCTTTTGATGCTCAAAGAAAAAGACATTATTCATTTTAACATTCATTCCTATATTACAAGTTATCAACATACTTATTATTCTGCGAAAGACTGAATATAATTATTTTATTTACCACAAAATTATAAAACGTAAAAAATAAAGACAATACGATGGTATACATTTTCATACGTAGTAATCAGACTAGTATTGATAGGTCATATTAAGGTCATTAAATAATAAAAAAAAAACGTAGATTTGGGGGCTCGTGTAATAATTTATCGTAAACAACTTTTTTAACATTTAATTTATGATGAATTGTTTATAAAAAAAAATAATTTATGTAAATGGTGATGTTACTCCAGCCTTATTATATTTTGAATTTTCCCTTGAATCATGATTTATTGAGAGAATTATGTTAAATATAAACCGAATGTCTAATAAACAATATTGTTTATACCGGTTGGTCAATTAACATTATATTAATAAATTCACGAATTCTAAGATAAAAGTACCCAGGTTAACAAATTTTAAAGCTGTTTGTTTCCAAAAAAAAAAAAACAAAAACGCATATACGAAGTAACACAGATTTTAGTGCAATCCTTTTTCAAAATTATTTTTACTCCACTAAAGTTATTCGTTTTTACCCTTTTAGTGTTTTTTAGGCGGTAATTTTACCGGTAAAGATTTCGATAACTTACCGGTAAAATTAGAGTCAAAATTACCTAGAGCCTAAAATAAAAAAAATTCCAAACAATCAAACAATAAAATATATAGCTTACTTAAAGTCAAGGTAAAAAGAAAGACAAAGGAAAAATTTGCTTGTAAAAAAATATCATTATCCTCGCAAAATGGAAGTCTGAAAAAACACTCTCATTTCATAACGGCAAGACTTTATCATAAAACTTAGGATAACGCCAATATATTTTATAGGATTACGCTTAAATTACAACGAAATAGATTTTAAAAAAAGTAAAAATACCGGCAACTTCTTCTTTTCCCGTTTTTGGTAATTTATTAGTCAAATTTGAATCCTACTGACATAGCTCCATAGATTAATCAGTCAAAGATCATTTAGATTATTTTCCATTAATTAAAATGAGTGAATTGATTTCCTAATTGCCAATATTTCATTTTCGTTAAGTAAACTATAAGACAATATTATAACACGTAAAACGCACTATACCAGTTGAAGCAGCGAGGGCATATATGCTTCAAACCCTTAATTGTTGACCGAAGGGAGAAAACACTCAATTCCCATAAAAAAAAACATCTCTTACAGTAGAACTTTCAAAGACAAAACCGTTCTCCATACACGGTAAAAAAAACTAATGATCAGGGAGGAGGACTTTCCGAAAAAAACAAGTCTTCCCATGCAGTGGAATTTCAAAAATTTAAACTGAAATTTCAAAAAAGGTGTTCTTCTATAAGAAGGCGTTTTTCCAAAATTCATAAGGGCGAATGGGGTGGCTTAAATCCGTGACCACCCTAATTGGCTACGCCACTGTATACTACCTTTTGAAAGATGACGCAGTTACATTTTTGTAAATTCGCCTAGGTTTTTAATTAAAAAAATTATAATAAATCAAATTAAAATGTAAACAGATACATATTGACCAACACATCTTATGACCTGCTGTTTCCTGGTGAAACCGCAAGAAACATTATGTTTCCCACACTGGTACAGTAAATATTTTTTTTAAGAAAAAAAATTAATAAAGATTTTCCGTCGAAACTACTAGTATTCTCATCTATAGGTAAAATATAGTAAATATGTAGTAAAATAGTAAATAAATAATTAATATTTAAATTTCTTAATAACACCCTTTACTGGCTACTTTATAACAAATTGCAAATAGTACAAAAAATGAAATGACCTTCGAATTTCTCGACACCAAAAACCATAACAATAACATACAACAGGATACAGGTACGACCATAAATTATGCTTAACATTACCTTTCTTGGCAACAAAAATACGACACGATGATGCAGTGAAATCTCACAAAATATCCAAGACACAAAAAAGAATACACAAACTATGTCGTTCATAACATCGTTTCGCGCCAAATCAATGACCCATTAGAAACTGCAATGATTGCAGTAAGGACAAGTATAAAACACTGGACAGAATTTCAGCAAAGTCTTATGCAAAAAATTTACAGTATCTCGCGTTCATGCAGAGACCTTAAAAATCAAAACGATCGCACGTGGTCTGGTAGTAAAATTTATTTAGAATGCCTACCGATATTGTCACTTATATTTGTTAATTTAATTAGCAGGTCATATGTTGTTATATATAACTTATTGAAGTACAAATTTAGAAAATATTCAGCTGTTTATTATAAATATGTTATTTACTTTTTTCCCTATTAGATATAACTATGCACGATAACTTTATTTCATTAGATTAGAGCTGTAAAAATATTGCGAAAGCCGGTAAAGCATTGAATATATTAAATTTTAAAAATCTGTCAACACATTCAACCAAATCGTAACTCGTTTCTAGTCGCCTTTCTTTGAATCCAGTGTTTATTTTAGATCGCGTTTAAATATAAATAAACATGCGGAGCCTTGCAAAATATACTAGTCTGTAACTCTTATTCTTGAGGCATTTTTTCCTACCTTAAGTAATGTGTACCAAATTTGAAATTGTTATTTCAATTTAAATTATCGCGATAATCGACGAACGGACAAACCAAAGGAACCGACCAGGGACAGATAGAGTGATGAAAGTGAGAAAACAATTTATCGTGGTCAAGGGATCGTAAAACAAGAAGCAGTACAAAAGGTTGATTTTGTCATTCAAATACAAAGTAGACATTAAATATTCTAAGCGCCCTAAAAACGAAAAAAATGTGAATATATCGCAGGAACATTTTTTTTTTTTAAGAATTCAATACCTTCCGCAGGGAGGCCCGTAAAGGATTATTCCATCAAAAACATAAAATGTAATAAAATGCCAAGTCTCGCAACGCAGTCCTTCCACCACAAAAAGTTGTGAGATCTCATGTAAAACCAAGTCAGTTATTTTACTTAGTATCTGTGGAAGCACCTATTCAACAACTTTGTCATAAATTGTTATCTATTTAGTTACCGACCAACATTTATAGTGACCATATCAATATTAGACATCTTTATTTCTATAATAAATATAATGGTTTGGCAATCGCACGGCAACATAATCACATAAGAATAATCTACTATTTAAAATACTTTATTCTTAAGTGCACTGTTTAGACTTACTTAGCATTTCTTTTTGTAGGTAGTCCTCTTTTTTTTCTTCTCGGGTAATATTTTTTGTACGTCAGCTATGGATTTTCTTAAAACCCACTCCCTGTCTCTACTGGTTTTTCTCAAAGGCTATGATGTAACAATTTTTGACAAGTCTGAACGATAAGTGCTTCTAAGTCGATTATATTCAACGATTGCGGACTCCTGACCTTTGATACTATCGAAGTCGATATTAATTAGATATAATCTGCCCAGACTTGTCACTCTCGAAAGTGCCACGTATGCTTGATCGCATGTGAACACTGAAGAACCGATGTCCATCAGTGCACTGTTTAGACTTAGCCCCTGACTTTTGTGTATGGTAATAGCATAGGCTATACATATCGGAAACTGTTCGCGATGAAGATAAGCTCTATTAATAATTTCAAAATTTGACTGGACCAAGCTCGTAAAGATGTTCATTATTAAATGCGATATGTATTTTTTTATTTTATTTGTATTTTCAGGATCAACCTTTACTCCTTGTACTATACCGATAGAATCGTTGACTAAGCCAAGACTCACGTCAATATTTCGTCTTAACGTGACTTTTGCTTCTATTTTAATAACTATATTCTCTTCTAGCCCTGCTGTCATGGAAGCATCATCTTTATACTTTTTTATAATTAGAATATACTTAAAGTATTTCACTTAACAATTTTTAAATTACACGAAGTAGGTAAGTATTATTAAACGAATATATATGATAAATGAAAAATATTATTAATTATAATATATTAATTAATAAATAATACAAATTATTTAAAATTATGGATTTTTAGTGATTAATTAACTTTATACGACGTATTATTTACCGGAACTCACGGTTGACCTTGCATTATGCTATGTATGGCTGAGCGCTGCGCGCTCTCTGCGCTCTATCTCAAAAACGGTTAAGCATATAAAAAAATGTTTAGAATAAAATTTGTAGAGAATTTTATGCTCTACAATTTTCATAATAAATGCAAATATCATTGAAATCGTAGGAAGCGAGATATTTGCGAAAAACCGATTTTTGTGACCTTTGACCTTGAATATCTTATGAGGCGGACACGAGATTTTATGAGACTTTTGAGACAACTTTTAGAATGCCAAAATAAAGGTTTATACAAATTTACAGTTTATTATCTCTCATTCCGAGGTTGACCCTCTTTTTTGGTTTAAGTGACTGTACCATTTAGAAAACGGGACTGAAATTTCGGGATGTTTCAGTTTTTCCTTCCTTTATAGGCTAAACACTAACTATATTCAAAATTTGAAGTTTGTGTGTCTGGTAGAACTACTTTAGAATTTTGATGACCGGTGAGTGTGTCAGTGACAAAATTAAAGAACTTCGGAAAACTATAACAAATAGATGCTTTTACTCCACTCTACCGGCGACTTACTAAGTCCATTCAAGCAAAGCGGCCAGCACGGTAACTTCTAAGAATACGATTTTTTCGTTTATTTTTTAATTGTTATACCAATGCGCCATTAAAGAACTTCGACTGGCGATAGTTCGGAAACTATAAGGTATAAATAGTAGGTAATTTAGGAATATAGGTAGTATAGTATGTCCTCTTGGTCACTGAAAATTCAGACTTCTAGCTTTATCCACAACGAAGTTACAGGGGAGTTGAAAGTGCCGTGAGTGGGTTCGAGAAAAGGATGGTACGGCTGTGCTTTCTGCTCGACTTGGCGGGGGCACTGCCGTGCCCCCAGAGAGGCTTACGTTTACAATTTAAGTATAAGAAATCGGAACGAATATGCCTTTTTGACTAAAGAAACATTACGTTAAAAATAAATCCGAACCTATCTGCTGGTATTTTGTTAAACTGTCTAATGCCAAATCCTATTTGTTTGTTATTGTCTCATTACATGTTTTATTTTTCTCGGTATACAGAATTAAATCCTTTTGGAAAAGTTAAAATTTAATTCAAAAGCTGTGACGTTGCGTCTAACATTGAATTTGTTTGCAAAAGCTGAACCTTTGCTCTATATCGTGCGAGAAATTAATAATTTTACAGACTCAATTAAATCGTAAATCAAGTATGTCATAATACCAACTTTAAACAATATTTATTGCATTTATAATTTACGTTGAAGTTTAACACTTTTTTCTGCCTCGTGGCTTAAAATTAATCAATTCCTTACAGTGTATTTAATATTTATAAAGTATAATATCGTAGTTTAAATGTGCCCACGTATAATGTGTAAATTATCTTAAAATATCTTTAAAACTTTTCTACAATTGAATATTTCTTATTACTACATAAATAGAATCAGTTACAAGTGCTATAAACGGGAGGTAATGGTGCACATGCAAACCAAATTATCGATATAAGAACAGTTAGGTTATGACTAGAAATTACAATTTTTTCGATATATCGGTAGTTATTAATATATCGCATAATAAAATTCAATAGCTATCAATATATCGATAATTATCGATATATCGGTAAGAAATTATGGTTCTGGAAATAGACAGTGTCAAATTGGAACGACTTCTAATGTTTCGTCTAAAATTACACGGAACATCTTCAGGGATCTTTACTCTTCGCAGTTAGAACACTGAAAATAATATTTACTTGAAATAATGCGTCAAAGTTAGCTGCATAATTTTAATATAAGATCTATATTAAGGTTAAATAAAATTGCTGGGCATTGTTTGGAATATAGTTTACATTTGGACAATTTTAATTTTTCAAATTCAAAAATAAATATTTGGTAATAGTCTTGTTCCCTATTTAATGAATAATTCGGAAAGTACCTGTAATAATGACTATCAAAATAATAACAGATACAAATACCTCACTATTGATTTATTAATAAATAGCTATATAATAACTATCAATGTATCGATAACTATTGATATATTGATATACCATGAACGGTGGGAGTGCAGGAAAGAATATCACTCCCGGTACGTTCTGCCTGTCGTAGAAGGCGAGTACAAGTACAACTTAGATGTGACACTATCGCATCGGCTTAGGCTGTGTGAAGTTGCTTAACGTTTCGTGGCTGTGCTGATGTCCCCAGACTGTGGGACCAAATAACATGATGAAATGTTAAGGATCAAAAAATAACTCCCCCCTTCAAATCTCCAGTTGGGGCGTCAACATTCAGAGATTACAATTTTAAAATAGATTTTTGCAACATACAAGGTTTAAACTGGAACATAACTTCAGTGCACTAACACCTGAAATCAAATAAACCTCATATACTCACTCTCTGTTAAACCAAGGTCAGTTTCATCAACCAGCACAGTCAACTTTCTCTGACCTGGGTATGACTTCTATTCTCGATTTAGGCGTAACTTTAAAATCTATCTTTTTGTCAGAAGCTATCTCTCTTGCCAACAAGAGGAGGCTGGGAGCCCCGAAACTTTGATGTTATGTGGTTAAAAATAATCACAAGGTTTATCTGCTGCCCCTTTCGACCACCAAGTGATATTAACTTTAGAACACTTTTCATTTCTCTTGCAGACACCATCGATTATTTACGAATTAGTAATCGAAATGTCGAAATTGCCATCCTGGGTAACTTTAATATTCACAACAACAACTGGCTGAAATATTCAAATACGACCGATGAACAAGGTCGTAAAGCTGAATCATTCTCAGTCAGTTGTGGCTGTACACAACTTATCGATGAACCAACACAGATCCCTGATCGAGACAGAGAGTTCGTCAGTCTTCTTGATCTGTTTTTAACCACCAATCCAGAGATTTACACTGTCACCGTAAATCCGCCGTTAGGTTCTTCAGACCATAAACTACTTTCAACATCGAGTATCCTACTAATCAGTAACAGAGAGGCTCCTAAACCGCCCAAGATTTGTTACTACAAATCTGCTAAATAGGAAGAACTCGAGGAATATTTTAGAACTTTCCCTTGGTTGGACGACGACGCATCTGAGTGCGCTAAGGAGGTTTCCGGTCTCATTTCGGCTGGTATGGAAGTTACGTCCCTTTTCCGCAGAAATGTCCTTTCAACAGCAAGCCTTGGTTCGACCGAAAATTCAAAGAAGCAGTTACTTATAAACATCTAGCCTACCGATAATGGCGTGAAAATCCTAACCTGAACTAAGGAATCATACAATCAAAGAATTAAAAACAAACTTCTTTTCTGCCCCAACAATTCCAGGTCCCTTTGGTCAGTCGCTAAGGCCATTAGTCAAATTTTATCACCACTCACACGGCCAGATATTGCAACACCAGTTAAGAAAGCCAGTTTGTTAGCTGAACTTTTTGCTTCATATTCTACCGTCGAATTTCAAGGAAAAAAATCTCCACTATATCCGTAGTGCAGTCCAGAATGACCGATATTATCTTCAGACAACGTATCATAAAAACGTATTTTAATGAAGCTAGACACCAAAAAAACTTCTGCGTCGAAGGAATACCTGCCATGTGTATGAGAACTAACACCAGTTTTCTATAGACTTTTCAACCTATTCTACAGAAAGTAAATATTTCCTTCTTACTGAAAATGCGCTACAGTTCAGCCGAGACCCAAAAAAAAGACAAGAAGACCTTGCCAAACAACTATCGACCAGTCGCCCTGCTTTCAATAATATCGAAAGTTATGAAAAATGCTATCAATCAGCATCTTCTAAAATATCTTGAAGGATTTAATATTATAAGCGACCATCCATTTGGGTTTCGTAAGCAAAGACCAACAGGAGATTTTCTAGCTTATGTAACACATGTTTGGAACAATGCAGTTGAACACTTTGGAGAATTTCGAGTGGTTGTAGTTAATATATCCAACACATTAGAACCTGTTTGGAATGATGGATTGTTGGCCAAGGTAAGCGCTTATGGTATGTCTGAAAAGTTCTGTTTATGGGTCTCATATTTCCTCAGAGAGCGTTCTTTATGAGTGGCAGTTGATTTCTTTCTAACACCTTCACTATCAACGCCGCCGTAGGCCCCATACTGTATTCTACTCTCTTTCTCATTTACATGAACGTTCTGCTGAAAAGAACCAGAAATGCAATCTACAGCTTTACATATGATAGTAGACTTATTTCTTCATTCATTTTGAAAGCTTGAACATCGGCTACTCATGCAAATATCGGCAGACAGCAGAAAGTCATTCAACTTAACAAAGACCTGGAAGAAATTCTATCTTAGGGTGACAGTAACCAAGTAGAGGTTAACGTTACAAAAGCCCAGGTAGCAGTTTTTTCTAAAAAAGTTAACGTTGCTGAACCTGACATAGTTATGTGCGGGCACTCCAATCCTCTAGCGTTAATCTGAGAGCAAATATGTCTTGGCATGAACATGTTGTAAGCATAGCAAAGAGAGCTTCTCAAAAGAAATCTTTACACTCCACAATTGTTAATTCTGTATAAAGCTCTAATTCGGCCAACGATGGAATACTGCTTCTATGTTTGGGATCCTGCTTCCATGTTTGGGGCTCTGCTTCCAAACGTACGTTGCATTTATTTGATTCGATTTAAAAGAAAGCTAGCGGTTCGCCTAAGTGGAGACCCAAATCTGACCAGCAACCTGGATTTCTTGGGAAGTCGAAGAACTGTTGGCAACTTAAGTCTATTCTACCAATGTTTTCATGAAAACTGTTTGATGGATGTAGCCCTCTTAATTCCTCCCAAAGCGGTGCATGCTAGGAATATACGTCGCGCTAATACTTCACGTCAGTATGTAGTTCAGCTTGTCAACCCTTGTACAACCCTTTTCAAACATTTTTTTATATATGGAGAACCTCATCCCTTAGGAATAATTTGCCTAGGAATGAGTTTCCCATCAAGTACAATTTAGAGAGATTCAAGACCTACATGAATTGCTTTTTCCGCACACGCGTCGCTCCCGTAGCGCTTTAGGGACTTCTCTGCAGCACATGTGCTATACAAGATATATCAATAAGAATCATTACATCGATATTAATCATTACATCAATAACTGTCGTAGACTAGCGATATATCCAGTGGTGGGCTCTTCCATAGGACTATATGAGTACGTGAACCCCCTGTCAACAACAAGCAAAATGCAAATTATTTTGTATTATACCTTAGTCATACAAACGTCTTTTGAAGAAGTGAACCTTCCCTACAAATGGACAAGAAAATTCCCTAATACTTTACGTACCGTTAAACCTCGAGTTGTCACTGAAGCCCCCTAAGCACACAAGATACAAGAACTGGATGTAAAGCAAGACGGTATACGGCGCCGTCTCGCTATATACATTTTTGCGTTCTGGCAAACTGTGTCTCTCTCTAATATGAAGATGTAAATTCGTAGTTTTTCTCTTTCCATGGTTCACACTTACTTGGCGTTCTTGCCGATTTGGATTGGGATAGAAGCGTCGTGTTGATTCGTTTATATTTTACATCTAATCTAAGCGGTTCCGGTCAGAGTAGCTAAATTTGGTTTTGGCTCTCAATATTTTGCAACAAAAGGTGTATTGTTAGTATTAAGTCGCGAATGCAATTACATACAGACATAAATTGATTATAATTGATGTAATGAACGAAAAAATGGATGCACACCCGTGTAGTAAATTGTTAGGCATTAAAAGAAACTTTGAATATACAGTGGATTATTAAAAACAAAATTTTTCGAAGTTGCCTTTAGAACACAAACTTAAAGTGAAAGCTGCGGGAAAACCGATTCCGAATTTCAGTATTACTCAAGTAAGTAAGGGACAAAAAACGCGTGTTCAAAAGAAGTTTTAAAAGTGAATTATATGAAAAATATGAATGGCTATGCGAATGCAGTGTTAAAAACAGCTTGTTTTGTTTTCCATGTTTGTTATTTGCATCTGAAAGTGCTGAAGCGAGTTGGGTGAAAAGTGGGGTAGTCGATCTGGCACACTTATCACAAAAAAATTAAAAAGCATGAAAGTTCGCAGGTTCATATAAATTCGCAGTTAGAACTAAAACTTTTGGGAAAGGTTGATATAAAACAACTGGATAGTGCCTACAGAAGAGGCATCGAAAAACATAATGACAGTGTATTGAAAAACAGATACGTTTTATCGAAAATTATAAATTATATAAAGTTCTCTGGATGTTTCGAATTAGTTTTGCGGGGACACGATGAAAGGGATGGTTCACAAAAACCGGGCATTTTCAAAAGTCTAATCAATTTTAGTGCAGAGTTGGATCTGGCTTTAAAAGAGCATTTTGAAAAATCTACGGTCTTCAAAGGTACTTCAAAAATAATTCGGAACGAATTATCAGATTGCATGCTACAAGTTTGCCACGAATATATAAAGAATGAAATAGCAGACGCCCAATTCATCAATGTTATAGCAGATGAGAGCACAGATATTTCTTGTAAGTTTCAAGTGGTAGCAGTTTTCAGATACATTTTAAAAGACGGTACCCAAACTGAACGATTTTGGGCTTTTTCGAATCCACAATATCTTAATGCAATTAGTTTAGCAAATCGTATTAAAGACGTTTTGCTCAAAGTTACAGATACATCAAATAAATAAATTTCACAAAGCTATGATGGAGCAAATGTTATGAGTAGCCGCCATGGTGGAGTAAACAGAATTATTCAAGATCATTATAAATACGGCTATTGTGTTCACTGTTATGCTCATCAATTAAATTTAATTTTAGCTCATGCAACTAGCCAGATTGCAGAAGTACGTATTTTCTTTTCTAATATAACAGATATACGAATTTTTTTTCAAATTCTCCTCAGCGGATTGAAATATTAAATGAAGTTGTATGCTGCCATATTCCAAGAACTTCTACGAGACGGTGGCTTTTTAAAAGTATAGCTATAAATATTATTTTTGAGAACAGAGAAGCACTTATCGAATGTATGGAGAAGGTAGACAATACTTCCAAACAATCTACCACAATTAATCAAGACGTAGAATGTTATACGATGCACAATTTGTATTCTGGCTAACATTTTCTCATAAAATTATGCCACACGCCGATATCCTATATAACAGTTTGCAAAAATCGACTTCTGATCCTGCACAGCAATTAATATATTTGAAAAATATATAGCCACTGAAAGACAAAATGCTGAAGAAATTCCTACTTTAATTGAAGATGTAGTTCATTTTCAGAATAAAAGACGTAAAGAAGATCCTTATTTAACGAAAGTAGTTGCAGCAAAAGAAGTATGTGATTATATATTAATTCAAATTAAGGAAAGGTTTTCATTTAATAGTAATCTAAGTAGTTCGCTTCTGTTTGTGTCTTCTAAGTTCTCGGAGTTTGAAAATAAATTCCCATCGCATTATTTAAATGATATGATTCAGGCATATCCATTTTTGGACAAAATTAGATTACAACTGAACTTGAACTTATTTATAAACGGTCAGATTTTAGAAATTTGCCAGGAGTCGTGCATTGTTTGCGATTTATAATCGAAAATAATTTACAAAATGTATTTTCCGCAACGTACACTTTGCTGCAGCTAATCATTACCATTCCGATGACAACTGCTGAAGCTGAAAGAAATTTCTCCACTTTAAAAAGAATTAAGTCGTTTTTGAGAAGTACCTTAAATGAAGAAAGACTTTCAGTATTGGGAATGTTGTCAATAGAAAAGAAAATGATAGAAGATATTAACGATTTTAATCAATTAGTGATTGAAAAATTTGCAAATTTAAAAAATCGCCGTATGGACTTTTCGTTTAAAACATTGTGTTTAGAATGTCCAGCTTATTGTTAGATGTTTTAAAGAAAACAATGAATTTTGCTATATTTCTAATATGGACTGCATTTTCTTTCGTCAAGTGTTGTATATTATTTATGTTCGCGTTTATACATATGTGTCAATACACCGCGCCCATTTACCTGTTATAGTTGAACTTTCTGTATTGGTAGGTGATTTTATATTTGATATTAATTTTAACCTATTGATATTTAGCATTTTCAATTAATATTAGGTAAGGTATTTTCATTTGTGACCATGGAACTTAGAAAATTTTAAAATGTCTTTTAGGTATGAATAAAATTTATAATTAAGTAGGTATCTGGAAATCGTGTTTTCACGCTTTTATTGGCTCATAATGCTACATACAACATAGCCTTGTGAGGTCTGTGAACCTCCATCAAATTCCATCACGAGCCGCCACTGGATATATCTATCAACCTGATGATAAATTTAATTTTTCGATAGGTCGGTTGCAGTCGACTATCAAAAGGTAAAAAACTATTATCACCGATTCCTAGTAATGACCATATCCAAAGCGTTCAACAATGTTTCGTAATAAACACGCTCATCTATACTTTAAACTTTAGGTATATCTGAAGTACGATGCATATGGCCGTCGGATTTCCTCAGATAGCAGCTTTTACAAATAACAATCAATGGATTTCTTTCCGACACAATCACGGTTAAAGTCGGTGCCTCGAAGAAGTCCGTACTGCAACTTACTGTTTTTGTCTTTACATCAACGATTTGCAACAAGCTCGTTTTTTTTTATTCATTCCGATCCTCGAACATCAGTTGACAATAATCGCACACAGTATGAAATTTTACTTAATAAAGACCTGACGACAGTTCTTAGCGTATGGTATGAAACTGACAAAAAATACATGATGTTTAAAATACGATTATTCGGTAAATCTTGCAACAACTTTACCATGCATTTTAAAAATACGACCAAATGGTCGTATTTTTAAAATGCATGCAATGGTCGTGGCCTTCTTCATCTTACGAGTCCAAGTACTATATAAAAAACGGTATTTATAGTAATCGCAACACTTTAAATATACAATTACACAACCAATCAATAAAGAATTATCTGCTTTTTGACAGTCATGTGTCACATTTGTCAGTATCAACCATCCAGTGTTTAAATTGCAGAACTCACTTGACGTAAATTAAATACGGTTGGCGTTTTTAATCAAAAATATCAAAAAAATAAATGTTAAGAATTTGCACTTTGATAGTTCGGCGACGTTTGAATTACTAAATTACTCTGAAAGAAATTTTGACTAGGGATGGTAGTACCTACTTAGAATTTAAGGTTGAGAAACCAGACATAGCTATATCGAAGAGCTTTATTTCACTGTTTCCTTTATTTAAATTAGGGTCCGTGGGTTTTGACCGGATTATGTTGAAAACATATAGTATGGTATGATATGACTTGGTCTAGGTAGAGCGGTAAGTAGGCTAGAGAAATGATTACTATCAACTCCATCAAGCGTGGTAATATCAGCCAGACAGCACCTACAGTTTAACGTGGGATTCAAACCACACGATCCGCAGATGATACTTCGCAGCCCGATGTTTTATAATTGTATTTCACACTTCTTGCTTAACATAAACTCCGACGAGGATCAGCGTACTACATCCGATGGTAGTTGTTGAGATATGCATCGAACTAGAAAACGAATAGAACACAATCTCAGCCCTCAAGTCCAAGTCCAACTTGAGAGAACGAGTAGGGCGCTTTTTTGATGCGAGCGCTCTCCCACCAACAACATGCCTTTACGGCAATATCAGCCGAAACTATATTATAAAGCTAAGG
The DNA here is from genome assembly GCA_019049505.1 of Pachyrhynchus sulphureomaculatus. Lineage (NCBI taxonomy): Eukaryota > Metazoa > Arthropoda > Insecta > Coleoptera > Curculionidae > Pachyrhynchus > Pachyrhynchus sulphureomaculatus. The sequence continues at coordinate 71,982,034 of CM032448.1, read as the reverse complement.
CTGCCATCTGCAAGCAGAGAAAGATTCTCAAAAATATAGAAAATTATTCCGCTATAACAGCAAATCACAACACTACAGCAGCTAATAACACCATACAAGGCTCAAATTTAATCGTTGAATTACTAAACAACCCATTTTTATTTTTTCAGCCCTAATTCCGAATTACTCCGACTTCCTCTACTTAATTAAATGTCTATTATAAATACTACATTTGATTTTTCAATGAATAAAATAAAATCACACCTGTTATGCCAATAATTATAGTAATAATTACTAAATTTTAGAAAGTAATGTTTACAATTTTTTCTAGCGATTGCATTATTTTCCTGTTATATCATATAAAGTTTTTTATTTATTCCAAGGATTGGACTGCGGTCTGTTTGTAAGTTTTGTCAGAAAAGGTGTGTAGAGCTAAGCTTCCGGGTATAATGTGTATTTCTACTGTGCATTAAGGTTTACACCTGTTTTAAAGTATGATAGAAATAGTACATTTTCAGGACAGTTTTGAACAGTAAACTCAAGTTTAAAAGCTTATAACAGCCTGAGCAAGGTGCATTAAATTCACGGACGTATTGACAAGTTTAAAAACAACTTTTAGTTCAGGTTTAATATTTTTTTACATAATGACCAAAGTTTTGTGGTGCAAATTTGTTACATAAAAAAACCGGTCAAGTGCAAGTTGGACTTAAGCAATTAGTGTTCTGTACAGTGATTGCTTTTTAAATAAAATAAAATCTCTACCTAGGCTAAGTTAATTAGGTCCCTGACATCTAGAGATCCAAAAGGCATTTTCTTAGTCAATAATGTATATAATAGTTATGGCATAAATTAATATAGCTCAATCTAGAATCTAGTAAGAAAAGTGTAAAATAAATATTATATTTACTACTTAAATAATTGTTTAATTATAAACAAATAAAATAAAATTAGGTCCCGGTACAAAAGCGACTCGCCACTTGCTAGCAGTAATATACTGAAAGATATATTACAAAAACATCCACCACATTGTCAAGGAACAAAGTTTTTATAGTCTTTTTTTATACCAGATAAATTATTAAACGTAATACACTCGTGATAATGTTCGCTCAATCTACACTTTATGGAGAATATTCTAGAATTTTTTTAAAATTTTTTGATCAGTACTTTTCGAAATAGGGGAGACAGCGTTTTTTAGCAATTTTTTAAAAATAATACAAAGACAAGTGTGCGCAAGTGTTACATCACATGTATTTTTGAACTCGTGTTTTCACAAGCTTTCATTTGACACTCCACTCGATAATCTGGTAATTTTTCTTCAATTCCGATTTCACCCCCCCAAAACTAACCCCTTAAGTTAAAATTTAACTTTCAAAACGACACGGTTCTGATTGGCCGCCAATTCTTATATTTGTGCCAAAACTTTCTGTCAAATAGTTTCGGAGAAAACAGACAAATAGACGGACAGACACCGAAGTGATCCCATAAGTGTTCCGTACTGAACACTAAAAATGTCCAATAAGTATTTTTTAACAACATTAGTGGTTGTAATTTCTAGCACATGGAAGAATAATTTTATTCACCAGCAGTCTCGAGATTAGAATCCCGCAGCTCTACCCTCTAACCCCCTCTACCCCTGAAACTGTCTTCAAGGAACTTAACCTAAATTTGAAGTAAAAACAGATATAGAAAAAAAATTAACTCCAATATGCGCAACCAAGAAGAATATTCTGAAAAAAAAAAAATAAGCAGTTCAGCTTATTTTTTAAATTTTTTACAAATTAATGGAATTCAAAAGCGATTTGGGAACTGCATAAGTCATTCTTCATTATAAGCCATTCTTTGTGTATTGTTTCCATCGTAAAATATATATTTATTATATTTATTTTAAAATATATGAAAGAAGATTTCACCATTTCGAAAAAATATATTTTTGTGTAATTGGTCGAGTATAAATCTAATTCTCTCTTTAATTTTTTTGGTACATTTAGTTTTTGAGACATCGTGGCTCTCGAAATTAGACCCTACCAAATTGGAGCAACTTTCTGACGTCTCATGTAGGATAACAAAGCATCTTCAGAGATGTTTACTATTCGGCATAAGATCTAGAGTAAAGGTTTCCGAATATACCTCGTGCAATCATAGGGTAAACGTCGAAAATTCACTCCAATTTGACGCGGCCGAATCCATCTAACCGTAGCCAAGAAAGCTCCTGCCCTACATTAGTTAGCCTTTAAAAAAAGCTAAAATTATTTAAAATATTAAAATATATCTATGTGACGTAACAACGATAAAAATAGAGTGTTGACATATTAAATAATAATAAAAGTGTTATGTAAAGGAGAAATTATAGATATATTCGTTTAATAATAATAAATGAAAAAGTAAAGCCAAACAAACATAGCAACACATTGATTTCTTTTAGACAAAACCATTCTTGGAGACACATTATGACCTAGACTATTTTATCCATATACTAGCCGTGCCCGCGGCTCCGCTCGCGGGAGTTGATCCACTATTATCGCCACTGCTTATTCCTTATATTACCTAACATAATAAAATATATCCTATAACCTGACCAGAGAACCTATGTATGAATTTAAAAAAAAAACACGTAAATCGGATAAGTGGTTCTCGAATGATAAGCGCAGTAACGGACAGACAAACAGATAGAGAGACTTTGCGCTTTATATGTATTATATATATTATCATATAACCTGTCCAAAGAACATATGTATGAATTAAAAAAAAACACGTAAATCCGATAAGTGGTTCTCGCATGATGAGCACACTAACGGACAGGCAGACTTACAGAGAGATGCTGCATTTTATATATATTATATTCTTTACTACATAATAATGTTCCATGTTTAACAGTTTAGGCAGCGTATTGCAAGAGAACGCGCTAGCGGCAAACTTTTTTCCGACTTGATTCACTTTTATCATCACTACTTATGCCTTATGTTACCTAACATAATAATATATATCTTATAACCTGGCCAGAATGAATATATATATATATTATATATATATATATATATATATATATATATATATATATATATATATATATATATATATATATATATATATATATATATATACGAGGCTGGTTTGAAAAGTCCGTGCAAAAATAAAAACTACTTATGTGTTTGGGGTAAACCTCTTTTATTTTTCGACACAGTCTCCTTTTAGGCTTATACACTTCGTCCAACGATGTTCTAGTTTGTTGATCCCTTCCGAATAATAGGATTTGTCCAAGTCTGCAAAATATCCATTAGTGTCTGCAATCACCTCCTCGTTTGAATAAAATCTTTGTCCCGCCAGCCATTTCTTCAAATTGGGGAACAAATAGTAGTCCGAGGGAGCCAAGTCTGGAGAATAGGGGGGATGTGAAACGAGTTGGAATCCTATTTCCATTAATTTTGCGACCACAACTGCTGAGGTGTGTGCTGGTGCGTTGTCGTGATGGAAAAGGACTTTCTTGTGGGCCGATCGCGGGCGTTTTTCTTGCAGCTCGGTTTTCAAACGGTCCAATAACGATGAATAATATTCACCTGTAATAGTTTTACCCTTTTCCAGATAGTCTATGAGGATTATCCCTTGCGAATCCCAAAAGACAGTCGCCATAACCTTTCCGGCCGAAGGAACGGTCTTCGCCTTTTTTGGTGCAGATTCCCCCTTGATAACCCATTGTTTAGATTGTTGCTTGGTTTCAGGAGTATATTAATGTATCCATGTTTCATCCATAGTGACGAGACGACGCTTAAAGTCCTCCGGATTCTTCTGGAACAGCTGCAAACCATCCTTGCAACACTTCACACGATTCCGTTTTTGGTCAAGCGTGAGCAATCGCGGCACCCATCTTGCGGATAGCTTTCTCATGTCCAAATGTTTATGCAAAATATTATGTACCCGTTCAGTCGAGATGCCCACAGCACTAGCAATCTCACGCATCTTAACTCTTCTTTTATCCATCACCATATCATGAATTTGATCAATGATTTCTGGAGTCGTAACCTCCACAGGCCGTCCAGAACGTTCAGCGTCACTTGTGCCCATATGGCCAGTCCGAAAATTTTGAAACCACTTATAAACTGTTCTAATCGAAGGTGCAGAGTCACCATAATGTTTATCAAGCTTCTCTTTAGTCTCCTGAGGCGTTTTGCCTTTCATCCCATTATTTCTCCTTATCTCCCATTATCACACCTTATCTCCCATTATCTAGGCTTATCTCGACTTATCTGTCAATATTTCTCCTTATCTCCCATTATTTCTCCTTATCTCCCATTATTTATATTTATCTCCCATTATCTCACCTTATCTCCCATTATCGAGGCTTATCTCGACTTATCTCCCATTATTTCTCCTTATCTCCCCTTATCTTTATATCGAATTATATAGAACATATGTAAAAATTTATAAAAACACGTAAATCGGATAAATGGTTCTCAAGTGATAAGCGCACTAACAGACAGACAGACAGAGAGACGTTGCATTTTATATATTCTAGATAGAAGATTATAGATAACCTGGCCAGAGAACAAATGTATGAATTAAAAAAAAAACACGTAAATCGGATAAGGGGTTCTCGAGTGATAAGCGCACTAACGGACAGACACACAGACAGAGAGACGTTGCATTTTATATATATTATATTCTTTGCTACATGATATTGTTCCATATTTAATACTTTAGGCAGTGTATTGCAAGAGAACGTGCTAGCGGCAAACTTTTCTTGATTCACTATTATCGTCACTGCTTATTCCTTATGTCACCTAACGTAATAAAATATATCCTATATGTATGTTTAACAAAAAAGAACGTAAATCGTGGTTCTCCAGTGATAAGCACACTAAGGGATAGACAGACAGATAGAGGGACGTTGCATTTTATATATATTATAGATATTCTTTGCTACTTGATATTGTTCCATATTTAATGGTTTAGCATGTTTAAAAAAAAAGCACGTAAATCGGATAAGTGGTTCTCCAGTGATAAGCGCACAAACGAACAAACATACAGAGATACGTTGCATTTTATATATATTATAGATGTAATAAAATATATATCTATAACCGGGTCAGAGAACATATGTATGAATTTAAAAAATCACGTAAATTGCATAAGTAGATCTCGAGGATAAGCGCACTAACGGACAGACAGACAGACATATATATATTATAGATATAGGTTATTATCATTATTATTATTATATAACCTGGCCAAAGAATATATGTATGAATTTAAAAAAAAAAACACAAATCAGATAAGTGGTTTTTGCGTGACAAACGCACTAATTGACAGACAGACAGAGAGACATTGCATTTTATTTATATTATAGATTATAGATATTCTCTGCTACATAATATTGTTCCATATTTAATGGTTTAGGCTATGTATTGCAAGGAAATGGGCTAACGGTAAACTTTTTTTCCGACTTCATTCACTATTTTACGTCACTACTCATTCCTTATGCTACCTATCGTAATAAAATATAGCCTATAACCTGGCCAAAGAACATATGTATGTTAAAAGTACGTAAATCGGATAAGTGGTTCTCCAGTGATAAGCGCACTAACGGACAGACAGACAGACAGAGAGACGTTGCATTTTATATATTTTATAGATTAACACAAATTTCACTACTGTATATGCCCTAAGCAGGCTTGCAGAAAAAAATGTCCCTTTCACTGACCGTATCTTTTCTGCTTTTGACTGTTTGACTGAAATCCGCTCGCATCATTCAGTCAACTGCAAAATTATACTTTTCATAATTGTTAAAAAAAAAACAGTCTGATTTTCATAAATTAATAAATTTAACTAACGCCCTGAACGAACTAAGGGAATGTTTTTTGTTATTATTTTGTCAACGTGTAAGTTCTAGCTGGGTAATACCCGATTAAGATGTACTGAAAACATATAGAAGTATATTGTTTTTTAATACTTCTCTACAAAATTTAAAATACTCTTTTCCTTTAAAGTACATTAAGTATGAAAATTTTACTTCAGAAAAAAAATAGCAAAGCTTTCCCTTTTGTCATCTTTTAGGTTTTAAGAACATTCTCTGTTGGAATCGGCAGGCTATTATTATGATAATGGGATGATAAATCGGAACGGAGATGTCTAAAAACAATGCCAAAGGAAATCATTTCCCGCATTTATGTTGCAATGAACTTTAAGTCCTTGGTCCATCATTTTTAAATTGCTAAACCATTTCGATAATTTCTTGGTTTAGAAACCTTATATTTTTTTTTTACCTCAAATATTTAAATACATACAACAAAAACAGTTCTGGTACACTTTTTCATTTTCAAACTTCAGATTACTTTCTTTTTCTCTCAGCATAATTATAGGTGCGGATTTAATGGGACAGCGGTTGCTCCTGCCTATCCTCCACCATAGCGCTTACTCCCCCAGGTAGTCTTACTAATTTTTTATTTGTTAATATCTAGTGCATATAGTACAGTAATATTAAGTAAATACATTTAAGATGTTTTTTTGTTTGGTTGCAAATGTTTCAACATTTTTAAAGCTAAGATGCCCTGAATACCACACTTCAGAGTTTTTGCTAGGCCAAAGGGAACAAACCAAACAAAACAAGCGTTCAAAATCCAACACGGTATCAAATTGCAGTATGTCGTTGTTGTTTTACAAGAAGTGTGTAATAACCAACTAAGATTTTCAGGGTTTCTTTGAGCATGAAGTAACATAAAGGGGAGTACTTACCAGGACTTTTATACTGAAAGTAAAAAACTTCCTTCCGAGCACCTTAAGATTTTAATTTAAATCACCACAATTTGTTTTACTTTAACTTAAAAATTATTAGTGTAAGAAATGATGTACCACAATTGAATTTACAGTTTCGAAGAGTTCCAGTTAATTTTATTTATTAACAAATTGCACAGAATTTTGCGTTGTAAGGTACTAAAAACATAAACAAGATACGATGTTGCTTGGTGAAGGCGGTAAAAGTAACTTGAGCTCGCGAGTAGTATCAACGACAACTTGTGCGAGCTGGGGGAATAATATTTGTCGGTACCACTGAAAGGCTCGTTTTACTTAAGATTGTAATGCGTACCTTTTCACTTTTTCTAACTTTGAATAAGTTCGTTAACTACAGGGTGTTAGGGTCTAAAAATAATTTTAGCAAATAAATAGTCCGGTAGAATGGTAGATCGTAAGCAGAAAAGTAGTACGTATATCGTTAAAGAAGAAAAGTGTGAATATAACACGTAGGTTAAAAAGTTTTTGGTCTAGCTACTTAAAACACTTTTTTTATATAAAATTCGAGTTTATTCATCAACCTAGCGATACAATCAGTCCAACGCTTTTCTAAGACTTTTATACCTTTCTTGCAGAAGGATTTGTCTTTGCCCTCAAAATAGGCCTCAGTTTCGGCGATAACTTCTTCACTGGAGCCAAATTTCTGTCCCGCGAGCATTTTTTTGAGGTCTGCGAATAGATAATAGTCGCTGGGAGCCAAATCTGGACAACACGGTGGATGACGAAACAAATCGAACTTCAATTCACGCAATTTTGCCCTCGTAACCATTGACTTTGACTTGTGACACGATGCATTGTCTTGATGAAAGAGCACTTTTTTCTTGTTCATTTGGGGCTGTTTCTTTGCGATTTTTGTCTTCAAACGCACCAATAACTTTATATAATATTCGCTATTGATGATTTTTCCCTTCTCAGGATAGTCGGTGAAAGTTATTCCAATCGCATTCCAAAATACAGAGGTCAAAATCTTTCCAACCGACTGTTGTGTCTTTGGTCGCTTCGGGCGGCTTTCACCGGTGGCTGTCCACTCAGCTGACTGCTGATTTGATTCCGGTGTATAGTGGCGAACGCATTATCACATATCGCATGAAAAAATCCTTTTTATTACGCTTAAACATGTCTAAACAGCGCTCAGAATCGTCAACACGTTGTTGTTTTTGGTCCACTGTGGCCAACACGTTTTTTTTAATATCTTTAGGGTGTCAGCTATCTCACGCAATTTCACTTTGCGGTCATCCAAAACAATTTTGTGGATTTTTTTTATGTTTTCCGGTGTAACTACCTCATTTGAGCATCCAGAGCGTTCAGCATTATTTGTGTCTTTACGACCGCATTTAAATTCAGCATACCAGTAAATGATGAGTGATTTTCCAGGGGCGAGTCCCCCGTAACACATATCAAGTCATTGCTTTGCTTGAGTGGTGTTTTTCCCATCAAAAAACTATGTTTAATCAACACACGAAATTCGATTTTTTCCATTATTTTGAAAATATCAAAAGTAGCGTCACTAAAACCTCTGTAACTTGTAAACTAATCGTTTCGTTTGATATATATATATATATATATATATATATATATATATATATATATATATATATATATATATATATATATATATACATACATACATACATATATATATATATATATATATATATATATATATATATATATATATATATATATATATATATATACATACATACATACATATATATATATATATATATATATATATATATATATATATATATATATATATATATGTATATATATATATATATATATATATATATATATATATATATATATATATAAAGGTGTTTTTTATAGAGGTATAAAACTTTAAGTTGGCAACACTTTTTTAACTGGCGGCCATTTTGTCAGCTGTCAAGTGATTTATTTTTAGTTTGGTTTGGCATTTCAACATGAATAGACTGACGCCTGAACAACGCTTCCAAATTGTGCAAATTTATTTTGAAAATCATGGTTCTGTTCGAAATACGTATCGCGCACTACGTCCATTTTACGGTCAACATAATCGTCCATCAGAGCAATTAATTCGATTAACTATGGAACGTTTTCGCACCACGTTTACTCTAAATGATAATACGCATCCACAGAGACGTCGTACAGTGCGTACAGAAGAGGTCATTGCGGCTGTAGAGCGTAGCGTAGAGGAATACCCGAATCAGTCTATCCGCCATCGTGCACAGGAATTGGATATGTGTCCATCCACTTTATGGAAGATTTTGAGAAAAGATCTTGGTTTGCGTGCTTACAAAATCCAACTCGTGCAACAATTGAAGCCACACGATCACCTAGCAAGGCGTAGATTCGGTGAATGGGCTCAAAACAAGATTGCCGTTGATCCCGATTTTCATAAGCTAATTTTGTTTAGCGATGAAGCTCACTTTTGTTTGAATGGATACGTCAATAAACAAAACTGCCGTATTTGGAGTGATGATAATCCTCAAGTGTATGTTGAGACACCGTTACATCCAGAAAAACTGACTGTTTGGTGTGCTTTATGGGCTGGTGGAATCATTGGTCCGTACTTCTTTAAAAACGATGTTGGTCAGAACGTTACAGTCAATGGTGACCGCTATAGAGCCATGATTACTGACTTTTTCGTTCATCAATTGAACAACCATGATGTGCAGGAGCTGTGGTTTCAACAAGACGGCGCAACATGTCACACAGCTCGTGCCACAATTGATTTATTGAAGGAAACGTTTGGTAACCGCATAGTTTCACGTTTCGGACCAGTGAATTGGCCTCCAAGATCGTGCGATTTAACGCCGCTAGACTATTTTCTGTGGGGATATGTGAAGTCGCTAGTCTACGCCGATAAGCCCGAAACGATTGACCACTTGGAGGACAGCATTCGCCGCGTTATTGCCGATATACGGCCACAAATGTTGGAAAAAAGTCATCGAAAATTGGACCTCCAGATTAGACTACGTCCGAGCCAGCCGTGGCGGTCATATGCCAGAAGTCATATTTAAATTATAATGCCAGAAGATTATCTTTCGAATAAAGTAAATTTCATGTCAATTTAAAAAATTCATCTTTGTTTTATTCCATTTCAAAGTTCTATACCTCTATAAAAAACACCCTTTATATATATACTCGTACTTCCTAAAAATCATATGAATTTTTTGAAAAGGGCGACATCTATGTGTGAGACCAAAAACTTTTCAGCCTACGTGTTACGTTTGCTTCATCTATCCAACATTCAACATTCTAAAAGCTTTTTCTAACTTTATTTCTAATTACGCGTTATTTTCACGGTTATTTAAACAGATCGATATCTACTGACTTATCCATCGATCTTACTCTTCTTATGTGTAATACAACACTCTTAGAATAATGAATAGGAGGAAAGATGGGCTAGTAGGAGACTCGGACCAATATTTCAAACAGAGACTACAGTGGTAAAATATATATTTGTCTTTTAAAGGTATGAAATTTTGTGCAAATTATCAGTGAATAACGTTTTTAATAATGTGTGGCCTTTGTTCTGTTTCTAGTTATTACGTTGATATTTTGTCATATCTTCATATTCTGAGCATGGCCCTTCCCACTCCTCTCTGCGCTACTCTCAGTTTAGTTACACGCCCATCATTCATTCAACATTATTTCCATAAGAAACTTCAAAGAGTGCGGTAAAGACGAGTACAAAAAAAACTGGACCGATTTCCAACCTGGAAAAAAATGACCGTATTCCACGTATGTGCAGCGCTGTTAAAAACTAGAATGATCGTATGGGTTTGACTAGTAAAACAGGCTGTGGATACGTACTACGTTGCCACTTATATTTATGAATTTTCTTGTTTTACATTACGCTACCACAGTAAACATAAAACACAGTAGCGACGCTCAAGAAAATCTTTAGGTCCTGTTTTTTATTACGCATGCGTCCCCTATCATACCAACAACATGGCTACCAGCGGGGTCGCGGGTTGGATTTACATCTGGATTTCAAGGAGAATCTTTTTATAACGTGCTGCGAAATTCATTATTAATAGTTTTCCAATAAGTAAATGACTCGTTTGACGTCATAATTGAAAATAATTATAAAGATGTCAAGAGGAAGTTTTTTTTATGGGTCTAGCACACGTGCTGCAGGGAAGTCCCTAAAGCGCTCCAGGAGTGGCATGTATGCGGAAAAAGCGATTCACGTTGTTCTTGAATCGCTGTAAATTGTACTCGGTGGGAAACACAGCGCTGGGCAAATTACATATTCCAAAGGGAAGATGTTCTCCATATAAAAGACTGCTTGAAATGCGTTGTACGCGGAGTAACAAGCTGAACCTCATACGGATGTGAAGCACCATCGCGACGTGTATTTGTAACATGCACCGCTTTGGAAGGAATTAAGCGGGCTACATCCTTCGAACACTTTCCATGAAAATACTTGTAGAACAGACTCAAGTCGTCAACTGTTCTTCGATGTTTTTTTTTATGGGTCTAGCACACGTGCTACAGGGAAGTCCTTAAAGCGCTATAGGAGTGACACGTGTGCGGAGAAAGCGATTCACGTTGTTCTTGAATCGCTGTAGATTGTACTCGGTGGGAAATACAGTCCTGGGCAAATTATTCCAAAGGGATGATGTTCTCCATATAAAAGACTGCTTAAAAAGTGTTGTACGTGGAGTAACAAGCTGAACCTCATAAGGATGTGAAGAATTAGCGCGACGTGTACTTCTACCATGCACCGCTCTGGGAGGAATTAAGCGGACCACATCATTCGAACGCTTTCCATGAAAGTACTTTTAGAATAGGCTCAAGTCGCCAACCGTTCTTCGTTGTTCCAGCCGTCGGTCAGTTCCGGTTCTCCCATCAGACGAACAGCTCTTCTCTGCATAGAATCCAACAAATGCAGTGTATATTTGGGACAGGAGCTCCAAACATGGGAGCAGTATTCCATAGTTGGTCGAATTTGAGCTTTGTAAAGAATTAACAGTTGTTGTGGAGTGTAAAGCTTTCTGGTTCGAAATAATATTCCCAACTTTTGAGAAGCTCTCCTTGCTATACCTGCAACATGTTCATGCCAGGACATATTTGCTCCCAAATTAAAGCCCAACAAATTAAGTGACTATGTTAGAGGAATGGAGTGCCTCGACATAACTATGTCGGGTTCAGCAACGTTAAACGTTAACTTTTTTAGAAAAAACTGCCGCCTGGGTTTTTGTAGCGTTAAATTACACTTGGTTACTGTCACCCCAAGATAGAATTTCTTCCAGGTCTTTGTTAACTTGAATGACCTCCTGCTGTCTGAGGATATTCGCCTAAGCAGCCGATGTCCGAGCGTTCAAAGTGAATGAAGAGACAAGCGTACTGTCATCTGCAAAGCTGTAGATTGGATTCCCGGTCTTTTCCAGCAGATCGTTAATGTAAATGAGAAAGAGAGTATCAGACAGTATATAGAGCCTTGGGGCACACCGGCGTTGATACTGAAGGTGTTAGAAAGAGATCCGTCGACCGCCACTCGACGCTCTCTGAGGAAACATGAGAGCCACAAGCAGAACTTTTCAGACATACCACAAGAGCGTAGCTTAGCCAACAGTTCATCGTGCTAAACATGGTCGAATGCCTTGGATATGTCATATGTTCATCTATGTTTACGAAAGCCATATTGGTGATCGCTAATAATATTGAATCGTTCAAGATACTTTAAAAGATGCTGATTGATAACCTTTTCCATGACTTTCGATATTATTGAAAGCAGTGCGACTGGTCGGTAGTTATTTGGCAAGGTCTTCTTGCCTTTTTTAGGTATCGGCTGAACCGTGGCACATTTCCAGCAGGACGGAAATATTCCCTTTCTGTAGAATAGGTTGAAAAGTCTACAGAAAACTGGTGGTAGTTCCATTGCACAGTTTTTGAGAACTATGGCAGGTATTCGTCAGCGCCAGAAGCCTTTTTGGTGTCTATCATCATTAAAATACGCTTTATGATACGCTATCTGAAGACAACATCGGGCATCTTTGACTGCAATATGGAAATAGTAGGTGGTGTTTTTCCTTGGAAATTGACAGTAGAATGTGAAGCAAAGAGTTCAGCCAAGAAGTTCGCTCTCTCAACAGGTGTGGTTGCAATGGAATTATCTGGCCGTGTGAGTGGTGGTATGGTACATTTGGTGAAATTTTGGCTGCCCAAAAGGACCTAGAATTCTTGGGACAAGCGAGAAGGTTGTTTCTAATTCTTTGATTCTTTGATTGTGTGCCTCCTTGGTTTCGTCGATAATTGCATAATGCATCTGTTTCGGGCACGAACAAAGGTGTTACGATTTATGGTGTTCATTTTCACGCCATTGTCGGTAGGCAATATGTTTAGAAGCAATAGTTTCTTTGCATTTTCGGCCAAACCAAGGCTTGCCGTTGGAGGGGCATTTCTTCAAAAAAGGGATGTAAGCTTCCATACCAGCCAAAATAACAGACCTCCCTGGCGCAGTCAGATGGGTTGCCGGATCGAAAACAAACGTCCATCCAAGGGAAAGTTCGAAAATATTCCATGAGATCTTCCCATTTAGCAGATTTGTAGTGCCAAATCTTGCGCGGCCTAGGCGCCTCTCTGTCACTGATTGGCAGGATACTCGATGTCGAAAGCAGTTTATATGGTCGGAAGAACCTAACGGCGGATTTACGGTGACCGTGTAAATCTTCGAATTGGTGGTTAAAAACAGATCTGTGTTGATTCGTCAATAAGCTGAGTTAAGCGACAACTGATTGAGTATGATTCAGCTTCACGACCTTGTTCGTCGGTAGTATTTGAATATTTAAGCCAGTTGATATTATGGACATTAAAGTCGCCCAGGATAGCAATTTCGGCACTTGGATAGTTAATTTGTAAATGATCGATGGTGTCTGCAAGAGAAGCGAAAAGTGTTTGATAATTGGTATCACTTGTACGATTAGTGCTTGTAAAATATATGTGCTATCTCCAAAGGTGTTAGTTTTTTAGATTTCCTAAAAATTCTTAAAGATAATTTATTCATAAATCTTTATTTCTATTATATGAAGATAATGATAATTGTGTTTTCATATTACACAAGCCTGCAAAAAAAAATTGAGAGCTGTTTTGGTTTTTTTTGCGTAATTCTTATGTTTTTGGGTGTACTGAATCCGAAAATGACTTTCATTTTGTCATAGAACGTCACGTTTTCTGACAACGTAGGTATCTATGTTAAACAAGTTATCATCTTAAAATAAAAGATAAAAGACTAAAATTTTTTTTTTTAAATTTATAATCGCGTAACAAAACTTATTTTTTTATCTAAAATACATTCATTAGTAAGCACTACACACATTTCTTTTTCCCAGTGAGACTCCTTTTGGTACATTTTCGCTTGTAGGAAGCATCTGGAAGGTCTCTCTGAAGCGTCCAACAGAAGTCTGCCATCGTTGAGACGCTCCATCTTCCCTGGTATATTTTTTCCATCTCCTTAATATCTTGGTGAAATCGTTCACCTTGCTCTTCACTCAGATCTCCTAAATTTTCTGGAAAGTAGTCGAGGTGGGAATGAAGAAAATGTACTTTTAAACTCATTAGGCAACCTAAAGCTTGAAATGCTTTTAACATTCTTTTGACGATTTGTTTGTAGTTAGGGTCTTTGTTATTGCCTAAAACTTTCTCTATGACCTCTTTAAAGGCAATCCACCCTTCTCTTTGAGGATCCGCCATGGTTGTGATGAATTGTGGATCAGCCATAAGCCGTCTAATATCTGGTCCAACGAAAGCACCTTCCTTCAACTTTGCCTCCGAGAGGCCTGGATACTTTGATATTAAGTATTTGAAGCAATTTCCATCTCTTGGAAGTGACTTTACAAATTGCTTCATCAATCCCAGCTTTATGTGAAGCGGTGGTAGAAGAACTTTATGAGGAGGCACCAAAGTTTCATGCAGGACGTTCTTTTCGTCAACTTTAAGCTCCCTCGGAGGCCAACACTTTTTGGTCCAGTGATTTGCTCGGTCTCTACTATCCCATAGGCACAAAAAGCAAGGGAATTTGGTAAACCCAGATTGTTGTCCGAGCAACATGCCCAAGATTTTTAAATCACCGCACACTTGCCAACCGTGGTCTTTATATTTTAATTTGCAAAGAACCAATTCCAAGTTCTTGTAGGTTTCCTTGAGGTGTACGGAATGACCGACAGGAATGGAAGCATAGAAACCGCCATTGTGAAGCAAACTGCTTTAAGGCTTCTTTTTGAAGAATCTATGAAAATACGCCACTGTGCTGGGTCGTATGAGATCTTAAATGTATCCATCAAACCTTCAATATTGGTACAATAAACCAACTCGTCCTCTTGGGCAAAGTAGGAAGTGAACTGCTTCTCACGATATCTAAACCGGAAGACACTCCCGGCAAAAGTAAGTTCCTGCTTTTGAGCCTTGATCCAAGCAACTCAGCAGCGTTTTTGGGAAGATTCAAGTCTCTTACCAAATCATTTAGCTCGCCCTGGGAAAACAATTTCGGACTGCTGTCATCTTCAAATTGAAAACTTGACTTGTCATCGGGTTCAGGTACAGCACCATCTTCGTCAGAACTTGGAATCTCTTCCAAGGTAACAGGGGCCTTGGGCACTGGTATTTCGGCCCCATGAGGGATGGGACGAATAGCTGATTGCAGATTGGGGTATGAAATGGACTGCTTCCATTTTGAATTATACCCTTTCACATTACACGAACAAAAGTAACAATCATCACTATGGTTCTTTTGCTCGCGCCATACCATAGGAATCGCATATCGGAAAGCTTTTTTCTTGCCCTTAAACCAATTTCGAAGGTCTCCAACACATCGTTTGCAGACTTTATGAGGTGCCCAAACTTTAACCTGATCTCCAAGTTTTAAGCCAAAATACGTGAAGTATACTTTTTTTACAAAGTCCGTAATATTAAGTTGTTGCTTTAATACCATATATTCGCCACAAATATAACAGAAACTGTCAGACGAATTCACATACTTCCGCACAGATGACATTGCACTATATTGAACCAAGATCTATAAAACAATGACGAGTTAACACGTAATTGTACCGCGCCACTTTCTACACTATCGGAGCGCGCACGTTCTGGTTACAACGTTTATGTTTGTTAATTTAGTTCACATAGGGCGTTCTTTATTTAGAAAATAATGATAGTTAAGGCCTGTATACATTTAAAAACAGTAATCAAAATAAAATTGTACGTTCTGGGATTTTTTGAGTATTTTTTTAGTTTTCAGAACACCTAAATACATAGAAATCAGTTGAAAACATTTATTGCAGACCTGTGTTATATATATATATATATATATATATATATATATATATATATATATATATATATATATATATATATATATATATATATATATATATATATATATATATATATAGATAAATATATATATAATATATATATATATATATATATATATATATATATATATATATATATATATATATATATATATATATATATATATATATTGTAAAACAGTTGATGGTTTATTTTTGTTAAGTATTGATTTATGTTACTGCACTTGTACTTTTTTTTTTTCTGAAATCAAAGCAGAATTATGAGAAGGTGGTAAAGCGAGATTCCCAATTTTATAGCCACTTTAGAGCTTATAATTATAGTGCAGATAGTGCTTTTTATGAGTCTTTATATGCGTCATGATGATTTTTGATTATTTACATTAAGAAATTGGATGAAACATTCATGGAAAATATTCAAGAGCTAATTTTATCACGATTTGTAATTGCTAACATATTGGCTCATTTAGTTGAAGTAACTTTTCGAAATCTTTCATATTAAAATTGTTTGCTAGAGTTATATTATCTGCTAAAAATTCGCTAACCAAACTTTCAAAACTCAATCTAAGCATGCAAAAGTAATAATTCTCTAGCCCGAAAATATTCAAGAGCTAGTTTTATCACGATATGTAATTGCTAACATATTGGCTCGTTTAGTTGAAGTAACTTTTCGAAATCTTTCGTATTAAAATTGTTTGCTAGAGTTATATTATCTGCTAAAATTCGCTAACCAAACTTTGAAAACTCAATCTAAGCATGCAAAAGTAATAATTCTCTAGCACGAAGGAGTTTGAATAAATCAGTGAATGGATTTATTTTTTTTATATAAGTAGTATACAGGATGTTCCAGTATTTCGTGTATATAGGGTTACTGTGGATTACTGGGATGAAAATATCACCATTTAACCAAACTTACCTTAGTCAAAAAATTCGTAATTTTTGAGATACAGGATGTCAAAGTTATACTTTTATTTTAGTTTTTCTTAAGTAGCTTTCTTAATAATTGCACTATTTGTACAAGATTCGATGCTAAGGAATTTTTTGAGATGAGAAATCGAAATCAGCTCACAGTTTTGTTGTGCATTGTAGGGGGCACCACTTATTGTACTGTGTATACATTTAAATTATCATAACTTTCTTATAGCACCCTGTATGATATTTTTAATTAAATATCCACCTTCTGTCTAAAAAATCTCTCTTGGTAAATGTTGCTCCGAGCAACACTTTCTGAGATAGTGGGATGTTTGTTTCCATTTTTTAAATCCATTGTCAAATTCGCAAATGTGTTCCTTTACACGTTTCTTCAAATTATATAGTTACTTGGCAACGCTCAAAAATCACTCTGGCAATGATGTAAGATATCACATGCTCTATGACTTAACTGGCTTCTAGTAATACTGACAGAAAGTAATTTTTAACAGATATCAAACAAATTTTACGAGTATTAACGAGACTTAATCCCTTCTCAAGCCCAACAGTGTTTTAAATCTAGATTATTATGGAGTACACTTCGGTGAGTAAACTGATACGATTTTAGTGTTTGGTTTTTGTAACGACAACGGTCGCAAAAGTACTCGCGTCGGACTCCTAATCATCAGACTTTTACCAATATTGAGAGATGACTTCGAGAAAATGGACAATTTAAGCCGATCAGGAATAATGCCGAGCGGCCTTTACAAACTAGAGCACCCGATGTTGAAGAGGAAATCCTTGAAATTTTACACGATAATCCTGGAATCAGCACTAGTTTAATTGAACGTCAAACGGGAATATCAAAAAGTACAACTACCCGGATCATTAGACAATAAATTATTCACCTCTTTCATATACAGTAGGTCCAGAAACTCTTGCCTCCAGATCTTGGATCCCGTTTGTATTTTTCACAAATTACTCGAGCAAGCATAGCGACTGTTCCGACTTTTCACATTAAAATCCAGTTTACAGACGAAGCACACTTTACTCGACGTGGTATAACAAATATGCGTAATAATCATGGTTTCGTTAAAGAAAACCCACATGCTGTGCAACAAAGACAGTTTCAAGGCGAATTCAGTATTAATGTCTAGATGGGATTTGTCGCGAACTATTTGATCCGGACGTTTTGATTACCAGATCGACTTGATGGTGACATTTATTGAATTTCATCCGTGAAACTATTCCTGAATTATTGGAAAACTTACCCATTAACCCATCTTGCGCATAATATGAGATTTTTTTTGAACCAAAGTTACCCAGATAAATGGATCGGAAGAGGTGAAGATGCTCCTATTCACTGGCCACCTCGTTCCCCAGACTTAAATCCATGCGAATTTTTCATTTGGGGTGCATTGAAATCGAAAGTTTATCAAGTTCAAATCGACAACATTAAGCAATTGTGGAATAGGATTCAAAATGCTGCTAACGCTTTAAGAAATGAAGACATTTTAAGAAGAGTACATGTAAATTTTCTGCGATGTATTAATTTATGCAATAACGAAAGTGGCGGCCATATTGAACATTTATTGTGAAACCAACACCTTCTTCGAATTTATCAATTTGAGGGTAATTTTTTATGCCCTTAGCCAGTTGGTTTTTACCTTCTTACTGTTGTTGGCCCGTTGGTCTTTAAATTTATTATTGTTGTTAGCCTGTTTGCCTTTAAGCACGCTCCAAATTTCAAAGACTATTCTTTTGGACCTGTTCTAAGCCTTTCTGAAGTGACCCGATTTAAAAGTATACACAATGCGATAAGTGGCGCCCCATTTACAACAAAACTCTAAGCTGATTTCGATTTTTTATCTCAGAAAACCCCTAAGCACCGAATCTTGTGCAAATAGTACAATTATTAAGAAAGCTCCTTAAGAAAAACTAAAATAAAAGTATAACTTTGACACCCTGTATCTCAAAAATGACGAATTTTTGGACTAAGGTAACTTGGGTTAAATGATCATATTTTCATTCACAGTAACTCTATGTACACGGAATACTGGAACACCCTGTACAGGCACGAAAAGTCATGAGATGTATTAAAATTATTATATTATATTTAAATAATAATAAAAAATGGAGCAAAAAGGGTGTTCACTTCATGTTTAAGTTCAGAAGAAAGACGATCTCCTCTTAAAATGATAATTATAGTTACTTTCAATCTCTCTAGATATACATATATAAACTTAAATATCTTAAAACTCTCTTGGAATAAAACAAAACGAAAAACCTACATTAAATTAAACTAATTCAAATTGTTTAAAATTGTATGGCATTGTGCTGTGTTAAGAAAATCATTGATATTTATAGTCCACTAATTAAATTACGGCATGATAGGCAACAATATAGATTGAGTAAACTTCAAAGGATAGTAAGTGACTTAAAATGGAAAAATTTATGAGTAGTATCTACGTTGCAGAAGAGTTACTCCAAGTTCAAGGGTAGAAGGATTTTAAGTAACGCAAATTAAAAAATAACCGGTCAAGTGCAAGTTGAACTTGCGCAATTAGTGTTGTACGTTGATTGCTTTTAAAATAAAATTTTTTGTTACAGTGGTATAAAATAATCAGTGACTTCACAAAACACACCCCAAACCAAATGAGTTTTCAACAACAATCTTTACTGAAAACTGATGCCCTTGAAATACCAGATAAATTATTAAAGGTAATGCACTCGTGATAATTTTCGTTCAGTTTACACCCCGTGGAGAATATTCCACAATTTTTTCAAAATTTTTTGATAAGTACTTTTCGAGATAAGGCGAGGGGACAGCGATTTTCCGTGATTTTCAGTGTTCCATGCGGAACACTTATAAGATGACTTCGGTGTCTGTCCGTCTATCTGTCTGTCACACCCGATTTTCTCCGAAACTATTTGTCATAGAAAGTTGAAATTTAGTAATAATATAGGAATTGATGGCCTCATCAGAGCCATGTAGTTTTGAAAGTTAAATTTTGACTTAGTTTTGGGGGGTGAAATCGGAAGCGAAAAAAAAAATTTTACTAGGTCATCGAGTGTGATATCAAATGGAAGCTTGTAAAAACACGAGTAAAGAATATATATATATATATATATATATATATATATATATATATATATATATATATATATATATATATATATATATATATATATATATATATATATATATATATATATATATATATACATATATATATAAATGTAATACTTGCGCGCACTTTTCCGTGTATTATCTTAAAAAATCGCTGTCCCCCCATCTTATCTCGAAAAGTACTTATCAAAAAATTTTGAAAAAATTCTGGAATATTCTCCACGGGGTGTAGATTGAACGAAAATTATCACGAGTGCACCTTTAATAATTTATCTGGTATATAAAAAAAAAACAAAAATTTCAAGGTCATCAGTTTTCAGTAAAGATTGGAAACAAACTTTGTTGAAAACTCATTTCGGGTGTGTTTTGTGAAGTCACTGATCATTTTATACCTCCGTAACAATTTTTTTATTTTAAAAGCAATCAACGTACGGGACACTAATTGCGCAAGTTCAACTTGCACTTGACCGGTTATTTTTTTAAAAATAATACAAAAAAAAGTGCGCGCAAGTATTACATTATAAATATATTTTTTACTCATGTTTTCACAAGCTTTCATTTGACACCACACTCGATGACTTCCGATTTCACTCCCTAAAACTAACCCCTTAAGTCAAAATTTAACTTTCAAAACTACATGGCTCTGATGAGGCCATCAATTCCTATATTATTACCAAATTTCAACTTTCTATGACAAATGGTTTCGGAGAAAATCGGGTGTGGCAGGCAGACGGACAGACACCGAAGTCATCTTATAAGTGTTCCGTACGGAACACTAAAAAAGATCGTTCAAACTAATTAAAAAAAGATGAAAGAACATCCATGAAAGGTAGATGGTTCTCAATCATTCCTCCACAAGTTTCTTTTATTCTGAGTATCCAGTAATGTACTAAATCATTTGAAAGTTAATCTTTGCCACGGTCGCTGGGCAACTTTCTCTACTGATAAATTCATCTCAAAGATGTTCTTTATTCTTATTAGTATTTCTTTTACTTAAAAAAAAATGTATGCACTTCTTTAAAAGAATATTATAAATTCTTTTTAGTGTTCCGTACGGAACATTTATAAGATGACTTCGGTGTCTGTCTGTAACACCCGATTTTCTCCGAAACTATTGGGCATAGAAAGTTGAAATTTGGCACTAATATAGGCACTGATGGCCTTATCAGAGCCGTGTAGTTTTGAAAGTTGGATTTTGACTCAAAGGGTTAGTTTTGGGGGGTGAAATTGAAAGTGAAAAAAAAAATTTTACCAGGTAATGCAGTGGGGTGTCAAATGATGGCTTGTAAAAATACGATTTCAAAAACATATACAATGTAATACTTGTGCACACTTTTCTTTGAATTATTTTTAAAAAATTGAGAAAAATCGTTGTCTCCTATCAAAAAGTACTGATCAAAAAATTGGGCGTAGATTGAACAAAAATTATCATGATTAATTTAATAATTTATCTGGTATATAAAAAACACAAGCATCATTTTTTTTTCATTAAAAATTGGAAAAAAAAACTTTATTGAAAACATTTAGGGTGTGCTTTGTGAAGTCATTGATCATTTTATACCTCCGTAACAAAATTTTTTGTTTTAAAAACAATCGACGTATGGAACACTAATTGCGCAAGTCTGACTTGCAGTTGGCTTATTTATTTAAATACTACGTAGATAATTTTGAATAAATGATATATAAGTGCAAGTCGAACTTGCGCAATTAGTGTTCCGTGATTGCTTTTAAAATAAAAATTTTTGTTACGGAGGTATAAAATGATTAGCGATTTCACAAAATACACTCCAAATGAGTTTTCACCAAAGTTTGTTTACAAACTTTGTTCTTTTATACGAGATAAATTATCAAAGATAATGCACTCGTGATAATTTTCATTCAATGTACACCTTATGAAGAATAGTGGTGGGGAAAAAAAAAGCGATTTTTGGCAGTTTTTCTAAAATAAAATAAAAAAAAATTTGTACGAGCATAACATTATATAGTTTTTTTGAACTGGTGTTTTCACAAGCTTTCATTTGACATCCCGCTCGATGACCTGAAATTTTTTTT
This sequence comes from Pachyrhynchus sulphureomaculatus, assembly GCA_019049505.1. NCBI lineage: Eukaryota > Metazoa > Arthropoda > Insecta > Coleoptera > Curculionidae > Pachyrhynchus > Pachyrhynchus sulphureomaculatus. Next base: position 71,959,876 of record CM032448.1, on the reverse strand, counting down.
TTTCACTTCCGATTTCACCCCCAAAACTAAGTCAAAACTAAACTTTCAAAATTACACTCTATTGGGCCTATAATTGGAACAAATTTCAACTTTTTACGTCAAATAGTTTCGGAGAAAATCGGGTGTGACGGACAGACGAACAACGAAGTGATACCAAAGCGTTTCGTACAGAACACTAAAAAGATCAAATTATAAGATTTCTTCTTGGAAATTGAAATAGTTTATGACTTAAGCAGACAGAAAAACGTTTTGCACATAAAAGTTGAAGGTTTTAGAATTTTTAGCTACATATCACCCCCATAGCGCATATACAATCGACTGTATGAGTGAGGCTTCATTCATGCATTCGTTTATAACACAGGCCAACAAGAAATATATTTGTAAAAGCTTTTCAAACTAATACAACTAAGTGTTATGTATTTTTGGGTACTGAAACTGTATCTCTCACAATATGACATCGATTAAATTTCAAAACCAAATCCTTTTCCTGCTTGAAAAACTGAGCAAACTGTTGATCTCTTGTTCTGTAATGGTAAATAGCTGTTCCAGATTCCAATAAATGTTTTTCTTTCAGCCTAGAACCATGCAATTCTGCCTTTTCCTTAGTCAAACCCATATCTCTCACTAAATCATTTAACTCAACTTGTATAAACAACTGTGGTTTTAAATTTTCTAGAGAACATTAAAACTCATCATCATCATCCGGTCGACTTTCATTAAATTCGGGACTGGACTATAAAACGTCATCAATAGACTGATGTGGCTCAGGAACAGAGAGTCCCGATCCATGTCCTACCGGCCGATTAGCTGAAGTAAAGTAAGGATAGACAATTACTTTCTTATTTTTGGAGTTATATCCAGAAACATCAACGCTGCAAAACTAACAATCATTTGAATAATTTTCTTGCTCTTTCCATACCATGGGTACTGCAAATCTAAAAGCTTTCTTTTTTTTCTTATACCATTTCCTAAGATCCTCGACACAAACATAACATACTTTGTGAGAAACCCAACATTTTTCTTGATTACCGATTTCTACACCAAAATATGCAAAATATACTTTTTTTACAAAGTCAGTAATGTTTCTTTGATGTTTTTTAACTACAAACTCACCACATATATAACAAAAAGTGTTGGGAGAGTTTTTACAACCACGATTAGCCATACTTTGAGTGTGAATTAAAGTACATGGGTTAAACACTGCAATGCGAGGTTTTATTAACTGGAAGAAAACATACAGCTATGACATTTATCGGAACTGCCGTATCCGAAAAAATGAAATTAATATGAATTAGCTCACATTAGTGTTATGGTTCACTTAAATTTAAAAAAATAACCGGCCAAGTGCAAGTCGGACTTGCGGAACTAGTGTTCCGTACGTTGATCACTTTTAAAATACAAATTTTTGTTATGGAGGTATAAAATGATCAATGACTTCACAAAACATATCCCAAATGAGTTTTCAACAAAGTTTGTTTCCGATCTTTATTGAAAACTGATGAACGAAATTTTTGTTTATTTTTTAAAATACCAGATAAATTATTATTAAAAGATAATTCACTCGTGATAATTTTCGTTCAATCTACAAACTGCGTAGAATATTCCAGAATTTTTTCAAAATGTGTTGATCAGTGCTTTTCAAGATAAGGGAGAAGGAGAGCGATTTTTGGCAATTTTTTAAAAATAATACAAAGAAAAGTGCGCAAGTATTTCATTATATATATTTTTGAACTCGTGTTTTCACAAGCTTTCATTTGACACCCCACTCGATTTCACCCCTCAAAAACTAACTCTTTAAGTCAAAATTTAACTTTCAAAACTACACGGCTCTAATGAGGCCATCAATTCCCATATTAGTGCTAAATTTCAATTTTCTAAGTCAAATAGTTTCGGAGGAAATCGGATGTGATAGACCGACAAGCAGATAGACGGACAGACGCCGAAGTGATCTTATAAGTGTTAACTTAATTTTTTGTAAATTTAGTTAAATATTGAGCTGTGAATATCAACGAGCTAAAAATTTAATGGAAATAGAAATACTAGTATATACAATTTTGTTCATATTTATAAAAGAAATACAGTGAAATTCCCGTTTGCGGACACCCCTCTTACACGGATACCTTCCTTGAACGGACAGTTTCTCATGGTCCCATCCAACTCTCATATAATTGGCATTGTGTTAACTCCCTCTTGGACGAACACTCTCTTGAACGGACGTGAACACAAAAAAATATTCTCTTAACCGGACAAAAAACAATAAAAAATAAACGTCTTGTCTCATTTTTCTGTGGCAAGTATCGCTGTTGCTGCTGCCTGTCTTCACTGAGAGACTTCCCCGAGTAAACCGGGGATTTACAAATCTCAATGTTTCGGTATACGCGGGGATTTAATATTAGTCTGACATCTATGCGAAAAAGAGACCCAGTGGGCGACACATTCATTGTAGAAATAGCTTCAAATAGAAAAATTTCCACGCTGAATAAAAAAAATTGAGATTGTTGAAGTTCACAATAAGGAAAAGTTAAGTGTAAGGGACTTATCCAAGCATTTTAATATCGGAAAAACACAAGCTGCTAATACAATTAAACATAAAGAAATCCTTCTAAACAAGTGGAGGTCGAATAGCAATTTGAATGAAAAAAAGAAGTTTTTTGACTGGTGATGGTACCAAAATTGACAAGTTGTATTATAACTGGTTTATAGCAGCTCGCCATAAGGGAATTCCTTTGACAGGTAATACACACGAATTATTTTTTTAGATAAGGTTTTCTGGAATTAGTGCGTTGATTTTCCTTTCATATCAATTCAAAGAATGGATAAAAGAGGTAAGAGTAGGCTTGTCGTGACAAAAATGCAAAAAAACTTATTGTTAATATTTTTTGCAGGGTCCGCTAATACGATGCAAAGCAAAAGAAACAGCCAAGTCTCTAGTACATTCTACATTCAGTGCTTCTTCTTGTTGGCTTAATAAATTTAGAATACGCCACAACATGAGTTTTAAAGCGATTTCAGGGAAGGAGCTTCATTTATTGCTGAAGATGTTTCATCATTCAGGGAAAAATGCCCTTCTAACATTAAAAAAAGAAAAATGTGTTGGTTGTGAATACCCTAAAGGGAAGTTTACAATTTTGCATTGTGCAAATATGGCGGAAAAAAAAGAAAAACTCTTGGTCATTGGTAAGGCAGCTAAACCCAGAGCATTTAAAAATATTTTTCATAAATAACCTGTAACTTGGAAATATAATAAGAAAGCTTGGATGACAGAAGAAATTATGACAGAGTGGAATCTTAATTGGAAAATGACAAGAGAAAAAATAAATATTTTCTTATTTTTAGACAATGCAGGATCTCATCCAAAAGACGTCCGCTTAAAAAATATAAAAATCTTGTTTCTGCCCCCTTATCTGTACATTAGCTTGTAAACCACTTGATCAGGGAATTATAAAAATGTTTAAAATTTATTACCGAAGTCTAATAATAAAAAACTGATAGTAAACATTGGAACTGCTTGTACAGCTTTTGAGTTAATTAAAAAAATTACGCCATTGGATGTAGTTTACTTTACAAGAACCGCTTGGGAACAAGTAACCAAGGAAACAGTTAAAAATTGCTTCCGTAATGCCGGATTTAAACATGAAAATATGCAAAGTGAAGATAAGTTAACTGAGGTTGTTACATCTGATCCAAAAGATGACCACTTAACATACTTGCAGATATCCTCAAAAATAAGAATTTGTTGAATTTGACTGATAATGAACCTCTTAATAATTTTTTGAACATAGATAAAAATTTGTATGTTGAAAATCTAGATTCAGAACAAGAAATTGAAAATCCAGTTGAAATGCAAGGACTTTCCGAAGATTCTGATGTCGATGACGTTCCAGTACCAACAGATGATATCCCAAATTATGGTGAAGCTATCAACCTAACCAAGCAGCTTAAAAGTTTTGCTGAAGATCACGGAGACGCAGAGTCTTTAGAGTTTGTTTCTAAATTAGAAAGACGACTTGTGGACGCCATTTTAAAGAAAAAGAGGAGACATACAACTATATATGAATTTTTGCGTCATTAAAGTGACCTTTCATTTCATATGTATAACTCTATCCTATTATATTTTATAAGTATTAAAGGTAATAAATCTTTGTTTTTTCCTTAAGTTTTAAGTATTGTGTTTATTTTAAAAATATGTATACGTTTTAAATGTCCCAAATTCTTTAATTACAGTTTTCATTGAAAAAAATGATTTTTTTTTGTATTTCTTTTAAGCGGACACGCCTCTTGAACGGACACTTTCGGTGGGTCCCGTTGGTGTCCGTCCAAGAGAGATTTCACTGTACTATATACTATACTAAATTTACATGAAACTACAACAAAAATATAGATATCATTTATAACTTATTTGAACTCATTTTGGTTTCAAAAAAGCTTTTAAATTTTTGGCAATAATAAGACGAGTATAGAAATACACCATCCAAAATTCAATCATTTTATTTTTTCCCGTCTTCGCAAAAAACAGTTTATAGTGATTTATTATTTTTAAGTTCAACATCACGATTAAATTCTTTTTCTTTCCTGTCTTGTTTTAAATCATTAAGACTGGTTTCTTTGAACCGTAGTAAGATGGATGGCATTGATACAAGGTAAGTGCATCTTCATGAGTTTTTTTTTTATGTCTGTACAGGGCGTTTCACGAAAGATGAACATTTGGATTTAACGATATTTATTAATCTAGGAAAACATTGAAAAACTATTATCTATGTACATAATTTGTACATAGTTTTTCAGGCTGTCCCACATTCGTCGTAACGGCATAGATGTTTTGCCCAAATATCACGATATAAAAACAGTTAATTTAATGTAAATTAAATAATCCGATTTTCTGAAATTTCGTATACAAGGTGTCCCACAAAAAAGTTCAATTTTAAAGTAATTATAGTAAAAAAATATTGAATATAAATGTACCACCTATCTTACGCTGCTTATGTAAAGAGTTGTATGCAAAAGTTGCTTCATTTTAAAATAATTTCCCTATCAACAATCATGCACCGTGTTTTTTGCCATATGACACGAACTTTATATTTTTTAAATGGCACATGCTGCTGTTTTTTAGAACTTCTAATTCTAGAAATGCGGGTGTTTTTTTTTAAGTTATCGAAAAGCTTGCAGAGCTAAAAAAAATTATTTTTCTACAAAACCACAGCACACAGTAGTCTAGCAATTCTCAAGTAATTTGAAAGTACTTAGAAACCGCAACCCACTATAACTAATATTCTCCAGGTATATGCCCCAACTTCAAGTGCAGACGTGGAGCGAATCGAGAAATTTTACAGAGAATTCTCAGCAATCATTGGCAATATACCCAAGCGTGAAATACTTATTGTCCTTGGGGACCTTAATCCAAAATTGAGAAAACTTTAGATTGGCAACACATAAAGTCAATAGTTGGTCCATATGGTTTAGGCCAGGGGTGCTCAAACTTGAACTGCTGGCGATCTACCTCAATATTGTTAGACTACGATCGATCGACTCTGAGAGGCTGCAAGTAAGTATGATGCAGGATTGTCGTCTAGGTAGGGTGTATCGTGGCATAGATATTAGTTTTCCGCACAATGTGCATTTTTTTAGTCAAGGTAAGTGTAGGTCTGCTCTAAAATGTCAATGAAAAAACTCATAATTATTCAAAATTGCGAGTTTATTGGTTCTTACAAAACAAACGAGTTCTAGTGTCTAAACTTAACTAAAGAGTGACTTCGGATGTTGAAGCGTGGCACTGCATGTCCTCAGAATACTTTTCATAAGATGGTACGTAATTACCGAGTGCTAATCGCAAGCATGATGACATATGTTCGTCAGTTAGTCGATTGCTATATTTTGACTTAATTATCTTCATTTCAGAAAATGCAGACTCGCACAAGTAAGTTGACCCAAACATTGCCGTCAGTTGAAGGGCGATTTGCCTTAGATTCGGATATTTATCTTCAGATATAAAACACCAGAATTTTGTATCAGATGCTGTGGCTTTGAGATGTATATCTGATATAATCTGCACCAACTCATTTTCAACAGAATATGAGTCCATGTTAAACTGACTTGCTATTTCAGTAACTAATTCCTCAATGTTTTTACACGAAAAAGGATAACTCATAAATGATGCGATATTTGCCAATTTACTGAAATCATAAAAAACAATAAATATTTGATAATTCTGCCTCATAAATATCATAATTCAACTGAGGAATCCTTGCTTTCAAAGACGGAAAATTTTTCAGATCCTTTCTTTTCAGTTGATCTATCATAAGTTGCAATTTACTTTTGAATGCGTTTATTGCACTAATCATCTCAATAATAGTTTTTTTTTCCTTTACCTTGAAGCTCCAAATTAATGGTGTTTAAATGCATTGTGATGTCTGTCAAAAATGCCAAATCAGTCAGCCATTTTCCGTTTTTCAGCATCTGAGTGTCATCACCCTTTCGTCCAGAAAAGCTGTTATTTCGGGCAATAATTCTTGAAACATTTCTAGGAATTTTCCGCGACCCAACCACCTGACGTCCGTGTGAAGAACTAAATCAGTGTGTTCAGCTGACTCACTATCTTCCAACTGCAATTTAAAGAGCCGTCGTTGCAAGCTACGTGCACGGATAGAATTCACAATTTTTATTGCAATGTCCATAATCTCCTCCATGTTTAGAACTTTTGAATATAAAACTTGTTGATGTATAATGCAATGGAAGGAGAAAAATGAAGGGAAAATCATCATTAGCTCGACACAATGCCACAAAACCGTTTTTGTTTCCAGTCATTGCTGGTGCTCCATCGGTTGTAATGCACACTAATTTATATATTGATAGCTTGTAGTTTGTTACAAAATTGAAGAAAACGTCAAATATATCTTCGCCACGGGTCTTTCCTTTCTGAGGAATCATTGTCAAAAACTCTTCCTTGGCCGACATGTCATTGAATACCATTCGAATAAAAATACACAGCTGGGCAGTGTCTATCATATCGGTGGATACACTGTAAAGAAAAGTATGTAAATTCCATGATATCATGTTTTAGTTTATCTGCCATGTCCTGACTCATGACTTCAACACGCCTTGTGACAGTCGGACGAGATAACTGAAGTTCTCTAATAGCAGACATAATCTCTGTTTTATTTTTAAAATCTCCAAATAAAGTCTCACCCGCTTCAATAAATGCTTCCTTCACAACCAATCCATCATCAAATGGTTTCTTGTGTTTCGCCAATATATGAGATATTTTAAATGACGCGATCGTTGCAGCTTTTAGTTGTTTGGCTGGTCTTGTGAACATGGTTTGTTCTTTTTTCAAACAAGTTATCAAATCACGTACTTTTCGTTTTCTTAATTCACTCTATGACGGAAAAATCCTTTTCATAGTTTTTATGAACCGTTTTATGATGCCTCTCTAAGTTCCCACGCTTAGGTATTGCAACTGACGCACGGCAAATGAGACAAATGCACTTATCCTTTACCATACAAAAGAAAAATTCTTCCTCCCAATCGTTATTAAAATGATAAGTTTTACTTTTCTTTGCCGCACTCATTTTGGACTATTTATTAATAAACTTTGTATCGATGTATCGCCTTCAAGTTACAACTCAGACTGACTCCTATTCCTGCAGGCGCAACATTTATATCGGCGCGAACGAAGTCTCGAATGTTCCCGTCAAACACGCCGCCCGAAGTTTCTAGAAAAATCGGCGGGAATCAAAAACGCGGCTTTTCTTTGACAAGTACCGCGCGTTCCTTTGATAGAGCCGCCTTTTGCCGCTAGCAGGGGGTTATTACGATAAAAGAAAGCGATGAGGGGGTTATTCTGGCCTAATTGTGGATCGATAAAATTTTAGTAGTTTATTCATTACATTTTGTTTTAGTTTTCTAAAACAAAATCTGTGAATAGTTCTATATCTGAATTTTTTTCTCGAGATCGACTCAAAAAGCACTCGCGATCGACCGTTTGAGCTCCCCTGGTTTAGGCGAAAGGAATAATTAATACTTTAAAGAGCGCCCTAGAAGGCTAATACATGGGAATCACCTGGAAACCGTTACAGAAACTTACCAGAACCCGCTGGGCAATCGTTATCAATGCCAAAACGTTTCCGGGTGCCGACTGAGACAGCGAACATCAATTGATATATACAGAGTTCGGACTCCGCTTTAAAACCACCCGTAAACCTGAACTTCGCCCTAAGAAACCTGAAGAGAAGTGATTTCTCTTGGATAACGGATATCAGTTGGCAGCTAATTGAAGAGAGACTAAATATTTGCAATTATCCAGAGATGTTCAGAGGTGATGCCAAAAAGATAAAAACCAATACATAAGCAATATCTGTGAGGAAATCGAACGACTTGGTCAACGAAGTGAATTAAGAAATCTATTCTAAAAGGTAAAATTACTGACCCGTGAATTTAAGCCCAAAAGCTGGTATATAGAGGGAGGACGGTAGAATATTACACGACTTTGACCAAATACTATGTCGATGGAAATGCTATTGTGAGGCTCTTTTCTACGATAATGATGGTCAAGTAAACTCCTGAAAGGTTGCAATGGGCAACGTTACTCTAAAGCCTAACATACTTAAATCAGAAGTTGAGGAAACACTTGGATCACTTAAACATGACAAATCACCTTGGTTGGTTTTGGAGACGAATGTTGCGCATCCCTTGGAGAGCCCACAGAATCAACGAATCTGTCCTTGCGGAGGTCAAAGTAAATGCTCGATTGTCAACAATCTGCCTCCAACGCATATTTCAATTCTTTGGCCATATTATAAGGAAAGGAGCCGTGAGGAGGGGTGCCAGACAAAAAAGGAAAGTTAGGTCTCCTACAAGATGAACAGATTAAGTCCAAAAATCAACAAACTCGATATTCTACGATGCATTTAAGACAGTCGAAGACAGATGCCGATGGAGGGACATAGTTCATAATAAGTAGATCACGATCACGATCTTCAGCATTGAAGTAGCGACAAGAGAGAGAGAAAGGAGAAATCTTTTTTTGCGCCCCAGAAAACGACGCATTCAACAAATGATCTGAGGAAAATATTCAGCCTCAGATCTTTCTTCAGATGAAAAATACCCCTTATCGTTCTCTAAAACGGTCAAATGTTCTTGAAAAATTTCTTTTCCCGTCAGTTTCTGCTCTGGCACTGAATTTTGGGGACTTTAACCCCCTACTCATCACCTTCACTTGATATATATTTTACTACAGAAAAAAATCTGATAATACTATTGAAACGATACAATGATTCGTTTACCCTTTTCCCATGTTAGC
>CM032448.1:71940581-71945581 GCA_019049505.1 Pachyrhynchus sulphureomaculatus | reverse complement strand
TCAAAGTATGAATTAAAGTTCTCCGCAATTACGCGTTCTCCAACAGCAACAGTATTTGGCGGAAAATTTGTTGTTTTAAATTGAAATTCTTTGCAGAGTGGATTAATAAGTTGTTTAAGAGTTTTCCACATACATTTACTATTATTTTTATTCATATCTACATTCTTGTAATAGTAACTTTCTTTTTTTCCTTTTAAGTTTGTTTACAATATCATTTCTAAGCTTTTTAAAAATAGACAAATATTTTGTTTTCTCATTAATGTCAGAGCTTTGAGAGAATTCCTTATAAACCCTAATTTTTTGTTTTGTCATCTTTCTTATTTCCCAATCATACCAAGGAAGATCATTTTCCCGTATCTTAATTTCTGTTAGGGAAGCAATATCATTAATGATCTCATTACATTTAGTTGTGAAAAATCAAAAATAAATTCTACATCAGAAGAGTTCAGCAGTAAAGACCAGTCAGTTTTTATCAGACGAAGATTAATTTTTTCCATACTTTCATTAGACATACTGCGACTTTTCTTTACTATTATATTGGTAGTGCGCTTAGGAAGCATTAGGTTAAATGAAAGAATAGAATGGTCACTTATTTTTTGAGCATGATGGATTCTATAATTTAAATCAAAGTTAGATATTGCTATATTAATTAGAGAACTGCTATAGTTAGTTACTCTTGTGGATTGATCAATTATTGGAATAGCCCTAAAGTAGTAATAGTGTGCTTTGGCTTATTTGCATAGAAATTATTGGGGTCATTGCAATTAAGGTTAAAGTCTCCTGTAAGAAGTATTTTTTTTGTGACACCAAATCTTCACAAATAGTTTCCAAAAAATTTAAAAAATCCACATGATTAGAGTTTGGAGAAGGGTATAAAACACCTAGGAAAAAGGAATTATTAGGGTCCTTAATATGTACTAATGTGCACCAACACACCTTATTGTGCAAAATAATTATTTTAATAACAGAGTAGTTTATATTATTTTTCGTGAAAATTAAAACACCGCCCGTGTGGCGACTATCAGAATCACATTTTATAGCAGAGTAACCCTGTAAAGAAATTTCAAAGTCCAAAACATCTTGTGTGATTCTAGTTTCACTAAATAGTAATATATTAGGTTTAAAATGAAGAATATTAGAAATAATATTATCCTTATTAGCTACAAAGCTCTGGATATTTGTATAAACTATATCCCTAAACAAGAGTTCATCTCTACCAGAAATAGAGCAGGAAACTCTAGGCTCGTGTACTACGCTGATAACATCTGGCCTGGTGGTTGTAAAACCCATTATGTTTTGGATACCATGACTGCCGAAGAAACTTAAACTTCTTTATTATAATTTCCTTGGACCAGTTTGGTGGATTAAGCATGTCAACTTCTAGTTCCGGTCTAACATCCACTCTGAAACTTTATTCACCTGATTTAACTGTTAGCTCAATTATCTTAAAGTTTTTTCAGCTGCTCCAAATGTTTCCTTCAAATACTGCTCCAGATTAGACACAGCTGCCTGCACAGAAACATTTCCAACAAAAACAGATTCTTGGTGAAGAGGTGGCTGCTACAATTTTACTATTTTGCATGACCCAAAAAATTATGCTGACCAGAGTTCTGATGAAGTTGTCCTTGTTGATTCATAATAGGACCTAGGGTTCAATATTACTGGTGAAAGTCACCAAACTGTTCGAGATATTTTCAGTAATTTTGTTAACCTCCATCTCAACCAGATTTGCAGTCTCCTTATGCAATGATTGTATTTGATCTTTTTGTTTGCTGAAGTCAGCCCGCAAGCTGGCTTGTAGATCTGCTCTCAGCACCGAGAGATGATCTTGTATAAGATTCTTTACTAATTCAAGCTCGACATTAAGAGGCAAATCCTTTAAAAAAATTTCCAGACATAAGGCTTACAAATGGCACATAAGTATATAAGGTTTCTGTTCCATTGTCACCAATCTCATCTCAGTAATAGTAAGTGCAGCACACTGCTGACATTGTATTGTAGAACATTTCTCACAACACGCCAACTCTTTCTTGTCATAGTCCCTATTGCAGGTTTTGCCCTTTTTCGCCATAACTTAATATTGTCTAGTCCAGTCCTGCTTAATTTACTTAGTTAAATAGGTATAGGAATTCGATAAATTACAAAAAATTGTTTATTTAACTATTAAACTAGGACATTCCTCGAGTTAAATTCAGGGTTAATATAAACTGGCATTTAAGTAACTTATTAAAATAAGATATTATTCAACTTTTAATGGTGTTTGATAGGTTATAACAATGTCAACTGTTTATTACACTTTAGTGATACAAAATTTGTTACAAATTTTAAAATATTTCCACTTATTTTATCCAAAAAAACAAAAAACCAGCCGTGACAACAACACATAAACATCATTTATGTGTTGTTGTCACGAGAAAGGGTTTAAAGGTGTGCTTCTGGCGCCTTCTGGAACAAATCGGCTAAGGGAATAAACCCCAACAGAAAATTCTGGTCCTCCAGGGTGGAAGTTGGAGCATAGGGCCAGCAACTCCATCTATGTAAGAAAGCTTACAAACCCCACGACCAGCCTCATAAATTGGACAAGACTAGCAGAAATCCACTAAGGCACGAAAAAGGTTTATTTGTTACAGCACATAGAAACTGGAAGAGAGGGCAAGAGACCAAATTTTTGAAATGACGTCAGGAATTTGCATTATACAAATTAATAAGTACAGAGATGGCGGCATCATGGTTTGGGAATGTTTTGGTGATAGTAAGCCAGGCAGTTGGGTAACAATGGCCGAGAAATTAAATAAAGAACAATAAATGAAAATCCTTCAAGGTCTGTGAATCTAGGATAAATAGTATTAGTCCCATAAATATACATATATATACATATATATATATATATATATATATATATATATATATATATATATATATATATATATATGCACAATATTGAAAAAATTTTTAACTACTTCTTTGCCTCTTCAAAATTCAGTTTTTAATTTGTTCTTAAAAGTAGATGCAGGCATATGGCTTGTATAAATTAAAAGGTCTATATTTTGGTTTCTAATTGTAAGGCAAATAGTCTATTACTGGATGCTACATAAATCATTTTGGATAAATTTCAACATATACTTTTTTTCCTACCTCAGAAAAAATAGAAACTACCTTCCAACTCTCGTGACTTTAAAGAAATCTCAATTCTTATTTTAGACCATGTTTAATTTTTCCTTGTAAAAATAGAGAAAAATGAAGGTAGAAAAAGAAATCAAGTGTTGACGTTTTACTTTGTTTTAAAATCTGTTACAAAAATAAAAATTATTTGTGAGTAATATAAATTAGTTTAATCTGCATTCACAGCTCATAACTTTAAATATGCAAAAAAATGCTTTAAACCCTTTCGGTATTAATTGGTACAGGGCTCAAGTTCCTCTGTATAAATTATTTTTTCTATATCGTTACCCACACAAGATTTGTTAAAATGTCTTTTTTTATATATTTTCTTTCTATCTAAAAGCAACAAATTTCATTAACATAAAAATTACAACCTAACTTTTTATTCTAACACTACCCCAAAGAACAGCCACAGAATGATACACAGAAATACAAAGGTTAGTACCCAAATCCCTCGTCTACCGTTCTAACCAAATTTTTGTGATATATTTGGGTTGCCTAATAAGTGTGCCGTTAAATCGCCTTGGATCTCAATGGTTGACGATAATAGGCAATTTTGGAAGAACGATTTTCGAGTTCATTTAGTTTCAAAATTAAACGCCTGAACTTTTTTTTGCAAAAGAATTTATTAATTCACTTTAAGGAAACTATATAGTTTTAAACGTACATAAAGAGTATTATTTTTAATTACTAATAACATTAAAACATGTTTTCCTGTTTTCAATTTCATAAATGCTTATTTACTGGCGGTGTATACTTGTACACCGTTTTCGTATTGTTCTGCACTGGTTCAACTTAAAAACAACCAACCTTTCGGTAGATAAGAAAAATATCTTAACCATAGACATAGAGGATGGACTGAGCATTAATCTTATAAAATTGACCACTCTCTAGAAAGAGACAAAGCGATTGTGCGGCTAATACCTGTCTCTTTTCTATAGGCCTGTAATAAACAAGGCGTAGTACCCCGAGACGGAATTCAAGGCGAGCAAAGCCCCATACCCGATTTCAGTTCAAATATTTAGAACACTTAGAAATATTATTTTCAAGAGAGCCGTAGCTTAGCGGCATTTTAAAACGAGACAGCTACTGGCCGCTCATTCGCTTTGTTTCTCTCACACTTTTGCGTCCATATTTACTTCACAGCGGAATACGGAACACTCAGTCCATTCTCTATGTCTATGGTCATAACCGTATTTGTTTCAATAAAACAGCCATCTGTTTTATCAACACCTCCATTTTAAATTCACCAATCAGAACGAGGCATCTATTAATATTAAAATATCCAAAAACGTCAACTAGGTTTCGAAAAAACGTTTGTAGTTAGTGTGTTCTTTTTACATCTTTTAGGAAAATGGCTCATTTTAATTTTCAGATACCTGGAAAAAAAGAGGAACTTTTAACAGAGAGTGATGATTATTGGGTGAGAAATATTGTAGTGCAGAGAGAATTAGCTAGCCAGTTACGAGGTTGGTATAATTTTTTTACTTTAATTGCTTTTATTCTTATAGTAGAGTGTCGGTAATCTAACTAAAATTTTTGTCATTTTAGATGCTAAAATTACTTTTAAAGATGAGGGACCCGAGTTTATTTTGGAAAATTTTGATGTATTTTACTCAGTTTTGCATCATGGAGATGCTTTACAAATGGATCTCATTTTTAAATCTTATCAAGATTTGCACAAAGGTATGTTTTACAAAAGTATATGTTTTCTAAATAAAAATGTGGGAGCTCAAACAATTGTGTCAGAAAACTCCACACAGTTGATTATTATGTCATATTTCACTTCAACAGTATAAGATATAATTAGAATAAAAATGGAAACAATGGGCAATCCA
>CM032448.1:71935581-71938081 GCA_019049505.1 Pachyrhynchus sulphureomaculatus | reverse complement strand
AGCCATATTGGTCTATTTCTTTGTGTTTGGCATTCGTGTGAATCAAGGAAGTCAAGTGATTTTCAAGAAATGGACGAAAAAGAATTTCGTGTGGTGATTAAACATTACTTTATGAAAGGCAAAACGCCTCAGGAGACTAAAGAGAACCTTGATAAACATTATGGTGACTCTGCACCTTCGATTAGAACAGTTTATAAGTGATTTCAAAATTTTGGGACTGGCCATATAGGCACAAGTGACGCTGAACGTCTGGACGGCCTGTGGAGGTTACGACTCCAGAAATCATTGATCAAATCCATGATATGGTGATGGATGACAGAAGAGTTAAGGTGCGTGAGATTGCTAGTGCTGTGGGCATCTCGACTGAACGGGTACATAATATTTTGCATAAACATTTGGACATCAGAAAGCTATATATATATATATATATATATATATATATATATATATATATATATATATATATATATATATATATTTATTTAAACCATCTTCAGAACTACAAGAAAGAAAAAAAAAAAAATTTTATTAGGGTTAATGTTGTGTCTTTCGAATCAGTAAGTAACAGACCCCAAAACTTGAATAAAGTAAGAAACGTTCTACTAAGCAATAACTATCCAAAAAATTTACAGAACCAATTATAAAAAACCGAATAAATAAAGTATACAATAATCATAAAAAATCTAAACAAAGTAACAATGAAATTAAGAAAAACTATATTTCCATATCATACATTCCTGAATTAAATAATAAGATCAAAAAAGTCCTTAAACCACATAACATCAACATAGCAGAAAAACCGGCTAACAACTCAAAAAAATATCTTTACCAAACTTAAACCAACAATACCAACAGCAGAACAAACAAACTTAATCTACAAAATAGACTGCATGAACTGTCCAAAAACATACATTGGACAATCAAAACAATATTTAAGGAGACGAATAACAGAACATAAAAATAGCATAAGAAACACAAACCAAAACCATACTGCCCTATCAAAAACATACCATAGATGAATTGCATAATTTCAATTTTAATAATGTCCAAATCCTAGACTTTGAAAATAATCATAAAAAACGAAACATAAAGGAAACGATACATATACGAAGAACACATAACACCTTAAATTATCAAAATGACACGGAAAGCCTAAGTATTTTATACAATGATTTAATAACTTAATAAAACCTAATTACTAGACTAATAACAATTAAAGTAACAACAATATGAAAACAATAAATAAATTTTGGATATACCCATTTTACCTGTACAAATAGTAAAATAAAATATGTGAACCTTTTAAATTTAGTATTACGAAAACTGTGAAACTGTTAACATGTAAATCATTTAAACCAAAAGATCCAACTAGATATAATTTAGGAAAAATATAATAAAAACTAATATTTATTCTCTACATATATTTCTGTGTAAAACAACACTAATCATCAATTTTACATCTTAAACATTAACACCAATAAAAAAAAATTTTTTTCTTTCTTATAGTTCTGAAGATGGTTTAAATAAAATAAACCGAAACGTTAACCAAAAATAAACTTGTTTCATTAAAAATTGACCGCAAGACCAAGAACAAAAAAACTGTCCTAAATTTATTCATTAACGGTCAGGAAAAAAAAAAAACATATATATATATATATATATATATAGTATATATATATATATATATATATATATATATATATATATATATATATATATATATATATATATATATACACAGTAGCACCCCAGTTATCCGAAGTAACGTGGGGGGCACCCTCCTTCGATAACTGAAAACTCGGATAATCCGGATTTGTTTTTATTTTTCATTCAAAAAAATAAACACCAATACTTTAAACTGATGTATTAACGTTTTTAACATATAAATAGGTACATACATTATAAAACAGTGAAATAGGTATCTATGCGCTTCTGTTTCATATTGCATATTCTTTTACTTGCTGCAATGTTTCTCCATCTATTAAGAAGAAGCAAATCCGCTGGGGTTGCCTCTGGTTGTTGTTAGATATACCTCAAAGCTTTTTCCAAAGAAGCAAAACCTTCTTGATGAGAGATCTTAGTGGGAGACTGTTCATCCATTGCCGCTTCGTCATCGTCATCTGATTTTTCGGTTTCCTGAAAGGTATTTGTTATTTCTTCAATACTCATTTCTTCTTCTAAATCATCTGCTGTAATCGATTCAACAACATTTTCTCTTGTCACATTTCGCAACCTTTTAATTTTTGCATTAATTCGAATAAACTTTTTTCTTTTTCTTCTATCTCGCTGTCAAAATTTGAACAGGACATTTCTCCATGGCTTCTCAATTTCAAAGCTAATTCATTTAATGGAGTATCATCTTCACTGTCATTATAGTCCTCAAAATCAATAACTTTTGACCAAGATTTTTGAATAATGGTAGTACACACAGAATCCTAAGCTTGACTTACCCAGTAAATAACATTTTTCGGTGTAACCTGTCTCATCTCATTGATAATAT
>CM032448.1:71923081-71930581 GCA_019049505.1 Pachyrhynchus sulphureomaculatus | reverse complement strand
TTCCAGAATTTTTTCAAAATTTTTTGATAAGTTCTTTTCGACATAAGGCGGGGGGACAGCGATTTTCCGTGATTTTCAGTATTCCGTACGGAACACTTATAAGATGACTTCGGTGTCTGTCCGTCTGTCTGTCTGTCACACCCGATTTTCTCCGAAACTATTTGTTATAGAAAGTTGAAATTTAGTAATAATATAGGAATTGATGGCCTCATCAGAGCCATGTAGTTTTGAAAGTTAAATTTTGACTTAAGGGGTTAGTTTTGGGGGGTGAAATCGGAAGCGAAAAAAAAAAATTTATATAATATATATATATATATATATATATATATATATATATATATATATATATATATATATATATATATACATATATATAATCTAATACTTGCTCGCACTTTTCTTTGTATTATTTTTAAAAAATCGCGAAAAATCGCTGTCCACCCGCCTTATCTCGAAAAGTACTGATCAAAAAATTTTGAAAAAATTCTGAAATATTCTCCAGGGGGTGTAGATTGAACGAAAATTATCACGAGTGCATTACCTCTAATAATTTATCTGGTATATAAAAAAAAAAAAAAAAAAAAAAATTTCAAGGTCATCAATTTTCAATAAAGATTGGAAACAAACTTTGTTGAAAACTCATTTGGGGTGTGTTATGTGAAGTCACTGATCATTTTATACCACCGTAACAACATTTTTTATTTTAAAAGCAATCAACGTACGGAACACTAATTGTGCAAGTTCAACTTGCACTTGACCGGTTTTTTATTTTAAAAGCAATTAATGTACGGAATACCAATTGCGCAAGTTTAACCTGTACTTGACCGGTTATTGAAACTAAAATGAAATGTATTTAATTTTATTTAAAATTTGATCCATTCATACAGATCAGTAAGCCACTGACCAATATTTTTTAGGCCTTTTGTATTATAATAATATTTAAAAACAGAAAATCATTGTGACTTCTGAATGTAGCTAATATTTTTACTTCTGCATTAAAGTAAGGAAAAATATCCAAATGTCATAAGGGTAATATGTTTTTATGTTATTAAAAATAAAAATGACAATTTCAAAATTTTATTATATACTTACTAGACTCTACTAGAAAAACAATTAATTAATTTTTGGGAAAATATTAATATATTCAACTAATATTTAATTTTTATTTTATTTTTTGATAAAGTAACAACATTAATCACTAATGTAGGTTATATTATGGTATATAAAAATATTTAAATGTAAATCGAAGCATATCTTATTCCTGAAAAGTATCTGTTGTCAGTCAGTTTTCAGTAGTTAGATGTTATTTTTATGAGAGTCAACCCTTTTAAAAGGACAGCATTGCTAATATGAACCACAATGGGTCTATAACAAATATTACACAGATCATTGACAAGTTACACTTCCTCTAATTTTAAATTATTTTATCTGTCATTGTATCTTCTACTAGTGCTTCAGCCATTCTGAACATTAGCGATTAACAGAGCTATTCTAACTTTATTAGCAGCAATATGAAAAAGCTGGTTTTTCATCCAAGAATAATGTCTTCTGCCTGGCCCTTTTTTTGCTACAAGCTTGCCCTGAAGTATCAGTTGCAATAGTTTATAGCGGTCGTGCCTCATGACCTGCCCAAGGTATTCCACTTTGCACTTTTTCAGCGTCCAGGTCAGTTCCAGACCTCCCCCCCCCCCCTAAATTACAAAAAGGATGGTTTCCCATTTCTGCGGCCATCGATCTGATTATATGGTAACTGTCAAACGAAATGAGATATCTTCAAATTTGGTGCCCAGGTGTAAGAAAAAACCTGTGGGTTTGAGCGATATAGCATATAAGCAAAGGGAAGGCATAAGTTTTGTATACTTTCAATTGTGTTATGAAAATTTTTCCTTGTTTTTGGTTTGATAATACACAATACTTTTCGAGATAAGGGGAGGGACAGTGATTTTTCACAATTTTTAAAAAATAATACAAAGAAAAGTGTGTGCAAGTATTACATTATATATATTTTTGAATTCGTGTTTTTACAAGCTTTCATTTGACACCTTACTCGACGACCTAGCAATTTTTTTTTTCACTTCAGATTTGATCCTCCAAAACTAATCCCTTAAGTCAAAATTTAACTTTCAAAACTATACTAGTATCAATTCCTATATTAGTACCAAATTTCTATGTCAAACAGCTTCAGAGAAAATCGGGTGTGACAGACACCGAAGGAATCTTATAATCCGTTCCACACCGAACACTAAAAATAATATAATATACAGGGTATTCCATAGGAAAATGACGAGATTAATTTCGTTTCTGGCCTTTGGATTATATAAACTTGACTGGACAATCACTATCTGCCGCTTTCTTAAAAACCTCAGTATAGTGTTTATTCAACTATCTTTAAAAATGTACTTTTATTATTTTAGCTACCCATGAACTAAATAACTCCCTTGGCGTTTTGCTAGAAGATAAATCAAGCCTTAACGAGAACGACGAACTAAAGATGAAATACCAAAATGTATTGAAGATGTTAATTTACTTGTACACTCAACTGGTTTTATTAATTGACCATAAAAATTTGGTTCATACGAAAAATCAAGGCCTTCTAAAAGGCCGTAAAAAGACTACAAATGATGATCTTACTTATAACTTGGACAAGAAAGCTATTTTACTAACTTTGAATAACCTGATACAACGAGATATAGCTATATTTTTTGATCCACCTGTAGTAGAAGAGAACTTTTTGAGTATAGTTGCTGAAGTTTGCTACAAGTTTTTAGAGAATCCGACTGTGAAAAGCGAGAAAGATGTGCGACAGGAAATATTTAATCTCATAGGTAAACTTGGTGCATTTTTATTCTGAAAAAGAAAGTAAATATAAAAATTCTAAAGTTAAAAATTAAAACATTTTTCTGCGTCTTCTGATAAAAATATATTCCCTAAAAAACTGATACATTCTGTATAGCAGTAAAAAAAATATTCACTTTGGTTGTTACGAGGGTAAATTAGATACACTGGATTTTGCTTCATTTAACACCGTTCCTTGAATTTAATTTTCAAACAGTGGTTTTATTTTTGATATCATTAGAATGCTGATTTTCTACTCATTCCAGTAATACCAAAAACATTTAGATTTCCAAAAAGTTTTACTAATTAAAGCGGTTTTTACTCATTAAGGCGGTTTTACTCATTAAAACCGTTCTTGCTCGCTCATTCATCCCTATAAAAACACATGCAACTGCATTTTCCTATCATTCCTTTATCGGAACTTGAACCGTCAACATATCAGCCATCAAAATCTCTGCTATACCTACTCACTAATTGCGTCATCGGAAAATGGATACCACCCCGGAAGAAACGACCCAAGTCATTGCCCTATTGCAAGAAGAGCGTAGCCAACGTTTAGTCGCTGCGCACCTGCACCTGAGCCAGTCATCTGTCTCCAGAGCCTACAGATGTTACCAAGAGACTGGCGCCTTTACACCGAGACCAGGATCAGGAAGAAAAAGATGTACCTCGGAGCGAAACGACCGCTGCATTGTCAACACAACTTTAAGAAATCGTCACTTGACCGGCGTTGAGGTCCAGCAGGAGCTCCGACGGGTTCGTGGTCAGACTGTTAGCCATTGGACAGTCAGAAGAAAACTTAAAGAAGCTAACCTAACACCAAAGAGACCAGCTAACGGGCCCAAATTGATAGCAGCCCATCCACAAGCTCAACTCAGATTTGCCCGAGAACACGAACCTTAGAGCAATGACGCTCCGTTTTATTTTCCGACGAGTCCCGAATGTGCCTACATGGCAATGATGGAAGAAAATGAGTCTATAGGAAGCCTGGGGAGGTGCTATGCGCAGTGCTGCATTACTGAAACGGTCTCCTACGGAGGAGGTTCTGCCATGGTGTGGGGAGGCATCTTACTGGATACGAAAACCGATTTGCTTTTCGTGACTGATGAAACTCGTAGGTGGATTAACTGCTCACCGGTACATCGAGGAGATCCTGCAGGAAGACGTCGTTACTTACGCTGGGTTTGTTGGCCATAACTTCGTGCTAATGTATCGGTACGCCAATACCTAGCGGTAATGGAAATACCCACATTAGACTGGCCTGCGCGGAGTCCTGACCTCAATCCAATTGAGCACACGTGGGATGAGCTCAAATGAAGGGTTCGCACCAGAAATCCAGCTCCTGCATCACTGAGGGACTTAAAGGTTGCGATGGCGGAAGAGTGGGAAAGAATCCCACAGACAGTAGTGAAAAAGTTCACCCACTCCGTTAAAAACAAGCTGGGAGCAGTTATAAGGGCTAAATTTAATTGTAAAACTTAAAATTTATTTAATTTTTCTTTTTTTTACCCCATTTTCAATCCTTGTCCCCCTTTAAATCATTTGAATCAGTAAAAAGCATGCGGTATGCTATGGAATTTGGTATCATTAGAAAGAGAATAGAATGGGCTTTCAAATGATACTAAAATCCGTAAAAATATTGAACTAAATTCTAAGATCCGTGTGAAATGACGCTAAATAGTTTGAATCGATTTTTTGCTGACCGTATATAAACCGGAATTCTTTTTTTAAAAAAATAAACCTTGTTTTTTTCTACATAATCTCCCCGGTTTAAAACACATTTTTTCCCAATGAAAAGGAAGTTTTTTCATACCGTCACCTTAAAATGAAGCAGATCGCGTCAGAAGCCAATTGCATACGAACGATTTTACGTCTTCGTGATTTTTAAAATGCTTCTTTCAAAGGGTCAGACAAATAAAAATTGCAAGGCGGCAAATCCTGGGTGTAGGGCGGGTATTCCAAGAGTTTTCAGTGTACGTGTTCCAATTTTTGTTGCGTCAATGCAGCTGTGTCAGTCCGAGCATTTTCGTGGAGTACTTTTACACCCCGAATGGAATGTCTCGTCTTTTATAAGCGAGTCTAACTTGATTGAGGCGTTGGCAGTAGTAGGCAGCGTTAATGGTACGTCGCTCATGGAGAAAACCAATAAATAATATGACCCTGTGATCCCACAAGACGGTCTTGAAAAGTTTTCCAAAGGAAAGCCTAATTTTCGTCTTCACAGTTGCTTTTTCCGGGTTTTCTTCCCTCCATGCTTGCCCTCTTCGATTCAGGAGAGTAAAGGTGTACCCATGTCGCGTCACAGGTAACAAGGTGCCTCCAAAATTCTTGCGTCTGTCGGTAAGCGAAGAATCCACCTTGCCGTCACTTTCTGCAAACCTAAGTCATTGTGATAATTTTTTTGTGTACTTCCGAATGATGTTTTAACCTCTGAAGCGATTTCAGAAATTTTCAGGTGCCTGTTACCATAAACTCGTGAGCCACCTTAATATTCGGGTCCGTGATGCTGGTCCGAGGTCGGCGAAAATGATTCAGATTTTCGGTCATTTTCTAGCCAAGGGAAAATTTCTTGTAGCAGTCATAGATTTGGGTTTTTAAAAGCGTCTTTTTACCGAACTGTTTCGTCAATCTTTGCAAAATTTTTGAAAGGTTTTAAGTTTTCTAGCGTTAAAAACTTGATAGTAATGCGTTGCTCAATCGACAGTGGTACCTTCTGCTCTGACACGGTGCTACTGACGACAAAATCGAGATCGAGGGATCGATCGAATGGTCTTTCCCTGACACTACTCAACTAATAATAGGAAGGCGAGGTGATCGGATTACCTCGCGAGAGTTGAGAGAAGAATTCCGGTTAACATTTGATTTACTTTGAGTACTTAACTGCATTAGTTGAATCAGGTTATGATGGGAACATAATGTTTTTTTTACCTGTATATGTTATATCACCCAGAATTGAATAACATGGTATTCTAATTTTGTATTTTTTTGAACTAGTAGCTTTCTCTCCCATATCTTTCTAATAACAAACACACTACAGAAAGGGAATATTTCCGTCCTGATGGAAATGTGCCACGGTTCAGCCGATACCTAAAAAAGGCAAGAAGACCTTGCCAAATAACTACCGACCAGTTGCACTGCTTTCAATAATATCAAAGTCAATGGAAAGTCATGGAAAAGGTTATCAATGAGCATCTTCTAAAATATCTTGAACGATTCAATATTATTAGCGATCACTAATATGGTTTTCGTAAACATAGATCAACAGGAGATCTGTTGACTTATGTAACACATGTTTGGAACAACGCAATTGAACACTTTGGAGAATCTCGAGCGGTTGCTCTTGACATACCCAAGGCATTCGACCGTGTTTGGCACGATGGACTGTTGGCTAAGTTACGCTCTTATGGTATGTCTGAAAGGTTCTGTTTGTGGCTCTCATGTTTCCTCAGAGAGCGTTCTTTACGAGTGGCGGTCGACGGATTTCTTTCTAACACCCTCACTATCAACGCCGGTGTGCCCCAGGGCTCCATACTGTCTCCTACTCTCTTTCTCATTTACATTAACGATCTGCTGGAAAAGACCGGGAATCCAATCTACAGCTTTGCAGATGACAGTACGCTTGTCTCTTCATTCACCTTGAACGCTCGGACATCGGCTGCTCAGGCGAATATCCGCAGACAGCAGGAGGTCGTTCAACTTAACAAAGACCTGGAAGAAATTCTATCTTGCGGTGACAGTAACCAAGTGGAATTTAACGCTACAAAAATCCAGGCGGCAGTTTTTTCTAAAAAAGTTAACGTTGCTGAACCCGACATAGTTATGTCGGGGCACTCCATTCCCCTAGCATCGTCGCTCAATTTGTTGGGCGTTAGTTTGGGAGCAAATATGTCCTGGCATGAACATGTTGCAAGCATAGTAAGGAGAGCTTCTCAAAAGTTGGAAATATTATTTAGAACCAGAAAGCTTTACACCCCACAACAACTGTTAATTATTAGCTCAAATTCGACCAACTATGGAATACTGCTCCCACGTTTGGGGCTCCGCTCCCAAACATACACTGCATTTGTTGGATTCTGTTCAGAGAAGAGCGGTCCGTCTGATTGGGGACCCGGAATTGACCGGCGGCCTTGATTCGCTGGAACATCGAAGAACGGTTGGCGACTTGAGTCTGTTCTACAAGTATTTTCATGGAAAGTGTTCGAAAGATGTAGCCCGCTTAATACCTCCCAAAGCGGTGCATGTTAGAAATACACGTCGCGCTGGTGCTTCGCATCCGTATGAGGTTCAGCTTGTTACTCCGCGTACAACGCTTTTCAAGCAATCTTTTATATGGAGAACGTCATCCCTTTGGAATAATTTGCCCAGCGCTGTGTTTCCCACCGAGTACAATTTACAGCGATTCAAGAACAACGTGAATCGCTTTTTTTTTTTTTTCCGCACTCGTGTCGCTCCTGGAGCGCTTTAGGGACTTCCCTGCAGCACGTGTGCTAGACCCATAAAAAAAAAACAAATGTATGGTTTATGGTATTTATAAACAATTAATTTTTTACCGTATTGCCACAGTAAACATAAACACAGTAGCGACAGTCCGACTCGGCACCTTTGTTCTCAAGGGGTTCGAGTTTGTAATTTTCATATGATCTGTCGCCATATTGCTGATATGAT
>CM032448.1:71893081-71913081 GCA_019049505.1 Pachyrhynchus sulphureomaculatus | reverse complement strand
TTAGCAATGAACTAATTTTTTTTGATATGCTAAATAGGAAATTCAGCACTGCTGAAAGTAAATCGACAGTTATATATTCTTATAAATGAACTGAAAAATGCTATTAATAATGCCAATCCTAGTTGGCTTTTTAATCTATCAAATTTAAAAGTGATACATTTTTGGCATCCTCATAAAAAACTAAATCTAGTAATAGAAGACATTTTTCGATACGCCAAAGAGGAAAATAGTAAATCAGGAGAGCCTCTTCAAAGTTAAAATTCGGCTCAATTACTTGAATGCCCTGTATATCGATAACGACTGAAAATAAATATCAAGTATTGTATATTCTTGTGTGTTAGTGTAGCTTGGTGGTCGATAGAGGCAGCAGATAAACCTTCTGGTTTGATGAGCCGTTATTTTTAACCACATAACATCAAAGTTTTGAGACTCCAGGGCCTCCTCTCATTGACAAGAGAGATCGCTTCTGACAAAAAGACAAATTTTAAAGTTACGCTTAAACCGGGAATAGAAGTCGTACCCAGGATAGAAAAAATTGACTGTGCTGGTCAATGAACTGACCTGAGTTTCACGACGAATCAGCCCTACCCGGAGATCCGAACAGGGGGCTATTTTTATCTCTGGATTTTTTTTGATCCTGGGAGCATGCTGTTGTTTTCCACAGTTCGGGGACATTGGCACAATCACGAAATGTTAAGCAACTTTACGCAACTTAAACCAATGCGATGGTATCACACCAAGCAATGCCTGGTCCAGAACCAGCGTTTGGATACCAAACAGATGGTAAAAAATCACAGGTGGTCATATCAGCAACATCTAAATCTAGGACATAATCGCGGCCCCTTAAAGAAACCGACAACTCAAGTAACGTTTTTTATCAGACCAGACCAAACTAGTGGTGGGACTGATTATCAGCCTCTGTCAGCTAAGGAAACAACAGAAAATGGGTGTCCATGATGGCTTTAACTCGGAACGTACATAAATTGTTCGCAGCTCTACTTGGTGGCGATAAATTGCCACATGATTTATTTGGAAGGAAGCTAATAAACCTTAAAGAGACGACGCCCATGTAACCAAGAGAGGAGAGCACAATACTATACTAATACTAAAAAACTGATAATAAGTCGCTTTGTCATAAAGAGGTGAACAAACAATACACGCAAGTGGGAAGAAATAAAAAATAGTTTGTGCTAGTTTAGTGCAAATTAATTATTTATATACTTATTTACAATAATTTACAGCTTAAATGTAAGTATTAGATCTTTACAATTGCCTTTCCCCACACAATAATAATTATTTCGCTACTTGTTTAACAATTGTGATATACTCTTCATCGTTTGGAGGATCAATGCATTTTAATATGGTGTACTTTGATTCACTGAGAGAATACCTCATATTAGACACTTTAGAGCAGGGGTCCCCTAAGTGTGCGCCTCGGCGTAAAGAGTGAACAGGGGCGCAGCGAGGGTAACTAAAATTACAGTACTCCTTTACCAATCGCTGATTCGCCAAACGCGGTTTCACTTATCCAACGTTTGCGCTTTTGCAGACATACGAATGGTTAAGTCTCAAAAAATTAGAAAGTTTTACTGTATCCACAATGTCTTTACACGCAATAGCGCAGACACACAGGGGGGCGAGAAGACATGTGTTTCCCGTGCGTCATCAGTTGTCTTATTGCGCGCGCACAAACGGTTTCAAATTTCTTTAGGATCAGTTCAAATGGCAGTAAATAAAACAAAGGCGAATGAATGCTGTTTGTTAGTGAGTGCCGCGCTCGCACACGAGGCCCCTCTCCTTCCCGCGGTGCCCACGCTCGGCCCGTCCGCAATAGTCTGTCATTACGAACCATTACACGCGAGAAAAGGTAGCTTTATTTAAGTACGTGTCGCTTTGTGTTGTTGTAAACAGCCGTGGTTGCAAAATGGAAAGATTTTTATTAAATAAGAATAAGTAAATCGAAGTAATCGTTCAAGTGAGAGCGATCAAGCATCGACAAGCGGAGTAGGAGCAAAGAAACAAAAATATCGTAAATACGTTGATAGCTATTTGGATTTTGTCTTTGGAGAGTATGCTCCCAAGTGCGCTGAAGCGAGATCTCGAGATCAATCACTCTAACATGGTTTAAAAGTCTCGCGAATTCTCTAGTAGGAAGTTGCAAGATTTACAAAAGCAAAAAAATGTATTCACTAAACAAGCCTCAGTACCAAGCAACGCACTGCTAGCATCTTTCAAGGTGGCATATAGAGTGGTGAAATGCAATTGATTATTAGTCGGGTTAGAGGGATAATCACCTATATTTCCTGAGCCTCGTCGACCTTTATCGAATTAAACTTGTTAAGTATTGCCAAGGCAAGCGAGTAATACTGATTGCTTGACTTTCAGTACAGGTAACAGAATACATGTGATGGAAATTTGTAATCGATTCAGTTAAAGTTCGATAAAATTTCCTAAGTCTGCAATTAGTATAAAATTTAATAGAGGAACTGTTTTAGGAAGTTGGTTTTCAACTGCTAATTCTACTGTAATGTAGGACTGGAATAGCGACACAAATGATTAAACAATGTATAAGGGCTACCTATTAAGTTTTTACAAAAAGTAGTGAAAGAAAAAAAAATTGTATAAATCGTTTTATTGTTTCTCGCGAGCTTATTCTACCAGCTGTTCTTGGCATGGTTAATATTATGGTGAGAGAATCAGCGGGAAAACTAATAATTCAAAGGTAGTTTTGTCCAACAACACCATTAGTCGAAAAAGAATTCATCATATAGCTTAGGATCTCAATGACTAGTTAGTAGAGAAAATGAAAGGCAAGGAATTTGGTCTGCAACTTGATGAGGCTATTGACAGTAACAAAGAGACACCTTATTTGTTATATACGCTTTCTGAATGATAATATTATAGTTGAAAACCTTCTGTGCTGCAAAAGTATCATTGGAAGCGTAAAGACTCATGACTTGTTTGAGATGCTTGACAAGTTTATAGTAGGTAATGATCTGGTGTGGAAAACGTGCGTCGATCTATGTACTGATGGTGCTCGGTTAATGTCTGATCGCTATGGAGGATTACATGCTCTTATTCGTAGCAAAGCACCGCTTGCTACGTGGACTCATTGCATCATTCATAGGGAAGCACTTGCATCGAAGTCGATGAGCACCCAATTGAACATGACATTAGAATGTGTCGTAGACGTAGTAAACTACATAAAAAGAAGGCTACCGAAAGCCAGATTTTTTAAAAACGATGCATGGGAGCTGAATACACGGCCCTTCTATACTACTGCAATTCACGATAGCTTTCATGTGGCAACGTCTTATCCCATGTATTCGAGTTACATTAAGAAATTCATACTTTTCTGCAAGATGAAGGTAAAGCATACTCCAGTTTGCTGAACTTGACTTTTTGCTCAAAACTTGCATATTTATGCGATATATTTGACAAACTGAATGCTTTGAATTTGTCTCTGCAGGGTAATAACAAGCACTTCTTGAAATTTTTGGAGGCTGTTGCGGCGTTTAGAAAGAAGCTACAGTTGTGGATAAGAAAAATCAATGAGGATGGTGGTCAAATTTGTTTCTCTGAATTGCAAAAATACGTGGCCTCTAATAAAGTCGTTTCACAAGACTTGCTAAACCTTTTCACGGAACACCTATCAAAGCTTACTGATTAATTTGCAAAATACTTTGCGGAAGACAATATCGAGAAATTTGCATGGATCCAAGATCCTTTTAGTGCTCAAGCTTCACCAGATTTCACTTCACAAGAAGAAAAGAGTCTTATTGAACTCTCTTGCGACAACAGCCTAAAAACAAAATTTACTAGTTCCGATTTGGTGGAGTTTTGGATATCAATCAAAAATGAATATCCAAATTTAAGTTCAACAGCTGTAAAGATTGTGATTCCCTTTGCAATAACCTATTTATGCGAAGCCGGATTTTCAGCTATAGTTGTAGTAAAGAGCAAATATCGCTTAAAAATCAATGTGGAACAAGAAATGAGAGTAGCAGTATCAAGCCTTATTCCGCCATTGGAAAAAATGTGTAGAGATCCGCAAGTTTATCCGTTACATTGACTAATTTTCAAGGTTTTCACCATTTGTTACTGTATTTTCCTGTTTTTTTTTGCAAACTTAATATATTTCCCGTGTGTCAATTTTAATGTATATCTACGTAAACCTCACATTAAAACATTAAAAAATTTGCGTATGGGAGCTGGGACAAAATTTTTAAACCTTTAAGTGCGCCGTAAACAGATTAAGTTTGGGAATCCCTGCTTTGGAGTTAACAATGACAAAAGTTTGAACCTGATAACACCTAGTACTTAGCAACTTTAGATTATATCACTGGTAATACTTTATTCGAGAAACTAACTACTCAGTATATACCACCACTACACCAAACACTTTATTTTTGC
Organism: Pachyrhynchus sulphureomaculatus; assembly: GCA_019049505.1. Taxonomy (NCBI): domain Eukaryota; kingdom Metazoa; phylum Arthropoda; class Insecta; order Coleoptera; family Curculionidae; genus Pachyrhynchus; species Pachyrhynchus sulphureomaculatus. The sequence goes on along the minus strand of CM032448.1, from coordinate 71,908,668 downwards.
ACTCGACGCGCGTTTCGCTAACCATGTTAGCTTCATCAGAGGCGATGATCGACTAAAGCTAAACTACGAATCTACCCTAATTATACTTAGCCTAACACCTGAATTACTCAGGCGGAACTAATGGCATAGGTGAGGCCATCAGTTCCGGTCAAGTAACCAGTGAAGGGCACTATAAGGAATAGGCACCCTGTCATTATTTAAACTACCTTTACATTTTTTATAATTTCCATACTTTCGTATGCGTTTAACAATGTCCTATCAGATACATTTTTAATTAATCTTACATTATCTAATGTTACAATATGATCAGCTTCAAGGGAATGTTGAGCAATGCTAGACTTTTCTGTTCTACTGTATTTTAAATGTACTAAATATTCTTTAAATCATGTTTTAATTGACCTCTTAGTTTGCCCAACATACTTTTTGTCGGAATCATTAGAACTAATTTTATAAATTCCACTTTTCTCACAATTAGAAATCTTGTCTTTAGGATTTCCTAAGATATTTCTCAGATTGTCTGACGACTTATAGACTAAAGTAAGGCCTACCTTATTAAATACCTTATTGAGTCCCCTGCTATATATTCTAAATATTTAAACTGTACGTATGTCTATTTATCAACTTGTTTATTAAGTCACTGTCATAACCATTAACTCTAGTTATATTCCTAATACGATTCTTTTCGTTATTGAAGTTTACTCTATTCAGAGGAAAAGTGACCAAAAGATGAACTAAAAAATGTAATGCGGCTAATTTGTGTTGTTTGCAATGAAATGAATCATTAGGAATATATCTATTTGTTACTGTGTCTTTGGTGTTTTTTAATTTGGAAACAAAATCATCTATATTTGCTTTTTTTGTATCAAAAATCGCGGAAATACATGCATGTCGCAATCAAATATCAAAAAACACGGTTAACAATACAAATTCTAATTCACAAAAAAACACATAAAAGTAGTTAAAGGATTGAGAAAAAAAGATGTCTTCTATTTAAAAGCGGATAAAGGAAATGAGGTTGTTATATTGGATAAGAAAGAATACTCTGAACGTGTAGATAATCTTATCGAATCTGGCCCTTATGAAAAGATAGTAAGAAATCCATTACCGTGAATGATAACAGAAGTTAAGAATTCTTTAAAGAAATGTAAGAACTTTATCTCCGATTCGCTAAAATTTAAATTAAATGTGAGTAATCCGACCATACCAAAATTGTATTGCTTGCCTAAAATTCACAAACCTGGAAAAGCAATGCGACCCATTGTTTCATCGGTCGGATCACCCACATATTTAATATCCAAATGGTTATCAAAAGAACTTGAGAATTTACCATTAAATACTTTCGCAGTGAAGAATTCTTCAGAATTTATTAACAAAACAAAAGACCTAGTTCTCAATGAAGGTGAAAGATTAATTTTTTTTTATGTCAGTTCTTTGTTTCCAAGTGTGCCAATACTTTGCCAAACTTTGTAATCTCTCGAGGAATTACTTAGGATGAATGACTTTGAGGACGAATTTATTCGTGAATACTTACCATTATCTAAACTTCGTATGGAACAAAATTATTTTTACTATAACAGACAATTTTATGTTCAGAAAGAAGGAACAGCTATGGGTAATTGCTTATCACCTTCCATAGTTAATTTATTCATGACCAAGTTTGAAAGAGAAACCAGTCAAGAATTTGAGTATTTCCCGAGAGTACGGTATAGGTATGTAGATGATGTTTTCGCCATTTTTGATACAAAGAAAGCAAATATAGGTGATAGCCGATATGGTTGCATTAAATTTACTTACGAAATTGAGAACAAAAGACAACTGCCATTTCTAGATATTTTAATTATTAAAGATAGGTTAGAATTTGATATCTATAGAAAAGACACAGTAACAGATAGATATATTCCTAATGATTCATTTCATTACAAACAACACAAATTATCGTTTGGTCACTTTTCCTCTGAATATAGTAAACTTCATTAATGAAAGGAATCGTATTAGGAATATAACTACAGTTAATGGTTATAACGATGACTTAATAAACAAGATGATAATTAGATATAAGTTCAGTTTAAATATTCAGAATTGCACCTTTTTTACACGCGAAGAAAATAAGATCAAGTATGTCTCCATACCATATAAACCGAAATATAGCAGGGGACTCGATAAGGTAAATAAGGTAGGCCCCACCTCAGTCTATAAGTCATCAGACAATCTGAGGAATATCTTAGGAAATCCCAAAGACAAGATTCCTAATTGTGAGAAAAGTGGAATTTATCAAATTACTTGTAATGATTGCGACAAAAAGTATGTTGAGCAAACTAAAAGGTCAATTAAAACAATTTAAAGAACATTTAGAACAGAAAAGTCTAGCATTGCCGAATATGCCCTTGAAGCTGATCATACTGTAACACTAGATAATCTAAGATTAATTAAAGATACATTTTAAATTAATTAATTAATAGGAGATTGTTAAACGCATACGAAAGTATGGAAACTATAAAATGTAAAAGTAGTTTAAATAAAGACAGATAGCCTTATAGTCCCCTCTACTGGTTACTTGATCGGAACTGATGGCCTCGCCTATGCCATTAGTTCCGCCTGAGTAATTCATGTGTTAGGCTAAGTATAAATAGGTAGATTCGTTAGTTTAGCTTTAGTCAATCATCGCTCCTGATGAAGCTAACACGGTTAGCGAAACGCGCGTCGAGTGCAAAAATAAAGTGTTTGATGTAGTGGTGATATATACCGAGTAGTGTTATTATGCCAAAAACTCCATATTCCCAACATAGTCGAGAAACTAAAATTACATTTTCTACAATAAATACAAATTTTTTTTGAGGACTCTAATGCAAATTATTAATTGTTAATATTCAATCTTTTATTGATTGTATAATTTATTTATTGTAATTTTTAGTCTGCAACTTTAAGAAATTCGGTATTAAATATCATCACGGAAGTAATAATAAATGTATTCAGTAAGCATTCACTAAGCGAGGAGGAAACGGAATCTCGCGATGACTTTTTCACTATTTTAATGGAACACATGTGTGACGTTTCGGCCCACGTTAGGTAAGTTATTAAGATAATATACAAGGTCCCATCTATAATATATATAAAATGCAACGTCTCTCTGTCTGTCTGTCCGTTAGTGCGCTTATCACTCGAGAATCACTTATCCGATTTAGGTGTTGTTTTTCAATTAATATACATGTTCTCTGGCCAGGTTATATAATAATAATAATAATAATAATATATATATATATATATATATATATATATATATATATATATATATATATATATATATACATATATATATTATATAAAAAAACGCAACGTCTCTGTCTGTCTGCCTGTCCATTAGTGCGCTTATCACTCGAGAACCACTTATCCGATTTACGTGTTTTTTTTAATTCATACATATGTTCTCTGGCCAGGTTATAGCATACATTTTATTACGTTAGGTAACATAAGGAATAAACAGTGACGATAATAGTGAATCAAGTCGGAAAAAAGTGTGCCGCTAGCCCGCTCTCTTGCAATACGCCGTCTAAACCGTTAAATATGGCACAATATAATGTAGCGAAGAATATAATATATAAAATGCAACGTCTCTCTGTTTGTCCGTTAGTGCGCTTATCACTCGAGCACCACTTATCCGATTTTCGTGTTATTTTTTTAATTCATATACATGTTCTCTGGCCAGGTTATATAATAATAATAATAATCTATATAATATATATAAAACGCAACGTCTCTGTCTGTCTGCTTGTCCATTAGTGCGCTTATCACTCGAGAACCACTTATCCGATATTTACGTGTTTTTTTTTAATTCTAACATATGTTCTCTGGCAAGGTTATAGCATATATTTTATTACGTTAGTTAACATAAGGAATAAACAATGACGATAATAGTGAATCAAGTCGGAAAAAAAAAGTTTGCCGCTAGCGCGCTCTCTTGCAATACTGTGTCTTAACCGTTAAATATGGAACAATATAATGTAGCACATAATATAATGTATATATATATATATATATATATATATATATATATATATATATATATATATATTTGTCTCTCTGTCCGTCTGTCCGTTAGTGCGCTTATCACTCGAGAACCACTTATCCGATTTACGTTTTTTTTTTTAATTCATACATATGTTGTCCGCCTAGGTTATAGGATATATTTTTTTACGTTAGGTAACATAAAGAATAAGCAGTGATGATAATAGTGAATCAAGTCCTCGCGAGCGAAGCCGCGGGCACTGCTAATTTAGTATATAATGACTTGATATCTCATTAGATGTTAAACGCCCAAGACTCTTTAATCAAAAGGTTTTCACTTTTTAAAAATATTACTTTGTTTATCGTGTAGTCTTTATAATTTTAATTATTGATATTCTATAATTAATTCTAAACACATTTTGTGTAATATATCAAAATTAAATGGTTTTCAAGATTCAGGCAGCATTTAACGCTGGGGCAAGTTCAATCTTCTAAACAGTACAACTTGGAGAAAATTATTTACATATTCGTATTTTAGTTTTCCGTTATTTACTTAAAAATGTCAATCTCCAGAACTGAAAACTACGGCGTAGTTTCGGTTTACAATGGCAAACATTCAGTGCCAGCATTGCTGGAAGGTACTCCTTTGTGAGGTCAAAGTTTATTAACATGCTACCTTTGTTATACAGAGCAAAAGTTATGCAACATTGGGGAAGATTGCAAAACGGAAGCGTCATTCCTAGAAAGTTAGTAAATGAAGTGTTAGAACAACTCATCGACCACTTGGAAGATAAGGCTGCATGGGTTAGAAAGAGTGCCGCCAACAGTGTTACCGCTTTTTTATCTTCGAATCCGTATGGCGCCGAGGTAAGAAATCCACAAAAATGTATTAAAAAAAAATTTTTTGGACTAATTCTTAATTAACAGATTAGATCATGTACTTAATGAGTTAAAATGCAATATATATATATATATATATATATATATATATATATATATATATATATATATATATATATATATATATGTAAAGTCCATGTAAAACCACTGAAAATTGAGGAAAGTCCATATTTCAGTCAATCCATCTCGAGAGGCGTTCCGCCGTATGTATGTATCATGCATCCATAACTCGAGAGAGGATCGATAAGCGGAAGAATAAAACTTTTAGTACACTTATTTCCGTATTGGCGTAACATCGTGGTAAGATACAATAAATTATACCTAAAACTGAAAATTCTAACGCTTTTGGTATTTTGTCGTCGTTTTTTGTTTTTTTTATCGTACTTTTTATGAAAAATAAACTCATACTGCTAACTTCATTGAAGGTGTATCAACCGTCAGAGTTAAACAACAGTGTCAAATTATATATTTATTTTAAAGCAAAAATTACCAATTGTAGTATTTATTAAACATTTTAAAAAGTAAGAATAAAACTTTAGAATTTGGATATTAGTTCCTCCTGTTAAACAAAAGAGCTAAAAAAAACTGAACTACTCACTTCTTTACACTGCTTTATTATAAACATCTCTGGGGTGATCTGAACCTTTTTATCTTCTGTACACCAAAGAACGGAAGACCAAAGTGTTTTTCTATCTGAGTCAGAAACATACCATGTGACCAATATTCGTTGTAAAAGTATGCTAATTCCATAACTATATTAAAAAGAAAGCATTTGTAGCATAATTTTAAAATACTTATACTTTTAAAATGGTTTTTAACTAACCTTAATATGGTTTTCATCATTTTTAATCTTGTATTTATACAGTGTAAGTGAAAAAATAACCGGTCAAGTGCAAGTTGAACTTGCGCAATTAGTGTTCCGTACGTTGATTGCTTTTAAAATAAAAAACTTTGTGGAGGTATAAAATGATCAGTGGCTTCACAAAACACACCCTAAATGAGTTTTCAACAAAGTTTGTTTCCAGTCTTTACTGAAAGCTGATGACCTCGAAATTTTTTTTTATATACCAGATAAATTATTAAAGGTAATGCACTCGTGATAATTTTCGTTTAACCTACACCCCGTGGAGAATATTCCACAATTTTTTCAAAATTTTTTGATCAGTTCTTTTCGAGATAAGGGGGGGACAATGATTTTTCGCGATTTTTTAAAAATAATACAAAGAAAAGTGTGCGCAAGTATTACATTATATATTTTTTTTTACTCGTGTCTTCATAAGCTTTCATTTGACACCACACTCGATGACCTAGTGTAAATTTCATCCCCAAAACTAACCCTTAAGTCAAAATTTAACTTTCAAAACTACACGGTTCTGATGAGGCCATCAATTCCTATATTAGTACTAAATTTCAACTTTTTATGACAAATAGTTTCGGAGCAAATCGGGTGTGACAGACGGACAGACAGACACCGAAGTGATCTTATAAGTGTTCCGTACGGAACACTAAAAAGAAGTGAAACTACAGAAATTATTGTGCTTGGCACATATAGTTATTAAATAACTATCACAAATTATTCAGTATGATCGGTATGATGATAACGAATGTAGTCTTCGTAACTGTTATTTTTTTCTTTTTGGTGTTCCTTACGGAACACTTATAGGATGACTTCGGTGTCTCTCTGTCTGTCCGTCTGTCTGTCTGTCATACCCGATTTTCTCCGAAACTATTTGTCATAGAAAGTTGAAATTTGGTAATAATATAGGAATTGATGGCCTCATCAGAGCCGTGTAGTTTTGAAAGTTAAATTTTGACTTAAGGGGTTAGTTTTGGGGGGTGAAATTGGAAGTGAAAAAAACTTTTTTTACTAGGTCGTCGAGTGTGGTGTCAAATGAAAGGTTGTGAAAACGCGAGTAAAAAATATATATAATGTAATACTTGCGCGCACTTTTCTTTGTATTATTCTTAAAAAATCGCGAAAATCGCTGTCCACCCGCCTTATCTCGAAAGAACTTATCAAAAAATTTTGAAAAAATTCTGGAATATTCTCCACGTTGTGTAGATTGAACGAAAATTATCACGAGTGCATTACCTTTAATAATTTATTTGGTATACGAGGCTGGTTTGAAAAGTCCGTGCAAAGTCCGAGAGATGGCACCACCGGCGTGTATCGAGGTCATGTTTAGTTAGTAGCATCTCTTGAATGAACGCACACCAAGTTTCAGCCATATTGGTCTATTTCTTTGTGTTTGGCATTCGTGTGAATCAAGGAAGTCGAGTGATTTTCAAGAAATGGACGAAAAAGAATTTCGCGTGGTGATTAAACATTACTTTATGAAAGGCAAAACGCCTCACGAGACTAAAGAGAAGCTTGATAAACATTATGGTGACTCTGCACCTTCGATTAGAACAGTTTATAAGTGCTTTCAAAATTTTCGGACTGGCCATATGGGCACAAGTGATGCTGAACGTTCTGGACGGCCTGTGGAGGTTACGACTCCAGAAATCATTGATCAAATCCATGATATGGTGATGGATGACAGAAGAGTTAAGGTGCGTGAGATTGCTAGTGCTGTGGGCATCTTGACTGAACGGGTACATAATATTTTGCATAAACATTTGGACATGAGAAAGCTATCTGCAAGATGGGTGCCGCGATTGCTCACGCTTGACCAAAAACGGAATCGTGTGAAGTGTTGCGAGGACTTTAAGCGTCGTTTTGTCACTGTGGATGAAACATGGATACATTACTATACTCCTGAGACCAAACAACATTCTAAACAATGGGTTACCAAGGGGGGAATCTGCACCAAAAAAGGCGAAGACCGTTCTTTCGGCCGGAAAGGTTATGGCGACTGTCTTTTGGGATTCGCAAGGGATAATCCTCATCGACTATCTGGAAAAGGGTAAAACTATTACAGGAATATTATTCATCGTTATTGGACCGTTTGAAAACCGAGCTGCAAGAAAAACGCCCGCGATTGGCCCACAAGAAAGTCCTTTTCCATCACGACAACGCACCAGCACACACCTCAGCAGTTGTGGTCGCAAAATTAATGGAAATAGGATTCCAACTCGTTTCACATCCCCCCTATTCTCCAGACTTGGCTCCCTCGGACTACTATTTGTTCCCCAATTTAAAGAAATGGCTGGCGGGACAAAGATTTTATTCAAACGAGGAGGTGATTGCAGACACTAATGAATATTTTGCAGACTTGGACAAATCCTATTATTCGGAAGGGATCAACAAACTAGAACATCGTTGGACGAAGTGTATAAGCCTAAAAGGAGACTATGTCGAAAAATAAAAAAGGTTTACCCCAAACACATAAGTAGTTTTTATTTTTGCACGGACTTTTCAAACCAGCCTCGTATAAAAAAAAACAAAAATTTCAAGGTCATCAGTTTTCAGTAAAGATTGGAAACAAACTTTGTTGAAAACTCATTTAGGGTGTGTTTTGTGAAGTCACTGATCATTTTATACCTCGGTAACAATTTTTTTTATTTTAAAAGCAATCAACGTATGGATTACTAATTGCGCAAGTTCAACTTGCACTTGACCGGTTATTTTTTTTAATTTTGAAAAACTTACTAAAGTTATTTAAGACGTTCTGCCAGTGAAACTTTTAACATATTTATTACCTTTTTTTTCAATTTTCTATTGTTTTATTGTAAAAAAGAGCCACTGAAAAATAAATCATGAAAAATACAAAGAAAAAAAAAACTGCATTCCTTCCATTTATACTGAAGATTTAAAAAATCATTAACACCCATAAAAGGCAAGATCTTACCAAACTATATATATATATATATATATAGATATATATATATATATATATATATATATATATATATATATATATACCGGGAGACACAGCCAACATGTAACATCCTTAAATTTTTTTTATTTTGAATGTTACATATTTGCATTTTCTCTTTGAATTTGAATAATGATCAATATCACCGAAATTAAGATAGGAACACATATTTTTTATTTAACCTAAGTTACACATTACAGGTTTTTTTGCCAACATACATCTAATAGAACTATCTATCGCCAATTGGATTTAATATTATTTTCAGAAAATAAACCGTTTTATTATGCAATAATGTGATATCAAGAAGTTCCATTACGGACTTAGTAGGCTGTGATAAAACAGACGAACCGAAAGTCATGGTTGCTCCGTGTTACCAAAATGGCCATTATTATTGTTTACTTTACATCAAAAATAATTTTTCGTTAACAAAAATGTATTCAATGAAAAAATAGACATGTTATTAATTTATGGAGAATGCAGAAAGAATAGCCGACAAGCCACCGGGTTGTATCTGGCAAGATATCCCGATAGGAGGCACCCACCCAACAATTATTTTTTAAGGGTAGAGCAGCAGTTTAAAAGGCAACCGATTGAACCTGCTGATATTGGTGACGAAGAGTCAGAAATCAATGTGTTCATAGTGAGCACCTTAACAAACCCCGAGAATTCTTCGAATTTAAATTAAAATCATATGTAAAGCAGAAATCATTTTTTTAAAAACTTTGTCTGTGGATGAAAAGCTTTACTTGCCTCTTACAAAGTTTCATATAAAATAGCCAGATGTAAAAAGCTTCACACCATTGGTGAAGAGCTTGTTTTGCCAGCAGCAATTGAGATTGTAGAAACTATGATTGGAGATAATTTTGCCAAACAGTTGCTATCCGTACCTATATCAGATGATACTGTTGCCCGTCGAATTGGTAATATAGCTGAAGATGTACAGCATCAGCTTTTCGGGAAGTTGCGTGACAAATTGTTTTCAATTCAGCTTGAAGAGGCAACAGATAGCAATAAAGATGCTCATTTCATTGCCTATGTTCGATTTTGTGATGGTATGTCAGCAGTAGAAAAAACTATTTTTTTTTTATTTTTTCTGCATTTTTTGCTATCTTAAATGATTTTATAAACGAGACAAATATGGAGTGGAAAAATTGCGTCGGAATATGTACCGATGGTGCTCATTCAATGTCTGGAAGATTTCAAAGTGTACAAGCACTTGTGAAACAAAAATCTCCACTGTGTGTGGACACATTGTATGATCCACAGAGAAGCTCTGGCTTCCAAAGAAATGAGTCCTGCTCTGAATATTGTGCTCACTACAGTTGTAGCCGTAGTAAATTATATTAAAATGAGACCCCTAAAATCTAGAATTTTCTCTGCATTGTGTAAAGACACGCGTTACTATTTTATTGCGAGGCAAGATGGTTATCACGTCGGAAATGTTTGCAACGTGTCTATGAATTAAGAAATGAAATCACCATTTTTCTAGAAGAGGAAAACCGACCAGAAGCCGAAAAGTTTCGAGATAGTTTATTTGTGATGAAATTTAGCTACTTGGTCGATATATTCGAGAAATTAAATACCTTAAATCTTCAACTCCAAGGAACAAATACACATATATTCGATACAAGTAATAAAATTAATGCTTTTTATAGAAAATTGGAATTGTGGAGCAGAAATGTAAAGCAAAAAAACCTAGAAATGTTTGCAAATGTGGGTGAATGTGTTGAAACATACAAAGCTAAAAAACAACATGTGAAAGTTGTTTTAGTAACCGTTGAAAATCATCTAGCCCATGTTGACAAAGAATTTTAAAAACTATTTTCTTACTGACGACAACTTGGTAGCAAGTTACGAGTGGGTTAGGGATCTATTTCAAAATACTCCCGAAGAGGAGGACAGGGGTGAATGGTGAATTTTCTGCACTGAAAACAAGAGCATTTCATACACTATTACCATTTTCAACATCCTACCTTTGCGAAACAGGATTTTTCTGTGGTGGCTGCTTTGAAAACAAAATATAGAGTGTCTATTTCTAATATTAAACCATCCTTCGAAAATCTTTGCTCTGCAAAACAGGCCCAAGGGAGTCACTAATAATTATTCAACTTGTTTTTAATTTAGTATTGATATATTAATTATTAGATAAAAATATTGTGCAGTACTAATACAATCCTATTTTTAGGTGTATTATGTCAGTGTAAATGTGCATTTTATTTTTTATTATGTCAGAATGTATTTTGTTTTCCTTTCCTCTCAATAAATTATATTAAATGTTTTATGAATGTTTTTAATAATAATTTTCTTTTCGATACGCTCGCGCCCCCCCCCATAGTGTAATCACGCCCCCCCCCCCCTAGTGGGGCGCGCCCCACAGGTTGAGAAATGCTGATCTAGAGTCAACAAACGCACCCAGCGCGCACTCAGCTTTTTCATTTTTAGAACTTCAGGCAGGACATTACGTACCCGTTCATCTGAGATACCTACCATCTCAGCAATCTCACGGAGTTTAATGCGACGATCCTCCATCACGATACCATGAATTTTATCGACCATTTCTTCAGAAGAAACCTCAGTCGGGCGTTCTGAAGTGCAAGATCGACAGTGCTCGTACGGCTACGTTTAAATTCATTTATCCAGTAATAAATGGTGTTGGGTGCTGGTGCAGACTCCCCATGAACCTCCTTTAGTTCAATTTCTTTCTGAGTCGCAGTCTACTTATTTAAATAAAAATGTCAAAAAATCACGACAGGATACTCGGCTTTATCCATTTCTACGAAACGTATAGCGTCGATCACTTAAGACAGCTGCCAACAAGCAACTGCACTTTGCATCTTTTTGAAACTTTGAACACAACTGTTACAAGACTCACGCTTACCAAAATTTCCCTCCATTTCGTAGAAATTTACCAGACATCAATCTACCCTCGTATTTTGCATTATTTGTTGAAGTTGAAGTCAGGGCATTTACTATACTAAATACTCTTACCCCCCCATTACTCCTTTTTAGATGTCTTTAATAAAAATGCAGCAAGAACTGGAACAGAATGAACAGTTGTTAGGAACTATGAAATCACAAATAGATCAATTGACAGTAGTGAAAATGGCAGCCTTAGAGGCCGAGTGGACTGCCAAAGTACCTGAAATACAAAAAGTTATTGAGGAGGAGTTGCAAAAAGAAGAAGGTATTTATCTGTTTGTATTACCAGAGTTTGGCATGACGTGGTAGCCGCAAATAGACGTTATTTGATTCTTTAATTTTTGCGAATACAACGCCGTACCTTACTCGTTAGATATTAAGCCTTATTTTGGTTTTACTGGGTGGCTATGATAGGGAGAAAAATACTGTATAGGTTGAAGGACTTGCATATCCATTGTAATAATGGCTTAAATATAAATAAAGAATTTTAAGTAGAAAAGCAATCGACAGCTACTTCTTATTTTAGCGGAAACCTCATATTGAGAATTGTGATACTGGGTGTTTTTTTTGGTGAGTATTATTTTTATCTCGTTAAAATGCTCTCTGAATAAAACCACTCCACTGATTATAGTCTTGAAGTAAATGTTGAATATCGCCACCATTTTGGTGTGTCTCGCTCACCGCACCCAAGATTTATTATTTATTTATCTGATCAAAAGAGAACGACGATCTTTAATTGACTAGACAGCCATTTTTATACATCCTTATAATTTTAGATTAGATTTAGAAATGATAAGGTATGGGGGGCATCGATAATACAATCTCTTCGAGCTCTATTTAACAGGTGTTGACACTTTGATTGTGATTATTTTAAAAAGGGGAACAATTTAAATTGGAGAACTACAGACTAGAAGCACAGAGTCATGGAGAATAATTAAAGCAATTAGGGACCAACAATAGAGAGAATGCGTATATAGAGTATATCCCAGAAAGCGAAACGTGGAAGAATATTAAAACTGCTAACAGAAGACAGACAAGAATTTCAAGAAGAGAACCTTGAAAAAGAACAGAATAAGGAAAAAAAAAGAGATAGAACTAAGCTATGAAGAAGTAAAGAAGACAATAAAAATACTCAAAAAATAATAAATCTGCAGGGCCTGCAGGTGTGGTAATGAAAATGATTAAGTACGGGTCTAATAAATTACATCGGATGCTAAGAAACATCTTCCACAGAGCGATCAATGGAGAAAAAATACCAGAGGAATGGTTATAAAAGCCTATATAGTATCTATATTTAAAAAGGGGAGACCGCAGAAAATGCACAAAATATAGAGGCCTAAGCATAATATCGAGTATGGGGCGTTTGTAGAAAAATTATTAAAAATATCATAGAGGAAAATATAAAAGGAAAAATTGGAGAAGACCAAGCAGGCTTTACGGCGGAAAATCATATTATAGACCACATATACACTATAAAAAAAGCAATGGAAAAAAAACTGGCAAAGAATAGCAAGTTCATCTAGCCTTCATAGACATAAGAAAAGCCTATGACTCAATACCAAGACAAAGATTATGGAACGCAATCAAAGAAATAGATATTGACAAAAGAACTAATATACGCAGTAAAAAGCTCTCTACGAAAACAAACACAGTGAACATAAAAATAGGACATAAAATAGGGAAGATACTCCAAACATCAAAAGGCCTATTACAAGGATGCTCTACATCCCCAACACTATTCAAAATATACCTCGAACAAACATTAAAAAAATGAAAGCAAAAATGTAGTGGAATGGGAGTCCCAATATGAGAAGATTACTTATATACTCTAAGTTTCGCAGACGACCAAGTAATCATAGCGCAAGATGAGGAGACCTCAGTTATATGGTAAGAAAACTGAAAGAAGAATACACTAAAGAAGGTTTAGCAATAAACTTTGATAAAAGGGAATATCTAACAAACAAAAGGAGGGAAAATGTGAAGAATCTAGAAGTCGATAACGAAACAACAATCAAAGGAACCGATAGATTTAAATATTTAGGAACCATCATTTCAAAAAAACGCTACATCAGAAGAAGAGATCAAAAGCTAGGTTAGGACAAAACGCAGATATGCATAAGACAATTAAATTCGATCCTGTGGGACAAAACACATTACAAAGAGAAACAAAACACGCATATACAAATCAATAATACAAAGCATAATGACATACGAGTCAGAAACATGGACGATCAACAAAAGAAATAAATCTAAAATTAACGCGTTAGAGATGGAGTATTGGAGAAGATGCTGTAGAGTGACGCGTATGGGAGAGAATACCAAATGAAGAAATACGAAGCAGAATGAACATCAAAGAGAACGCAATAAACACCATTAAAGAAAAACGATTAAAATGGTATGGACACATAAGACGGAGCGAAGATAATAGGTGGATAAAGAAACGGAAGTGGAGCCCTATAGGGAGAAGAAAAAGAGGAAGACCCAGACGATCGTGGAGAGACGATGTGGACGAGGCTATGGGAAGACAGCGTCAGCTGTAGGAAATCCTTGGTATATATATATATATATATATATATATTTATATATATATATAAATATATATATATATATATATATATATATAGAATTACAGACCCTCAGCCTGTTACCGGTACTATACAGGTATCCTCACTAGAATCATAAACTTAAAGATTAACGAATAAATTAGACAGTTATCAACCACGTGAACAAGCGGGATTTAGACGGGGATACAGCACTTTGGACCATCTTCAAACAATTAGATTTACTAGTGGAAAAAGCAAATGAATATAAGGTCGCCTTGTGGATAGCATGGTTGGACCGGGAGAAAGCATTTGATTCGGTAAAGATATGGGCACTCCTTAACGCCTAAGTAACAACAGAGTCGAGGAAAGATACACAACTCTTCTTGAATAATACATACGTAAAAATGTCAATCTTAATTAAGAGAAATTAAACAAGGCGACTCGATATCTCAAAGCTGTTCACGTTGACTTTAGAAGACATGTTTAAATCGTTAAAGTGGGAAAATAAAAGAAAACTACTGGACGGTGAACGATTAAGGTTCGCAGATGATGTCACTCATTGCCAAGACAAAAGAAGAATTACAAGAAATGCTGATGGAATTAAATAACAAGTCTCCAGAAATAGATTTAAAAATAAACTTCACCAACACTAAATATTTAAACAACAAAAAATAAAGCTAACAGCCAGGAACTATTAATAGAAGGTGAAAGAATAGGAAAGGTACAAAACATTCATATATTTACGACAAAAAATCGAAATATTAAAAAATAATTAAACGCTGACTTGGATAGAAGAGTCTCGTTAGCTTGGTCTGCGTTCGGAAGGTTACAATTTAATTGGACATCCCAAATACAATAAAAGCCAGAGTATTCGATCAATATGTACTGCCGGTATTAACATATAGCACTGAAACGTGGGTTTTAAATAAACGTATAATAAATAAACTCTAGGTAACCCTAAGAGCAATGGAGAGAAGAATGATAATCAAAAGTGACAGATATAATAACGAATATGTACATTAAGGTGGAATTGGGCGGGGGCGGCATATCGCAATAATAAATGATAAACAGATGGAAAACGCGGTATAGGTGAAGGAGGCATAGAGTACAAAAGGAGCGCAGAGGTAGACCACAGACAAGATCGATGGGACGATATAAAAAAGATCCTGATTTTTATTATCATGTTCGAAAAATTTCGTGACGATCGTGGTGCTTAGGTTGGTTTGGGTTTCTTGGGGATTGGTGAAAAAATTCCTTCTAGTCGGTTTACCTTAGCCTCTCTACAATTACTAATACTTCTTGTCTCTTCTTGATTCAAACAAAAAACTTAACATAAGCGCTATTATCTGTAATCAATCATTCCGACGATATAAAAGGTTTGGTTGAAGTGAGAAGGGTAACTTCC
>CM032448.1:71880859-71890859 GCA_019049505.1 Pachyrhynchus sulphureomaculatus | reverse complement strand
GTCAATGACTTTGTTCCATGTAGCCATTGTTAGTTGTATGGCAGATTCACAAGAGTGCTTCTTCCTGGAGCCAGATTGGTTTATAAAAAGAATATTGTTGGTAGTAAAATATTCATACAATTGATTATAAACGGCCAACTTAAGGACCTTCTCTACGGCTGGAAGTGTGTGAATAGGACGAAAGGAAAAAAGCATCATTACTAATTAGAAACTTTAGGAAGTGGAATTACAGTAGTGGTTTTAAGGCTGGATGGAAATTCACCTGTGTCTAAACAAGTATTAATGAGCTTGAGAAAAAACATGACCAACTGTACCAAAAATATTTTTTATTGTTTTACCATTTAATAAAAGTTACCCTTGTGACCAAGAGAGGCAATAATTCCTCTCAAGTCAGCCATTGAGAGGGACGCAAAACGGGTAAATCCAGAACGTATCAATGGAAAATCTTCAGAAGACCAGTTATGAGTAAGAGGTACAGTATTAATAACCTCAGAGATGCTATCAACAAAGTATGAATTAAAGTTCTTCGCAATTACACGTTCTCCAACAGCAACAGTATTCGGAGGAAAATTTATTGTTTTAAATTGAAATTCTTTGTAGAGTGGATTAATAAGTTGTTTAAGAGTTTTCCACATACATTTATTATTATTTTTATTCATATCTACATTCTTGTAATAGTAACTTTCTTTTTTTCCTTTTAAGTTTGTTTACAATATCATTTCTAAGCTTTTTAAAAATAGACAAATATTTTGTTTTCTCATTAATGTCAGAGCTTTGAGAGAATTCCTTATAAACCCTAATTTTTTGTTTTTTCATCTCTCTTATTTCCCAATCATACCAAGGAAGATCATTTTCCCGTATCTTAATTTATGTTAGGGAAGCAATATCATTACATTTAGTTGTGAAAAATCAAAAATAAATTCAAAATCAGAAGAGTTCAGCAGTAAAGACGAGTCAGTTTTTATCAGACGAAGATTAATTTTTTCCATACTTTCATTGACATACTGCGAGTTTTCTTTACTATTATATTGGTAGTGCGCTTAGGTAGTATTAGGTTAAATGAAAGAATAGAATGATCACTTATTTTTTGAGCATGATGGATTCTATAATTTAAATCAAAGTTAGATATTGCTAAATCAATTAGAGAACTGCTATAGTTAGTTACTCTTGTGGATTGATCAATTAATTGGAATAGCCCTAAAGTAGTAATAGTATGCTTTAGCTTATTTGCATAGAAATTATTGGGGTCGTTGCAATTAAGGTTAAAGTCTCCTGTAAGAAGTATTTTTTTTGTGACACCAAATCTTCACAAATAGTTTCCAAAAAATTTAAAAAATCCACATGATTAGAGTTCAGAGAAGGGTATAAAACACCTAGGAAAAAGGAATTATTAGGGTCCTTAATATGTACTAATGTGCACCAACACACCTTATTGGGCAAAATAATTATTTTGATAACAGAGTAGTTTATATTATTTTTCATGAAAATTAAAACACCGCCCGTGTGGCGACTATCAGAATCACATCTTATAGCAGAGTAAACCTGTAAAGAAATTTCCAAGTCCAAAACATCTTGTGTGATTCTAGTTTCACTAAATAGTAATATATTAGGTTTAAAATAAAGAATATTAGAAACAATATTATACTTATTAGCTACAAAGCTCTGGATATTTGTATAAACTATATCCCTAAACAAGAGTTCATCTCTACCAGAAATAGAGCAGGAAACTCTAGGCTTGTGTACTATGCTGATAACATCTGGCCTGGTGGTTGTAAAACCCATTATGTTTTGGATACCATGACTGCCGAAGAAACTTAAACTTCTTTATTATAATTTCCTTGGACCAGTTTGGTGGATTAAGCATGTCAACTTCTAGTTCCAGTCTAACATCCACTCTGAAACTTTATTCACCTGATTAACTGTTAGCTCAATTATCTTAAAGTTTTCAGCTGCTCTAAATGTTTCCTTTAAATACTGCTCCAGATTAGACACAGCTGCCTGCACAGAAACATTTCCAACAAAAATAGACTCTTGGTGAAGAGGTGGCTGCTACAATTTTACTATTTTGCATGACCCAAAAAATTATGCTGACCAGAGTTCTGATGAAGTTGTCCTTGTTGATTCATAATAGGACCTAGGGTTCAATTATTCTGTGCAGACATCAATGTCTGACTATTGCTTATTGATTTCTATCTTCTAAGAGAATCTATTTGCTGTTCCAAAGCCTCAAATCTTTTATTAAAATCAGTGCAAACTGACAGGTAAATAGATTGGTGCAAGTCATTGTACCTATGATTTAGATTTTGTGCTTGATCTCGAGGCATTTCAGGGCTTGTAATTAACCTAACTAAGTCTTTATTTGTTTCTTTAATATTACTGGTGAAAGTCGCCAAACTGTTCGAGATATTTTCAGTAATTTTGTTAACCTCCATCTCAACCAGATTTGCAGTCTCCTTATGCAATGATTGTATTTGATCTTTTTGTTTGCTGAAGTCAGCCCGCAAGCTGGCTTGTAGATCTGCTCTCGGCACCGAAAGATGATCTTGTATAAGATTCTTTACTAATTCAAGCTCGACGTTAAGAGGCAAATCATTTAAAAATTTCCAGACATAAGGCTTACAAATGGAACATAAGTATATAAGGTTTCTGTTCCATTGTCACCAATCTCATCTCAGTAATAGTAAGTGCAGCACACTGCTGACATTGTATTGTAGAACATTTCTCACAACACGCCAACTCTTTCTTGTCATAGTCCCTATTACAGGTTTTGCCCTTTTTCGCCATAACTTAATATTGTCTAGTCCAGTCCTGCTTAATTTACTTAGTTAAATAGGTATAGGAATTCGATAAATCACAAAAAATTGTTTATTTAAATATTAAACTAGGACATTCCTCGAGTTAAATTCAGGGTTAATATAACTGGGATTTAAGTAACTTATTAAAATAAGATATTATTCAAGTTTTAGTGGTGTTTGATAGGTTATAACAATGTCAACTTTTTATTACACTTTAGTGATACAAAATTTGTTACAAATTTTAAAATATTTGCACTTATTTTATCCAAAAAAAACAAAAAACCAGCCGTGACAACAACACATAAACATCATTTATGTGTTGTCACGTGGTGTCAATGAGAAAGGGTTTAAGGTGTGCTTCTGGCCCCTAAAATCTGGAACAAATTGGCTAAGGGAATAAACCCCAACAGAAAATTCTGGTCCTCCAGGGTGGAAGTTGGAGCATAGGGCCAGCAACTCCATCTATGTAAGAAAGCTTACAAACCCCACGACAAGCCTCGTAAATTGGATAAGACTAGCAGAAATCCACTAAGGCAATGAAAAAAGGTTTGTGTTACAGCACGTAGAAACTGGAAGGGAGGGCAAGAGACCAAATTTTTGAAATGACGTCAGGAATTTGCATTGTACAAATTAATAAGTACGGAGATGGCAGCATCATGGTTTGGGGATGTTTTGGTGATAGTAAGCCAGGCAGTTGGGTAACAATGGCCAAGAAATTAAATAAAGAACAATAAATGAAAATCCTTCAAGGTCTGTGAATCTAGAATAAATAGTATTAGTCCCATAAATATATATATATATATATATATATATATATATATATATATATATATATATATATATATATATATATATATATATATATATGCACAATATTGAAAAAATTTTTAACTGCTTCTTTGCCTCTTCAAAATTCAGTTTTTAATTTGTTCTTAAAAGTAGATGCAGGCATATGGCTTGTATAAATTAAAAGGTCTATATTTTGGTTTCTAATTGTAAGGCAAATAGTCTATTACTGGATGCTACATAAATCATTTTGGATAAATTTCAACATATACTTTTTTCCTACCTCAGAAAAAATAAAAACTACCTTCCAACTCTCGTGACTTTAAAGAAATCTCAATTCTTATTTTAAACCATGTTTTAATTTTTCCTTGTAAAAATAGAGAAAAATGAAGATAGAAAAAGAAATCAAGTGTTGAAGTTCTACTTTGTTTTAAAATCTATTACAAAAATAAAAATTATTTGTGAGTAATATAAATTAGTTTAATCTGCATTCACCTGCAACACTTTAAATATACAAAAAAAATGCTTTAACCCTTTTTTTCTCGGTATTAATTCGTACAGGGCTCAAGGTCCTCTGTATAATTATTTTTTCTATATCGTTACCCACACAAGATTTGTTAAAATGTCTTTTTTTATATATTTACTTTCTATCTAAAAGCAACAAATTTCATTAACATAAAAATTACAACCTAACTTTTCATTCTAACACTAACCCAAAGAACAGCCACAGAATGATACACAGAAATACAAAGGTTAGTACCCAAATCCCTCGTCTACCGTTCTAACCAAATCTTTGTGATATATTTGGGTTGCCTAAGAAGTGTGACGTTAAATCGCCTTGAAGCTCAATGGTTGACGATAATAGGCAATTTTGGAAGAATGATTTTCGAGTTCATTTAATTTCAAAATTAAAGGCGTGAACTTTTTTTTTGCAAAAGAATTTATTAATTCACTTTAAGAAAACTATATAGTTTTAAACGTACATAAAGAGTATTATTTTTAATTACTAATAACATTAAAACATCTTTTCCTGTTTTCAATTTCATAAATGCTTATTTACTAGCGGTGTATACTCGTACACCGTTTTCGTATTGTTCTGCACTGGTTCAATTTAAAAACAACCAACCTTTCGGTAGATAAGAAAAATATCTTAACAATAGACATAGAGGATGGACTGAGCATTAACCTCATAAAATTGACCACTCTCTAAAAAGAGACAAAGCGATTGTGCGGCCAATACCTGTCTCTTTTCTATAGGCCTGTAATAAACAAGGCGTAGTACCCCGAGACGGAATTCAAGGCGAATAAAGCCCCATACCGGATTTCAGTTCATATAGAACACTTAGAAAAATTATTTTCAAGAGAGCCGTAGCTTAGCGGCATTTTTAAAAAGAGAGAGCTACTGGCCGCTCATTCGCTTTGTTTCTCTCACACTTTTGCGTCCATATTTATTTCACAGCGGAATACGGAACACTCAGTCCATCCTCTATGTCTATGGTCTTAACCGTATTTGTTTCAATAAAACAGCCATCTGTTTTATCAACACCTCCATTTTAAATTCACCAATCAGAACGAGGCATCTATTAATATTAAAATATCCAAAAACGTCAACTAGGTTTCGAAAAAAAAACGTTTTTAGTTAGTGTGTTCTTTTTACATCTTTTAGGAAAATGGCTCATTTTAATTTTCAGATACCTGGAAAAAAAGAGGAACTTTTAACAGAGAGTGATGATTATTGGGTGAGAAATATTGTAGTGCAGAGAGAATTAGCTAGCCAGTTACGAGGTTGGTATAATTTTTTACTTTAATTGCTTTTATTCTTATACTAGACTGTCGGTAATCTAACTAAAATTTTTGTCATTTTAGATGCTAAAATTACTTTTAAAGATGAGGGACCTGAGTTTATTTTGGAAAATTTTGATGTATTTTACTCAGTTTTGCATCATGGAGATGCTTTACAAATGGATCTCATTTTTAAATCTTATCAAGATTTGCACAAAGGTAAAGTATGTTTTACAAAAGTATATGTTTTCTAAATAAAAATGTGGGAGCTCAAACAATTGTGTCAGAAAACCCCACACAGTTGATTATTATGTCATATTCCACTTTGACAGTATAAGATGTAATTAGAATAAAAATGGGCACATGGAAACATTGGGCAATCCAAACTAATATCTCTTAAAATATGTAAAGATCTTAAAATTTGTTTCAAATGTTTTTTAAATAAAATTGAAATATTTTAAGGCTATCTTTTTTTAAATTTTTCATTTATTTATAATTAAATAATTATTTGTTAAAGCCAGTTTTTTTTTTCATAAACTACAAATAAAACTTTCTATGTAAGATCCAACACTAGTTTAATCTTTTGTTAAATATTTAGACTACACTAAGTTAATATATTTATGCTTGAACATAAGTTTATATTTCTGTTATCATTTTAATCAAAGTATTTCAGTGAATTCTCTTAAGAATTCCAGGTTAAGGAAACAAAAAATTCAATTAATATGTTTTTGATCTTAATGTCTGTAGTTTACGTATTCTCAGTTTTATTATTTCTAAGGTTCACTCTATAATAAAACTAATTTTAAGCCTAATTTATTGGTAAAACAGATTTGGCATAATCTGTATTTTGAATGACAAAAATATTAAAATTTTTTTTTTGTGAAAATATGTGTAACAAATATTAAAAAATATTTTAGACATCTAACATGCTTCTAGCTAGTTATATATTTCTATCACTGTCTTCTGTAACACTCAAACAGTACAGTAATAAAAAATACTGGGCATTTGTGTTCATTTGGAGTAAAGTGGTTTTTTTTAGTGACTACTATCACCAACTAGTTATTTATTTCTTATTTTCATACATAATATTGGTTTGAATTGGTAAAACAGAATTAATTGGTTTTTTTCCCTGTCTTCATCTCTAAGACATAAAGTATCTACCTATATTTTGCTAATAATTGGCAGATTATAGCATAATTTATAAATTCGAGACTAACTGTACTCTTTATATATGGAAATAAGTTAGTTATTAGTAAAGGCAACCTAAAACTATAGATATTATAAAATAAGCCAAAAAGGTGATATGTTATTTAGAACTGCCATCAATTACTTTAAAATATGAGTTGATTACAAACTGATTACGTTCAAAACTTAATTGAAGAATGACCCACCCGTTACCAGTAATTTAAAGACAGCGATTAAATTGTATTACTTTTATGGTAATCTAGTTACATTTATCATAATTCAGTTACTTTGTAAAGTAATATAGTTTCCACTAAAAGTAGAGAGAGAAGATAGTACTTCCATTACTGTGGAAGTAATTAAACTACCACTCTTGTAAATCAGTTATTGTGGAAGTTGTTCAATTACTATGGAAGTAATTGAATTACCATTTTAATAATTAAATTACTGTGAAAGTCATACTACTGCATATGTAAATATTCTTAAAGAATTACTAATTATTTTGGTTTTTAGTTTTATTAAAATATCTGAATTACCAAAAGTCAAAGAAATTGAATTACCAACCAACAGTATTTGATGCATCTGCATGAAATGCTTGATTACCTATAAAAGAAATTCCTTGACAATATAAGATTACTTCTCATACATGTTACCAAAGAAATTATGTACCTTGTAGGTACAGTAATCATTGATGATTAAATGACAATGTTGTGAATTTGATTTCCATAGTATGTAATCTGATTTATCAGTTAAATATAAGTTTTTCAGTTATTTTATGTTTTTAGTGTTCCATACGGAACACTTATAAGATTACTTCGGTGTCTGTCTGTATATCTGTCCGTCTGTCACACCTGATTTCCTTTATGTTTCGTTTTTTTATGATTATTTTCAAAGTCTAGGATTTGAACATTATTAAAATTGAAATTATGCAATTCGTCTATGATATGTTTTGATAGGGCAGTATGGTTTTGGTTTGTTTCTTATGCTATTTTTATGTTCTGTTATTCGTCTCCTTAAATATTGTTTTGATTGTCCAATGTATGTTTTTGAACAGTTCATGCAGTCTATTTTGTAGATTAAGTTTGTTTCTTCTGCTGTTGGTATTGTTGGTTTAAGTTTGGTAAAGATATTTTTTGAGTTGTTAGCCGGTTTTTCTGCTATGTTGATGTTATGTGGTTTAAGGACTTTTTTGATCTTATTATTTAATTTAGGAATGTATGGTCTGGAAATATAGTTTTTCTAAATTTCATTGTTACTTTGTTTAAATTTTTTATGATTATTGTATACTTTATTTATTCGGTTTTTTATAATTGGTTCTGTAAATTTTTTTGGATAATTATCGCTTAGTAGAATGTTTCTTACTTTATTCAAGTTTTGGGGTCTGTCTTTCGGATCAGTAAGTAACAGACCCCAAAACTTGAATAAAGTAAGAAACAAACATAATAATGTCCAAATCCAAGACTTTGAAAATAATCATAAAAAACCAAACATAAAGGAAATGATACATATACGAAGAACAAATAACACCTTAAATTATCGAAATGACACGGAAAGCCTAAGCATTGTATACAATGATTTAATAACTTAATAAAACCTAATTACTAGACTAATAACAACTAAAGTAACAACAATATGAAAGCAATAAATAAATTTTGGATTTACCCATTTTACCTGTACAAATAGTAAAATAAAATATGTGAACCTTTTAAATTTAGTATTACGAAAACTGTGAAACTGTTAACATGTAAATCATTTAAACCAAAAGATCCAACTAGATATAAGGTAGGAAAAATATAATAATCACTAATATTTATTCTCTACATATATTTCTGTATAAAACAACACTAATCATCAATTTTACATCTTAAACATTAACACTAATAATTTTTTTTTTTCTTTCTTGTAGTTCTGAAGATGGTTTAAACCGAAACGTTAATCAAAAATAAACTTGTTTCATTAAAAATTGACCGCAAGACCAAGAACAAAAAACTGTCCTAAATTTATTCATTAACGGTCAGGAAAAAAGAAAAACATATATATATATAACACATGGGCTGAAAAGTCCCGGGCCTAACACATAGATGGCGCTAGTTTTATTGCAGTCACCTTTTTTTCAGTTAATACTAACCTTCAAAAGACAGCTGTTAAAATTTCATGATATTCTATTCATTAGTTTGTGAGTTATTGTGCTAAGAGTGACGCTACTTTTGTTATTTTCAAAACAATGGATCAAAAACAATTTCGTGTTTTAATTTTACACTGCTTCTTGATGGGAAAAAATACCGTTCAAGCGAAGCAATGGCTTGAAAAGTGTTATGGGGACTCCGCTCCATCAGAAACAACAATAAAACGTTGGTTTGCTGACTTCAAACGTGATCGTAGAGACACCGATGATGCAGAACGCAGTGGACGTCCAAATGAGGCGGTAACACCAGAAAACATCAAAAAAATCCATAAAATCGTTTTGAATGATCGAAAAGTGAAGTTGCGTGAGTTAGCTGACATCGTAAAGATATCAAAAGAACGTGTTGGCTTTATATTGCATGAGCATTTGACTATGAGAAAGCTCTGTTCAAAGTGGGTGCCGCGTTTGCTCACTGTTTATCAAAAACAAGAACGTGTTGATGATTCTGAGCAGTGTTTGGCCATTGTTAGAGCGGCGCTGGAATGATTGCGTTGCTCTTGATGGAGATTACGTTGATGAATAAAGCTAATTTTGAACCAAAAAAAACCGTGTTTTCTTTGTTAGGCCCGGGACTTTTCAGCCCATGTGTTATATATATATATATATATATATATATATATATATATATATATATATATATATATATATATATTATCCGAAGTAACGTGGGGGGCACCCTCCTTGGATAACTGAAAACTCGGATAATCCGGATTTGTTTTTTATTTTTCATTCAAAAAATGAACACCAATACTTTAAACTGATGTATTAACGTTTTTAACATATAAATAGGTACATACATTATAAAACAGTGAAATAGGTATCTATGCGCTTCTGTTTCATATTGCATCTTCTTTTTCTCGCTGCAATGTTTCTCCATCTATTAAGAAGAAGCAAATCCGCTGGGGTTGCCCCAGCGGTTGTTCAATATACCTCAAAGTGTTTTCCAAAGAAGCAAAACCTTCTTGATGAGAGATCTTAGTGGGAGACTGTTCATCCACCGCCGCTTCGTCATCGTCATCTGATTTTTCGGTTTCCTGAAAGGCATTTTTGTTATTTCTTCAATACTCATTTCTTCTTCTAAATCATCTGCTGTAATCGATTCAACATCTTCTCTTGTCACATTTTCGCAACCTTTTAATTTTTGCATTAATTCAAATAAACTTTTTTCTTTTTCTTCTATC
Source organism: Pachyrhynchus sulphureomaculatus (assembly GCA_019049505.1). Classification (NCBI taxonomy): domain Eukaryota; kingdom Metazoa; phylum Arthropoda; class Insecta; order Coleoptera; family Curculionidae; genus Pachyrhynchus; species Pachyrhynchus sulphureomaculatus. The sequence goes on along the minus strand of CM032448.1, from coordinate 71,880,948 downwards.
TCGCTGTCAAAATTTGAACAGGACATTTCTCCATGGCTTCTCAATTTCAAAGCTAATTCATTTAATGGAGTATCATCTTCACTGTCATT
>CM032448.1:71865859-71878359 GCA_019049505.1 Pachyrhynchus sulphureomaculatus | reverse complement strand
TATATATATATATATATATAATGTAATACTTGCGCCCACTTTTCTTTGTATTATTTTAAAAAAATCGCGAAAAATCGTTGTCCCCCCCTTATCTCGAAAATAACTGATCAAAAAATTTTGAAAAAATTCTGGAATATTCTCCACGGGATGTCGATTGAACGACAATTATCACAAGTGCATTACCTTTAATAATTTATCTGGTATATAAAAAAAAACAAAAATTTCAAGGTCATCAATTTTCAATAAAGATTGGAAACAAACTTTGTTGAAAACTTATTTGGGGTGTGTTTTGTGAAGTCATTGATCATTTTATACCTCCGTAACAAAATTTTTAGTGTTCTGTACGGAACACTTATAAGATCATTTCGGTGTCTGTCCGTCTGTCTGTCACACCCGATTTTCTCCGAAACTATTTGTCATAGAAAGTTGAAATTTGGTAATAATATAGGAATTGATGGCCTCATCAGAGCCATGTAGTTTTGAAAGTTAAATTTTGACTTAAGCGGTTAGTTTTGGGGGGTGAAATCGGAAGTGAAAAAAAATTTTTTTTACTAGATAATCGAGTATGGTGTCAAATGAAAGCTTGTGAAAACACGAGTAAATCAAAAAATGTTGAAAAAATTCTGGAATATTCTCCAGGGGGTGTAGATTGAACGAAAATTATCACGAGTGCATTACCTTTAATAATTTATCTGGTATATATAAAAAAAAAAAACAAAAATTTCAAGGTTATCAATTTTCAATAAAGATTGGGAACAAACTTTGTTGAAAACTCATTTGGGGTGTGTTTTGTGAAGTCACTGATCATTTTATACCACAATAACAACATTTTTTATTTTTAAAAGCAATCAACGTACGGAACGCTAATTGTGCAAGTTCAACTTGCACTTGATCGGTTTTTTTATTTTTAAAAGCAATCAACGTACGGAATACCAATTGCGCAAGTTTAACTTGCACTTGACCGGTTATTGAAACTAAAATGAAATGTATTTAATTTTATTTAAAATTTGATCCATTCATACAGATCAGTAAGCCACTGACCAATATTTTTTAGGCCTTTTGTATTACAATAATATTTAAAAACAGAAAATTATTGACTTCTGAATGTAGCTAATATTTTTACTTCTGCATTAAAGTAAGGAAAAATATCCAAATGTCATAAGGGTAATATGTTTTTATGTTATTAAAAATAAAAAAGACAATTTCAAAATTTTATTATATACTTACTAGACTCTACTAGAAAAAAACAATTAATTAATTTTTGGGAAAATATTAATATGTTCAACTAATATTTAATTTTTATTTTATTTTTTGATAAAGTAACAACATTAATCACTAATGTAGGTTATATGGTAAATAAAAATATTTAAATGTAAATCGAAGCATATCTTATTCCTGAAAAGTATCTGTTGACAGTCAGTTTTCAGTAGTTAGATGTTATTTTTATGAGAGTCAACCCTTTTAAAAGGACACCATTGCTAATTTGAACCACAATGGGTCTATAACAAATATTACACAGATCATTGACAAGTTACACTTCCGCTTATTTTAAATTATTTTATCTGTCATTGTATCTTCTACTAGTGCTTCAGCCATTCTGAACATTAGCGATTAACAGAGCTATTCTAACTTTATTAGCAGCAATATGAAAAAGCTGGTTTTTCATCCAAGAATAATGTCTTCTGTGTGGCCCTTTTTTGCTACAAGCTTGCCCTGAAGTATCAGTTGCAATAGTTTATAGCGGTCGTGCCTCATGACCTGTCCAAGGTATTCCAGTTTGCAATTTTTCAGCGTCCAGGTCAGTTCCAGACCCCCCTCCTAAATTACAAAAAGGATGGTTTCCCATTTCTGCGGCCGTCGATCTGATTATATGGTAACTGTCAAACGAAATGAGATATCTTCAAATTTGATGCCCAGATGTAAGAAAAAACCTGTGGGTTTGAGCGATATAGCATATAAGCAAGGGGATAGGAGTCCATAAGTTTGGTATACTTTCAATTGTATTATGAGAATTTTTCTTTTTTTTTTTGGTTGTGATAATACACAATATTTTTCGAGATAAGGGGAGGGACAGTGATTTTTCACAATTTTTAAAAAATAATACAAAGAAAAGTGTGCGCAAGTATTACATTATATATATTTTTGAATTCGTGTTTTTACAAGCTTTCATTTGACACCTCACTCGACGACCTAGCAATTTTTTTTTCACTTCAGATTTGATCCTCCAAAACTAACCCCTTAAGTCAAAATTTAACTTTCAAAACTATACTATATCAATTCCTATATTAGTACCAAATTTCTATGCCAAAAAGCTTCGGAGAAAATCGGGTGTGACAGACACCGAAGGAATCTTATAATCCGTTCCAAACAGAACACTAAAAATAATATAATATACAGGGTATTCCATAGGAAAATGACGAGATTAATTTCGTTTCTGGCCTTTGGATTATATAAACTTGACTGGACAATCACTATCTGCCGCTTTCTTAAAAACTTCAGTATAGTGTTTATTCAACTATCTTATTTTGTTTTAAAAATGTACTTTTATTATTTTAGCTACCCATGAATTAAATAACTCCCTTGGCGTTTTGCTAGAAGATAAATCAAGCCTTAAAGAGAACGACGAACTAAAGATGAAATACCAAAATGTATTGAAGATGTTAATTTACTTGTACACTCAACTGGTTTTATTAATTGACCATAAAAATTTGGTTCATACGAAAAATCAAGGCCTTCTAAAAGGCCGTAAAAAGACTACAAATGATGATCTTACTTATAACTTGGACAAGAAAGCTATTTTACTAAATTTGAATAACCTGATACAACGAGATATAGCTATATTTTTTGATCCACCTGTAGTAGAAGAGAACTTTTTGAGTATAGTTGCTGAAGTTTGCTACAAGTTTTTAGAGAATCCGACGGTGAAGAGCGAGAAAGATGTGCGACAGGAAATATTTAATCTCATAGGTAAACTTGGTGCATTTTTATTCTGAAAAAGAAAGTAAATATAAAAATTCTAAAGTTAAAAATTAAAACATTTTTCTGCGTCTTCTAATAAAAATATATTCCCTAAAAAACTGATACATTCTGTATAGCAGTAAAAAAAATATTCACTTTTGTTGTTACGAGGGTAAATTAGATACACTGGATTTTGCTTCATTTAACACCGTTCCTTGAATTTAATTTTCAAACAGTGGTTTTATTTTTGATATCATTAGAATGCTGATTTTCTACTCATTTCAGTAATACCAAAAACATTTAGATTTCCAAAAAGTTTTACTGATTAAAGCGGTTTTACTCATTAAAACCGTTCTTGCTCCCCTCTAAAAACACACATGCAACTGCATTTTCCTATCATTCCTTTATCGGAACTTGAACCGTCAACATATCGGCCATCAAAATCTCTGCTATACCTAACGCTGCTAAACGACACAAGTCATTGCCCTATTGCAAGAAGAGCGTAGCCAACGTTTAGTCGCTGCGCACCTGCACCTGAGCCAGTCATCTGTCTCCAGAGCCTACAAATGTTACCAAGAGACTGGCGCCTTTACACCGAGACCAGGATCAGGAAGAAAAAGGTGTACCTCGGAGCGAGACGACCGCTGCATTGTCAACACAACTTTAAGAAATCGTCACTTGACCGCCGTTGAGGTCCAACAGGAGCTCCGACGGGTTCGTGATCAGACTGTTAGCCATTGGACAGTCAGAAGAAAACTTAAAGAAGCTAACCTAACACCAAAGAGACCAGCTAACGGGCCCAAATTGACAGCAGCCCATCCACAAGCTCAACTCAGATTTGCCCGAGAACACGGACCTTAGAGCAATGACGCTCCGTTTTATTTTCCGACGAGTCCCGAATGTGCCTACATGGCAATGATGGAAGAAAAGGAGTCTATAGGAAGCCTGGGGAGGTGCTATGCGCAGTGCTGCATTACTGAAACGGTCTCCTACGGAGGAGGTTCTGCCATGGTGTGGGGAGGCATCTTACTGGATACGAAAACCGATTTGCTTTTCGTGACTGATGAAACTCGTAGGTGGATTAACTGCTCACCGGTACATCGAGGAGATCCTGCAGAAGACGTCGTTACTTACGCTGGGTTTGTTGGCCATAACTTCGTGCTAATGTATCGGTACGCCAATACCTCGCGGTAATGGAAATACCCACATTAGACTGGCCTGCGCGGAGTCCTGACCTCAATACAATTGAGCACATGTGGGATGAGCTCAAATGAAGGGTCCGCACCAGAAATTCAACTCCTGCATCACTGAGGGACTTAAAGGTTGCGATGGCGGAAGAGTGGGGAAGAATCCGACAGACAGTGGTGAAAAAGTTCACCCACTCCGTTAAAAACAAGCTGGGAGTAGTTATAAGGGCTAAATTTAATTGTTAAACTTAAAATTTATTTAATTTTTCTTTTTTTTACCCCATTTTCAATCCTTGTTCCCCTTTAAATCATTGAATCAGTAAAAAGCATGCGGTATGCTATGGAATTTGGTATCATTAGAAAGAGAATAAAATGGGCTTTCAAATGATACTAAAATCCGTAAAAATATTGAACTAAATTCTAAGATCCGTGTTAAATGACGCTAAATAGTTTGAGTCGATTTTGCTGACCGTATATAAACTGGAATTCTTTTTTTTTAAAAAAATAAACCTTGTTTTTTCTACATAATCTCCCCTGTTTGAAACACATTTTTCCCAATGAAAAGGAAGTTTTTTCATACCGTCACCTTAAAATGAAGCAGATCGCGTCAGAAGCCAATTGCTTACGAACGATTTTACGTCTTCGTGATTTTTAAAATGCTTCTTTCAAAGGGCCAGACAAATAAAAGTTGCAAGGCAGCAAACCCTGGGTGTAGGGCGGGTATTCCAAGAGTTTTCAGTGTACGTGTTCCAATTTTTGTTGCGTCAATGCAGCTGTGTCAGTCCGAGCATTTTCGTGGAGTACTTCTACACCCCGAATGGAATGTCTCATCTTTTATAAGCGAGTCTAACTTGATTGAGGCGTTGGCAGTAGTAGGCAGCGTTAATGGTACGTCGCTCATGGAGAAAACCAATAAATAATATGACCCTGTGATTCCACAAGACGGTCATGAAAACTTTTCCAAAGGAAAGCCTAATTTTCGTCTTCACAGTTGCTTTTTTCCGGGTTTTCTTCGCTCCATGCTTGCCCTCTTCGATTCAGGAGAGTAAAGGTGTACCCATGTCGGGTCACAGGTAACAAGGTGCCTCCAAAATTCTTGCGTCTATCAGTAAGCGAAGAACCCACCTTGCCAAGACTTTCTGCAAACCTAAGTCATTGTGATAATTTTTTGTGTATTTCCGAATGATGTTTTAACCTCTGAAGCGATTTCAGAAATTTTCAGGTGCCTGTCACCATAAACTCGTGAGCCACCTTAATATTCGGGTCCGTGATGCTGCTCCGAGGTCGGCGAAAATGATTCAGATTTTCAGTCATTTTCTAGCCAAGGGAAAATTTCTTGTAGCAGTCATAGATTTGGGTTTTTAAAAGCGTCTTTTTACCGAACTGTTTCGTCAATCTTTGCAAAATTTCGAAAGGCTTTAAGTTTTCTAGCGTTAAAAACTTGATAGTAATGCGTTGCTCAATCGACAGTGGTACCTTCTGCTCTGACACGGTGCTACTGACGATAAAATCGAGATCGAAAGATCGATCGAATGGTCTTTCCCTGATACTACTCAACTAATAATAGGAAGGCGAGGTGATCGGATTACCTCGCGAGAGTTGAGAGAAGAATTCCGGTTAACATTTGATTTACTTTGAGTACTTAACTGCATTAGTTGAATCAGGTTATGATGGGAACATAATGTTTTTTTACCTGTATATGTTATATCACCCAGAATTGAATAACATGGTATTCTAATTTTTTTATTTTTTTGAACTAGTGGCTTTCTCTCCCATATCTTTCTAATAACAAATGTATCGCTTATGGTATTTATAAAGAATTAATTTTTTACCATATTACCACAATAAACATAAACACAGTAGCGATTTTTGCTGATTGAAAGGAAGAAAAAAATAAGAAAAGTTTTTTTAGAGACATTTTTTTGATTAAATTCTTATTAAAACAGGGAAAAAGGCAAAAAATACAAGGAAGGAATACATTTGTCTTCAACGCTTTTTGCACGATATTTATTTAAATATCTCATTGTTGAATTTATATTTCTCAACTATTAGAGAGGGGGAAAAATGTTTATTATGAGAATATATCTGCACAGCTTCAGTTTCGCGCGTAAAATGTCAACAATCATGCTACTTATATTTCAGCGAATCCCAGTAATCTGGAGAGATTGAAAATAATTATTATTTTCATTTTAAGATGAAATTGTCTTTCTTCTGAACTTAAAAATGAAGTGAACACTTTTTGCTCCATTTTATTATTAGTTAAATCTAATATAATAATTTTCATACAACTAATGACTTTTCGTGCCTATATACTGCTTATATAAAAAAATTAGATCCATGCACTGATTTATTAAAACTCATTCGTGCTGGAGAATTACTACTTTTGCATGCCCAGATTGAGTTTTAAAAGTTTTACAAATAAAATGTATCTCTAATATGAAAACACAATTATAACCTTTATATAATATACAGCATAATAGAAATAAAGAATTGTGAATACATTACCTTTTAGGTTCTTTGGGCAATCTAAAAAAACTAACTCCTTTGGAGATACTATATATATTTTTACAAGTACTAACCGCACAACAAAAACTTCCGCTTCACATCTTTTTTATTATTATTTTCAATTATAACGTCATTTACTTATGGAAAATTATTAATAATGAATTTCGGAGCACGAACTCGCGACCGCGCCGGCAGCCATGTTGTTGGTATGATAGAGGACGCATGCGTGATAAAAAACAGAACCTACAAATTTTCTTAAGCGTCGGTACTGTGTTTTACGTTTACTGTGATATAGCTTCGTAACCACTCTAACGAAGAGATTAACAAATAAAGATTGACATTAATAATTTTTAAATAAAATTTTAATTAAAAGTCCAACTAATTAAAAAAGAGCTACAAAAAGTACATGCTCATAAGAAATAATATAATTATTTTAACTTTTTTGTTGCCTCTCTAAACTAGAAACATAGGACGTATAGGCAGTATGTACTTTTTTTTTTTTTGTTTGTTTTGTGGCTTTGAGAAAAGTCTCATTTAGCCATGAATTAACTTATAGGCTTATCCCATATGTACTGTATGTACTTAATACTAAAAATATAAAATTAATACGTCAACACACCCAGTTCAGCAAAATTTTGAAGTCAATGACGACACGTTTGCTTTTATAAATTTTATTTTTATTTTTACTGCACACAATAGTTATCACTACACACCAAAAACTTTAAAAACTTAGCGCTCGTTGTGATGCATAAATGGTTATCGAAACGCACGTTGAGCGCAAAAATAGCATAATTGTCTAATGACGCTGAATAGCTAGTATACAGTAGTGTCACTAGATATTTTTTTCGAACCTTATTTATTTTGTAAGTAAATCTCTTTTTAGGAACCCTAATAAAAACCTACAACATTGGTACCAATTTTGCCATAAGAATGGTACAGATGATCAAAAATGAAGAACATTTAGTCCAAGTTCTTTCTGATGGTGTACAACAGTTAGTTAATAATTACAACTGCAAAGGATTGATTCATGACCTTGTGAGAGAAATTACCGAGTGGCAGACAGATGAGAGATTTCAGGACAGCCAGGTATAAAAGTTAAGACCATTCCTTAGTTTTTTCTTTAATTAACTCAAGAATGACTGGTTGACTATAAACATAACAGTCCATTAGTTGTTCATGTGCGTAGCTAACAGACTGGTAAAACAATCATGTTTAATGAAACTGTATTTATATATATATATATATATATATATATATATATATATATATATATTATATATATATATATATATATATATATATATATATGTATATGTATATATACATATATATATATATATATATATATATATATATATATATATATATATATATATATATATATATATATATATATATACATATATATACATATATATACATATATATATATATATATATATATATATATATATATATATATATATACATATATATGAGGAGCAGACTTTCTAAATGCATTTTGTCCATTTTTTGTAATTTTGGGAAACGAAGAAAAACTGCTATGCGTTTGGCAAGATATTAACCGAAAAGTTGATATACCTAAAATGTGAATAAAAAATAATTCAAGGATTAGACATATATGCGAAAAATCTAGTATTGATAATATCCCAAAAAATTGAAAAAAACTGATGGACAAACTGCATTTAGATTGTCATCCTGGGACAAAATGCATTTTGATCGTCTACACAAAGCGGCATTACTGACTTTTGATAGTAACGATATAAAAAAACTTGTAGCTTTATAAAAATAGTGTTTTATTTTTAAATACACAATAATGTTTATAAACTAAATCAACAATAATGGCATTTTACATGTCATAAAGGTCACCATCTTCATCATTATTGCAATCGCATAACATGTCAGGTTCTTCGATAACATCATCATCGTCAGATTCACCATGGTTAGCTTGATTGTCAATTTGCACACGATTGTCAGAGAGAATTGGCTGTAACCATGTTAGCTCAGGATCGTTGACCCAATTTGTCCCTGACAGTTCTACTAATAATTTCGAGAGACTCAGGAGTTTTTTTGGTTTAATTTTGTTTTGAAGTTCTACAGCAGGTAAGTGTAAAGTCGAAAGCTTCTTTCCACGTTTTAATAACGTTTGAAATTGTTTGGACGGATCGTCATTTCTATAAAACAACTCGGTCTTAAGCAAAATATCGGTAAAGAAGTTAACGCCATTTTTATATCGTAAACAACCCAGTCCCTACCAAGTTGTCTAACGTCTCCCTTCTTGGAGTAAATGTCATAATATTGTGTAGGTGTTTTTATTGAACTGTATGATCGCATAACTTTTTCTATTTGCCCGAAAACACGGTCTGCTGGCAAATATGAGTGTCCGCGTACCGGAAAGGTAAGTACCACGGATTTAATATTTTGCGGGGCATCTCCGTACAGCCATAGCATAAGCATATGCATCACGTGTGCATTTTTATTCTGCCCGGCACAACCATCTGCGAATAGTCGCAACTGTTTTATATCTGGTCCAAATTCTGCTTTATTAAGAAAATCACGTAGAGCAGAACTTGTCTCTGCAGATCCCCTTTTTGCTTGATGTTCCATCCAGGTGTAGAAAACTGGTTTTTTAATATCCACGTCGGTTACACAAAAACAATAAAAAGACAACTGCTGGGCATAAAATGCATCTTGAATTGGCACTTTCGGTAAGACTTGAACCTGTTGAAGGTCAAAACAATACGAAGCACTCTGTGCCGGCTTTTCATTCATTAGGTTGAAAAATTGTTTGGCTCGTAATTTATGTACACGTAGAGAAGTTTTTAGTTTGTCTTTGCAAATGCTAATAGAAGTTTGGGTCCTAACAGAAAAGCCACATACGTCGGTGGCAGGGCTTCCAAATGCAATATTAAAATGATTATTAAAGATTCTACTAAAATACTTGTAATTTACTTTCAAATTTTCAACTGTACTCTGATTGTACAGATTCCATAAAGCAGTAATATTATTTTCGGATGATAGATAAATGCGCCGAGATTTAGCACGCCCGTAATGACTTTCGTGTCCTTTTAAACTGGCTATAAATTTTTTCACAGCTTCAAATTTATTAACATTCCTAAAAGACCGTTGGTCCCCTCCACACTTCTCAACAATACCACTTCCAGATTGCATTTTTTCGAGCAATAGTATTTACGCGTCTCTGACTGACACTAAATATTGATATGAATAACTTCTGGCAAATGTAAATTTTTTTCTCATTCTTGCAAACCTAAAATAAAGAATATTACCTAAAATAAAATCGGACCTTCCGCCAGTTAAGCGTTGCTTAAACCACTACACTATGCATTATGGTGACAATAAAATTCTTTTTAAATTAAAATTTAAACCATAAATTTTAATGGATTTCTAGGTTAAATTTTTTTCACTCTTCGATAGAAGTTAGCTAAAGGATTTTAAAAATAAGCTAAATAAAATTATTTAAAACTAAAATTTACATGATATCTTATAGAGAAGTGGGATTTTCCTCCTAGTTTTCGGTTACGACTTCTATCTGGTTTTCCAACATTCATAAAATGCCCCAATTTATTGTCCTGTACATTTTTCTTTGTTGTCTTATAAAACGTATTTCTGATTGTCCTTATATCGTCTTGGGATAATTCATGGCAAAAGAAATCCTTTCGTTTAGGGTGAGTACAGGAAAAAATCAACAAAATGTTCCAAATTAGGATAATGATCTGAATGCCTTTAAAAGAGAATAATATTAAAACATTAACGACAACATAAGAACTTGAGAACTTTAGTGTACCTATTAGGTAAACAATAATAGCATAATGTAAACCTAACCTAAAAATCATTAAGGCTTACCTTACGTTGCTTTTACACTCTTTAGACGTGAGATTTCTTTTTCTTTTTCTACTACCACGGTCCGTATCACCAACTATGTGATCCCCTGTCACAGTCACATCCATTATTTGAGATTGTTTCATAGAAAAACGGAAAAATAAACGCACATAAAACAAACACTGCAGACAGCAACAAGTGCAATGACAAACAAATCGAAATTAGTCCACGGTGCAAGGACAAACTTCCGTTAGTTCGTCTAGCGCCAATGGACATACAGCATATAGAAAGTCCGAGGTATTTTTAACATTTAATTTGTATGGGAGAAAATGCATTTAGAACGTCGTTTGGGGCATAATATTGTTGCTCTATGTATGTAGTTTGCGTTGGCATCTTTGGTTGAAAATGTGAAAAAATGGACAAAATGCATATAGAAAGTCTGCTCCTCATATATATACATACATATACATACATATATATATATATATATATATATATATATATATATATATATATATATATATACATACATACATACATACATACATACATACATACATACATATACATACATATGTATATGTATGTATATGTGTATATATATATATATATATATATATATATATATATATATATATATATATATATACACACATACACACATATATATATATATATATATATATATATATATATATATATATATATATATATATATATATATATATACAGACGGGTGTGTACCAAAAACCAACAAATTCCCTTGGAGGGCTGATAGACCAGCTCATAATTCACCCAGAATATGTAAATATGACTTTAGTGAAAAATCGTTAGAATTTGAGATATTGACACTTTTGTGAATTTCGTGCAAATCTACACCTTAGTTCAGTTTATTGAGTGCTACAGCTACAAATTTCCATATTCTAAGATTCTAGTTATTGGTATGTAACCCTGCTGTTGATCACGGTTCAAAATAAAACTAATTGTGTTAAGCCTGTGGGGAAACATAAATATATATATATATATATATATATATATATATATATATATATATATATATATATATATATATATATATATAAATATATATATATATATAATATATATATATATATATATATATATATATATATATATATATATATATATATATATAAATATATATATATATATATATATATATATATATATATATATATATATATATATGCAATATAGCAATTTAGTGTATGGTTCTTTAATATCACGTTAGATATTATTAATAGAAAATAATTAACATACAGAATGCATCAAGAAACAAGAAACAGGGCCGTGTATCTGGTTGCGTTAGCGGAAGGGATTAATTTTCAGACCTTTATTTCCTTGAAAATATTATTAATCTTACATTGCTTTTACGCATATGTACTTCACTCTGTCAGTGTCTAAAAAGATAGTATATTTGGTAATGACAAAAATTGAATTTCATCAAATTTGTTGCTTATTCTATCTTCTTTTCCAATTTAGATTCTTATTTTAAATGGCACATATGGTGTACTATATAAGTCCCGAGACTTTTCAGGAAAAAGCAGTGTTTTTGCCAAAAATCTCCCTTCGAGAACATTATACTTTTTCCACCGATCTTTCATGTAGTGTAGTACGATTCGTTGAGTTTCTAACATAATTCTCAGTTTCCCATCCGACTTCTTCATTTGAGCCAAATCTCTTTCCCTGGAGCTACCTTTTCAAATTTGGAAAGAGGTAATAGTCACTAGGGCCAGATATGGTGAGGAAGCAATTCATAGCCCAATTGGTCCAATTTCATCATCGATTTTATAGAGTTGTGAGCTGGTGCATTATATTGGTGAAACAACACTTTCTTCACTAAATGCGGCCTTCTTTTCTTGACTTCACCATTCAAAAAGTCCAATAATGTATAATGTAACGGATTGGTCTCTGATGATTGTTTGCCCCTTCTCAAGATAGTCAATAAATATTAGTTCATGCACATCCCGAGAAATACTTACAAAAACC
>CM032448.1:71858359-71860859 GCA_019049505.1 Pachyrhynchus sulphureomaculatus | reverse complement strand
TAAACAAATTAGAGAACGATGACGTCCTGGAAGTGATGACTTGGCCTCCACGATCACCCGACTTGAACCTCCTCGAATTGCTGTGGGAACATTCGGACAGATGTGTTCGAAAACTCAATCCAACATCAGAAAATCACTTGTGGGAACTTTTACAAGCAAAATGGGTTAAAATAACCGAAGAAACTATTGAACAGAACGCCGAAACCCTGAAAAGCGGTAATTAAAAACAAAGGAGGTCACATAGATGAGAAAAATCCTGGAAAATCATGAATATTTTTCTGATTTTCTAGACTGTAAATAACGTGAAAATAAATAATAATTCATTAAAATAAAAAATATATCTGAGTTTTTGTTGTCTTAGGACTGAAATACCTAGGTGGGCAAATACTTTCTGACGGTATTATATATGGTACCGGTATATATATATATATATATATATATATATATATATATATATATATATATATATATATATATATATATATATATATATATATATATATATATATATATATATATATATATATATATATATATATATTATATATATATATATATATATATATATATATATATATATATATATATATATAATTTAAGTTTAATTTAAATACCAAATATTCATAGAACGAACCCAAAGCCCAAGAATTGAAAACAAATATAAATTGATGGTTCAAGAAAATTCTTAAGTATTGTATATAATATATATATATATATATATATATATATATATATATATATATATATATATATATATATATATATATATATATATATATATACCGGGTGTCCCATTATTCCGTGGACATAGAACTATCACGTATTTTTGGAATGAAAATAAGTCGATTGGACACAATTTACCTCTATACAAAAGTGCTTCGTTTGTCCTTTAGAGGGCATCAAAGTAAAAAAAAAATAAACACATTTTTTAAGATATTTTAAGAACCGATTTTCCGATTTGAATGAGATTTAGGGTGCTCATGTTTTGCTAGGCGCTCTAATATTTGACTTTCACACAAAAAAACCGAAAGGGTTCGAAAAGGGTGAAAACTAGCCTCACCCCTACATAAATTCTAGTAGAAATGTTTTGCAACTTTAACGACGACTCTGAATTTTTTTTCATAAAAAGGTCCTTTTATTTACTCCATTTTTTGTCTCATGTAAAAAAAACGCCACCTCGCATAGTTCTTGAGAAAAAAAAATTTTTTTCCGATGCTGACCTACAAAACAATTTTCTTGTCACATCAACCGTTAAAATCTAGTAGGCGATAATAATCTAGTTGGCGAAAATGTGGAATGTTATGTCAGTGTCAAATGATTTTTGATAATAAGCTTCATAAATTTTAAATTAATTAACTTTTGGGTTTATTTTTGATTGATAATTTCTTGTTGTTGTTGCTTGTTTTCCCTGTGAATATGGAATATTCTATTGATGAACAGACTGATATGTTGCTAGTACTTGGTTTTTGCGAAGGCAATTGTAGGAAAAGTGTTCGAGTGTATCAAGAGAGATATCCGAATCGACAAATTCCAAATCGCCAGACTTTTGCCAGCATAGAACGTCGACTTCGAGAAATTGGACGATTCCAACCCTTGAGAGTCAATGCTGGAAAACCGCGGCAAGCTCGAACACCTCTAGTGGAAGAAGCTGTTCTTGAAGTAGTCGAAGCAAGTCCAGGTATCAGCACTCGCAGGTTAGAACTTGAACAAAGAGTTAAAAAACACACTGTTACTCGGATTTTAAATGAACAACTCATTCGTTCATTTCACGTTCAGCCCGTCCAAGAATTGTTGCCCATTGATCATCACTCACGTCAGATTTGTACGAAATGTTTTAGAATGCAGAGCAATTAATAGGCTATTTCACAAAAAAAATTTGTTTACGGATGAGTCATGTTTTACCCGTCGTGGTATGATAAATTTGCATAATACACATGTTTACGCCGAAGAAAATCCGCATGCAGTTACAGAAAGATATTTTCAACGAGAATTTAAAATTAACGTTTGGATGGGGATTGTTGGTAACTTTTTAGTTGGCCCATATAGATTGCCTGATAACCTAAACGGAGATCGCTATCTACATTTTCTACAGTATTCTTTACCTGAATTATTAAAAGAACTGCCTCTAAATGTAAGAAGAGACATGTTTTTTATGCACAATGGAGCTCCACCCCACTTTGCGCGTGCTGTAAGAAATTATCTGAACGAGAATTTTTGTGGTAGATGGACTGGTATGTTAGAGGTCAAGAAGTTCCAATTCGATGGCCACCTCGTTCTCCGGACCTTAACCCTTGCGATTTTTTCATATGGGGAGCGTTGAAAACAAAGGTATACGAGGTCCAGATAAACAACGCCGATCAACTATGGGATAGGATTCAAAATGCTGTGAATACATTAAATAATGATGATATTTTAGAGAGAGTCAGTTTCAATTTTTTGCGCCCTATTGTTATGTGCAGGAACGAAGGTGGTGGTCATATTGAACAACTTTTGTAAAAAA
>CM032448.1:71815859-71853359 GCA_019049505.1 Pachyrhynchus sulphureomaculatus | reverse complement strand
GTAGTCTGTCAAACCTTACAAGTGACAAATTTTTTGTTATAGCCTTCCTCACAAAAAACTAAGTTTAGCAATGAACTATTTTTTTTTGATGTGCTAAATAGGAAATTCAGCACTGCTGAAAGTAAATCGACAGTTATATATTCTTATAAATGAACTGAAAAATGCTATTAATAATGCCAATCCTAGTTGGCTTTTTAATCTATCAAATTTAAAAGTGATACATTTACATTTTTGGCATCCTCATAAAAAACTAAATGTAGTAATAGAAGACATTTTTCGATACGCCAATGAGGAAAATAGTAAATCGGGAGAGCCTCTTCAAAGTTAAAATTCGGCTCAATAACTTGAATGCCCTGTATATCGATAACGACTGAAAATAAATATCAAGTATTGTATATTCTTGTGTGTTAGTGTAGCTTGGTGGTCGATAGAGGCAGCAGATAAACCTTGTGGTTTGATGAGCCGTTATTTTTAACCACATAACATCAAAGTTTCGAGACTCCAGGGCCTGCTCTCGTTGACAAGAGAGATCGCTTCTGACAAAAAGACAAATTTTAAAGTTACACTTAAACCGGGAATAGAAGTCGTACCCAGGATAGAACAAATTGACTGTGCTGGTCAATGAACTGACCTGAGTTTCACGACCCCGAATCAGCCCCTACCCGGAGATCCGAACAGGGGGCTATTTTTTATCTCTGGATTTTTTTTTGATCCTGGGAGCCTCATCATGCTGTTGTTTTCCACAGTTCGGGGACATTGGCACAACCACGAAATGTTAAGCAACTTTACGCAACATAAACCAATGCGATGGTATCACACCAAGCAATGCCTGGTCCAGAACCAGCGTTTGGATACCAAACAGGTGGTAAAAAATCACAGGTGGTCATATCAGCAACATCTAAATCTAGGACATAATCGCGGCCCCTTAAAGAAACCAACAACTCAAGTAACGTTTTTTTATCAGACCAGACCAAACTAGTGGTGGGACTGATTATCAGCCTCTGTCAGCTAAGAAAACAACAGAAAATGGGTATCCATAATGGCTTTAACTCGGAACGTACATAAATTGTTCGCAGCTCTACATCGTGGCGATAAATTGCCACATGATTTATTTGGAAGGAAGCTAATAAACCTTAAAAAGACGACGCCCACGTAACCAAGAGAGGGGAGCACAATACTATACTAATACTAAAAAACTGATAATAAGTCGCTTTGTCATAAAGAGGTGAACAAACAATACACGCAAGTAGGAAGAAATAAAAAATAGTTTGTGCTAGTTTAGTGCAAATTAATTATTTACATACTTATTTACAATAATTTACAGCATAAATGTAAGTATTAGATCTTTACAATTGTCTTTCCCCACACAATAATAATTATTTCGCTACTTGTTTAACAAGTGTTATATACTCTTCATCGTTTGGAGGATCAATGCATTTTAATATGGTGTACTTTGATTCACTGAGGGAAGACCTCATATTAGACACTTTAGAGCAGGGGTCCCCTAAGTGTGCGCCTCGGCGTAAAGAGTGAACAGGGGCGCAGCGAGGGTAACTAAAATTACAGTAATCCTTTACCAATCGCTGATTCGCCAAACGCGGTTTCACTTATCCAACGTTTTGCGCTTTTGCAGACATACGAATGGTTAAGTCTCAAAAAATTAGAAAGTTTTACTGTAGCTACAATGTCTTTACGCGCAATAGCGCAGACCCGCAGGGGGGCGGGAAGACATGTGTTTCCCGTGCGTCATCAGTTGTCTTATTGCGCGCACACAAACGGTTTCAAATTTCTTTAGGATCAGTTCAAATGGCAGTAAATAAAACAAGGGCGAATGAATGCTGTTTGTTAGTGAGTGCCGCGCTCGCACACGAGGCCCCTCTCCTTCCCGCGGTGCTCACGCTCGGCCCGTCCGCGATAGTCCGTCATTACGAACCATTACACGCGAGAAAAGGTAGCTTTATTTAAGTACGTGTCGCTTTGTGTTGTTGTAAACAGCCGTGGTGCAAAATGGAAAGATTTTTATTAAATAAAAATAAGTAAATCGACAGTTCAAGTGAGAGCGCTGAAGCAACATCTCGAGATCAATTACTCTAACATGGTTTAAGTCTCGCGAATTCTCTAGTAGGAAGTTGCAAGATTTACAAAAGCAAAAAAATATATTCACTAAACAAGCCTCAGTACCAAGCAACGCACTGCTAGCATCTTTCAAGGTGGCATATAGAGTGGTGAAATGCAATTGATTAGTCGGGTTAGAGGGATAATCACCTATATTTCCTGAGCCTCGTCGACCTTTAATCGAATTAAACTTGTTAAGTATTGCCAAGGCAAGCGAGTAATACTGATTGCTTGACTTTCAGTACAGGTAACAGAATACATGTGATGGAAATTTGTAATCGATTCAGTTAAAGTTCGATAAAATTTCCTAAGTCTGCAATTATTATAAAATTTAATAGAGGAACTGTTTTAGGAAGTTGGTTTTCAACTGCCAATTCTACTGTAATGTAGGGACTGGAATAGCGACACAAATGATTAAACAATGTATAAGGGCTACCTATTAAGTTTTTACAAAAAGTAGTGAAAGAAAAAAAAATTGTATAAATCGTTTTATTGTTTCTCGCGAGCTTATTCTACCAGCTGTTCTTGGCATGGTTAATATTATGGTGAGAGAATCAGCGGGAAAACTAATTTCAAAGGTAGTTTTGTCCATCAACACCATTAGTCGAAGAAGAATTCATCATATAGCTTAGGATCTCAATGATTAGTTAGTAGAGAAAATGAAAGGCAAGGAATTTGATCTGCAACTTGATGAGGCTACTGACAGTAACAAAGAGACACCTTATTTGTTATATACGCTTTCTGAATGATAATATTATAGTTGAAAACCTTCTGTGCTGCAAAAGTATCATTGGAAGCGCAAAGACTCATGACTTGTTTGAGATGCTTGACAAGTTTATAGTAGGTAATGATCTGGTTTGGAAAACGTGCGTCGATCTATGTACTGATGGTACTCGGTTAATGTCTGATCGCTATGGAGGATTACATGCTCTTATTCGTAGCAAAGCACCGCTTGCTACGTGGACTCATTGCATCATTCGCAGGGAAGCACTTGCATCGAAGTCGATGAGCACCCGATTGAACATGACATTAGAATGTGTCGTAGACGTAGTAAACTACATAAAAAGAAGGCTACTGAAAGCCAGATTTTTTAAAAACTATGCATGGGAGCTGAATACACGGCCCTTCTATACTACTGCAATTCACGATAGCTTTCATGTGGCAACGTCTTATCCCATGTATTCGAGTTACATCAAGAAATTCATACTTTTCTGCAAGATGAAGGTAAAGCATACTCCAGTTTGCTGAACTTGACTTTTTGCTCAAAACTTGCATATTTATGCGATATATTTGACAAACTGAATGCTTTGAATTTGTCTCTGCAGGGTAATAACAAGCACTTCTTGAAAATTTTTGGAGACTGTTGCGGCGTTTAGAAAGAAGCTACAGTTGTGGATAAGAAAAATCAATGAGGATGGTGGTCAAATTTGTTTCTCTGAATTGCAAAAATACGTGGCCCCTAATAAAGTCGTTTCACAAGACTTGCTAAACCTTTTAACGGAACACCTATCAAAGCTTACTGATTAATTTGCAAAATACTTTGCGGAAGACAATATCGAGAAATTTGCAAGGATCGAAGATCCTTTTAGTGCTCAAGCTTCACCAGATTTCACTTCACAAGAAGAAAAGAGTCTTATTGAACTGTCTTGCGACAACAGCCTAAAAACAAAATTTACTAGTTCCGATTTGGTGGAGTTTTGGATATCAATCAAAAATGAATATCCAAATCTAAGTTCAACAGCTGTAAAGATTGTGATTCCCTTTGCAATAACCTATTTATGCGAAGCCGGATTTTCAGCTATAGTTGTAGTAAAGAGCAAATATCGCTTAAAAATCAATGTGGAACAAGAAATGAGAGTAGCAGTATCAAGCCTTATTCCGCCATTGGAAAAAATGTGTAGAGATCCGCAAGTTTATCCGTTACATTGACTAATTTTCAAGGTTTTCACCGTTTGTTACTGTATTTTCCTGTTTTTTTTTTTGAAAACTTAATATATTCCCGTGTGTCAATTTTAATGTATATCTACGTAAACCTCAGATTAAAACATTAAAAAATTTGCGTATGGGAGCTGGTACAACATTTTTAAACCTTTAAGTGCGCTGTAAACAGATTAAGTTTGGGAATCCCTGCTTTGGAGTTAACAATGACAAAAGTTTGAACCTGATAACACCTAGTACTTAGCAACTTTAGATTATATCACTGGTAATACTTTATTCGAGAAACTAACTACTCGGTGTATACCACCACTACACCAAACACTTTATTTTTGCACTCAACGCGCGTTTCACTAACCATGTTAGCTTCATCAGAGGCGATGATCGACTAAAGCTAAACTACGAATCTACCCTATTTATACTTAGCCTAACACCTGTATTACTCAGGCGGAACTAATGGCATAGGTGAGGCCATCAGTTCCGGTCAAGTAACTAGTAGAGGGGACTATAAGGCATAGGCCATCTGTCTTTATTTAAACCACTTTTACATTTTATAATTTCCATACTTTCGTATGCGTTTAACAATCTCCTATTAATTAATTAATTAAAAATGTATGTAATGTAAGAAATAGGCACCCTGTCATTATTTAAACTACCTTTACATTTTATAATTTCCATACTTTCGTATGCGTTTAACAATGTCCTATCAGATACATTTTTAACTAATCTTAGATTAACTAATGTTACAGTATGATCAGCTTCAAGGACATGTTGAGCAATATTAGACTTTTCTGTTCTACTGTATTTTAAATGTACTAAATATTCTTTAAATCATGTTTTAATTGACCTCTTTGTTTTGCCCAACATACTTTTTGTCGTAATCATTAGAACTAATTTTATAAATTCCACTTTTCTCACAATTAGGAATCTTGTCTTTAGGATTTCCTAAGATATTTCTCAGATTGTCTGATGACTTATAGACTAAAGTAAGGCCTACCTTATTAAATACCTTATTGAGTCCCCTGCTATATATTCTGAATATTTAAACTGTACGTATGTCCATTTATCAACTTGTTTATTAAGTCCCTGTCATAACCATTAACTCTAGTTATATTCCTAATACGATTCTTTTCATTATTGAAGTTTACTCTATTCAGAGGAAAAGTGACCAAAATATGAACTAAAAAATGTAATGCGGCTAATTTGTGTTGTTTGCAATGAAATGAATCATTAGGAATATATCTATTTGTTACTGTGCCTTTTCTATAGATATCAAATTCTGTCCTATTATTATTTTTAATAATTAAAATATCTAGAAATGGCAGGTGTTTTTTAATTTGGAAACAAAATCATCTATATTTGCTTTTTTTGTATCAAAAATCGCGGAAATACATGCATGTCGCAATCAAATATCAAAAAACACGGTTAACAATACAAATTCTAATTCACAAAAAAACATAAAAGTAGTTAAAGGATTGAGAAAAAAAGATGTCTTCTATTTAAAAGCCGATAAAGGAAATGAGGTTGTTATATTGGATAAGAAAGAATACTCTGAACGTGTAGATAATCTTATCGAATCTGGCCCTTATGAAAAGATAGTAAGAAATCCATTACCGAGAATGATAACAGAAGTTAAGAATTCTTTAAAGAAATGTAAGAACTTTATCTCCGATTCGCTAAAATTTAAATTAAATGTGAGTAATCCGACCATACCAAAATTGTATTGCTTGCCCAAAATTCACAAACCTGGAAAAGCAATACGACCCATTGTTTCATCGGTCGGATCACCCACGTACTTGATATCCAAATGGTTATCAAAAGAACTTGAGAATTTACCATTAAATACTTTCGCAGTGAAGAATTCTTCAGAATTTATTAACAAAACAAAAGATCCAGTTTTCAATGAAGGTGAAAGATTAATTTCTTTTGATGTCAGTTATTTGTTTTCAAGTGTGCCAATACTTTGCCAAACTTTGTAATATATCGAGGAATTACTTAGGATGAATGACTTTGAGGACGAAATTATTCGTGAATACTTACCACTATCTAAACTTTGTATAGAACAAAATTATTTTTACTATAACAGACAATTTTATGTTCAGAAAGAAGGAACAGCTATGGGTAATTGCTTATCACCTTTCATAGTTAATTTATTCATGACCAAGTTTGAAACAGAAACCAGTCAAGAATTTGAGTATTTCCCGAGAGTACGGTATAGGTATGTAGATGATGTTTTCGCCATTTTTGATACAAAGAAAGCAAATATAGGTGATTTTGTTTTCAAATTAAATAGCCGATATGGTTCCATTAAACTTACTTACGAAATTGAGAACAAAAGACAACTGCCATTTCTAGATATTTTAATTATTAAAGATAATAATTGGTCACTTTTCCTCTGAATATAGTAAACTTCATTAATGAAAGGAATCGTATTAGGAATATAACTAGAGTTAATGGTTATAACGATGACTTAATAAACAAGATGATAAATAGATATAAGTTCAGTTTAAATATTCAGAATTGCACCCTTTTTACACGCGAAGAAAATAAGATCAAGTATGTCTCCATACCATATAATCCGAAATATAGCAGGGGACTCAATAAGGTATTTAATAAAGTAGGCCCCACCTCAGTCTATAAGTTATCAGACAATCTGAGGAATATCTTAGGAAATCCCAAAGACAAGATTCCTAATTATGAGAAAAAGTGGAATTTATCAAATTACTTGTAATGATTGCGACAAAAAGTATTTTGGGCAAACTAAAAGGTCAATTAAAACACAATTTAAAGAACATTTAGAACAGAAAAGTCTAGCATTGCCGAACATGCCCTTGAAGCTGATCATACTGTAACACTAGATAATCTAAGATTAATTAAAGATACATTTTTAATTAATTAATTAATAGGAGATTGTTAAACGTATACGAAAGTATCGAAATTTATAAAATGTAAAAGTAGTTTAAATAAAGACAGATGGCCTATGCCTTATAGTCCCCTCTACTGGTTACTTGATCGGAACTGATGGCCTCGCCTATGCCATTAGTTCCGCCTGAGTGTTAGGCTAAGTATAAATAGGTAGATTCGTAGTTTAGCTTTAGTCAATCACCGCTCCTGATGAAGCTAACACGGTTAGCGAAACGCGCGTCGAGTGCAAAAATAAAGTGTTTGATGTAGTGGTGATATATACCGAGTAGTGTTATTATGCCAAAAATTCCATATTCCCAACATAGTCGAGAAACTAAAATTACCTTTTCTACAATAAATACAAATTTTTTTTGAGGACTCTAATGTAAATTATTAATTGTTAATATTCAATCTTTTATTGATTGTATAATTTATTTATTGTAATTTTTTAGTCTGCAACTTTAAGAAATTCGGTATTAAATATCATCACGGAAGTAATAATAAATGTATTCAGTAAGCATTCACTAAGCGAGGAGGAAACGGAATCTCGCGATGACTTTTTCACTATTTTAATGGAACACATGTGTGACGTTTCGGCCCACGTTAGGTAAGTTATTAAGATAATATACAAGGTCCCATCTATAATGTATATAAAATGCAACGTCTCTCTGTCTGTCTGTCCGTTAGTGCGTTTATCACTCGAGAATCACTTACCCGATTTAGGTTTTTTTTAATATACATGTTCGCTGGCCAGGTTATATAATAATAATAATAATAATATATATAAATATATAAAAAGCGCAACGTCTCTGTCTGTCTGCCTGTCCTTTAGTACGCTTATCACTCGAGAACCACTTATCCCATTTACGTATTTTTTTTAATTCATACATATGTTCTCTGGCCAGGTTATAGCATATATTTTATTACGTTAGGTAACATAAGGAATAAACAATGACGATAATAGTGAATCAAGTCGGAAAAAAGTATTCCGCTAGCGCGCTCTCTTGCAATACGCCGTCTAAAACCGTTAAATATGGCACAATATAA
Source organism: Pachyrhynchus sulphureomaculatus (assembly GCA_019049505.1). Classification (NCBI taxonomy): domain Eukaryota; kingdom Metazoa; phylum Arthropoda; class Insecta; order Coleoptera; family Curculionidae; genus Pachyrhynchus; species Pachyrhynchus sulphureomaculatus. The sequence continues at coordinate 71,845,358 of CM032448.1, read as the reverse complement.
TGTAGCAAAGAATATAATATATATAAAATGCAACGTCTCTCTGTCTGTTTGTCCGTTAGTGCGCTTATGACTCGAGCACCACTTATCCGATTTGCGTGTTTTTTTTTTAATTCTAACATATGTTCTCTGGCCAGGTTATAGCATATATTTTATTACGTAAGGTAACATAAGGAATAAACAATGATGATAATAGTGAATCAAGTCGGAAAAAAGTTTGCCGCTAGCGCGCTCTCTTGCAATACGCCGTCTAAACCGTTAAATATGGCACAATATAATGTAGCAAAGAATATAATATATATAAAATGCAACGTCTCTCTGTCTGTCTGTCCGTTAGTGCGCTTATCACTCGAGAACCACTTATCCGATTTACGTGTTTTTTTTTTTAAATTCATATACATGTTCTCTGGCCAGGTTATATAATAATAACAATAATCATCTATATAGTATATATAAAACGCAACGTCTCTGTCTGTCTGCCTGTCCATTGGTGCGCTTATCATTCGAGAACCACCTATCCGATTTACACGTTTCTTTAAATTCATACACATATTCTCTGGCCAGGTTATATAATAATAATATTAATCTATATAATATATAAAATGTAACGTCTCTGTTTGTCTATCTGCACGTCCGTTAACGCGCTTATCATTCGAGAACCACTTATCCGATTTACGTGTTTTTTTTTTAATTCGTACATTTGTTCTCTGGCCAGGTTATAGGATATATTTTATTACGTTAGGTAACATAAAGAATAAGCTGTGATGATAATAGTGAATCAAGTCCTTGCGAGTGAAGCCGCGGGCACTGCTAATTTAGTATAAAATGACATAATATCTCATTAGATGTTAAACGCCCAGGAATCTTTAAATCAAAAGGTTTTCACTTTTTAAAAATATTGCTTTGTTTATCGAATAGTCTGTATAATTTTAATTATTTATATTCTATAATTAATTCTAAATACATTTTATGTAATATATCAAAATTAAATAGTTTTCAAGATCCAAGCAACATTTTACGCTGTGACAAGTTCAATCTTCTAAACAGTGCAACTGTCCCTTAGTGCGCTTATCACTCGAGAACCACTTATCCGATTCTCCTTTTTTTTCTTTAATTCATACATATGTTCTCTGACCAGGTTATAGCATATATTTTATTAGGTTGGGTAACATAAGGAATAAACAATGACGATAATAGTGAATCAAGTCGGAAAAAAGTTTGCCGCTAGCGCGCTCTCTTGCAATACGGTGTCTAAACCGTTAAATATGGAACAATATAATGTAGCACATAATATAATGTATATAAAATGCAACGTCTCTCTGTCCGTCTGTCCGTTAGTGCGCTTATCACTCGAGAACCACTTATCCGATTTACGTTTTTTTTTTTTTAATTCATACATAAGTTGTCTGACTAGGATATAGGATATATTTTATTACGTTAGGTAACATAAAGAATAAGCGTGTTTTTTTTTTAATTCGTACATTTGTTCTCTGGCCAGGTTATAGGATATATTTTATTACGTTAGGTAACATAAAGAATAAGCTGTGATGATAATAGTGAATCAAGTCCTCGCGAGCGAAGCCGCGGGCACTGCTAATTTAGTATATAATGACTTGATATCTCATTAGATGTTAAACGCCCAGGACTCTTTAAATCAAAAGGTTTTCACTTTTTAAAAATATTGCTTTGTTTATCGAGTAGTCTTTATAATTTTAATTATTGATATTCTATAATTAATTCTAAACACATTTTTGTGTAATATATCAAAATTAAATAGTTTTCAAGATTCAAGCAGCATTTAACGCTGTGGCAAGTTCAATCTTCTAAACAGTACAACTTGGAGAAAATTATTTACATATTCGTATTTTAGTTTTCCGTTATTTACTTAAAAATGTCAATCTCCAGAACTAAAAAGTACGGCGTAGTTTCGGTTTATAATGGCAAACATTCAGTGCCAGCATTGCTGGAAGGTGCTCCTTTGTCAGGTCAAAGTTTATTAACATGCTACCTTTGTTATACAGGGCAAAAGTTATGCAACATTGGGGAAGATTGCAAAACGGAAGCGTCATTCCTAGAAAATAGTAAATGAAGTGTTAGAACAAACTCATCGACCACTTGGAAGATAAGGCTGCATGGGTTAGAAAGAGTGCTGCCAACAGTGTTACCGCTTTTTTTATCTTCGAATCCGTATGGCGCGCCGAGGTAAGAAATCCACAAAAATGTATTAAAAAAACTGTCAATGTAAAACCACTGAAAATGGAGGAAAGTCCATATTTCAGTCAATCCATTTCGAGAGGCGTTTTCCGCCGTATCATGGGTCATCACTCGAGATAGGATCGATAAGCGGAAGAATAAAACTTTTAATACACTTATTTCCGTATTGGGGTAACATCGTGGTAAGATACAATAAATTGTACCTAAAACTGAAAATTCTAACGCTTTTGGTATTTTGTCGTTTTTTGTTTTTTTTTATCGTACTTTTTATGAAAAATAAACTCATACTGCTAACTTCATTGAAGGTGTATCAACCGTTAGAGTTAAACAACAGTGTCAAAATTATATATTTATTTTAAAGTAAAAATTACCAATTTTACATGAGTATTTATTAAAAATTTTAAAAAGTAAGAATAAAACTTAAGAATTTGGATATTAGTTCCTCCTCTTAGTTCCTCCTGTTAAACAAAAGAGCTAAAAAAACTTAACTACCCACTTCTTTACACTGCTTTATTATAAACATCTCTGGGGTGATCTGAGCCTTTTTATCTTCTGTACACCAAAGAACGGAAGACCAAAGTGTTTTTTCTATCTGAGTCAGAAACATACCATGTGACCAATATTCGTTGTAAAAGTATGCTAATTCCATAACTATATTAAAAAGAAAGCATTTGTTGCATAATTTTAAAATACTTATACTTTTAAAATGGTTTAACTAACCTTAATATGGTTTTCATCATTTTTAATATTGTATTTATACAGTGTAAGTGAAAAAATAACCGGTCAAGTGCAAGTTGAACTTGCGCAATTAGTGTTCCGTACGTTGATTGCTTTTAAAATAAAAATTTTGTGGAGGTATAAAATGATCAGTGGCTTCACAAAACACACCCCAAATGAGTATTTTTCAACAAAGTTTTTTTTTTTCTTTTTTTTTTTTATGGGTCTAGCCCACGTGCTACAGGGAAGTCCCTAAAGCGCTACAGGAGCGACACGTCTGCGGAGAAAGCGATTCACGTTTGTTCTTAAATCGCTGTAAGTTGTACTCGGTGGGAAACACAGTCCTGGGCAAATTATTCCAAAGGGATGATGTTCTCCATATAAATGACTGCTTGAAAAGCGTTGTACGAGGAGTAACAAGCTGAACCTCATACGGATGTGAAGTATTAGCGCGACGTGTACTTCTAACATGCACCGCTCTGGGAGGAATTAAGCGGGCCACATCCTTCGAACACTTTCCATGAAAATACTTGTAGAATAGGCTCAAGTCGCCAACCATTCTTCGATGTTCCAGCGAATCAAGGCCACCTGTCAGTTCCGGGTCTCCAATCAAACAAACAGCTCTTCTCTGAACAGAATCCAACAAATGCAGTGTATGTTTGGGGCAGTATTCCATAGTTGGTCGAATTTGAGCTTTGTAAGAATTAACATTTGTTGTGAAGTGTAAAACTTTCTGGTTCGAAATAATATTCCCAACTTCTGAGAAGCTCTCCTTGCTATGCCTGCAACATGTTCATGCCAGGACATATTTGCTCCCAAATTTACGCCCAACAATTTAAGTGACGATGTTAGAGGAATGGAGTGCCCCGATATAACTATGTCGGGTTCAGCAACGTTAACTTTTTTAGAAAAAACTGCCGCCTGGGTTTTTGTAGCGTTAAATTCCACTTGGTTACTGTCACCCCAAGATAGAATTTCTTCCAGGTCTTTGTTATGTTGAATGACTTCCTACTGTCTGCGGATATTCGTCTGAGTAGCCGATGTCCGAGCGTTCAAAGTGAATGAAGAGATAAGTGTACTGTCATCTGCAAAGCTGTAGATTGGATTCTCGGTCTTTTCCAGCAGATCGTTAATATAAATGAGAAAGATAGTAGGAGACAGTATGGAGCCTTGGGGTACAACACCGGCGTTGATAGTGAAGGTGTTAGAAATCCGTCGACTGCCACTCGCAAAGAACGCTCTCTGAGGAAACATGAGAGCCACAAACAGAACTTTTTCAGAGATACCATAAGAACGTAGCTTAGCCAACAGCCCATCGTGCCAAACACGGTCGAATGCCTTGGATATGTCAAGAGCAAACCGCTTGAGATTCTCCAAAGTGTTCAGTTTGCGTTGTTCCATACATGTGTTAGTCAGGAGATCTCCTGTTTGATCTATTTTTACGAAAGCCATATTGGTGATCGCTAATAATGTTGAATCCTTCAAGATATTTTAGAAGATGCGATTGATAGCCTTTTCCATGATTTTCGATATTATTGAAAGCAGTGCGATTGGTCGGTAGTTATTTGGCAAGGTCTTCTTGCCTTTTTTAGGTATTAGCTGAACTGTGGCACATTTCCAGCAGGAAGGAAATATCCCCTTTCTGTAAGATAGATTGAAAAGTCTACAGAAAACTGGTGTTAGTTCCCTCGCACAGTTTTTTGAGAACTATGGCAGGTATTCCGTCAGCACCAGAAGCCTTTTTGGTGTCTAGCTTCATCAAAATACGTTTTATGATACGCTGCCTGAAGACAATATCGGGCATCCTTGACTGCACTATGGGAATATTAGGTGGTGTTTTTCCTTGGAAATCGACAGTAGAATGTGAAGCAAAGAGTTCAGCCAACAAGTTCGCTTTCTCAACAGGTGTCTTTGCAATAGAATGATCTGGCCGTGTGAGTGGTGGATTTGGTGAAATTTTGACTAATTGCCTTAGCGACTGACCAAAAGGACTTGGAATTGTTGGGACCAGCGAGAAGTTTGTTTCTAATCCGTTTGATTGTGTGCCTCCTTGTTTCGTCGATAATTTCTTTGCATCTGTTCCTGGCACGAACAAAGGTGTTACGATTTATGGTGTTAGGATTTCACGCCAATGTCGGTATGCAAGATGTTTAGAAGCAACAGCTTCTTTGCATTTTCGGTCAAACCAAGGCTTGCCGTTGGAAGGGCATTTCTTCGAAAAGGGATGTAAGCCTCCATACCGGCCAAAATAACATCGGAAACCTCCGTGGCGCAGTCAGATGGGTCATCGGATCGAAAACAAACGTCTAACCAAGGGAAAGTTCGAAAATACTCCATGAGATCTTCCCATTTAGCAGATTTGGAGTGCCAAATCTTGCGATTATTCGCGATTTTTTAAAAATAATACAAAAAAAAAGTGTGCGCAAGTATTACATTATATATTTATATTTATATATATATATATATATATATATATATATATATATATATATATATATATATATATATTTTACTCGTGTTTTTACAAGCTTTCCTTTGACACCACACTCGATGACCTAGTAAAAAAAAAATTTTTTTCACTTCTGATTTCACCCCCCAAAACTAACCCCTTAAGTCAAAATTTAACTTTCAAAACTACACGGTTCTGATGAGGCCATCAATTCCTATATTAGTACTAAATTTCAACTTTTAATGACAAATAGTTTCGGAGCAAATCGGGTGTGACAGACGGACAGCCAGACACCGAAGTGATCTTATAAGTGTTCCGTACGGAACACTAAAAAAAAGTGAAACTACAGAAATTATTGTGTTTGGCACATATAGTTTATTAAATAACTATCACAAATTATTCAGTATGATCGGTATGATGATAACGAATGTAGTCTTCGTAACTGTTATTTTTTTTCTTTTTGGTGTTCCTTACGGAACACTTATAGGATGACTTCGGTGTCTGTCTGTCTGTCTGTCCGTCCGTCCGTCCGTCCGTCCGTCCGTCCGTCTGTCTGTCACACCCGATTTTCTCCGAAACTATTTGTCATAGAATGTTGAAATTTGGTAATAATATAGGAATTGATGGCCTCATCAGAGCCGTGTAGTTTTTGAAAGTTAAATTTTGACTTAAGGGGTTAGTTTTGGGGGGTGAAATTGGAAGTTTCATATAAAATAGCCAGATGTAAAAAGCTTCACACCATTGGTGAAGAGCTTGTTTTGCCAGCAACAATTGAGATTGTAGAAACTATGATTGGAGATAATTTCGCCAAACAGTTGCAATCCGTACCTATATCAAATGATACTGTTGCCCGTCGAATTGATATAGCTGAAGATGTTCAGCATCAGCTTTTCGGGAAGTTGCGTGACAAATTGTGTTCAATTCAGCTTGATGAGGCAACAGATAGCAATAAAGATGCTCATTTCATTGCCTATGTTCGATTTTGTGATGTGTCAGCAGTAGAAAAACTATTTTTTTCTGCATTATTTGCTATCTTAAATCATTTTATAAATGAGACAAATATGGAGTCGAAAAATTGCGTCGGAATATGTACCGATGGTGCTCATTCAATGTCTGGAAGATTTCAAAGTGTACAAGCACTTGTGAAACAAAAATCTCCACTGTGTGTGTGTGGACACACTGTATGATCCACAGAGAAGCTCTGGCTTCCAAAGAAATGAGTCCTGCTCTGAATATTATGCTCACTACAGTTGTAACCGTAGTAAATTATATTAAAATGAGACCCCTAAAATCTAGAATTTTCTCTGCACTGTGTAAAGACACGCGTTACTATTTTATTGCGAGGCAAGGTGGTTATCACGTCGGAAATGTTTGCAACGTGTCTATGAATTAAGAAATGAAATCACCATTTTTCTAGAAGAGGAGAACCGACCAGAAGCAGAAAAGTTTCAAGATAGTTTATTTGTGATGAAATTGAGCTACTTGGTCGATATATTCGAGAAATTAAATACCTTAAATCTTCAACTCCAAGGAACAAATACACATATATTCGATATAAGTAATAAAATTAATGCTTTTTTATAGAAAATTGGAATTGTGGAGCAGAAATGTAAAGCAAAAAAAACCTAGAAATGTTTGCAAGTGTGGGTGAATTTTTTTTTTTTACAGGGAGAGATCCGCCTTATGGATTCCGAAGCAGTTTGCGTCACCATAAGGGTGCCCCATAATGCTTCAGATATGTGGGGCTCTCCAACCTGAAGGGTTGGCATACCCCCTAAAACTCCTTGTGAGCTGGGAAAACCCTTTACTCCTTTTACAATTTCTGAACTTCTTAATGACTAGACTTTTGATGTGTTTTAACCTTAAGTTAATTTTCTATGAATAGATCTAACCTAACTTAACCTATCTTAACGCTAACCTAACCTAAGCCCCCCATTCCCGGGAGGGTGTCGTGTTATAATTATGTATGGTGTGCTTTGTTACACTTTTACCTGAAGGAGTAGCTCAACTAAACCTACGGTCTTAACCTTAAACTAAGTCAAGGATAGTCTTTGTCTGCGTCTAGTCTTGTAGTAGAATGTCTGTTGGTCGTAAATATCGATTGCCGACATTTACATTGCCCCTGAAAGTGTTAGCTATCTCGGGGTTAGAATGAACCACTGCTTTCTCAAGGAAGCGGAGTTGAACATTACGCGTGAACTCTTTTATTGTCGGCATGTCGAATTCCCTATGCAACTGATTGTTGCGTACAAACCAGGGAGCTCCTGCTATAATCCGAAGGGCTTTATTCTGAACTGTCTGGACTTTGGCCCGATGGGTTTTAGACATCTGGCACCAGGTCTGACAGGCGTACGTAAGCCCGGCCCTGATTATCGATTTGTAGATCAACAACTTGTTGTTAGTTGACAATCTACTACGATGGTTCAGGAGCGGCTACAGCTTCCCAAGAAGCTGATTTGCCCTACGCACGACCATTGGCACTTGATCCTTCCATACGAGACGCTTGTCGTATAGGAGGCCTAAGTACTTGATTCTGTTGGCCCATCTGAGCCTAGTTCCATTCAGGGAGAGTTGAGGAGGGGCTATACGGGTACCTTTTTCAAAGATTATGGCCTGAGTCTTCGCTGGATTGACCTTAATCCTCCATTTGTCAAACCAGTCGGAAAGGCGCGTAAGATGATGTTGAAGTCGGGCCGTGACATAATCGATCCTCGCTGCAGAGGTAGTAATAGCAGTATCATCGGCATACAATTGAAGATTATTATATTGATCCTTAGGAATATCAGACGAGAAAATATTGAAAAGATGCGGAGATAAGGCGGAGCCTTGTGGAACTCCGACCCTTATTCTCTTTACCTCAGACAGAGACTGCTCAACCCGGACTTGGAAGGTCCTATCGGAGAGATGACTGAATCAGGGTGATTAGATGAGAGGGGTAACCAAAACGAAAAAGCTTAAGAATTAAGCCTTCGTGCCACACTTTATGGAATGTTTTTGAAATATCGAGGAAAACAGCACCAACCCGGTGCCTGCGGTTGAAACTACTGGAAATAAACTGGGCCAATTTAGTGGTATGATGACTAGTGCCATGATTCGGTTGAAAGCCAAACTGTCTCTGATTTCCTCGAGGATGACCCTTTCCGCCAACTTGCCCAACATTGATATTAGGCTAATCGGGCGGTAACTGTCAGCCTCGTGGGAAAGAGAGCCAGGCTTCCGAATCATCACAATTTCAGCTTTCTTCCAGGAAATGGGGAAATAACTCAAACGAAAAATAGCATTAATGATATTGGTAATCTCCGAGATCTGCTTAGCAGGTAGCTCCTTCAGAGATTTTGCAGAAATTTTATCATGGCCTGGGGCTTTCCTAATCGAACGAGTCTGGATGATCGACTTGACAATTTCAAGAGTTTTGAACATCTGCACTGGAGGAAGGGGCGCTAGATTGAAAATACAAATGGTTTTCAGCCACCACCGCATCTCTGCCGAACCTTGGATGGGTATGAGGATTAGGTTGAAATCCTCAAGCATTTCCGCAAATAGACCTGCCTTTTCCTGAGGAGAAGAAGCACTGTCATTCCCATGACGCAAGCTGGGAATTTTACTAGGACCATCATTGGAGATGGCTCTCGCCATTTTCCATACTGACGTGACTTCAGGATTCAATTCTTCTAATTTGTTATTCCATCTATCATTATGAAACTGATAGAGGGCCTCTCTGACATGTTGATTTGCGAGCCTTTTGATATTGGGATCACCGGTCCTTATAGCTCTCCGCCGGATACGATTCTTCTCACGAATTAACTCTTTAATAAGGGCAGGAAGTTTGCCCTGCATTCGTGCTGGGAAGGTACGAATGACAGTGGCACCAGAAAACACCTGCTGAATATCTGCAGTTAACTTGTTAACCGTAGTATCCAGTTCTTGAGGGGTATTGATCCTGGGAATTTGTAACTCTCGTTGGAATCTAGTCCAACTAGTAAATTTTCGAGTGACAACATCAGGGATCCTGTCAGCCGGATTTCCCAGCGTGAGAATGACTGGAAGATGATCTGAAGATAGTTCATGAAGAACTGTAATATTGTGCCGGAGATTCAGATTTTTGACTAGAAACATGTCAAGAAAATCTGGTCGACCTCTACCTACAAAAGTGGGCTCGTCTGGAGTAATAGGATTAAACAAAAGACTTTGCTGAAGGGCGTATAAATCCATGCCATTCCTGTTCGTTGTTAGGTTTCCCCACAGAACATTCTTGGCATTGAAATCTCCGCCCAGGATGGATATTTGGTCATCAGGACCGAAAAGTTGCCTGTAGTCCTCCAACACTACAGGATGTGCTGGAAAACTCCTCTGATAGACAGAAGAAATCATAACAGAGGTATTATTTGACATCTTAACTGCAACTGTAGACGCCTCGGCAGAGACTAAATTGCGTCTTGGGGGAGGCGAATTATGAACAATAGAACGCCTAACGAGAATAAGAGTGCCACTATTCAAGACACCAACCTTATCATCCCTGTACACAAAGTAATTTGGCATTTTGAACCGTTTACCTGGTTTCAAGAAAGTATCTTGGATAAGGGCAACATCGATATTATGCTCCTGAAGGAAATGAAGCAACTCTTGCTTTTTATTAGAGATGCTAAAGCAATTCCAGGACATAATGTTTAACGTCGACGGTTGTATTGCTTATTTATGTCTGTCTGTTAGTCAAAGTTTGAACCATGAATGTCTTCATCTCTTCCGCGAACATCTTGGCTATTTGCGCAAGCTGCGCATGGGACAGAAGAGATTCATTTGGCAAAACAGGCTTAGGAGCCTCTTTTTGGGGATTTTTGGGGGCAAGACAAGAATTATCCTGAGTCCCCCAGCCACGAAAACTGGACTGTTTTTTGAGTCTAATTTGGGACGGGTGAAAGGGCACCCACTATAAGAAGCCGTGCACAATTAGCGCATTTTGGCGGTTCTTCTTTTGATTTAGTACACTGAGAAGTGTGGTGATTATCACCACACTTGACACACTTTGGGATACTCGGCTTTATCCATTTCTACGAAACGTATAGCGTCGATCACTTAAGACAGCTGCCAACAAGCAACTGCGCTTTGCATCTTTTTGGAACTTTGAACACAACCGTTACAAGACTCACGCTTACCAAAATTTCCCTCTATTTCGTAGAAATTTACCAGACATCAATCTAGGATTGATGAAAATCTAGGTATTTTTGCATTATTTGTTGAAGTTGAAGTTTACTATACCAAATACTCTTACCCCCATTACTCCAACACTACAGGATGTGCTGGAAAACTCCTCTGATAGACAGAAGAAATCATAACAGAGGTATTATTTGACATCTTAACTGCAACTGTAGACGCCTCGGCAGAGACTAAATTGCGTCTTGGGGGAGGCGAATTATGAACAATAGAACGCCTAACGAGAATAAGAGTGCCACTATTCAAGACACCAACCTTATCATCCCTGTACACAAAGTAATTTGGCATTTTGAACCGTTTACCTGGTTTCAAGAAAGTATCTTGGATAAGGGCAACATCGATATTATGCTCCTGAAGGAAATGAAGCAACTCTTGCTTTTTATTAGAGATGCTAAAGCAATTCCAGGACATAATGTTTAACGTCGACGGTTTGTATTGCTTATTTATGTCTGTCTGTTAGTCAAAGTTTGAACCATGAATGTCTTCATCTCTTCCGCGAACATCTTGGCTATTTGCGCAAGCTGCGCATGGGACAGAAGAGATTCATTTGGCAAAACAGGCTTAGGAGCCTCTTTTTGGGGATTTTTGGGGGCAAGACAAGAATTATCCTGAGTCCCCCAGCCACGAAAACTGGACTGTTTTTTGAGTCTAATTTGGGACGGGTGAAAGGGGCACCCACTATAAGAAGCCGTGCACAATTAGCGCATTTTGGCGGTTCTTCTTTTGATTTAGTACACTGAGAAGTGTGGTGATTATCACCACACTTGACACACTTTGCTGGGACATGACAACACGGAGCAGCATGCCCGTGGTCGTGACAATTATAACACTGGATGCCCCGGGACTTAGATTTCTGGGCCTCGGCACGCACCTCAAATGTGCAAATGACTCTGACTTTGAAAATGTCCTTATCAGACTTGGGTAGAAGAACGAGAACCAAGGGCATTGGTTTCCCATTGGAATGATTCCAGCGCATCACCTTCTCTGATTGAACCCTTGACGCTCAAGGTCCATTGCGACATCTATTGTTGAAAGATGGATTGGAACGCCACGAAGGACAACATGATTCAACTTCTCTTCCGGAAAACGGAAGGTGTAAAAGGGCTCCTTGTTATCGTCAAGAAGCTGAGAAGCGCGCCTATAATCATCTTCGGTACAAGGGAAAACCTTGATACCGTTCCTAACTACAACAGCTGAAGAATACTTAATATTTTTTGACCTGAAAAGACTCGAGATGCTGAAAAATTTGCCAGCATTTGTAATAACAATTGGCGGAATGGCGATTTTGGTTTTTTAGGCCTAGGATCTATTTTTTGCACAGTTGCCGAAACAACTGGACACTCTTTAGGAATTTCTGAATTAGGCGTAGGAAGAGCACGGAACCTGTGACAATTGAGGTTGTTTAGTCATTTGCTTAGTCACCAGTTTAGACGATTGTCCAGACGACTTAGAATCTAAATTAACATTACGCTTACACGCAACCTTCTTCATCTTCTGTTGGCTAGATTTTTCTTCGGAGGCTCCAGCTGGTCGTCGTCATCAGAAAACTGCTCAGCCTTCCTCCTCCTTTTGTCCTTCCTGGACCTAGCCTCTTGGAATTGATCACCCGCATCTTCATCCATCAGGTCAACATCTTCTTCTCCTCCAGTACCTATTATCTCCTCATCCATTAATCCACCCTCGCCCTTTTCTAAGGGGTCGTCGTGTTTCTTACGATCGTCTCGCAAAAGACTTATCTCTCTAGTTAGTGTCTGAATCTCCTTTCTGAGCTCAGATATTTCATTTAGCATTTTACCGACCATTTTGTCCTTTTCGGCAATTACTTCATCCTTGTGGGCAAGGGCTGCATCCTTGCGCTTAACAAGTTCCTGCTGTAGCGCGACGGCTTCCATCGCAACCACTTTCAAATCTTTGGTATCCATGAATCCCACGCTGAGAACCACTTATCACACTGTGTAATAAATCTATTCTAAAATAAATTGCCTCTGAGGTTACGCTTTTGCCACTGTTTCTATTTTTATTATTTACTACTCACAAAAAATTATCGAACTATCTAAAACGCACAATGTATCACAAACTGATGATTTAATAAAAAATATATTTTTTTCATCATTCACAAAATTTTGGAGTACATAAACAAAGTTTGACAGGATAACATTCCCATATAAACAAATATGAAGGCACTCAGATAGAACAGTATGTAGGCGAATGTGTTGAAACATACAAAGCTGAAGAACAATATGTGAAAGTTGTTTTAGTAACCATTGAAAATCATCTAGCCCATGTTGACAAAGAGTTTTAAAAAGTATTTTTTCTTACTGACGGACAACTTGGTAGCAAGTTACGAGTGGGTTAGGGATCTATTTCAAAATACTCCCGAAGAGCTCTTAACTTCCGAAGAAGAAATCTTCATAGACTTCACGGCAAGTGGCGAAATCAAAAGACAGTTTAATAATAAATCACTCTTTGAATTTTGGGCGGGGGTGAATGGTGAGTTTTCTGCACTGAAAACAAGAGCATTTCGTATACTATTATCATTTTCAACATCCTACCTTTGCGAAACCGGATTTTCTGCGGTGGCTGCTTTAAAAAACAAAATATAGAGTGTCTATTTCTAATATTAAACCATCCTTCGAAAATCTTTGCTCTGCAAAACAGGCCCAAGGGAGTCACTAATAATTATTAAACTAGTTTTTAATTTAGTATTGATATATTAATTATTAGATAAATACATTGTGCAGTACTAATACAATCCTATTTATAGGTGTATTATGTCAGTGTAAATAGCATTTTATTTTTTATTATGTCAGATTGTATTTTGTTTTCCTTTCCTCTCAATAAATTATATTAAATGTTTTATGACTGTTTTTAATAATAATTTCTTTTCGATACGCTCGCGCCCCCCCAATAGTGTAATCACGCCCCCCTAATGGGGCGCGCCTCACAGGTTGAGAAATGCTGATCTAGAGTCAACAAACGCACCCAGCGCGCACTCAGCTTTTTCATTTTTAGAACTTCAGGCAGGACATTACGTACCCGTTCATCTGAGATACCTACCATCTCAGCAATCTCACGGAGTTTAATGCGACGATCCTCCATCACGATACCATGAATTTTATCGACCATTTCTTCAGAAGAAACCTCAGTCGGGCGTTTTGAAGTGCAAGATCGGCAGTGCTCGTACGGCTACGTTTAAATTCATTTATCCAGTAATAAATGGTGTTGGGTGCTGGTGCAGGCTCCCCATGAACCTCCTTTAGTTCAATTTCTATCTGGGTCGCAATCTACTTATTTAAATAAAAATGTCATAAAATCACGACAGGATACTCGGCTTTATCCATTTCTACGAAACGTATAGCGTCGATCACTTAAGACAGCTGCCAACAAGCAACTGCGCTTTGCATCTTTTTGGAACTTTGAAACACAACCGTTACAAGACTCACGCTTACCAAAATTTCCCTCTATTTCGTAGAAATTTACCAGACATCAATCTAGGATTGATGAATCTAGGTATTTTGCATTATTTGTTGAAGTTGAAGTTTACTATACCAAATACTCTTACCCCCATTACTCCTTTTTAGATGTCTTTAATAAAAATGCAGCAAGAACTGGAACAGAATGAACAGTTGTTAGGAACTATGAAATCACAAATAGATCAATTGACAGTAGTGAAAATGGCAGCCTTAGAGGCCGAGTGGACTGCCAAAGTACCTGAAATACAAAAAGTTATTGAGGAGGAGTTGCAAAAAGAAGAAGGTATTTATCTGTTTGTATTACCAGAGTTTGGCATGACGTGGTAGCCGCAAATAGACGTTATTTGATTCTTTAATTTTTGCGAATACAACGCCGTACCTTACTCGTTAGATATTAAGCCTTATGTTGGTTTTACTGGGTGGCCATGATAGGGAGAAAATACTGTACAGGTTGAAGGACTTGCATATCCATTGTAATAAAGGCTTAAATATAAATAAAGAATTTTAAGTAGAAAAGCAATCGACAGCTACTTCTTATTTTAGCGGAAACGTCATATTGAGAATTGTGCTACTGGGTGTTTTTTTTTGGTGAGTATTATTTTTATCTCGTTAAAATGCTCTCTGAATAAAACCACTCCACTGATTATAGTCTTGAAGTAAATGTTGAATATCGCCACCATTTTGGTGTGTCTCGCTCACCGCACCCAAGATTTATTATTTATTTATCTGATCAAAAGAGAACGACGATCTTTAATTGACTAGACAGCCATTTTTATACATCCTTATAATTTTAGATTAGATTTAGAAATGATAAGGTATGGGGGGCATCGATAATACAATCTATTCGAGCTCTATTTAACAGGTGTTAACACTTTGATTGTGCTTATTTTTAAAAAGGGGAACAAATTTAAATTGGAGAATTACAGACTAGAAGCACAGAGTCATGGAGAATAATTAAAGCATTAAGGACCAACAATAGAGAGAATGCGTATATAGAGTATATCCCAGAAAGCGAGTGGGAAGAATATTAAAACTGCTAACAGAAGACAGGCAAGAATTTCAAGAAGAGAACCTTGAAAAAGAACAGAATAAGGAAAAAAAGAGATAGAACTAAGCTATGAAGAAGTAAAGAAGACAATAAAAATACTCAAAAATAATAAATCTGCAGGGCCTGTAGGTGTGGTAAATGAAACGATTAAGTACGGGTCTAATAAATTACATCGAATGCTAAGAAACATCTTCCACAGAGCGATCAATAGAGAAAAAATACCAGAGAAATGGTCAAAAGCCTATATAGTATCTATATTTAAAAAGGGAGACCGCAGAAAATGCACAAACTATAGAGGCCTAAGCATAATATCGAGTATGGGGCGTTTGTATAGAAAAATTATTAAAAAATATCATAGAGGAAAATATAAAAGGAAAAATTGGAGAAGACCAAGCAGGCTTTACGGCCGGAAAATCATGTATAGACCACATATACACTATAAAACAAACAATGGAAAAAAAACTGGCAAAGAATAGAGAAGTTCATCTAGCCTTCATAGACATAAGAAAGGCCTATGACTCAATACCAAGACAAAGATTATGGAACGCAATCAAAGAAATAGACATTGACAAAGAACTAATATACGCAGTAAAAGCTCTCTACGAAAAACAACACAGTGAACATAAAAATAGGACATAAAATAGGGAAGATACTCCAAACATCAAAAGGCCTATTACAAGGATGCTCTACATCCCCAACACTATTCAATGGAAGCAAAAATGTAGTGGAATGGGAGTCCCAATACGAGAAGATTACTTATATACTCTTAAGTTTCGCAGACGACCAAGTAATCATAGCGCAAGATGAGGAAGACCTCAGTTATATGGTAAGAAAACTGAAAGAAGAATACACTAAAGCAGGTTTAGCAATAAACTTTGATAAAAGGGAATATCTAACAACAAAGGAGGGAAATGTGGAGAATCTAGAAGTCGATAACGAAACAACAATCAAAGTAACCGATAGATTTAAATATTTAGGAACCATCATTTCAAAAAACGCTACATCAGAAGAAGAGATCAAAGCTAGGTTAGGACAAACGCGGACATGTATAAGACAATTAAATTCGATCCTGTGGGACAAACACATTACAAAGAGAAACAAAACACGCATATAAAAATCAATAATACAAAGCACAATGACATACGGGTCAGAAACATGGACGATCAACAAAAGAAATAAATCTAAAATTAACGCGTTAGAGATGGAGTATTGGAGAAGATGCTGTAGAGTGACGCATATGGGGAGAATACCAAATGAAGAAATACGAAGCAGAATCAATCAAAGAGAACGCAATAAACTCCATGAAAGAAAAACGATTAAAATGGTATGGACAGATAAGACGGAGCGAAGATAATAGGTGGATAAAGAAAATAACGGAGTGGAGCCCTATAGGAAGAAGAAAAAGAGGAAGACCCGGACGATCGTGGAGAGACGATGTGGATGAGGCTATGGAAGACAGCGTTAGCTGTAGAAAATCCTTGGTATATATATATATACGAGTATATATATATATATATATATATATATATATATATACGAGTATATATATATATATATATATACGAGTATATATATATATATATATATATATATATATATATATATATATATATATATACGAGTATATATATATATATATATATATATATATTATATATATATATATATAATATATATATATATATATATATATATATATACACAGTAATACCCCGCTTAGCGCGACCCCCGTTACGCGCGGTTTCACTATAACGCGAATTTCAAATTTCGCGCTCATGTAGTCATTAACTTCTCTATGGTCGCGGGGGGATCCCCGCTTTCTCTGAATATTCTCTTTGAAGAATTGGGAATTCCCTGTCCTTCGACTTTGTTCTATGGGGATTTCCTCGTTCGTTTCGTGTGTTCATTTGTTCCGTAATGTTAGTTCGGTCGGCTGGCAGTTTTGTTTTAATATTTATTGGAGATACATACATACATAATTTAACCCTACGTTAAAAATGCCGCCTGTAAAGAAAAAAGAGCGTAAAAGCGTCACTTTGGAATTGAAGATGAAAGTGTTAAGAAGAATGGAAAATGGAGGCAAAGCAACAATTGTTGGGAGAGATTTTGGACTCTCAGAATCGACTGTGAGAACGATTTATAAAAATCGGGAAAAATTAAAATCTCCAGCGAAGGTTCAACACCTATAAGTGCAACAAAACTTTCTCGTTCGAGATCATCTATCTTAGAAAGAATGGAGAAATTACTGTCAGTCTGGATCGAAGATTTGAATAAGAAGAACACACCACTAAGTCAAGATCTCATATGCACAAAAGCAAAATCTTTGTATGAGATGCTGAAAACAAAAGAAGGAGAAGGGAGTGCCACTCCGACTTTTGCTGCCAGCAGAGGCTGGTTCCATCGGTTCAAGCAGCGTTCTAATCTTCACAATATCCACATAACAGGCGAGGCGGCCAGCGCGGACATTCAAGCTGCAGCTGAGTTTTTCCAGACAAGTTTCAAGACTTCGTTAGACGAGAGAAAATTCCTGCTTGTCTCATCTTCAATGTTGATGAGACCGCACTTTACTGGAAAAAAATGCCATCTCGAACATTCATTTCTAAGGAAGAACGTCAAGCCAGTGGTTTCAAAGCTGCGAAAGATCGACTAACACTTCTGCTGGGTGGTAATGCCACTGGTGATTTCAAACTGAAACCTTTACTAGTGTACCATTCAGAAAACACCCCGTGCAATGCGAGGCACAGACAAGACAAGTCTACCAGTTGTGTGGCGATCAAACAGAAAGGCGTGGGTTACACGGGAAATTTTTCAAGAATGGTATTCTAATAGTTTTTTGCCCATCAGTCAAATCATACTGTGACAGAAATGGGCTTGAACCTAAAGTTATATTACTCTTAGACAATGCCCCAGGACATCCAACCTCACTTGATACGCCCAGAGACTTAAAAGTGTACGTAAAGTTCCTTCCACCAAACACTACGTCAATATTACAACCTATGGACCAGGGAGCAATAGCAAACTTCAAAGCTTATTACCATCGCCGCACTTTTAGCCAACTAATTCATGAAACTGACGGGGAAGGAAGACAGTCTATGCGAGAGTGGTGGAAGTCATACAACATTATGAAGTCTATTCACAACATAGAAGAGGCTTGGAAGGAAGTTAAAATGAGTTGTATGAATGGGGTGTGGCGTAATCTTTGGCCAGATGTAGTGGAAGCACCTAGAAGAATTGTCCAGATGCAGAGACAAGTGCTTGAAGACATTGCTGCAATGATTGAGGGGTCTGAACTTGAAGATGTCACGGTAGAAGATCTCGTAGAACTTGTAGCAACGCACGACGATCCTATTAGCAATGAAGATCTGATCGAGTTACAGAATAATCCTATCTACGATGAGGAAGAACAAGTAGAAGAGAAAGTTTTATCTTCAGGGGAAATACAAAATGCACTTTCAAAAATTTATTCAGGTTTGGACATATTGCAGAGTATAGACAATAATGATGACCGTGTCTTGACCGTGTGTCAAACAATTAAAAACAGTGTTGGGTGTTATGAACGTATTTTACAAGAACGTAAACAAAACGTTACCCAAAAGACAATAGATGTATTTTTCCGTAAAAAATAAGAGTATGTATTGCATAAAGTGTTCTTAGAATTAAAGTGATTGATTAAAATGATTTGTATTTTTTTGTATTAAATTTTGACTATGTTTAATCATAAACCTCGATATACGCGAATTTCAGTTAACGCGATTTTTTTCGGAACGTATCCCTCGCGTAAAGCGGGGTATTACTGTATATATATATATATATATATATATATATATATATATATATATATATATATATATATATATATATATATATATATATATAGAATTACAGACCCATCAGCCTGTTACCGGTACTATACAAAATCCTCACTAGAATCATAACTTATAGATTAACGAATAAATTAGACAGTTATCAACCACGTGAACAAGCGGGATTTAATCGGGGATACAGCACTTTGGACCATCTTCAAACAATTAGATTACTAGTGGAAAAAGCAAATGAATATAAGGTCGCCTTGTGGATAGCAATGGTTGACCGGGAGAAAGCATTTGATTCGGTAAAGATATGGGCACTCCTTAACGCCTTAAGTAACAACAGAGTCGAGGAAAGATACACAACTCTTCTTGAATACATACGTAAAAATGTCAATCTTAATTAAGAGAAATTAAACAAGGCGACTCGATATCTCAAAGCTGTTCACGTTAACTTTAGAAGGCATGTTCAAATCGTTAAAGTGGGAAAATAAAAGAAAACTACTGGACGGTGAACGATTAAGGTTCGCAGATGATGTCACTCTGATTGCCAAGACAAAAGAAGAATTACAAGAAATGCTAATGGAATTAAATAACAAGTTTCCAGAAATAGATTTACAAATAAACTTCACCAACACTAAATATTTAAAAACAACAAAAAATGAAGCTAACAGCCAGGAACTATTAATAGAAGGTGAAAGAATAGGAAAGGTACAAACATTCATATATTTATGACAAAAAATCGAAATATTAAAAAATAATTAAACGCTGACTTGGATAGAAGAGTCTCGTTAGCTTGGTCTGCGTTCGGAAGGTTACAATTTAATTGGACATCCCAAATACAAATAAAAGCCAGAGTATTCGTTCAATATGTACTGCCGGTATTAACATATAGCACTGAAACGTGGGTTTTAAATAAACGTATAATAAATAAACTCTAGGTAACCCTAAGAGCAATGGAGAGAAGAATGATAATATAATCAAAAGTGACAGATATAATATAACGAATATGTACATTAAGGTGGAATTGGGCGGGGCATATCGCAAGAATGAATGATAACAGATGGAAACGCGGTATAGGTGAAGGAGGCATAGAGTACAAAAGGAGCACAGAGGTAGACCACAGACAAGATCGATGGACGATATAAAAAGATCCTGATTTTTATTATCATGTTCGAAAAATTTCGTGACGATCGTGGTGCTTAGGTTGGTTTGGGTTTCTTGGGGATTGGTGAAAAAATTCCTTCTAGTCGGTTTACCCTTAGCCTCTCTACAATTACTAATACTTCTTGTCTCTTTCTTGATTCAGACAAAAAAACATAAGCGCTATTATCTGTAATCAATCATACCGACGATATAAAAGGTTTGGTTGAAGTGAGAAGGGTAACTTCCAATACACCACGTTATATGTCCTTGAAATAGTTTCGCCAAAATCTCATTTGGCATTTTTAAGTGCTCTTGCTGCTGCTACTACTCGATACTGTGATCTTGCTGCTGCTGCCACTCGAAGCTAACTGAGAAACCAAAGTGCAGTCGCCGTCTTTTATAGGTCGGCGTCTACGCAGATTGTAAGTGTTCGTCCGGGCATCAATGTTTGCCAGCTGGGTGCCCGCTGGTAATTACGGGTTCCGGCGCTATGCTGACTGTTGCCTTCTCGATGTTTTGGTTATTCCTTAGTTTAGCTAGTAGAGTCTTCTATGTAGTGGAGATGTTAAGTGCATCATTCCGCTTATTTAGCTGTCCATTCTTTGTGATTTTCGAGGCATCTCTAACTATGCATGTTTTATAATGTGAAATAGAGGTTATTTATTTGGATCCCTCAAAATTGATGTTGTGACCAGTATCATGATAGTTACCCAGGATGTCTGCCAGAGTATTTGTGGTTTGTATGCTGTGCCTATGTTGTGTTTTCTTGAGACTCCTTCAATCCCCATCTGTAACTCCTTTTACATACGGTAATAGGACTCTACTTTGGTTGAGGTCCCGTTCTTCTGTCCTTGTCTGTGGATAGCGCTGCCTTTCTAATGCTCTCCGTATGGACTGATCTTTATATCCGTTTTGCTTAAGGGCCCTAGTGACTTGTGTAATTTCTTGCTGGCTCAGGTCTGGCGAGTTGGTATGATCTCGATGCAAGAGTGTTGGCTACCGACTGGATTTGGGATAGATGGTGGTGTGAGCCAGCTTTTAAATATCTGTTGCTGTGGGTGGGCTTCCGGTAGACTGACTATTGAAGTTGGCCGTTGTTTTTCCAAGTTATGAGCACATCAAGGAAAGGGAGGCTTTTTTCTTCTGCTTCCAAAGTGAACTGTTTCCGGTGCTGAATTCTATTTAAATAGGTCAGGAAGTGATCTAATTCATCTCGCCCATATAGCCAAATTATAAAGATTCACATATCGTTTCCAGGGTTTAGGTTTGAGTGGTGAGTTTTTAAGGGCCTCTGTTTCAAAATACGTCATGTAGAGATTGGCTATTACTGGTGAAAGGGAAGATCCCATGGGCGCTCCATCTGTTTGTATATCAGACTGTTGAAGACAAAATAGGTATTTTTTACACAGTGTTCCGATAGTTCTACAAGAGTTGGAAAATCCTCGTTCATTACTATTTTGTCTAGTGCTTCATCCACTGGAATACTGGAGTAAATTGAAACAATATTTAGATTTGCCAGAATGACTTTTTCCTCTAGTTTAATCTCTCTGATTAAGTTCGTAAAGTGTTTTTTGATGTATGAATCAGCACATTCAACGGTTGATTGCATGATCTTTGAAAGATTTTTTTCTAAGTTTTGTGTGGATGAGGCCACCTCGCTAACAACGGGTCTATGGGAGAAGTTGAACTTGTGTATCTGTAGTAGCCCATACAACTTTGAGCATCGGCTTGATTTCTCTCTTGGAACCATGAGTCTTTCAACCTCTGGTCCCAAGTAACGGGACACGATTGGATACAAAAAGCAAACAGAGCTTATTGGAGACAACTTGGGGAGGCTTATATCCGACTATGAATGGAATAAGCTAATGATGATGATGATATGTCAACAAAACCCTAGAGGTAAAAATATTACAGTATGGTGATCATCTCCTCCAATCCATTGATCTGAAATAAGCCTTGAATATGATGTAGCACCAGAATTATATTTCTCTTTTTTATATATGTACATGCTCTGCAGGAAAATCTCTAAATCGCGATACATGCTATCTAATATATAAAGTATCACTTCCAGCGACCCAAGAAAGTCGTTCTGGAGGCAGTGCTGACTATGCTAGTAGTACTAACTATATATAAATATATATATATATATAAATATATATATATATATATATATATATATATATATATATATGTATATATATATATATATATATATATATATATATATATATATATATATATATATATATATATATATATATATATATATATATATATATATATATATATATGTATATATATATATATAATATATATATATATATATATATATATATATAGTTAGTACTGTGTTGTACTGTGGTGTTTCCCACCGAGTACAATTTGCAGCGATTCAAGAATCACTTTCGCTTTCCGCACACGTGTCGTTCCTGTAGCTCTTTAGGGATTTCCCTGTAGCACGTGTGCTAGACCCATAAAAAAAAATTCAAATTTTCCTCTCTAACATCGCACATGCTATTTCTGGAAAATGTTGCCTCGTTTACCAAAATTGATCTAGTAATATCTGGTGGGCATAAAAATTTCTAGGAATAACACTATAAAATGCCTACAAAGTATATGTTTTTTAACATCACAATAGGAATATTCAATACATCGAAAGGTTGTAGCAAGAATGCAGCGGGTTAACGGTGATGTTCCACAGCACCAGAATTAAAATTTTAATAATATTAACACACACACACACTTTATTATTAGTATTATTAATTTTTTTATTTTTTTTTAATTTATATATATAGTGTTTGCCTAGGCCGCTAAAAGTTTATTCTTAACTTAACTCCATTTCAATTTTGTAATTCGTTCGATAATAACTTTTGTACCCATCCTGCGTCTTATCTCTTTGTTTCTGATCTTATCTTTGAGAGAAACTCTCAGCATTGTTCTCTCCATGACTCTTTGCATTATTCTCAACCTATTTGCACTTTTCTGTGTTAGGGCTATAGTTTCGAGTCCGTAGGTAGCTATAGGAAAAATGAAAGTATCTAACACTTGTCTTTTTAGATTTATGGGAATTTCTTCATCCTCTAATATATAATTCAGTCTCCCCAAGATAGTCCAATTCTGCAGGAAATTTCACATGGTTTTCTTTTCCGATTGTAATATTATGTCCCAGGTACATGCATTTACGTTTTCTATATTGTTACCATCTAGCTTGAGCTGAGGACTGTCCTTGCTCATTATCTTTGCCTTATTAAAATTCATATAAGACAAATCTTCCGTGACTCTGAGTTTAATTCTATTAGCATCTGTTCTTCCTTGATGTCCGAGGAGATTAAAACCATGTCGTCTACAAAATGCAGATGGTTCAAGTAAGTTCCATCAATATTTATACCCTTACCTTCCCACGAGAGTTCCTTAAAAACACCTTCCATAGCCAAGGTGAAGAGTTTTGGTGAGATCGTGTCGCCCTGGAGTCCATCCTGGTACTTTGGAGTGATTTGAGTATTGTCCATATTTCGATATTGTCAAACGCCTTTTGAAAATCAACAAATGTAAAATGGATAAGGATGTTGTATTCATTTGCCTTTTAATTATTTCTCTCACAGTACGGAGACGGTCGATGGTGCTGTATCCTGTTCTACGGGTTGATAGAAATCGTGTTTCTTTGCCGGTTGTTTAGTATCCTTGTAAATAATTTATAAAGATGGGATAACAAGCTGATGAGTCTACAGTTCTCTATATAAGTTATGTCCCCTTTTTTAAATATTTGCACCACCTCTGCATTATTCCAAGCTGGGGGTGTTTTCCCTTCTTCTAGACATCTCTTCATAAGTAGTCTTATAGGGTTTTTGATAGTGTCCCCTACCTAATTTAAGCATCTCCAACATTATCAGGTCTTCTCCAGGGCATCTTCCATTCTTCATTTGTTTTACGGCTTCTTTTATTTTAGAATTTCTTATTTCAGGTAGTTTATCACGATTTTTCTTGTGTAGTGGGCTTGTTTTGACTTATGTGAAGTATAAAGTTGACTGTAGAAAGTATGCACTATTTGAGTAATTTCGTCCATGTTTGTAATTATCACTCACTGGGCATTTTTCATCTTGGTGATCTACCCCCCCCCCCCACCCTCCCCATTCGATATATGATTTGAATTTTTACTGAAATTTTTAAGCAAAAATGTTCGGTATCATTGTAGATGGTGAAGAAGACGAAGAAAATGAGAATAATTTACCGAAATCTCAAGTAACTGAAATGATCAGAATGTATTTGAAGGAAGGAAAATATAAAGAAGCATTCCAGCTTTGTAAAATTTTGGTAGCTGAGAGCCAAGAATTAGAGGAATTTAGGTAATTCATTTTTACTTGTTTAATTGTGTATTAGGTCTTCAGTCTTATTAGTGTTCCGTATGGAACACTTATAAGATCACTTTGATGCCTGTCCGTCTGTCACACTCGATTTTCTCCCAAACTATTTGGCATAAAAAGTTGAAATTTAGTACTAATATAGGAATTGATGGCCTCATCAGAGCCGTGTAGGTTTGAAAGTTAAATTTTGACTTAAGGGGTTAGTTTAGGGAGGTGAAGTCGAAAGTGAAAAAAAAAAATTTTTACTGGGTCATCGAGTGGGGTGTCAAATAAAAGCTTGTAAAAACACGAGTTCAAAAATATATATAATGTAATACTTGCGCACACTTTTCTTTGTATTATTTTTAAAAAAATCTAGAAAAGTACTGGAATATTCTCCACGGGGTGTAGATTGAACGAAAATTATCACAAGTGATTGGACCTTTAATAATTTATCTGGTATATAAAAAAGAAAAACTAAAAATTCAATGTCATCATTTCAAGTAAAGATCGGAAACGACTATGTTGAAAACTCATTTGGGGTGTGTTTTGTGAAGTCACTGATCATTTTATACCTCCGTAACAAAAATTTTTATTTTAAAAGCAATCAACGTACGGAACACTAATTGCGCAAGTTCAACTTGCACTTGACCGGTTATATTCTTGTGTATGTAACGCAAAATTACACTAACTTGAAATGTAAATGTCAATAAATTGGCATTTGTTGCCTAAAGTCGTGCCGTCGTTATCTTTGGGGAAAATGTAGATTTTGACATTAAACTTTCAGAATTTTCACAACATTGTCACGATTCAATCAAAACTAAAATTTATTAAATATAATATTTCTGAACGTGAATATGAATATTTTTATAGGTAAATACGTAATCTTTTGCTGCTTCCCAATACATAAAACATGAATTTGATTTCTTAAATAATCTAAATGGGGTGTGCCCTGTGAGTTGACCGTGAGTTAGTAGCAAGTAAGAGAAAAAATGAGCTTCTCGTACTCACTAAAATTAGACTATGACTGTTGGATGTTTACTTTTCTCTTTTTGGTTTATCATTTTGTTTTTTGTTAGAAAACTTGTATTGAATATAAAAAAAGCTAAACAGGTAAAAGTTAAAATAATTTAGAAAATACCACTTTGACATGAGGTGTTTAATAAGTTAAGATTGTAAAAAGCTTATGCAAATCACAATAAATAGAAAATGTTGGTAGCCTTATTTTAACTTTTGTTACTTGTTTATTTATTTTACGAAGATCTTCATTTTGCTTTGTTTGGCGAAATAAAAATGTTACGAGGTGTTCTACGCTATAAATGTGCTTACACACAGACCACTCTGTCGCACCACTAAGTGGCTTCGTGCGGTCGCTGGGAGTCGTCGTCCTATCTAAAACCATTACTTCTGACTAAATACTCTCAGGCGAACGACCGTGCCGTTAAGTTATTGAAAGATTTTCCAATACATCTTGGTCATTTCTGAATAGCTTTTGCATTAGAGTGACCTACTGCCAATATTGTAGTATCATGAGTGAAGGTTGAGGAGGGTTGAGGAACCTCAGCCCTAATTTCGGAGTATGCAGTTTCTGGCTTAATCCTAAAAATCTGTTTGTTAGATAAAATTTCAATATTTCAGGATATTGTTTGGGAAGCATAAGTTTTAATTTAGCATTAAGCCCTTTATGTCAGACTTTATCGAAAGCATGTGCCACGTTTAGAAAGATAGAGGAACAGCCTTTTTTTTTTCTTGACATTGGTTATCCTATGTATTTGATCTATTGTTGAGTGCGAATTCCTAAAACCAAATTGGTAGTTTGGAATAATATTTTTTATTATAATGATTAACACTAGCCTCTTTAACAATAGTTTTGATACACCAGACAATAGCGAGATTGTCTTATAAAATGTAGCTTGATGTGGTGGATTACCAGGTTTCAGTATCATTATAACGTCCTTTATTTTTCAAAGTCTAGGCACGTATCTTAGTCGGTGTGCATTTATAATGTTAGTTATCTTAACTATAGCTCGTCTTGGCATAATTTGAAATATTTCTTTCGTTATTAAATCGAATTCTGGGGCTTTCTTAGGCTTAATGTTATTCTGTTTAACGTTCTTGACTTCTTTTGATGTGGGTGAATGAATTTCTTAAATTTCTTGTGTAATTTCTTGTTCATTTTCTGGTCTGTAAATTTTGTCGTTACTTAATTCTCTTGAGGTAGTTCACTCGTAAATCCACTTTTCTTAAGAATTTGTTGAAATTGAAATATGATGTTAATCTAAATGTTTTTCATTTAATTAAAAAAAAAATTTCACCGATTGCGAAGCGAGATATTCATAACTAAAGTGCACATAATTAACATGCAATAGGGCAATGAAGTATAAAAAAGGTGTAGTTTCGTGTATTTCTTAAGAACTTTTCTTACGAATCTTTTAAAAAGCAATGTTTAGTAAAAAAAATAATTAGAAAAATTGTGAAATAAAAATATTTTTTTTGATCGATTTATTAAAAAGATATAAATATTTAAAGTTGATATTTGTTTAAAAGAATAACTGCCGCGTAGTGAGGGACAATTATCACAATTGGACAGCGCTGTATGTCGTCATATTTTACGCCCCAACATTGAAGCAGCATTTAAAATGATTAACTTTTAAACAGAAATTTATTTATAGGTTAAATAATTTATTGAATAAACACATATTTATCAACTTTATCTATAATCATCAAATATTAAATGTATTCATTAAAAATTTGAATTTGTATCTTGATATTTATTATTTTTTTCTTTAGTATTTGAAAGATTTATATTTAACAAAAATATGTAGGTTCAATTATTTTTCATTATTTTAAGTTAATATTATATTTATTTAGCAACACTGTTGCATATCAATTGATACAATATTAAACATATATATATATATATATATATATATATATATATATATATATATATTTAGATATGTATGTATATATATATATATATATATATATATATATATATATATATATATATATATGTATATATACATATATGTATATATACATATATATATATACATATATATATATATATATATATATATATATATATATATATATATATATATATATATATACACGAGGCTGGTTTGAAAAGTCCGTGCAAAAATAAAACTACTTATGTGTTTGGGGTAAACCTTTTTTATTTTTCGACATAGTCTCCTTTTAGACTTATACACTTCGTCCAACGATGTTCTAGTTTGTTGATCCCTTCCGAATAATAGGATTTGTCCAAGTCTGCAAAATATCCATTAGTGTCTGCAATCACCTCCTGGTTTGAATAAAATCTTTGTCCCGCCAGCCATTTCTTCAAATTGGGGAACAAATAGTAGTCCGAGGGAGCCAAGTCTGGAGAATAGGGGGGACCAATATGGCTGAAACTTGGTGTGCGTTCAGTCAAGAGATGCTACTAACTAAACATGACCTCGATACGCGCCGGTGGTGCCATCTCTCGGACTTTGCACGGACTTTTCAAACCAGCCTCGTATATATAAATATATATATATATATATATATATATATATATATATATATATATATATATATATATATATATGCATATATATATATATATATATATATATATATATATATATATATATATATATACATATATACAGTAATACCCCGCTTTACGCGAGGGATACGTTCCGAAAAAAAATCGCGTTAACTGAAATTCGCGTATATCGAGGTTTATGATTAAACATAGTCAAAATTTAATACAAAAAAATACAAATCATTTTAATCAATCACTTTAATTCTAAGAACACTTTATGCAATACATACTCTTATTTTTTACGGAAAAATACATCTATTGTCTTTTGGGTAACGTTTTGTTTACGTTCTTGTAAAATACGTTCATAACACCCAACACTGTTTTTAATTGTTTGACACACGGTCAAGACACGGTCATCATTATTGTCTATACTCTGCAATATGTCCAAACCTGAATAAATTTTTGAAAGTGCATTTTGTATTTCCCCTGAAGATAAAACTTTCTCTTCTACTTGTTCTTCCTCATCGTAGATAGGATTATTCTGTAACTCGATCAGATCTTCATTGCTAATAGGATCGTCGTGCGTTGCTACAAGTTCTACGAGATCTTCTACCGTGACATCTTCAAGTTCAGACCCCTCAATCATTGCAGCAATGTCTTCAAGCACTTGTCTCTGCATCTGGACAATTCTTCTAGGTGCTTCCACTACATCTGGCCAAAGATTACGCCACACCCCATTCATACAACTCATTTTAACTTCCTTCCAAGCCTCTTCTATGTTGTGAATAGACTTCATAATGTTGTATGACTTCCACCACTCTCGCATAGACTGTCTTCCTTCCCCGTCAGTTTCATGAATTAGTTGGCTAAAAGTGCGGCGATGGTAATAAGCTTTGAAGTTTGCTATTGCTCCCTGGTCCATAGGTTGTAATATTGACGTAGTGTTTGGTGGAAGGAACTTTACGTACACTTTTAAGTCTCTGGGCGTATCAAGTGAGGTTGGATGTCCTGGGGCATTGTCTAAGAGTAATATAACTTTAGGTTCAAGCCCATTTCTGTCACAGTATGATTTGACTGATGGGCAAAAACTATTAGAATACCATTCTTGAAAAATTTCCCGTGTAACCCACGCCTTTCTGTTTGATCGCCACACAACTGGTAGACTTGTCTTGTCTGTGCCTCGCATTGCACGGGGTGTTTCTGAATGGTACACTAGTAAAGGTTTCAGTTTGAAATCACCAGTGGCATTACCACCCAGCAAAAGTGTTAGTCGATCTTTCGCAGCTTTGAAACCACTGGCTTGACGTTCTTCCTTAGAAATGAATGTTCGAGATGGCATTTTTTTCCAGTAAAGTGCGGTCTCATCAACATTGAAGATGAGACAAGCAGGAATTTTCTCTCGTCTAACGAAGTCTTGAAACTTGTCTGGAAACTCAGCTGCAGCTTGAATGTCCGCGCTGGCCGCCTCGCCTGTTATGTGGATATTGTGAAGATTAGAACGCTGCTTGAACCGATGGAACCAGCCTCTGCTGGCAGCAAAAGTCGGAGTGGCACTCCCTTCTC
>CM032448.1:71795859-71810859 GCA_019049505.1 Pachyrhynchus sulphureomaculatus | reverse complement strand
TCACGTTATTCTTGATTCGCTGTAAATTGTCCTTGGTGGGAAACACAGCGCTGGGCAAATTATTCCAAAGGGATGATGTTTTCCATATAAAAGACTGCTTGAAAAGCGTTGTACGAGGAGTAACAAACTGAACCTCATACGGATGTGAAGCACCAGCCCGACGTGTATTTCTAACATGCACCGCTTTGGGAGGAATTAAGCGGGCTACATCCTTCGAACACTTTCCATGAAAATACTGTAGAACAGACTCAAATCGCCAACCGTTCTTCGATGTTCCAGCGAATCAAGGCCGCCGGTCAGTTCCGGGTCTCCAATCAGACGAACAGCTCTTCTCTGAACAGAATCTAACAAATGCAGGGTATGTTTGGAGAGCGGAGCCCCAAACATGGGAGCAGTATTCCATAGTTGGTCGAATTTGAGCTTTGTAAAGAATTAACAGTTGTCGTGGAGTGTAAAGCTTTCTGGTTCGAAATAATATTCCCAGCTTTTGAGAAGCTCTCCTTGCTATGCCTGCAACATGTTCATGCCAGGACATATTTGCTCCCAAACTAACGCCCAACAAATTGAATGACGATGCTAGGGGAATGGAGTGCCCCGACATAACTATGTCGGGTTCAGCAACGTTAATTTTTTTAGAAAAAGCTGCCGCCTGGGTTTTTGTAGCGTTAAATTCAACTTGGTTACTGTCACCCCAAGATAGAATTTCTTCCAAGTCTTTGTTAAGTTGAATGACATCCTGCTGTCTGCGGATATTCGCCTGAACAGCCGCTATCCGAGCGTTCAAAGTGAATGAAGAAACAAGCGTACTGTCATCTGCAAAGCTGTAGATTGGATTCCCGGTCTTTTCCAAATCGTTAATATAAATGAGAAAGATAGTAGGAGACAGTATGGAGCCTTGGGGCACACCGGCGATGATTGTAAGAAATGTTGTTAGAAAGAAATCCGTCGACCGCCACTCGTAAAGAACGCTCTCTGAGGAAACATGAGAGCCACAAACAGAACTTTTCAGACATACCACAAGAGCGTAGCTTAGCCAACAGTCCATCGTGCGAAACACACCTTGGATATGTCAAGAGCAACCGCTCGAGATTCTCCAAAGTGTTCAATTGCGTTGTTCCAAACATGTGTTACATAAGTCAGAAGATCTCCTGTTGATCTATGTTTACGAAAGGCATATTGGTGATCGCTAATAATATTGAATCGTTCAAGATATTTTTGATAATCTTTTCCATGACTTTTGATATTATTGAAAGCAGTGCGACTGGTCGGTAGTTATTTGGCAAGGTCTTCTTGCCTTTTTTAGGTATGGGCTGAACCGTGGCACGTTTCCAGCAGGACGGAAATATTCCCTTTCTGTAGGATAGGTTAAAAAGTCTACAGAAAACTGGTGTTATTTCCCTTGCACAGTTTCTGAGAACTATGACAGGTATTCCGTCAGCGCCAGAAGCCTTTTTGGTCTGTCTAGCTTCATTAAAATATGCTTTATGGTACGCTGTCTGACGACAACATCGGGCATCTTTGACTGCAATATGGGAATAGTAGGTGGTGTTTTTCCATGGAAATCCACAGTAGAATGTGAAGCAAAGAGTTCAGCCAACAAGTTCGCTCTCTCAACAGGTTTGGTTGCCATGGAGTTATCTGGCCGTGTGAGTGGTGGTATGGTGGATTTGGTGAAATTTTGGCTAACTGCCTTAGCGACTGACCAAAAGGACCTGGAATTGTTGGGACAAGTTTGTTTCTAATTCGTTGATTGTGTGCCTCCTTGGTTTCGTCGATAACTCCTTTGCATCTGTTCCGGGCACGAACAGAGGTGTTACGATTTACAGTGTTAGGATTTGCACGCCATTGTCGGTAGGCAATATGTTTAGAAGCAACAGCTTCTTTGCATTTTCGGTCAAACCAAGGCTTGCCGTTGGAGGGGCATTTCTTCGAAAAAGGGATGTAAGCTTCCATACCAGCCAAAATAACATCGGAGACCTCCCTGGCGCAGTCAGATGGGTTGTCGGATCGAAAACAAACATCCATCCAAGGGAAAGTTCGAAAATATTCCATGAGATCTTCACATTTAGCAGATTTGTAGTGCCGAATCTTGCGCGGCCTAGGCGCCTCTCTGTCACTGATTGGCAGGACAATCGATGTCTAAAGCAGTTTATGGTCGGAAGAACCTAACGGCGGATTTACGGTGACTGTGCAAATCTCCGGATTGGTGGTTAAAAACAGATCAAGAAGACTGGCGAACTCCCCGTCTCGATCAGGGATCCGTGTTGGTTCGTCAATAAGCTGAGTTAAGCCACAACTGATTGAAAATGATTCGGCTTTACGCCTTGTTCGTCGGTAGTATTTGAATATTTAAGCCAGTTGATATTGTCGACATTAAAGTCGGCCAGGATGGCAATTTCGGCACTTAGTTAATTTGTAAATGATCGATGGTGTCTGCAAGAGAAGCGAAAAGTGTTCGAAAATTGGTATCACTGGGTGGTCGATACAGGATACAGATGAACCTTGTGGTTTGTTGAGTCGTTATTTTTAACCACATAATATCAAAGTTTGGGGGCTCCAGAGCCTCAGAGAATTGTGACCAACGGATCCAGCTTGGTCCCTGGGTAACCATTGAAGTAACGCTAAATTTATTTGAGATAAACTTATATAAAAACAGCACTATGTTTTAAATTTCCGATATATTTAAAATGACTTGACAATTGTTTCACCATACAATGCCTTCTTCAGAAGTGAATTAACTATCGTAATTACATAAGATTATGTTAATCATTTTATTATATTATTTACTGACAAAGTTATTTTAAAGATGCCAATCTGTGGTACTATTTCGGAGAACTAATAAAGATTAAGTAAGGGTGAATGATTTAAGTCCATCTATTCGTTTAATAAAAGATTGGAGTTTTTACGTTTGTTAATTTCATGACATTCGAACATATTTAATTTTTTAGATTTATTTTCTACATGTAGGATTTTGAATGTATTATTAAAATTATGGGATTCGTTTATTATATGGGTTGCGTAATGTGAATTGTTCTTGTTTTTTAAATAACTATGTTTATGTTCTTTAATGCGAGTTTCAAAAGATCTACTAGTTTGTCCTACGTAGGTTTTAGTGCACGACCCACAATTTAATAAATAAACTTCTGATTTTAAGGATTTATTAGATTTGGTTTTGTTATTTAAAATTATATTCCCTAAGGTATTATTGGTTTTAAATGCTATTTTATTATTCTTTTTTGTCATTAATGGTAGGAAAAATTAGAGAGATTACCTGTTTAAACGATTTTTTATTCAAGATATTATCTATAATGCTAGGGTCATATCCAGTATTAATTGCTATTTGTTTGATTATGTTTAATTCTTTTTTAAAATTAGTTTTAGTCATAGGAATATGTAACAGTCTACGTGTGAAAGAGTTAAAAGCTGCCATTTTGTGAGTATAAGGGTGAGATGATCTATTGTGTATGACTGTGTCAGTATGTGAAGACTTGTGGAAAATCGAGAAATCGTGTTTATTGTTCACTTTTGATATAGATATGTCTAAGAAATTTATAAAGTTATTGGTTTCTAATTCTAAGATGAATTTAATGTTAGGATGCAAATTATTCAGGAAGTTAAGAAGGAGTGTTAGTTGTCTATCTGTTCCCGTGTAACAGGAAATGATATCTTCAACATATCTATCCCAGTAAACAATATTTTTGCTTACCGCGTGTTGATGAATTTTTAGTTCTAAATTATCCATGAAAATTTCCGCTAGTAAAGGGCTTAGAGGATTACCCATTATTAAACCGTCTTTAGATGTATAAAAGTTATCGTTGAATTCAAAATAGTTTTGATCCAAGCACGTCGTAAGTAAATCTAAAATATCCCGTTTAATAATTTCGTTTACTTTATTTTTGATTAAGAGTCTATCTACTAATTCTATGACTTCATATGTTGGGATACTAGATACTACTACTTAAATATATTGGAAATTTAAAACATAGTGTTGTTTTTATATAAGTTTATTATGAATTGCCAACAAGTATCGGCTAACACAAAGCTTTTATTCAAGATTGTACTCTTTTATCGCACTAACTGCTCTCTCCCAGTAAGAGAGCTTTCCAGCTACCGCATTTTATTTATTATTTTTGAAAAGACTTGTCACGATTTTAGTACGAGGCTGGTTTGAAAAGTCCGTGCAAAGTCCGAGAGATGGCATCACCGGCGCGTATCGAGGTCATGTTTAGTTAGTAGCATCTCTTGAATGAACGCACACCAAGTTTCAGCCATATTAGTCTATTTCTTTGTGTTTGGCATTCGTGTGAATCGAGGAAGTCGAGTGATTTTCAAGAAATGGACGAAAAAGAATTTGTGTGGTGATTAAACATTACTTTATGAAAGGCAAAACGCCTCAGGAGACTAAAGAGAAGCTTGATAAACATTATGGTGACTCTGCACCTTCGATTAGAACAGTTTATAAGTGGTTTCAAAATTTTCGGACTGGCCATATGGGCACAAGTGACGCTGAACGTTCTGGACGGCCTGTGGAGGTTACGACTCCAGAAATCATTGATCAAATCCATGATATGGTGATGGATGACAGAAGAGTTAAGGTGCGTGAGATTGCTAGTGCTGTGGGCATCTCGACTGAACGGGTACATAATATTTTGCATAAACATTTGGACATGAGAAAGCTATCCGCAAGATGGGTGCCGCGATTGCTCACGCTTGACCAAAAACGGAATCGTGTGAAGTGTTGCAAGGATGGTTTGCAGCTGTTCCAGAAGAATCCGGAGGACTTTAAGCGTCGTTTCGTCACTGTGGATGAAACATGGATACATTACTATACTCCTGAGACCAAACAACAATCTAAACAATGGGTTACCAAGGGGGAACCTGCACCAAAAAAGGCGAAGACCGTTCCTTCGGCCGGAAAGGTTATGGCGACTGTCTTTTGGGATTCGCAAGGGATAATCCTCATCGACTATCTGGAAAAGGGTAAAACTATTACAAGTGAATATTATTCATCGTTATTGGACCGTTTGAAAACCGAGCTGCAAGAAAAACGCCCGCGATTGGCCCACAAGAAAGTCCTTTTCCATCACGATAACGCACCAGCACACACCTCAGCAGTTGTGGTCGCAAAATTAATGGAAATAGGATTCCAACTCGTTTCACACCCCCCCTATTCTCCAGACTTGGCTCCCTCGGACTACTATTTGTTCCCCAATTTGAAGAAATGGCTGGCGGGACAAAGATTTTATTCAAACGAGGAGGTGATTGCAGACACTAATGGATATTTTGCAGACTTGGACAAATCCTATTATTCGGAAGGGATCAACAAACTAGAACATCGTTGGACGAAGTGTATAAGCCTAAAAGGAGACTATGTCGAAAAATAAAAAAGGTTTACCCCAAACACATAAGTAGTTTTTATTTTTGCACGGACTTTTCAAACCAGCCTCGTATATCAGGAATATCACTCATTTATTAATATTTTCCAGTAGGATATCCCCACCAGTGGACGAAATATATTCTTCCGCCTTGTTACCATACTGAGTCCTTCGATGACCGTTGTTTTCTGTGAATATTACTTTATTTCTTACGCTGTGAAAGCTTTATTTCTTCATTACAGCTAAACTGAAGTGACTGTGAATGAGTCAAAATGTATTTAGACTGACAATCAGAGTCACATTTACAAAAAAAACACTCCTTTACCAGTTTTAAGGAGCAGCCATTTTTAGATGCAGTGTGGTTAATAAAGATCTTTATTTTTATTTTATTTGAGGAATAATTATTTGAATAAACTAAGGCACTAATATAATTGCTCATCTTCTGTCTCAGCCTATGTTCATCCACTCCTGAATATAGGCCTTTTCCAAAACCTTCTATCCATTACAGCTTGTGTCCAGTTCGTTCCTGTAATCCTCTAGATGTCGTCTCGCTATCGCTTTTGCGGTCTTCCCGTACTTCTCTTGGTCTCTGTTGATCTCCACGTTAACAATTTATTAGTCCCTCTATTCTGATCTTGTCTTGCAATGTGGCCCGCCCATTGCCACTTTAGCCGTGCTATTTTTTCCAATACATCCGATACTTTTGTTCTTACTCGGATATCTTTTTTCTGATTCGGTCTCTAAAGCTCACGGCTAACTGGTAGCACTCCTTTACGATCCCAGTGGAGGACAGCCTACTACAGGATACGGCGACCCTGCCCTGCGTTAACTACTAGCCTTTTCTTAACTTCCATGCCCGAGAAAAACCATGTCCTAAATCCCTATCCTACCCACTCTTAACTAACCCTTCCTATATAACAGACTGAAAAGTTGTTGGTCTAGCTACTTAAAACCTTTTTTCTTTTGCAAAATTCGACTTTATTCATCAATATAGTCTCCTTCAAGAGTGATACAATCAGTCCAACGCTTTTCTAATATTTTTATACCTTTCTGGTAGAAGGATTTGTTTTTGCCTTCAAAATAAGCCTCAGTTTCGGCGATAATTTCTTCATTGGAGCCAAATCTCTTTCTAGCGAGCATTTCGCGGTACCCATTTCGATCTGAGCTTTCTCATGCCTAATTGTTCATGCAAACTATGACCAACACGTTTTTTTTGATGTCTTTAAGGTGTCAGCTATCTCACGCAATTTCACTTTACTCTCATCCAAAACAATTTTGTGAATTTTTTAAATGTTTTCCTGTGTAACCACCTCATTTGAGCGTCCAGAGCGTTCAGCACTATTTGTATCTGTACGACCGCGTTTAAATTCAGAATACCAGTAAGGGCTAAGTGATTTTCCAGGGGCAGAGTCCCCGTAAGACTTATCAAGCCATTGCTTTGCTTGAACGGTATTTTTTTTTCCCATCAAAAAACAGTGTTTAATCAACACACGAAATTCGATTTTTTCCATTGTTTTGAAGATATCAAAAGTAGCGTCACTAAAACCACAGTAACTTGTAAACTAATAGTCGAAATGTCATGAAATTTTGACACGTATCGTTTGAAGGTTGGTATTTCCTAAAAATCATATACCAATTGTTCTGAAAATATCAAAAGTAGCGTCACTAAAACCACTGTAATTTGTAAACTAATCGTCGAAATATCATGAAATTTTGACACGTATCGTTTGAAATTTGGTACTTCCTAAAAAAGTTCATTAGTTCTTAATCCTTGGATTGGGTACGATATTAGAAAACAGTAAAATCCTTATATTTGTCTCAGGCAGTGACGAATACATTTATTCATTTTAACTTTAATTTTTTTAAGGGATAACAACAGGCCAAATTCTTTGCCAATATACATGTGTTTGCTAACTTCTATGTATATTGATCCCGTTAAAGTTTTGGAAGAAATGAGACATGAGGGTATCCAAGGTGAATTTAATTTGACTGAGGAGGATTTAGCTAAATTTGAAGTTTTACAGGTAATTTTTTTTGCATCATTTTTTTGCTTTAATCGATTAGCTATTACTGAGAAAGCAGGTTTACAAATATAAACTGTATTATAAAAGTTCTGAAAATAAATTGTATGCAAATTATAAAAGCCGATGAACATACATTGTTGTTTCAAATTATACATTTTAATGGTTCATGATGTTGTTATCGTTATTTTAGCTACTTTTTAAATAATAAGGGACGTTATAACCTATTTTGGAAACATGTACCATAGCTGCTCTTCTATTTAACTTGATTTTTAAATTTATTTATCATATAAAGGACAAGAAATATAAAATAAGCCACGTTGATTTGACAGAAACTACATTTAAAGTACGCCCGTGGGGGTGCGGGACAGAATGCCACCCCCCAGTACGTTCTCCCTGACTTCGCAGGCAACTTAAAGAAGAAGCCAGATGGTAAATGCCTAGATCCCACCAGGCAACTCCCGGTGTGATACGATCGGATCGGCTTAGACCGTGTGAAATTTCTTAACGTTTCGTGGCTGTGCCAATGTCTCTGGATTTCGTGTGGGAGTACAACACTTGCAATCAAATAAACTTCATGTACTCGCTTTCTACGAGAGTAAGGTCAGTTTATCGACCTACATGGTCAACTTTCTCTATCTTGGATACGACTTCTATTCCCGGTTTAGGCATAACTTTGGAATATATCCTTTGATCAGGAGCGATTTCTCTTGCCAACGACAGGAGGCACTGGAGCCTCGAAACTTTAATGATACTAACTTTAGAATACTTTTGGTGTCGAAATTGCCTTCTGGACGACTTTAATAACCACAGTCTTAATTAGCTTCAGTAATCAAATACGACCAACAAACAAGGCCGTGAAGCTGAATCGTTCTCAATCAGTTGTTGCTTACTCAGCTTAACGATGAGCCCACACGGATTACTGATCAAAACTGAGAGCTCGCCAGTCTTTTTGACCTATTTTTAACCACTAATCCAGAGATATACAGTTTTACATCGTCGTCGTAAATCCGTCGTTAGATTCTTCCGACCGTAAACTACTTTCGACGTCGAATATTTTACCGATCAGAGACACATAGTTCTAAAATGAGTTCTCAGTTTGACTTTCTCAAGTATCGCCCCTTCCCCTAAAACGATATCAGTTAAGAAATATAGGTTTCATCCATATTTCAAGTATTATACTATCTCGTTTGAGGGTTATCGTGCCGACGAAAATGAGAAAAATTGTTTTTTTTGTGATCTAAAAACAATAAGAGGTGAAGAAGAATTGAAATTTCGGAGAGTAATTTTCTAACGAATACAATACAACAAGAAGAGTAAATACAATAATTTACCTGCTGTGCCATAAGTACGTTTTCGCCGACTTAACCGTTTGTATTTCCAAAAATTGTTCTATATTAAACTCAATATTTCTCTAGATTATTCTGTAATCAGATCTCAGTCCCTTCTATATACTTTTTCTGTTAAAATTGGATAATAATGGAAAAACAGAAACTAAAGTATATTACAATATATACGCAATCCTTCTAACCCCCTACCTCATCCCATTTATTTGAAATATATTTTACTATAAAAAATTTATTTTATAGTAAATGTTCAATATCGAAATTAAGAACCAGGAAAAATTCTTATAATACTATTGAAAGGATTCCTTTTCAACATCTTCCCATGTTAAGAATGAAAAAAAAAAAATGTACAAGACAAATATGAAGTCACTCGTCTACCTCCCTTTTCCTTATATGTTTTATCATAAATGATTATGCTTAAAATTTGCCTATTTTCTCATCCAAGAAAACTGGAAAAACTCTCATAATACTATTGAAACTATTCAAGAGCTAGATTTATTCATGGACTGTTTAATTCTTATCTAATCTTTATTACAAGTTATGCTGAGGCATGTACCCTTTTACATTTTTTGCAATAAGTCATTATTTACATGCGTATTATCATATGGTACCGATTTTTGCTAATATTGTTGGACGTTGGTCCAAGTAGCCTTGTCAGTCCGTTGGGAGCTGATCCGTCAAAAGCTTAGATATTCTTTTGGCATTTAGTTTGGGTTGGCATGTATCACAGACTATTGAGTTTTGATGCTCCACGACTGTTTCCGGAAAGCTACCTTGGTGGCACCTTATACGCTGTTTGATGATGTGTATATGCAGATCTCTGTGAAGTTGTTGCGTCCAGATGTACCAGAGAGCGTTGATTGTCATTCTTACTATGTTTTTAATTATCTTTAGCAAGGCGTATCTGTGTTTGGTTATGGAAACCCATGTTTTACACGGGTTACCCTTGATGATGATCTCCTCTTATTTACTAGTAGATATATTTGGTCTATAGTTAGGTTGGCTCACTCGCATATGGTCAGGGCGGTGTATTATTTAGTGTCAGTGGCTGGTATGTTTGGTTTTTCGTCATAGTAAAATAAGATAGTTTATGTGTCTACGTTTCCAGTTTTGAAGTCATAGGATGATCATTCTGAGACTGCCGCATGTTGCCGTAATGGCCGTGTCATCTGCATATAGCGCCAATTTTGTCCTGTCGTGTCCGGGGGCATCTGAAATGTATATATGAAAGAGGGAGGAAGGCAGTGCTGTTCTTAAGAGACGCCGGCGTTGATAGATCTTGTTGGTCAGACAGTTTTTG
This sequence comes from Pachyrhynchus sulphureomaculatus, assembly GCA_019049505.1. Classification (NCBI taxonomy): domain Eukaryota; kingdom Metazoa; phylum Arthropoda; class Insecta; order Coleoptera; family Curculionidae; genus Pachyrhynchus; species Pachyrhynchus sulphureomaculatus. Next base: position 71,800,817 of record CM032448.1, on the reverse strand, counting down.
AACTCTTTCACCCCTTTCCTGTATGAGAATTGACAGTAATGAAAAAAACTTAATTTTCAGTTTCTTCGAATCTAAGAACTCTGAAAAGAACATTTAGCACGATATATATGAAGCAACCCTTCTAACCCTCTACCATACCCCATTAACCTCTAAAAAATGATAAGATAAACTTCCCCGACTCTAAAATCCTTGAAAAGGACATATAACGCTGTATATATGAAACAACACACATGCCGCTCCTGGAGCGCTTTAGGGACTTCCCTGCAGCACGTGGGCTAGACCCAAAACAAAAAAAAAAACTTTCATAATCGCCTCCTCCACCTCTTCATGCCTTTTAAGGTTTACTATAAATTTATCTAAATTTGTTTATTATCTTTACAACAAACCAAGAAACATTATCATATTACCCCCTTCCTTTTAAGCACTATCTCTCAAAAACTGTAAACTTCATCCCCTCATTAGGTATTATGTATACCAAGTTTTTTTTCATGGGTCTAGCACACGTGCTTCAGGGAAGTCCTTAAAGCGCTCCAGGAGCGGCATGTGTGCGTAAAAAAAAAGCGATTCACGTGGTTCTTGAATCGCTGTAGATCGTACTCGGTGGGGAAACACAGCCCTGGGTAAATTCTTCCAAAGGGATGATGTTCTCCATACTGCTTGAAAAGCGTTGTATGTGGAGTAATAAGCTGAACCTCATACGGATGTGAAGTATTAGCACGACGTGTATTTCTAATATGCACCGCTCTGGGAGGAATTAAGCGGGCTACATCCTTCGAACACTTTCCAGGAAAATACTTGTAGAACAGACTCAACTCGCCAACCGTTCTTCGATGTTCCAGCGAATCAAGGCCGCCGATCAGTTCCGGGTCTCTAATCAGACGAACAGCTCTTCTCGGAACAGAATCCAGCAGTGTACGTTTGGGAGCGGAGCCCCAAACATGGGAGCAGTATTCCATAGTTGGTCGAATTTGAGCTTGGTAAAGAATTAACAATTGTTGTGGAGTGTAAAGCTTTCTGGTTCGAAATAATATTCCCAATTTTTGAGAAGCTCTCCTTGCTATGGCTACAACATGTTCATGCCAGGACATATTTGCTCCCAAATTAACGCCCAACAAAGTTTTAAATTGATGTCTCATTTCGTTTACGAGTTAGCGTACCAATAAACCGGCAGACCGACGAAAATGACTGACTATGTTTTTCGTGATTTAGGAATACCAAAACGTCAAGAAAAGCAAAAATCTCAGATGGTGATTTTTTTACGAATACAATACTGTCAAGGAAAGTAAAAACGGCTCTCAACTTGACCAGCATTCAAATATTTTACGTCTAGTACTTGACTTGTTGACTCTCTAGTTGCAATGTACGCAGGAAATGCAACAGTTCGATTAGCAGCATTCTAATTAACTTTAAGTCACGTCAGTCAATATATGCAATTTTTAAAACATGACAACAAATAGTTTACACTGGTCTTTGACCCTAATACAGGGAGTTAGAAATTCGATGCTCGGTATTGGGATCCAAAAAAAGGAAAGATATAGACAGGTGATTAAATTTGGAAAAACTTTCTTACTAAAAAATCACTATACATCTGGAGATATCCAACAAAAAACAGAATTATTTTTCGTTCTGAAATTACTTTTATGATCCGGTAATTTTTATTTCAGTATAACCTTTTAAATTTTATCTCACAACCTAAACTTCTGACGACTCTGTGATTGGTCTCTTTATGACTACTACTTGCAGTAATCTGAAATCCTCAATGACAAGGTATAACCACCTAAAAGGTCAGTCAGTACGTTTTAAAAAGCGACCTATGGAGCATCACTTGAACCAAGTATTGAACACCATTTTGAAGCTTTATCTGTCATATGAAAACATCCTAAATTTCAAGTCGATCTGTCAAGTCATTTATTGTTTGTCAGCTAGTTAGAGTAGACGTATATTTTTTTAAAATGGAAAAAATCTATCACTATCGTGCAGTGATAAAATTCTTTGTTTTGGAAGGTTTATCGGCAACTGAAATCCACACAAAGTTAGTGAAATGCTAGCTCCTTTGATTTCTTATATATATATATATATATATATATATATATATATATATATATATATATATATATATATATATATATATATATATATATATATATATATTATATATATATATATATATATTACATATATATATATATATATATATATATATATATATATATATATATATATATATATATATATATATATTATATATTATATATTATATATATATATATATATATATATATATATATATATATATATATATATATATATATATATATATATATATATATATATATATATATATATATATATATATATATATATATATTATTATATTATATATTTTATATATATATACACTGCGCCGCAAAATTAACGCATAATTTTAAAAATCGAAAAAATCGACTTTATGAAATTTTTTAAAGCGACGCCAATGGTTCTTAATCAGGTCTTTATGATATATTTAAAATGTAGAAGTATGGAGTAGATAAAAAGCAGTATTTGTTTACAATACAGAACAAATGGTAAATAAACAAAATTCCATAAAATTGCAATTTGGCCTATGTGTGTTAAATTTGCTTCTACGCTTGTATTGGCAACGTTCAACGTTTGTAGTGTTAAAATGGCCCAAAATGCCCGTGAAAATAGGAATCTTTCGCCTGAGGAATGTGCTGTTGCCATAGCGCTTGTAGAAGAAGGCTTGTCCCAAGTTCAAGTGGCACTTCGTCTTGGAGTGACACAATCTACTGTGTCCAGGATACTGGAACGATTTCGGGAGACCAACAGCAATCAAAGAAGACCTGGACAAGGTCGCCATAGGGTGACAACAAATAATCAAGACCGATTTTTGAGATTGCAGGCAATACGAACTCGGTTTGTTACGACCACATCACTGCAGCAAGAATTTTCCCGCAGGTATAATTACCGTATTAGTAGAGATACAGTGCGAAGAAGGTTGGCAGAAGTCGAAGTTACTCCCTATCGAGCCGCAACTGGTCCCCTTCTAACTGCAGATCATCGAAGGCAGCGTCGTCAGTTTGCACAAGAACATCAAAATTGGGGAGACCGCGAATGGGGCAATGTATTGTTCAGCGATGAGTGTAGATTTTGCCGTTTTAGTGATGATCGCCGTAGAAGAGTATACCGACGTCCTGGCGAGCGATATGCCCAATGCAACATTGTCGAAACAGTAAGCTATGGTGGGGGATCTGTTATGGTGTGGGGTGGCATTAGTTTGGAGGCCCGTACAGAATTGGTTATAATTCAGGGAGGTCGTTTAACAGCTGATCGATACATAACGGACATTTTAGAACCACATGTGATACCATATGCCCCCTTTATCGGACAAGAATTTTTATTTATGCACGATAATGCACGCCCGCACGTCGCTAGAGTGGTACAAGATTACCTCCAGGACGTGGAAATTGCAACATTACCTTGGCCAGCAAGAAGTCCTGACCTTAACCCTATCGAACACTTGTGGGACAATCTAAGTCGAAGTGTTAGAGCCTTACTGCCTCCACCTAGGGACCTAAATGAGCTTTCAGTAAGGTTGACGGAAATGTGGGATGATATGGATCAGGATACAATTAGAAACCTGATTTTAAGTATGCCTAGAAGATGTGAAGCAGTAATCAGGGCAAGAGGAGGCAATACACGTTATTGATTTATTTTTTCTATTGTAATATCATTTATTTTTTTAACAATTTCTAAAATAAAATTTTTGTGTAATTGTCATTTTTTCAATATTGTTAGAAAATACTGCTTTTTATCTACTCGATATTTACACCGAGTCTAAAAACATTGAAAAGATATCATAAAGACACAATTTAAATCCATTGGCGTCGGTTAAAAAAAATATATAAAATCAATTTTTCAATTTTTAAAATTATGCGTTAATTTTGCGGCGCAGTTTTATATATATATATATATATATATATATATATATATATATATATATATATATATATATATATATATATATATATATATATATATATATATATATATATATATATATATATATATATATATATATATATATATATATATATATATATATATATATATATATATATATATATATATATGTATCTTTATAGTATATATATACACCAAACACTTTATTTTTGCACTCGACGCGCGTTTATAACCATGTTATGATTGATTCAATCATCGCTATATTATAGCGAAATATGCAAAAATATGTATGATATATATATATATATATATATATATATATATATATATATATATATATATATATATATATATATATATATATATATATATATATATATATATATATATATATATATATATATATATATATATATATATATATATATATATATATATATATATATATATATATATATATATATATATATATATATATATAATATTCGTTTATATTTATAACTTGAGGAACGAACTACACAAAGAAAATCGATCTTTTACTGAACTTCTTTTTACTTTTTCAACTATATAGTTATTCATCGGTTTCATTCCGGGTTCGCTTGCCTTAAATTACCAGTTTCGTAAGATCGGAGAACTGAAAGAGAGAAAATATGACTTTAAATTCATTTATATAGTGATCTGAATATGCAGAATTTGAAAAAATGGGCTGCGAACAAAATTGGTTTCTGTTGTTTTTATTTCACACAAGGATTGCTTATTTAAATTTGTTTAAAGCCCAACATTTAAGAACTTGTTATATACCTGTATATTTGGCAATTTTCCAACTGTTCATAGAGTTTAAACGTCGTCGTACACGCGCCAATGATGATCTTCGTTCAGGACGTCCAAAATCTGCAACAACTGAAGAAACTGTCGTGCAAGTACAAGATATGGTAATGGAAGACCGTCTATTAACCGTGGATGATTTAGCTGACGCTATAGACATCTTACGTGGATCA
>CM032448.1:71533359-71785859 GCA_019049505.1 Pachyrhynchus sulphureomaculatus | reverse complement strand
GAAATGAAGTAGGTATCTTGCAAATCAGTTCAATGAAAAGAATGTGAGTAATTATTACTCCGAACAATGTGTCGTGTGAAGGTACATAATCGCTGTAGAGAGCATTCATGAATTTCTTTAGAATTCCTCTCTTCACTTGTGATACATTTTTAACAACAAGGCTCTAAATTTTTCACTTTTATTATTGGCTTGCACGGCACTGCACTTGCCGTCCTCTCAATTCGAGCTCTTCCCGCAGACTGTTTCGAAAGTACACATGTTGCAAGTCAAGACATATCGTAGTATGTGCGTGCTTAGCATGACATAAAATACTTCAATAGATTACTTACTGAAATTAAGTGGCATTTAAAGCGTAATAAAAAGGGCCCACTTTTTAGAATTAATTTACTTACTTTTTCACCTATTCAATACGGTCGATGGTCACAAGAAAGTCATCTTTACAGAAATTAATAAAGTATTGTAATACAACTAAACTTCAAACAATCCCTATTCTAAAAAGTAATGATATATGCCATTTACAACTACATCATAGTGACATTTAGCATTGGTTTGAGAGACCCACTAGAAAAGCTAGCTATTTATTTATATAGATGCCGATCAAGGTAGCGGAAGAGTACTTTCATACTCTTGAATGTTGCAGCCATCAAATTTAATTCAAGACATTACTACAATTTTCAGTAGAAACTATCTAATGTAATTATAGATGACTGTTAAACAAAGCATTCAAAGCGAAATAACTTATTCTTAACTGAAACATCAAACTTTTTGTAAATGCAGATTTTTTACCGTATTTTCGAGCAATTAAGGAATGTAATTGCAAGGCATTCGTACCTACAGTTTCAGAACGCTAAGAAAACAAATTTATTAAAAAAAAATTATGAACAAACATGTTAATAAGAATGTCTGAAATATTTATTTTCTAACAGTTTCTAAACTTAGCAGTTGGACGAGTAGAGTTTGGGGCTCATTTTTTTTTTTACGTCTTCTTCGGGTACGATGACCGTTCAACGATCGTGGGTTATCATGTTGGTTAGCATGTTGATGATCGTTTTATTGACAGCCGCTCAGAACAGTTGAACCGTAGACGTTCCGTACCACTGCCTAAAATTTTTCAACCATGATGGTTGGACCATGTCTGCCTGGAATCTTTTCCTCTATAATTAGATGCGAGATTTCATATTTTTCTGAATGTCTCATAATGTGGCCAAATTATTCTAAATTGCGTCGCTTGATGGTTGTGGCCACCTCCAAGTCCTGGTATATGCGAGTGAGAACGCTGTTGTTACTAATTCTGTCTATCCAATTGATGTTCAGCAGTCGTCATTATACCCACATCTCAAATGCCTCCAGACGTTAGAGCATTGCTTCAGTTAGCGTCCACGCTTCCATGCCGTACAAGAGAATCGGAAAGACACCTAGGCTGAAAAGTTTTTGGTCTAGCTACTGAAAACAATTTTTTTTGCAAAATTCTACTTTATTCATCAATATAGTCTCCTTCAAGAGCGATACAGTTAGTCTAACGCTTTTCTAAATTTCTATAACTTTCTTGTAGAAGGATTTGTCTTTACCTTCAAAATAGGCCTCGGTTTCGGCGATAACTTCATTGGAGCCAAATCTCTTTCCCGCGAGCATTTTTTTGAGGTCTGCAAATGGATAATAGTCGGTGTGGCCAAATGTGGAGAATACGGTGGATGAGGAAGCAATTCGAACTTCAAGTCATGCAATGTTGCCATCGTAACCATTGACTTGTGACACGGTGCATTGTCTTGATGAAAGAGCGCTTTTTTCTTGTTCATTTAAGGCCGTTCTTTGCAATATCTGCCTTTAGACGCACCAATAACTTTATATAATATTCGCTATTGATGATTTTTCCCTTCGCAGCATAATCGATAAAAATTATTCCATGCGCATCCCAAAATATAGAGGCCAAAACCTTTCCAACCGACTGTTGTGTCTTTGGTCGCTTCGGGCGGCTTTCACCGGTTGCTGTCCACTCAGCTGACTGCCGATTTGATTCCGGTGTGTATTGGTGGGTCCATGTTTCATCCCGTGTCACATATCGCATGAAAAAATCCTTTTTATTGCGCTTAAACAGGTCCAAACAGCGCTTAGAATCGTCAACACGTTGTTATTTTTGGTCCACTGTGAGCAAATGCGGTACCCATTTCAGACAGAGCTTTCTCATGCCCAAATGTTCATGCAAAATATGGCCAACACGTTCTTTTGATATCTTTAGGGTGTCAGCTATCTCACGCAATTTCACCTCACGATCATCCAAAGCAATTTTGAGGATGTTTTTGAAAATAACAAAAGTAGCATCACTAAAACCATTGTAAGTTGTAAACTAATCGTCGAAATGTCCTGAAATTTTGACACGTATCGTTTGAAGGTTCGTACTTCCTAAAAATCATATAGATTTTTGAAAAGGGCGACATCTATGTGTCAGACCTACGTGTTAGCAGCCTACCATTTTCATCCGTGGTTTCAGTGATAGATCTTGACAAGTTAAGATTTTTTGTTCTTTATAAATGCGGCTCGGGCTTTCTCTATTCGAATTTTGACTTCCACAGTCGGGTCCCAGTGGTTGTTGATAATGCTATCGATATACATCAATTTATCAATTCTCTCTATCTTTGTGCCACTGACTGTAATATTACCATCTTCAATATTAGATTGTTTGTTTATAATCATATATTTTATTTTATTTGCATTGAGTCTTAAACCAAACTGTGTACAAGTGTCGGTTATTTTATCCATAAGTTTTTGTAGATTTTTTCCGTTATTAGTGATAATTAATGTATCATCGGCGTATCTGATGTTATTTATGTTAACGCCGTTCATGTTGATTCCTTCACTGGTACCAGTGAGTGCTTCACTGAATATCACCTCCGAATAGAGGTTGAACCACAAGGGTGATAGAATACAACCCTGACGCACTCCCCGGTTGATTTTAATTTCATCTGATAGTTGACGCTCTAATCTTACTTTAGCTGTCTGATGCCAGTACAAATTGACGATGATGTCTTTGTCATCTATATCGGTCGTTTTTCCAATCTCTAGAAGTTTTTCGTGGCGTACCTTGTCATAGTTTTTTTTCAAAGTCAATTGAACAAAAGAACACATTTTGGTTGACATCGCGACATCTCAGGATCAACACGTGGATACCAAACAGTGCCTCTCTAGTCCCTAATCCATTTCGAAGACCAAACTGACTGTTTCCAATTCTTTCTTCAAGTTTAATATATATCCTGCAATGCATCTTTTGAACACATGGTTTATGACACTGACTGTTCGACGGTTACTACAACTGGTTGCTTTGTTCTTTTTTGGATTTATGACAAATGGCGTTAAAAAATTTTATCAGGGCTGTTATTCCTATGTTATGTATTTTTTTCTATTTTTATACAATTTTCCCCACAATCGCCGGACATAGTATATGTACACTGTCGCTCAGAGTGACAGACTGGCGAAGGCCTGCGGTACTATAATTGTTGATGAAGCCCTAAAAACATTACATAAAACTATTTTGTAGAAATAACATAGGCCAACAAAAAATTATTTGTAAAAACTTTTTAAACCAATACATGTAAGTGTTCTGTATTTTTGGATGCTGAAACCGTATGTAGTATCAGTTTTTTTTATATCAAACACAGTTCTCTCACAATATGACATCAATTAAATTTCAAAATAGGGAAACCTTGATGCATAAAAAATAAAAACTTAAACCGTACTTTTATTTGATTAGGCTACAATTTTTACTCACGATAACATATTTCACTTCAATGCGAATATTTTAGGTGCTAATTTTTTGTATTTCCTTTTCTCTTTAAAGTTTCTTGTATAGCTTTTTCTCCGATGTGATGCATTTTATTGTTCTCTATGAAGTGACCATCAGTAATCACCCATCATGTTGATATTCCACCGTCCCTGGTACCGTTTCTCCATCTCCTTTATGCCCTGATGGAACCGTTCCCTCTACTCTTCGCTCACATCCCATAAGTTTTTAGGAAAAAAGTTAAGATGATTGTGCAAGAAGTGAACTTTAAGGCTCATTAGACAACACTGATTTTTTAACTTGTTTATCATATTAGCTACGATAAGTTAGGGTCTTTCACATTGCCCAAAAACTTAGGCACAACTTCTTTAAATGATATCCAAGCCTCCTTTTCCTTTGTAATCATCGTTGCTTCAAAGTTGGCATCGAACATCATTTTACGGATATCAGGCCCAACGAAAACCCCTTCTTTCAGTTTGGCTTCTGATAAATGAGGAAATCTTTTACACAAATATTTAAAACATTTACCATCTTTAGGCAAGGCTTTCACAAATTGTTTTATTAAACCTAATTTGATGTGTAGTGGTGGTAGAAGAATGTTTTTTGGGTCTACTAAAGTTTTATGCAAAATGCCAGGCGTTAAAGTTTTTCTTACGGGCCATTATCTTTTGGACCAATGTTGATCCCTTGCCCTGCTGTCCCACTCACATATAAAACATGGAAACTTTGTAAATCCCTTTTGTTGACCAAGGATCATGGAGACAACTTTTAAATCTCCACATAGCATCCAATCGTGAGCTGGATAGTTAATTTTCTGTAAAATCATGTTAAGATTTTTTTAAGTTTCCTTCATATGGACTGAATGAGCAACAGGCAGTGAAGTGTTGTGTAACAGACCTTTTAAACTAGTTTTTGATGAGTCGTGTATTCAATGTCAAATTCGTTCATTAGACTACTAATATCATGGCAGTAAACTAAATCCTCTTCCTGCTTGAAAAACTGAGCAAACTGTCGATCTCTTCTTCTATAATGGTAAATAGATGTTTCAGATTCCAATAAATGTTTTTGTTTCAGCCTAGAACCAAACAATTCTGCTTTTTCCTTAGTCAAACCTAAATCTCTCACTAAAACATTTATCTCAGCTTGTGTAAACAACTGTGGTTTTAAATTTTCTAGAGAACATTGAAACTCATCATCATCCGGTCGACTTTCATTAAAATCGGGACTGGACTGTAAAACGTCATCAATAGACTGAGGTAGCTCAGGGACAGGAAATCCCGGTTCGTGTCCTACCGGCCGATTAGCTGAAGTAAAGTTAGGATAGACAATTATTTTCTTATTTTTGGAGTTATATCCAGAAACGTCAACGCTGCAAAAATAACAATCATTTGAATGATTTTCTTGCTCTCTTCATACCATGGGTAGTGCAAATCTAAAAGCTTTTCTTTCTTTCTTATACCATTTCCTAAGATCCTCGACACAAACATAATATGTGAGGAGCCCAACATTTTTCTTGATTACCGATTTCTACACCAAAATATGCAAAGTGTACTTTTTTTACAAAGTGAGTAATGTTTCTTTGATGTTTTTTAACTACAAACTCAGGTAAAATTATTAAAAAAGTTTTTTCATCGTTGGCCTGTGTAATTAAAAACGTTTTTAAACTCATTTTGTATTTAAATATTATGAAATTTGTTAGTATTAATATTATGAGCTTCATATTAACAATTAATTAAATTAAAAACAAGAGAGCGTTTCAAACAATATTAAAATATTTCCAAAATTTAGAGAACTTTTAAAAAATGGACAATACAATATAACTGTAAAAAATATAAAATTACGACCGTGGCTTATTTTTGAAGAGATTTATATCATTGAAGAAAACGGCGGGTTTTTTAAATTTTGTCTTAAATTTTTTGCAGTTATCTTCAACAATAAAAAAGTTTGCAAAAAACGGGCTGCAACCGTCGTTTTAATAGTACTGTTTAAAAAATTGGTAGTTTTCTTTCAACTTTTTAAATACCTTGGGATTGATTTTTGATCTATATGTAAAAGATTTCTTTATATTATAAAGTTTAAAACTGCCACAAGTTACTAGGCAACGTTTCTTTTCCGAAATATTTATATTAATGATAAGAATTGTATAGTGGACAACAGATAAACCTAAACTGTGTATATTTTCTTTTAGAGAACATTGCACAACCATTGTTAACAGATTGATAACATTTTTGAAGAGTGTTCCTAGTTCCAATTTGGATGATTTAGAACTAATTATTTCTGAGTGGGTGGACAAAGGTAAAACACTATTAAAAGTATTTTTGTACAAGTATCCTTAAGATCTAATTAGAAGGATTTTACTCAGACTTACTTTTACCGAAAAAAGCTCTAAGACCATATAATATTAATTTAGATTTAGTGTTTTTAGTTTACAAACGTCATATTTTTTTCTGAGAAAATATTATTTTCTGGTTACACCATCAAAGAAGAATATTTTAATTAGTAGAGGTAAATAATTGTCTTTTCAACCAGTTGTTTTATAAGACTGGCGAAATGAAAACGTACTATACCTGACAAGACGATTATGTTTTTGTCTTTTTTTTTAAATTTATTTAATGCGTGGAAAGTCGATATCAACCAAATGTATTTTTGTCGGTCACTGCCATTACGTCAAAACTATTATTGCACTAAAAAAAATTAAGGTTTAAGAAATATGAAACATTTTGCAAGAAGATCGGATTCTATTAAGAATTTAAGATAAGAATATAACAAAATTAAACATTTCAAACTTAACAGAACTTAAATAAACTTTGTAATGTCCTGTTTCTTGTTTTTTGTTCTTTTTTTTTTATTTAACACATTTTTTAAGGTAATCGCTAAATCTACCAATATTTTACCAGGTGTTTCGGTTAATAATGTCGATTTTGCTAAGAGATGGCGTTACTAATACACTTGTTGGTATAGACTAGTGACATCTATGGCGTTTTGGAAGGCCAACATACGCCATGAAAAGCCAGTTCGTTATTAATTGTTATTGTGCGAAAAACATAGTTATTCATAGCTTTAAATATATCACGTTTCGTACCAGAAAAAGACGTTTTGCGGGGAAGTTTAATAACCTTCTTTCATTTGAAGAAAACGGCTGCTGAAAGTTATCGATCGTTGGTTGAAGCTTATGGTGAACATTAGGGTGACCGCAAAAAATCGATGTCGGAATTTTGTTCGTCTGGACCCCACAAAACGATTCCCCTTTCCAGATATTGAGATAGCCGAAATTTGAGCTCGATTAAACGACGTTAACTCGTGCCGCTCGTCGCTCAAAGTTTGAAAAAATCCAAATTTTTGGCCAAAAAGCTGACATATGGAGCGATAACTCCAGAACGGTAAATAATAGAAACACGCTTAATATCTCAAAAGAAAGCTAATGTTCTTCAAAATTTATATTCTATACATAATTGTTGTTATTTTAAGTCAAACCGAGTTACAACAGCCTTTAGCCCCAAAAACGTGACCTAGTACCAGTAGAAGCCAGTTTGGGAGTATTCTAAGAATTTTGCGGGTTTTTACATAATGTGTCTCGGAATTAACATTTTTTTGTTAAAAAGTATTTTGGAACTCAATTTTCAAACATAAAGAGCCTTTTGTCCAAATTTAATCTTTTATTATATGAGGATTACCTGACTAGTTTACCAAAGAAAGACCCGTTTGACAGGTAAAAAGGAGGGTGAATCTAATTTCTATTTTAGGGATGGTGATTTTACTTCAGCGTACAACCGACCTTTTATTTATTCAGTTTAGTTTCTAAAGTGCCTTTGAGCTGGTTAGATCGAGCAATTATCTAGTGAAGATATTTTAACGTTTTTTTTTTTTTAATTTTCCAAGTGTGTGTGTTATTGTTTTTATAACTATTATAGTATTATTTTAAAAGACATTTGAAAACATTTTATTGAAATTAAAGTTTGCAATATATTTTGTTTCATTTTCCAAGTTAACTGTTATTTACCTATTGGCCTCTGAAATGGCGTCCACATCAGGTGTACAAAGCCGGACCAAGGATAAAATATTTCTTGTGGGCTATCCCATTCACCAGATCACCGGTTGTAAACTACCCTCAAATCGTCATGTTTTGTGTGCTTTATTTTATAATTTACGTACTGTGAAATTAACTGTAAGAGAATCAGCTAAACTTACAATACGAGAAGTGTTCATTTTTTGGGAGAAAGCTCGAATCCCGACTAAACATGAGCAAGATGCAATTACTAAGTTGGAAAAACTTCACGCCGAGTGGAGAACAAGACCGGAAGAAAACGTCGAAAACGGCCAAGAACAAATTTAAACAGTTTGTTGAAAAGTTGGATGATCTCTTTGATATTGCTCAACAAGATGCCTTGGCTCTGATGAAATCGGAAGAAGATAAGGCGTTTCTCGTGAAACAGAGGCAGAAGGGCCGCCCAGGTTCCATGACTGGAGTGGATCTCAAGTTGTCTCGAGCTGAAGAAATCAAGGTGCAAAAGAAACTTGCAAAAATGAACCGACAAATCCAAGAAGCAACTTTTGATATTGGTGAGTTTTTTTTTATTATTAGTATTCTAAAAAAATAGATAAACAAATAAGTAAATAGTTTCATTATAATTGAAAGAAAATTGTACATGAGAGCATGATTTGGCATCTTTATGATTGAGTTTATATTTTTTAAATAATACCTTTTGATAATTAGAAGTAGGTAATTTAGTACCTATGTATTATTACTATTCTGCTAAAACGAGAAGTTTTTATTGTCTTTTTTTTCTCTTTCTTTTGTTGCTTCTTAGAGACGGATGATGAAGACAAGTTCGAAGAAGGAGAAGAAGACACTGAAGAGGACAGCATCTACCAGGAACTTGAGAGCTTGGAGGAAATGGACATCCCTGAAGAAGCTGCAGAAGATCCAGGACCATCTGAGAGCAAGAGGATGAAAGTTTCATTTGCAAGGGGCATTAAAGAGATTTTAAACATGAAATTGTCCATTTTATTAGATCGATGTAAGGTATCCGACAGAAATGCCACGAGAATTTTAATAGCTACTCTAGAAGCACTAAACCTTGACCCTCTTGAGTACAAAATCTCGAAAACTTTATTACATGATAGAAGGCAAATGTTTAGAGAACAATATAATAAAAAATTTTTTGATAAAGTAAACATTCCTGAAAAAGAGCCCGTGGTTGTCCATTGGGACGGTAAACTTTTACCGGGTGTTTTAAAAAATGAACAATGTGAGCGAATAGCTATAGCTATTTCATATGGCGAAAAAAGAACAGCTGCTGGGAGTTCCTGTAACAGCAAACAGCTCTGGAGAGGAGCAAGCCGTAGCCGTATATGAATGCCTACATGAATGGATGAATGGGGTCTTCTCAACACCGTCAAGGCGATGTGCTTCGACACTACAGCATCCAACACGGGAAGACTCAAAGGAGCATGCGTCATATTGGAACAAATGTTAGGAAGAGAATTGTTATACCTAGCTTGCCGTCACCATATCTTGGAAATTCTGTTAAGAGGCGTATTCGACACAAAAATGGGATCAACCACTGGACCTCATCCAGACATTTTCAAGAGATTCCTCACTGCGTGGCAAAAGATAGACAAAGGAAAATACGACACAGGTATCAGTGACAATCTAATACAAAAGCAGCTAACTCCAGAAGTAATTGCAAATGTTACTGCTGAATTCGAGACCAAATTAACTGAGAGCCACCCCAGAGATGACTACAAGGAGCTATTGCAGTTGGTTCTCGTATTTGTTGGATCACTAGCCGGCAATGTTGTGGGTTTTAGAACTCCAGGAGCCATTCATCACGCTAGGTGGATGGCAAAGGCTATTTACTGCTTAAAAATGTTCATTTTTCGTCGTCAATTTAAGATGTCTAAAGAAGAAGAAAGTTCTGTGCGTGCCATTTCTGTTTTCCTAGTTAAAATTTATTGTAAAGCTTGGTTCAATGCTCCAAAAGCTCATCTTGCACCAAAGCAAGATTTAGGTATTTTGCATAGTCTGTTAGACTATAAAGAATGTGACAACGACATTGCAGAAATAGCCCTGACCAAATTTTCGAACCATTTGTGGTATTTGAATGCAATGTTGGTGGGATTATCGTTTTTTGATCCCACCATTACAGACGATGAAAAGTTGTTAATGACTAATAAATTGCTCAGTAGCACAGATGAACCATCACAGCACGCTAGGGTTGTAAATCCAAAAGTTAGCAAAGAAAACTTAAAAGAGGTAGTTGATGGAGGATTGGTAAAATTTACTTACCAAAGAAACGTTTACATTCTTTGACCAATTTAATATAAAAACAGATTTCCTAAGGTAACATCCAAACACCTAGCCTCAAAATAATGACTTCCAAGAAGGATTAAAAATTGTCAAAACATTAAAAGTAGTTAATGATATGGCTGAGCGTGGTGTTAAATCAATAACCGACTTTAACGACCTTCTGACAAAAGATGAAGACCAAAAGCAATATGTCCTGCAAGTTGTAAGTAAATGCCGAGCATTATATCCTGAAGTTTCAAAAACTACTTTAATAAAAGCTCTAGAATAGATTAGATAACCATGTAAAATTATCAACTCATGTAGGTACTACGTCTGTATCTTTTCTGTGTCTGTTTTGTATGTATTATATACCTAATTTTTATATTTTAAAATAAAAAAATGTCATTAGACTTATCAGTATTACTTGTTTTTTTATTATATTTCTACTTTAAACTCAAAAATATACCAAAAAAAAAAAGCAAAATTTATCACTTAATAACAAAATATACGAAGTATGCTCCTAGTGGTACCAGGTCACGTTTTTGGGGCTAAAGGCTGTTGTAACTCGGTTTGACTTAAAATAACAACAATTATGTATAGAATATAAATTTTGAAGAACAACATTAGCTTTCTTTTGAGATATTAAGCGTGTTTCTATTATTTACCGTTCTGGAGTTATCGCTCCATATGTCAGCTTTTTGGCCAAAAATTTGGATTTTTTCAAACTTTGAGCGACGAGCGGCACGGGTTAACGTCATTTAATCGAGCTCAAATTTCGGCTATCTCAATATCTGGAAAGGGGAATCGTTTTGTGGGATCCAGACGAACAAGATTCCGACATTTTTTTTCCTCCTCTATGAGATCCGGTCACTCTAGTGAACATGCTCCAACTCAAAAAATTTGGGAAAGAACAGTTTTCTGTATGTGGTGGAATAGTAGAGGAGCTGTGTATTACGAACTGCTAAAACCGGGTGAAACGATTTCTGGCGATTGATACCGACAATTGTTAAAGTTAAACCGAGCATTAAAGGAAAAACGACCAGAATACGCCCAAAGACACGATAAAGTCATTGTTCAACATGACAATGCTCTGCCTCGTGTGACAAAATGTATTAAAAACTATTTGGAAAACGTCAAATGGAACGCTCTACCCCACCCACCGTATTCACCGGACTTATTTTGATCGATGCAGTACGGACTTTCAGAACAACACTTACATACGTTATTATGGAGAAGTGAAAATTTGGCTTGATGAATGGTTGGCTTCAAAAGATGAAAAGTAGTTCTGGTGCGGAATCCATTCTTTGACAGAAAGATGGGAAAAAGTCATAACTAACGATGACCAATACTTTGATTATTAAGGTAATTCATTTTGTAATGGAAATAAACACTTAAATGTTGCGAAAAAAATCGTCATTATTAATCGAAACACCTATTACCAAAATTGAAAGTAAAAATGTAACGATAATACTAGTATAAGAAAAAATTTGGTAAAGAATATAATAGAAAAACGAACTTTATATAGTCTGGTGGTTGTTTCGGAAAGATGAGTAAGATTCGACTTCAACTCCTGTTTTGTTTGCAGTTCGGTTATTTTACCATAAATTTTGGTTGTCTTTCAACTTTAGTTTCGGATTTGTATAATCTATTGAGTAGCTTATCGTCGAACAAAGCCGAGTGGTGATATAAAGACGGGGAACTTATGAACAGGTAGTAGTTATCGTGGCACTACGCCCGTGCCAGTACTATTGCTTTTTCTAAATAGTGCTGTGAAATACAAATTTATATTTCAGGATTTTTACAATGTGGATGAACATCATGTTATTTCAATTCCTATCAGGTTTCAGTACACCGAGAAAATAGCTCGGGTTAGTAGTGGATCGGTAGATAATGGGATTTCTGTACTTTAATGATTTTATTACTTTAATGTTGCAAATAGTGTAATTTAAGCCTTGTATCCACGGCAATAATTGACGCGCAACATGTTGCTCATTATGTTGAACTTTTGTTTAGCAACGTTGTCTGTCCACACGATGTTGAGAGTCATGTTGAGCGTCACGTGTTGTGCGTCAATTGTTGCCTAGTGGATACATGGCTTAACACTAACGGAGCTACGGGTACCCGCTGGTAGTAAACTGATTAAGTCTTTTGGAAAAAACACTGTGTTTTTTCCACACAAAATCTTAATTATTTTAACTTGTCCGAAAATATGAAAAAAAAAATTAATAATGTTAATGAAACCTCATTCTAATTTATTAAAATATTTGGAAATCAAAATTCGATTTTGTCTTTAGGAAAAAGTTGCTAAATTTTGACAACCTCAACTAAGAACTGTAAAGTCTTAAAATAATCTTACTATACATAGCTTCAATTTTTTTGAAATCTCTTATTTTTTTTTCTTCTAGGTATTCTTGACAATAGAGTCATAGATATGTTATGGCAATATTTTACAAGAAAAGCGACAGTTACCGATGATGATTGCCATGCAAGTGTTGAGCTGCTTAGGATGGCAGCTCTAAGCCGGAAAACGATTAGTACTAGGAATATTAAATTAGTTACTACAATAGGTAATAAAATTGTTATTTATGTCAGTAATGTTTGAAATGCATGTTTAAGAAACGAGATCAGACCTTTAAATCAAGATGTACCCGAGGTTAATAACGGATGTGATTTACTAACTAAATTTTAGGCGCGAGTTGTAAGTCATTTCGCCAAAGTTTAGTCTATATGAAAGTTTCATAATAAAGCAGATATAGCTTTCAAAATTTCGAGTTTTCCAACAGATGGGTGTGGCGGTTGATGGTTGTGGTGAGTTCCTGGCCCTACAAAATCACCAGACTATAATCCCTATAGTTATCTCTAGTATACAGAACAGAAATTGATAGAACGGAAGTACTATCTGAACATATAGAAAAGGTTACAGAGACGATCCAAGGGCTTCCTTCGCTTTTTTTTTTCGCATCTATGTACTAAGACTCGGGCCCTCCAAACTTTGTGTATGACATAACAGGGACATTTGTGTGTAACGCCAGGTTAAATACCTTTTTATATATTTTTAAGGTGAATTTGACAAGATGTGAGTAATAAATATACTAAAAATAATGCCGCTACTTAAAAAAAAACATTCTGCAAAATATTTTTTTTACATTATAAAAATTTCCCTTCAAAATGTTGCCTCTTAGTTTGTGGTCATGCGAGCAATGATTTACACTATTTTTAGTTACAATAAAAGAACATAAAGTATTTCACGCTTAAGAGTACTAATGAACTTTTTTGCTGCGAACTTATAGCAAAAAGAGTCTTACCTACAACACTCTAAACAAGGTGTCATGACATTAGACAAAGCTAGGTCCCATATAGTGTCTTAATTAAAGATGGTAAAGAAAAGTGCCCCACGAGGTTCAATCTTTTCAAATCAAATTCAATCAAAAGTACTTTACTGTCGTAAAAAATCAATGGTTTTTCTTTGACAAAGCATATCAAATCTAAGGCATATAAAAACCTAGTTATAATGCAGAGTTGAGTTTCGGACCACGATGTGTGTACATGTGAATCGAACGCCCGGCAGTAATCAAGTCATTCACCGAGCATTATTACGGTAGTATTTCGACTTATTTAATTATTTTGTCGATTGCAAACGAGAGGGACTACAAATAAAGCAGAGTGTAGTGTTAGATTAAGGTGATAAGTAAAAATTTTGAAGATTTATGAGAATAATTTTGTGAAATTGTATGAAGCTAACGAAATGATAAACGACGACCTTGATCATTTTACTGTTTACAGTGATACGAAATATAAACAACAAATTTTATTTCTTTTTGTCCCGTGTTTGAAAATGGAATATACGAGGAACACACGTAAAGTTTTTATAACAGAAAAAACAATGGATAGTGATCATTATACCTCAGGAGACTCGAAAAGAGGAAGAGTCTAAGAAAAAGAAGAGCCAGTGGAATTATTCAAGAAGAGTAAAAAGCTGATAAGAACACCACAGAAAGAGAAAAACGAAAGAGTAAATAAGATAGACAATTTGATAGAAATGATCAGAGAGGTAATGTCAGATATAAAGGATGTAAAACAAGATCAGAAGAGATACCAACAAGAGCTGAAGGAACTAAGAAAGGAGAATGAAATATTGAAAGAGGAAAATAAGATAATTAGAGAAAACGAGAAGTATGGCTTTGAAGATGAGTAGACTGGAAAAGGACAACGTAAGGAATAATATTGTAATATCGGGAATGAGATTTGAAGCGAATAGCCAACCAGATCTGAAAATGGATGTAAAACATTTTATGGAGAGGAGTATGGACACACAAGTACAGATTAAAGATGTGATAAAAAAAGGAGCGACTGTATACAAGATAGAACTAGGAAACACGGGAGATAAGGAAGCTGTAATAAAAAATAAAAACAAACTTAGAAACCTAAGAGAGATCGTTTATATAAACAACGATTTAACAAAAGACGAAAAGAAATTGAAGCATATAGCAGAGAACGAGAGAAAGAATGGAAAATGGGTGAAAATAGGATATCAAAAAATCGTAATCGAAGGAAGAGAATATAAATGGGACATTGAGGGAGAAAAACTGGAAGAACAAACAAAGAATACTACGACCTTCAAGTCAAAAAAACAGAGAAAAAGGAGAGAGATAGGTAGATTGACGACGACCCTGGCAAAGATAAAGGATACGGAAGAAAGGACTAGTAAAGGAAATACAAATAAGAAGATAATCAAGGAAATAGATAGGAAGAAAGAAATGGGAAATATTATCGAGTTTTTAGATTGAGAACACGGAATAATAGGGATATAAACGGAAAAAAGAGGATGAATTGACAGAAAAAAACAACAAATCCACTATGTAGGAATCACTGAAATAGAAAGGAAAGGAAATGGATGCAAAAAATTAGAGGGAAAAGCATACAAAAATCAACATAGAGACATAATACCGGAACAAGATACAGAACTCATACAAACAGAAGAAACTAATACAGAAGAAACAAAAGAGGCAATCAACAATTTAAACAGGATGGAAGGATATAGAAGGAAATATGGAAAAGACAGATATAGAATATCTCAACTCCACGGGCCTTGCACTCCTCAAGGGTTAGAAAGGCATAAGGATTAAGTAAGTAAGTTATAATGCAAAAAATAAAATATAAAACAAATTAAATCTACGCAGAATAATAAGGAAACCTAAAAACAAAATATATACCAAGCTAAAATGTAGAACATGCAACATCAAATATACAGTAGACAAACAGCAAGATACCTAGTTAACACAGAACTAGTTCCAGTCAAAGTGAAATTCCCACTAGTATATAAAACTAAAAGAGTAATACGTAGTTGTCATTAGCAAGGGAATAAGGAGCATACAAACCAACACGGCACAGGTGCTTCACGATCAAACGGAACGAAAGTCAACAACAAACAAAGGGGATCATGCGAGCGACTCAGCATAAAACCCGCTTTTTATGGCACTTTCGATACACTCTAAGTGAGCTAGCAGTCTTGATGTGAGTTGGCAGTTGGTTAAACAATTTTCTGCCCTCGTATATTAATGAGTGCTTCATGAGTGCTCTAACTGGAACAGGCAAAGGCAGATCCCCAGTCCGTCGGGTGCCCCTCTGAGATGCTACGCGCTGAATACTTAGGTGATTATTATATATCAACGAAGCGGTCTCCAAGATGAACAGGGAAGTGAAGGTCAGAATACCCTGCGAGAGAAAGGTAGATCTACAGGATTCTGATGGGCACCAGTGATGAAGCGGACAGCCTTCTTCTGCAGCAAAAACAAAATATTCAGAAGATATTGGCTGGCAAAACCCCAAAGAGGAATACCATATCTGAGATGGGACTCAAACAATGCAAAATAAATGCAAAATAAACCTACCTAATATACACCAACGACTTACCTCCTTCATTGTTAAACACTGTCTATTCGTAGTACATCAGTCGTATTTTCATTTCATTTAAAAGAGATTATGTGAAAAAATCTTTAATACACTTACTGTTCTTGAAAACTGGTCCTCCCCAAACAACTTTGCTTCTAAACATAGATAAAACAAAGCTAATTAATTTAATTATCAAGATAATACAACATATAAAAATGATACAATACCTTTTGAAACGGTGAATCTAACTCCATTTCTAGGGATAGAGGTGAATCATGGGCTAGATTGGCATCATCATACTTCTAATATATACTGAGGCAGCGATTATGACAAACTTACATACGGTGGAATCATTTTCTGGGAGGCAGATGGAGATTTTCAGTTTCAAGAAAAAGTGAATATTAATAGTTTAACAGGCACCAAATGTTGGGAATGGGAAGAAATTCAGGACAGAAAAGGATCCCTGTGAATGCCTAGAATGCGATGGAAGGATAACACGAAAGCAAATTTTAGAACTTTAAATATCGTCCATGCTGACAATCTTACAATAGATCGAATACGATTAGGGCAAATTGTGAAGTCAGCCAAGACCCGTCCTGGGTTGTTGAGCTACAGAGCAGAAGACGACTCTTGTATTGAAGCCGAGTTTATTTCAGATCTGTGACAAAAATAGTTATATTTATTATTAATCTATTAGTGACCTATTTTGAAGGGCCCTATATTACGAAAAACTTAGTTTCTATCGTCTTTCAGTCTGTCTTTTGACAAAATAACTAACCAAATGAAGTATTGTTCGGTATTTGGTTGCTTTGTCTTGACGACAGGCGATCGTCGAAGTTATTCTACACCGACCTCCGATAGTACTAGATTAAATGACTTCTTGGGAATGCTCTTAGACAGATAGCTTATAGAAGCTATCTGTCTAAGAGCATTCCTACAGGAGGAATTATTGTAGAAATATAGTAACGCAGGTGAAATAAGGAATGTATTGTTCGACATTTGGACAACATTGATGGATATCATGACACTCTCGTCGATATATTGATAATGTAGAAAAAGGGGCAATTCTTATTGGGGCGGTGAAAGATAAAGAATCGTTTTGAAGTGGTATTTAAAGTAGGAAAGTTTGGTACAGTTTCACTAGCATTATAAGAGTTTTTCCTACTTTTGGTTGTTTTAATGAACAAAGTTTAAGAGTAAATATTTATAATATTATATATTATAACTAGAGAGAGTAGAGTTAGAGGAATAGTTTCTATATATATATATATATATATATATATATATATATATATATATATATATATATATATATATATATATATACAACGCTTTTGTTATTAATATCTCATCATAAAATATCAATCCTTTAAAATATCGAGTCGAAATGCGTCGATTAAGTTATTCTTTAGTGTAAGAAATTCAAATTCAGTATCTATTTTGGAACTTCTTATTTGCGAGGGAAGTACTACACTTCTTGAAATATCACGTCCCATACGGACGTAGGCGACCCTCTCGCCTTTGCCTGTGGTTGGTGTCTTTTTAAGCGTTCCACACATAAGGGGGAGCCTACAGTCTAATGCCGTTCTGAACGGCCAATGGGCATGATACTACGGGTAGTTGGCCATTACCTTCCCGAGAGAGGCAACCGTCACGTTAAAAAGTTTCCTTTTTAAACTTTAGTTTAGCAAGCCGAGATTCGAGCACAAGTTTCTAGTGTAGAAGGCACACACCTTAACCACTACGCTATGGACGCCTCACTACACTTCTACATCACCATTTTTGATTTTATGTAATTTTTATAGATACTCTTTTGCCATACTTAAACATTTAATACTGCTGGGAGATATTTAATTTATTTTCTTTTAGCTTTTACTGAAATGGGCGCCACGAATCTAGCTTTTCTAAGCAGTGCTTGCAGGTTTTTGACAGTAGCTGGAAGAGACAGAATCAATACTACTTCACCAGACTTACCATTTAAAATTAAATCAGACGATCAGATTTTCAAAGATTTATTTGACATTTTATATAAGAAATTCTTTGAACCCGTCGAATTTTATCATGAAGCTTTACTAGCAGCAATCGAGTTTGTTTATAAGGTAAAAATTGACTGGATTTAACAATTGTGAAGTATTATATTTTTTTGCGGTCAGAACTATTAGTGTGTCAGTGTGTGTACCTTAGCCTCATAGTTCATACAATTCACATTTTACCTAGAACGACACCCTAATTAATTGCAAAGACGGATGTTAAGAGAAATTGTAAAAATCACTTTTGAGCTAGTTCAGTTCCCGTTAAATAATACACGACCCAACATGTTGGATGAGCATGTTTAGACCTAACATATTTTGTACATCAATGTACCGTACGATCAATAAAAAATAAACATTAAACGCGCATTTCTCAAATTACAAAAATTAAAGTTAACAAACTTGTACTACATAAAAGTTTATATATTAAATCATAAAATAATGCAGTTATTAGTACAAGAATAGCAAGAAAAGAAGGCTCTTTAAAGTTGCACTCTGTATTATACACCTTCTGTCTAAAAAATTCCCGGACGGGAAGAGAACATTTTATTACTTCAGATTTTCTACATTGTCGCCTCCGACCTCACTACAACGTTCATACAACCATGTGAAACTGTTAGAAAAATATTCTTTTGAGATCCTGTTTAATTCACGCGTGACATTAACTTTAATGTCCTCTAGATCGCCATAGCGTTTCGTGTGTAGCTTAATTTTTCGGAATAAAAAAGTCACTAGGTGCTAAATCAGACGAATAAGAAGGGTGGTCGAGTACGGACACTTCTTTTCGCACCAGAAACTGCACCACAATACCAGCCGTTTGAGCGGACACGGTGTTATGAAAAAAGAAAAAATCCTTTGCGACACATTGTTTCGGTCAAATCCGCTGCATCCTCTTGCAAAGTCGCTCCATGAGATACACGTAGTATCTGGCGTTCAGTATAGTGCCCTCGGGAACAAATTCTTTGTGGATAATTCCTTCAGCGTAAAAAAATGCGACGAGCGTGAGCGTCGTCTTTGTTCTCGACCTTGTCAGTCGCAGTTTCTTCGGTCTCGGTGAACCACTACCGAGCCATTGCACACTTTACCATTCTGTGGTAGAGTCATAGACCAAACTTTTCGAGATACATTCATAGAAAACTATCCTAATTATTTAAATTGAATAATTGGCCGTAAACAAGTTATTAATTTTAATCTCTAACTATGTAAACTTGTATCAGTCGTCGTACTCAAACGACGTTTTACAATTCGCCCAATCCCCTTATCAAAATTAGTTATATGAGAATCTAAATGATATATTCTATAATATTTAATTATACCATGATTACATCCCAGGAATATCGGGTGGCAACTATGTATTTTCGTTCGTCGTCCTATTCTGTTATTAAATATTATTTAAGAAAGGAATGAAAAACGAGAAGTTTTAAATGTTTCTTTACTAGTAAGTAAGGTTTCTAAATCTGTAATGTACGCAGTGCATCAACTTTCCGGACAGGTATTGTAAAAATTAAATTTTTACCATTTTGTAGTGATTTAAATTAATTTTCTAGCTCAATACTTGCAAAGCACGTGTACCAGGTGTACAAGTATGAAATGTGGATTTCAGACAACCGACGGTGCACCAATGCAGTTTATGCTATAAAGATTTGACACTGCGCCATTTTGTTGTGTCATCAACAAGTGTCAGACGCGCACGAGTGATAAATTGGAAAAATATGTGCGTAGTGTTGTGTTCAATATGTCGAAATTTATACCGAACAAAGAGCATTCGCGAACAGCATTAATTTTTTGTTTTCATTTGAAGAAAACTGCTGTTGAATCATACCGATTACTTCGAGAAGCTTATGGTGAACATGCTCCATCGCAAGATACGTGTGAACGATGGTTTCGGCATTTCAAAAGTGGTGACTTCGATGTTGCAGACAAGGAACGTGGAAAACCGCCAAAAAAATACGAAGATGTGGAATTGCAAGCATTGTTGGACGAAGATGATTCGCAAACACAAAAATAACTCGTCGAGCAATTGGGCGTTAGTCAACAAGCTGTTTCCAATCGGCTACGAGAGATGGGAAAGATTCAGAAGCCGGTAGATGGGTACCACATGAGTTGAACGACAGGCAAATGGAAAAGCGCAAAAACACGTGTGACATTTTGCTCGCTCGGTACAAAAGCAAGTCGTTTTTGCATCGTATAGTTACAGGGGATGAAAAGTGGATTTATTTTGCGAATCCCAAGCGCAAAAAATCATGGGTAGACCCAGGCGCACCATCCACATCGACCGCAAGACTGAATCGCTTTGGCAGAAAGACAGTGCTGTGTGTTTGGTGGGACCAGAGGGGCGTGGTGGTGTATTATAAGCTGTTAAAACCTGGGGACTGTTAATACTAAACGTTACCGACAACAATTGACCGATTTGAACCGTTCGCTGCTTGAAAAAAGGCCAGAATACCGAAAGAGGCAACACAAAGTCATCTTTCTTCGTGACATTGCTCCATCACATACGGCAAAACCAGTTCGCGATACGTTGGAACCACTCAGTTGGGAAGTTCTACCCTATGCGGCTTACTCACCAGACTGGGGTCCTTCCGATTACTACTTGTTTGCATTGATGGGCCACGCACTTGCTGAGCAGCGTTTTGGTTCGTACGAAGATGTGAAAAAATGGCTCGATGAATGGTTCGCAGCAAAAGGGGAAGATTTTTATTGGCTTATTCACAAATTGCCCGAAAGATGGGAAAAATGTATAACTGGCGATGGAGCATACTTTGAATAAAGCACTTTTTATCATTCTCCCGAATTTAACATGTTTTTTTAGAAAAAAAATCAGCATTTCATACTCGTACACCTAGTATACGATCACTTATTGTCTCTATGTCCTAAAAAAAACATCCTTTTTAACTTTATCTTAATTTTTCTAAATCAGGTAAACACTGAAAATGGTTCAACACAGATTTGATTTCCAGGTTGAGCATTGTTTAGGTGATCTCATCCTTTTGGCGCAAGATTCAAATTCGTTGAGATTTTTTCATCAGCATAGCCACTTAATACATCAACCATTACGTAGCCATTATAAAGTAAAAGAAAAAAACTAATATATTTTCTAGCTCTGCGGTAAACCAGAAAAACTTTGCGAAGATTTTATAAATGAAATATTAGAGAAACTATTAAAGGAGCAAGGCGAAAAAGAAGAAATGTGCCTAGATCGCTTTGTCTACATGCGTCTCTGTCAATTATTAGGAATAGTCTCACTTAAACATTTGGACTATTTGGACGATACGCTTTACAAAGAACTAAAAAGAAGAGAGCACGTAAGGAATGAGAGACGGAATAGCGGAAATAATAAGAAAAATAAGAAAAACAAAAAAGCTACTAACAGAAGGTTGACTCAATCTGTTATTGAGAACCAGAGTATTCTTATGAACTCTTCTTTGACAGGAGATAAAATAATGGTAAGTATGCTGTTTTAGCCTGAGCTTAAATGTCTCTTTTTAGCTTTAAGTAACCTTATTCTTGACTACTTGTTACTTACAATTAAGTCACACATTACAAAAAATTTTTACTTTGCGCCATTTTTTCGATTTGAATATTTATTTCCAAACCAATGCGTGAAAGGCAAAACATAATGAACTATAATTTACATAAAAGTGAGTTTTATTGCTTACTAGCTTACCCGACAGACGTTGTCCTGTCCGAATTTCAATAAATTTGTTTGTGATCGTTTTGTGAATTTGTGAAAAGCTACTGGAAATGTGTAAGCAAAGTAAAAAATGAGAAAAAGACATACATATTTCTGATTGATCATTGTATCTATTAACGATTGTGGTCATGGATATTCAATTTAAGGAAGAGTACATTCAGAAGTACGTCAATAGGAAATTTTATATGCGAGATGTATTCTGTAGGCAGTACACCGCTGAAATGCTGGAAATGTGTGGTGTGCCTGAAATATGATCGACTTGGAACCATGCGGTTTTGTTCCAAAATTTGAGTCACAACTGAATTAAGTCATAATTTCATGTCAACCAAATGATTTATTTTCTTCCATTAAATTTGAAATCACAATGAATCTCAAGGTGTTTTATTTACATTTCGATTTCGATGTTCAAGTAAACAATCAAACAAAAGAATGCTTTGGTATCAAAACATCTTCTCTTTTGTACTTTCCTTTAAGAATTGTTGCTTTGATGACGTTGTTCATCAGTTTCTTTACCGCAAGCCGGGTGCCATTACAAAGACGTGGTTAGTTGATATTTCGCAACATTATGATTACCGATCCGACTGAAGATTGTAAGGCGGCAATCCCGGTAATTCCAGCGAGTTTAAAAATTTAGTTGGATAGTTGACGACATCATCTTGGCTAGTAACGGAATCCACCGATTTGTACGGTTTATTTATTAACATTATTGTTATTACCATTTTCATTTCAATGCCTTACAATGTGGGCACACAACGCTCATCGATTCAATAGCAACGGATTGGTCTGCACTGTAATCAATTGTCACGTCGTAACGGAATGCAGCTCGATGAGTATTCAACGCAATATTAGTTTGTCTTTTTACACGATTATTCAAATTCATTGCCGCGCGATTGGTTTCTACTGACCGTCTCATTGGAAGCATATCATCTTCGTTTCCATTTTCTCTTTCTTGTGTACGTGCTGAACGTGTTTGTGATAATCGATTCCGTTCAATTTCATTTCACTCTTCGCATTGTTCTGCAGTTCGCTTGGATCGAAAATTCGTTTGGTTTGTAGCATTGCGAGTTCTGCGACCTAAATTGCTCCGTCTTATTGGCGGCACTGCAATGCAATTAAATTGTGTCAATTCAATTGTGTCGATTGCGACGAAAGGTGCGATGCGAAAAATCACAATTCAACTGAAAATGGACAATTGATTCACTTTGTTGTTACTGTATAACCGTTTGTCACTTCAAAACTCACCGTATTTCGTAAGTAAATCTGTAAATTTGTGTGAGATCAAACGACAAAATTTAATTCATTTCATGAAACGATTGCGATGAACTTACAACAGAATCATAATTCAACTTAAAATAAACAACTAAATCAATTTTTCGTCACTATGTAACCGATTGGCTTGATTCACAAGTTGACAATCAGCTGTCAAACGACATTTGCGCACGTAGCAAAATAAATTGGAATAGAAATAAAATAACTACACTTGTTGGATAGATCACGAAACAACACAAAAGTAAAAAATGCAATTTTATTTTAATTTAGGCTGGATGCGTTTTTCTAAATTTTTCCTCAGATGTTCCAGATTTTTTTTCAGTTGAATACATTTCAATTGAGTTATTTCCATCCCGGGAGCATAACGAACAAAACAAAAAAAGAATTAACCAAATATGTAGTTCCTATCGTCAGTTATGATCGAGAATGCATAGAAAAATTATGATTTTTGCAGTTTGTCCAAATTTTCCGACTTTCCTTTGTAATTGTCCCGGATTTTCCAGGACCATAACGAACAAAATAAAAAAAGAATTACGCATATCCATCGTTCGAATCGTGAGTTCGTACAAAAATTCTATAGAAAAAAGCCCAGTTTTTCCCGAATTTTCTAATTTTCCGGGCAACTTTTCCTATTTTTTTTCCTAAAAACCTTATTTGGACTATTACGAATATTTTTTTAAAAAAATTAGCCAGATCGGTCCAGCCGTTCACAAGTGATGCGCTTACCAACGAACAGCATTTAATTTTTATTTATATAGATTTCTTCAATAAACGGGTTATCTGTCAGCCGTGTGACGGTTCTGTGCCATTGTTAGTGTTCCGTACGGAACACTTATAAGATGACTTCGGTGTCTGTCTGTCCGTCTGTCTGTCACACCCGATTTTCTCCGAAACTATTTGTCATAGAAAGTTGAAATTCGGTAATAATATAGGAATTGATGGCCTTATCAAAACCGTGTAGTTTTGAAAGTCAAATTTTGACTTAAGGAGTTAGTTTTGGGGGGGTGAAATCAGAAGTGAAAAAAAAAATTTTTTACTAGGACATCGAGTGTGGTGTCAAATGAAAGTTTATGAACACACGAGTAAAATATATATATATATATATATATATATATATATATATATATATATATATATATATATAATGTAATACTTGCGCACACTTTTCTTTGTATTATTTTTAAAAAATCGCGAAAAATCGCTGTCCCCCCATTTTATCTCGAAAAGTACTGATCAAAAAATTTTGAAAAAATTCTGGAATATTCTCCACGGGGTGTAGATTGAACGAAAATTGTCACGAGTGCATTACCTTTAATAATTTATCTGGTATATAAAAAAACAAAAAATTTCAAGGTCATCAGTTTTCAGTAAAGATTGAAAACAAACTTTGTTGAAAACTCATTTGGGGTGTGTTTTCTGAAGTCACTGATCATTTTATACCACCGTAACAACATTTTTGATTTTAAAAGCAAACAACGTACGGAACATTAATTGTGCAAGTTCAACTTGCACTTGACCGGTTTTCAAGACTAAAATTATTTTTTTATTAGTATGGCACACACACTGCAGGGAAATGCCTAAATTGATACGGTAGCATTGATCGTGCATTGCTATATGGTTATATTCGATGAAAAACGTAATCATAGGTAGTTCATTCTAAATGGCTGAGCTTTATTATATCGAAAAAAACAGAGTTCCCCAAAATGTGTGCGACGAGAATTTGGCATTTGTCAAATTTAGTTTACCAGTTGTCAAATTTGATATTGGTATGTTCAAAATTTGAAAAATTGCCCATAAAGGGTTGCGTTCAGCATTCAATAAACTACAGTTAACAACAGGTTAAGTTTTAAAATTAGCAACACTTCACACCAAGTTTAAAAAACATCAAAACATGATAAATGAGTACAAAGCTTTTTTTAATCAGAGTTAGGTAAGGATTGAAATTAGGATGAACTATGTATTTTAAACAGAATGAAAGGGAACGTACATAAATATAAAAAACGATCATCTACTAAAACATATCTACCTAGGAATATTATAACTCGATTATGTTTGCTGAAAGAGAAAAGTATGAAACACTTAAATAGAAATCGGAAGTTTCTTCCCGTTTGTTTTTAATAACATGTTTCACAAAATATTTTGACAAGAATTTTTAAGGCGATTTTCTAAAAGATTGCGGAAGGGTCGCCTTGAATCCCATTTCCTATATATCGAATTATTTTATTATGTATAACATACTACGTAAAATAAAAGATTACACTGTACATATACCTTATCTCGGAAAGTTCTAAATACTTATATCAACAGTTTATAGCAGATTAATATCATTTAGCATACTTATTTGAGGAAAGGGGGACACTTTTGAAGATGTTTTTTTTCGCGACACCCTCACTCTTCTGAAGGGAGGGGTCACCTTCAAAAATTTAAATGAAATGGGGTACTTCTTTTTTCCAGAATCGATAATCGATTGTGTGTGCATGTCTTTTTTATAAATCGATTTAGTATATAGTTTTAATTTTAATTTGAACGAAAATTGACAAAAGTTTATGTTTACTGCTTACTGCTTACTTATTAAAGTAACGGTTAACCACATTTTAAATCACTTTTACAGGCTTATTAGAAACAATATTTTTTTCCTAAGAAATTCTGTGGTGTTTTATCCCCACCCCTTCTGGTAACGGTTTATTTACGTCTAATTAGATTATTGTATATTTTTAGGACACTCTACATAAAAATTAAATTGTTCCATTTTATTTTTATTTACTTAACAAGCAAAAAATTTTTATGAACATTAACTTTTTTCGCAAAACTTAAAGAACAAAATTTTCCATTTGATGGCAAGAAAAAATCACGCACACGCTGCGCGCTGTGTGTTCAAGCTGCACACAACTTATGCATTTATTACATATAGGTTATAACAGCGTACTTCAAAAATGGTGTTTAGTTTATTAAGCTACTCTAAAGAGGAGCAAAGAATACCTTTAGAAGGCGGTAACTTAATAACTCCGAAGTCCATCCAGATAGAATATATCAGGAGCATTAAATTTAAACAGAAAAACTGAACAAACGGTTATTAAAACAAAAAGCAACGATAATGCTACATTAAAAACAATAATAAAATTAAAAAATTAAGAAAGTTCAAATTCGCTATCTGAGTCATCAGAGGTATCGCTGTCATTCTTAAATACTAAGATAACTACAGGGTTTACTTGGACATCCAAAACTTTTTCTCTACCCCACCATTCCAAATTTTTTTTTGTATGTTCTACTACTTTTTTCCAGTACTCTTTGGTGATATGGTCTAGAGCGGGGGTGCTCAAACGGTCGATCGCGATCGACAAGTCGATCGCGAGTGCTTTTTGAGTCGATCTCGAGAAAAAAATTCCGTTATAGAACTATTCACAGATTTTGTTTTAGGTAACTAAAACAAAATGTAATGAATAAACTAGTAAAATTTATTCGATCCACAATTAGGCCAGAATAACCCCCTCATCACTTATCGTAATAACCCCCTGCTAGCGGCAAAAGGTGGCTTTATCAAAGGAATGCGCGGTACTTGTCAAAGAAAAGCCGCGTTTTTGATTCCCGCCGATTTTTCTAGAAATTTCGGGCTGCGTGTTTGACGCGAACATTCGAGACTTCGTTCGCGCCGATATAAATATTGCGCCTGCAGGAATAGGAGTCAGTCTGAGTTGTAACTTGATCGATACAAAGTTTATTAATAAATAATCCAAAATGAGTGCGGCGAAGAAAAGTAAAACTTATCATTTTAATAACGATTGGGAGGAAGAATTTTTTTTTTTATGGGAAAGGATAAGTGCATTTGTCTCATTTGCCGTGCGTCAGTTACAATACGTAAGCGTGGGAACTTAGAGACATCATAAAACGGTTCATAAAAACTATGAAAAGGATTTTCCGTCACAGAGTGAATTAAGAAAACGAAAAGTACGTGATTCGATAACTTGTTTGAAAAAAGAACAAACCATGTTCACAAGACCAGCCAAACATTCAAAAGCTGCAAAGATCGCGTCATTTAAAATATCTCATATATTGGCGAAACACAAGAAACCATTTGATGATGGATTGGTTGTGAAGGAAGTATTTATTGAAGCGGGTGAGACTTTATTTGGAGATTTTAAAAATAAAACAGAGATTATGTCTGCTATTAGAGAACTTCAGTTATCTCGTCCGACTGTCACAAGGCGTGTTGAAGTTATGAGTCAGGACATGGCAGATAAACTAAAACATAATATCATGGAATGTACATACTTTTCTTTACAGTTCGACGAATCCACCGATATGACAGACACTGCCCAGCTGTGTATTTTTATTTGAATGGTATTCAATGACATGTCGGCTAAGGAAGAGTTTTTGACAATGATTCCTCTGAAAGGAAAGACCCGTGGCTAAGATATATATGACGTTTTCAATTTTGTAACAAACTACAAGCTACCAATATATAAACTAGTGTGCATTACAACCGATGGAGCATCAGCAATGACTGGAAACGAAAACGGTTTTGTGGCATTGTGTCGAGCTAATGATGATTTCCCTTCATTTTTCTCCTTCCATTGCATTATACATCAACAAGTTTTGTGTTCAAAAGTTCTAAACATGGAGGAGATTATGGGCATTGCAATAAAAATTGTGAATTCTATCCGTGCACGTAGCTTGCAACGACGGCTCTTTAAATTGCAGTTGGAAGATAGTGAGTCAGCTGAACACGCTGATTTAGTTCTTCACACGGACGTCAGGTGGTTGAGTCGCGGAAAATTCCTAGAAAGGTTTCAAGAATTATTGCCCGAAATAACAGCTTTTCTGGACGAAAGAGGTGATGACACTCAGATGCTGAAAAACGGACCATTAATTTAGAGCTTCAAGGTAAAGGAAAAAAACTATTATTGAGATGATTAGCGCAATAAACGCATTCAAAAGTAAATTGCAACTTATGATAGATCAACTGAAAAGAAAGGATCTGAAAAACTTTCCGTCTTTGAAAGCAAGGATTCCTCAGTTGAATTATGATATTTATGAGGCAGAATTATCAAATATTTTGGGCCAATTCGAAATACGTTTTTATGATTTCAGTAAATTGGCAAATATCGCATCATTTATGAGTTATCCTTTTTCGTGTAAAAACATTGAGGAATTAGCTACTAAAATAGCAAGTCAGTTTAACATGGACTCATGTTCTGTTGAAAATGAGTTAGTGCAGATTATATCAGATATACATCTCAAAGCCACAGCATCTGATACAAAATTCTGGTGTTTTATATCTGAAGATAAATATCCGAATCTAAGGCAAATGACCCTTCAACTGCCGGCACTGTTTGGGTCAACTTACTTGTGCGAGTCTGCATTTTCTGAAATAAAGATAATTAAGTCAAAAAATCGCAATCGACTAACTGACGAACATATGTCATCATGCTTGCAGTTAGCACTCGGTAATTACGTACCATCTTATGAAAAGTATGCTGAGGACATGCAGTGCCACGCTTCAACATCCAAAGTCACTCTTTAGTTAAGTTTAGACACTAGAACTCGTTTGTTTTATAAGAACCAATAAACTCGCAATTTTGAATAATTATGAGTTTTTTCATTGACATTTTAGAGCAGACCTACACTTACCTTGACTAAAAAAATGCATATTGTGCGGAAAACTACATAGCCGACAATCCTGCATCACACTTACTTGCAGCCTCTCAGAGTCGATCGATCGTAGTAGTCTAACAATATTGAGGTAGATCGCCAGCAGTTCAAGTTTGAGCACCCCTGGTCTAGAGAGTCTTGCCATACCATTTCAGGTTCATGAGATGTAGGTCCTTTAGTAATATGCTTTGCATAATAGGATTTTGCGCCTGCCCATATTAACTCTATGGCATTAAATTGGCTGGTAAGGTGGCAAACGCAAAACTTCATGACCCTGTTCCCTTAAAATTTCATCAAGCTCTTATATTTTAGATTTTCTCAAAGTCATTAAGAGTAATTCTGTTTTTAATAAATTTGAAGAAGGGTTTTAATTTTGCTCTACTAACCACTGAAATATTTCATTTTTTTTCCACGATGAATTTGGTTGTTTATTCAGAATTCTAGAATGATATGCATTGTCCAAAACGATTAATGAGGGTTAATCTAAATTGGGAACAAGCATTTCTTTTAACCACTTTTGAAATGTTTCGTTATTCATGCTGTCGTGGTAATCGGCGGTTTTCGATGTAGTTGAAAATATTAAACTGGCCCCAGGTACAAATTCGGTGTATGAACCAGCATGCAAAATAATAAACCTCTTTTCAGAACTGAACCCCTTCTTCCTTTTTACTGATTTAGCCGAATTTTCTTGCCAGGATTTGGACCCACTCCCGTTTGAAAAAACCCATGTTTCACCCAAAATACTTTTCTAAACTGTGAATTTAAATTTTGAACATAGTTCCTTCGGTTACAGTCTTTTATATCAAAATGTCATATGTTTCATTAATTTTGACAAAGACTTTAGTTCAATTTCTAAAATCTTTCTATCTTCTAAAGTATCTTTTAAAGTCGTAAGAGTTATGTTTAGGTTAGATTTATATATGTCGTATATCAAATTTCTTACATCCATTTTCACGAATTCACCTAAATCCTTAGATGGTAGTCCCTGCTCAACCCGATTCTCGACAAGTTTGAAAGTTCTAGAACATATGTAGTCATACGCCTTCACGTACCCAGGCGTTTTACTGTCATAAACTCAGACACAGAAAACATACTATCTTGTTGGCTGACTGATGGGTTTTGAACGTTTTGTGGTAGGACACTATTTTTTAAAGTTTATTGTCTTCGTTCGTTACCGGCTTAACTGTAAAAGGTCTACAGTTTTTTCTGCCGCCGACGATCAAGTCCATATAGATAGAAGATAGATTTGATCATGCTGTCTTATATTCTATTTAATGGTACCGAAATCTCTATCGCAGGGAAGAAATGAATGTCCCCGCAGGGCAAAATAGTGATATACTTTCTTGAAGCTCTTTCCTGCTTGTAGAGCTACTAGAAATCGCACTAAGGTGTGATTTTTATTTGACCCAGGGTAACCATCAGAGAATAGATGAAGCTCCTTGACGGAATCCGGAATTTGTGTGAAGATGTAGTCCTGTAGAAAGGTGCATACTTCATTCGGGCCTTTTGGTGCTTGCCCTTCGTGATAAACATAACGGTGGCCCGTATTTTCTTATTTTCTTCTGTGTGGGCTGTCTGAAAAGTTCTCGGCCTAACAATGAAAGATTTTTTTTTTTGATATGAAATATATTTTATTTTTCAATATAATCTCCTGAAACTTCAATTTCTTTATTCCAAGGCTTTTCCAATAATTCAGTACCATCATTAAAGTGTGATTCCGGAAGGTCTGCAAAATATTCATTCACAGCTGCAATAGCTTCGTCATTTAATGTACCAGGTGTACACGTATGAAATGCGGATTTTTTTCTAAAAAAACATGTTAAATTCGAAAGAATGATAAAAAGTGCTTTATTCAAAGTATGCTCCATCGCTTGTTATACAATTTTCGTGAATACCACACCAGTAAAAATCTTCCCTTTTGCTGCGAACCATTCATCGAGCCATTTTTTCACATCTTCGTACGAACCAAAGCGCTGCTCAGCAAGCGCGTGACCCATCGATGCAAACAAGTGATAATCGGAAGGAGCCAAGTCTGGTGAGTAAGCCGCATGGGGTAGAACTTTCCAGCTGAGTGCTTCCAACGTGTCGCGAACTGGTTTTGCCGTATGTGATGGAGCATTGTCATTGGTATTCTGGCCTTTTTTTAAGCAGCGAACGGTTCAGATCGATCAATTGTTGTTGGTAACGTTTAGTATTAACCGTTTCCATAGCTTTTAACAGCTCATAATAGACCATGCCCCTCTGGTCCCACCAATCACAGAGCATCGTCTTTTTGCCCAAGCAATTCGGTCTTGCGGTCGATGTGGATGGTACGCCTGGTTTTTTGCGCCTGGGATTCTCAAAATAAATCCACTTTTCATCCCCTGTTACTATACGATGCAAAAACGACTTCCTTTTGTACCGAGCGAGCAAAACGTCACACGTGTTTTTGCGCTTTTCCATTTGCCTGTCGTTCAACTCATATGGTACCCATCTACCGGTCTTCTGAATCTTTCCCATCTCTCGTAGCCGATTGGAAACAGCTTGTTGACTAACGCTCAATTACTCGGCGAGTTGTTTTTGTGTTTGCGAATCATCTTCGTCCAACAATGCTTGCAATTCCACATTTTCGTTTTTTTTTTGGGGTTTTCCACGTTCCTTGTCTGCAACATCGAAGTCACCACTTTTGAAACGCCGAATCATCGTATCTTGCGATGGAGCATGTTCACCATAAGCTTCTCGAAGTAATCGGTATGATTCAACAGCAGTTTTCTTCAAATGGAAACAAAAAATTAATGCTGTCCGCGAATGCTCTTCGTTCGGTATAAATTTCGACATATTGAACACAACACAACACTATGCACATACTTTTCCAATTTATCACTCGTGCGCGTCTGACACTTGTTAATGACACAACAAAATGGCGCAGTATCAAATCTTTATAGCACAAACTGCATTGGTGCACTATCTGTTGTCTGAAATCCGCATTTCATACTTGTACACCTAGTAAAACGCTTTCCAGCTAGGAATTTTTTCAGGTTTAGATAAAAGTCAGAGGAGGCCAAATCTGGTGAATGTGCTGGATGTTCAAGCAGTTCGTACTTTAATACGTTGAATTTTGCCATCGTCAAAACACTTGTGTGTTGCCTTGATTAAAAATGAGTCTTCTTTAAAGCAGGTTTTTCTTACGAATTTTTGTATCCAACTGATCCATAAGATTATGATAATATTCAGAGTTAATTGTTTTACCTTTCTGAAGATAATTAATCAACAAAACACATTTATAATCCCAAAAAACTGTTGCCATAACCTTCCCTGCTGATGGAACCGTCTTTGCCTGCTTTGGTGCACTTTCACCGTCTTCAATCCATTGTTTCGATTGTTCTTTTCGCTCTGGTGTATAGTGGTGGATCCAAGTGTCATCAACAGTTACGAAACGATGCTTGAAATCCATTTTATTTTGCTTAAAACGATCCAAACACGCTTGAGAAATACGCATTCGAATGCGTTTTTGGTCATTTGTCAGCTTGCACAAAGCTTTTTAATATGTAATTCTTCATGCAAAATATTTCCAATTCGTTCTTTTGGCCTCAGTTATTTCACGCACTTTCACTCGTCGATCATCTCACACTTGTTGAATGATTTGTGGTGTAGCAGTTTTTGGACGACCTTCGCGCGGGTCATCTTCGAGGTTTGTACGACCAGATTTAAAAAGAGCAGCCCATTTTTTCACACTGGAAAGTGAAGGTGATGCATCCTTATACACTTTTAACAATTTCGGATGAATTTCTGTTGGGGTTAAACCATCCAAAACAAAAAAATTAATCACCGCACGATATTCATTTTTTTTCTATCTTAAAAAACTCAATGACACGTCAATATTAAACAGCTGCTACTACTCGAATGAATTGTCAGATCGAAATAAAATTTTACATGTGTATATATAAAGAATGGAACTTTCCAGTACAATTATGGTTTCACAGTTTCTAACGCCCTCTATGTGTCAGGTCGAGAACTTTTTAGACAGCTTACGTATATTCTGAATTTCAAAGGTGTTTAGTAGTTGACGAAAGTAAAATACTGCTCACACGGGTATGTGTGGAAGAGGTAGGTTTTGCATGAAGTCAAATCTAAATGCTGCCACGCTAGGATATTTTTTACACATATTCGGAACGTCTCTAACCTTAGTAAAAAAAATATTGGCACGCGTTTTATGGATTACGAGCTGCGCTGCTGGCACTCTCTTAGCGTTGTCATTTAAGTTTTTGTCCCGGATTCTTGACCCCAACTGGTCACATTCC
The DNA here is from genome assembly GCA_019049505.1 of Pachyrhynchus sulphureomaculatus. Lineage (NCBI taxonomy): Eukaryota > Metazoa > Arthropoda > Insecta > Coleoptera > Curculionidae > Pachyrhynchus > Pachyrhynchus sulphureomaculatus. The sequence continues at coordinate 71,752,981 of CM032448.1, read as the reverse complement.
GAGCATACATCCACTTGAGGTCCTCCGAATTTGAGGTTATAGATCTCATTAAAAAATTATAAGTAGTATTCATACTTGATTTTATTTGTCAGACTGTGATGCTGCTTGATAAACATGCTGTGCATCGCCTTAATATTTAGTCTGGTTCTGGATGAGTAATGTAAAGTTTTTACTAGAAATGATTCAATATGTTCCTTCATCTTAACATTTAACTCGTCTTTAATCTTATACGGTCGGTTATTACGCTTCCCTCGTCCATCTTTAGGAGAGAGTGTTAGTCGCTGATCTTGTATGTGTGATAAGGCATGCAATCTCATAAAAGTTTGTTTGCATACAGGAACGCGAACAGTGTTTTAATGGCAAAGTAAGCAAAATGACTCGCCCTGAGTTTCGCGGCAGCTACATTGACTTCAGATCTTTGACAGCGTCTTATCACAGGTTTGTTTTCAATCAGTCCGAGTATGAAAGTATCAGCTTCATTTTTTGGTTTTCCGTCATACACATTCCGAATGATTGTTATTCTATCATCATTAGAAAACGTGTTCATGCATTGGCGTTTGCAAATACATTCTGGTCCGTTAGTTTTATCAGTAACTAGCTTACCTGATGAGCTAGTATAAGGAGCTCCTTCCAGACGAGCCATCTTTATTTTTTGCCGTGTCCATGTTTGAGGATTCGCTTTACATTTCGTTCCTTCCGTTGGTGTAGCTTCTGGATCACTCATACTGATTGAACTTGAAAAACGCTCACTTAAAAAAAAATTTCGCACAACCACAGAATAAATTGCAACAGATTAAAAAACAAGGATACTTAACTGAATTATAAAATAAATGAAGCCGAAAGAACGTTTTGCGCAACTGCAGAGTCAGACAGATCCAAGCTTACCCTATTAACTAAGTAGAAGAACAGTACTAGTGCTGGAAAAGTACTGTTCCACTCACTCAAATTTAAAACCCGCCAGGAACCAATGAAGGAAGGCTGGTATAGTTAGCTGCTCTTACACTCAGTGTTTAGATCTAGATTTATTGAACCGATTCATGAAATAAAAAAAATGGCGGAATTATTACTTGTACTGTTCTTCCTCTCATGGATTCAATTGCAATCGTATATACTTTTGGTTGAGTGTCCAGATGGTGAGAAGATCTCTTAAATTCATTAGTTGTTCATCATGTTGTGAACATTTTAAACTTATTTCTGTTGAATGGAAAATAACTTCTAATCTCTTGACTACCCATAACGATTGTCGTGATTCATCTGTAATATCAACCTGATCTATCCCCGCCTTGTTCCAAGCACCTCCTCTATGCAGAAGCCTCCTAGCCCACTACATTTCTGACTTTGGGCTTAAAGTTTTCTGTCCATTCATTTCTATGCCAGTAACAGCAGCGCGAACTTCTTCGAGACTACGTGTTCAACTACATAGTTATACAGAATAGATAGCATTTATTACCACAGAATACAAACAGTATATATTTAATTTGGTTGCTAGCATCTTATTGTTTAATCTAATTCTATGCTTAGTTTTAAAAATATTTTTTAAATTGTAGGAAGGCTGTTCAAAGGATCAGTTCTAGACTTTATCGGTTATTTCTTGTACCTCTATATTTTGTATGTCCTTAGTGTGCTTGACTGATCGGCCATAACATTGGCAGATTGTTCTTCTATACTGTTACTGACTTCTTACTTGATAAATGATATTGCCGATCTCTCGATTTTTTATTTCTAGTTTCTCGTTTTTTTTATTTCTAGTTCTACCGATGTTTTTGTCAAGTTAAGTGTAAGATTGAGGGTGTTCTAAAGAATTCAATGTGAAAAGAAGACAATATGTGTATCATCGCCTTGATTTACATCACAAAAGGTTATTGTAACATCGATATTTAACTCGCGAGTACTTTCGATGAGTTTAATGCGAACTCTCCCCAAAGTAGAGTAATAGTTTATTCTGCTGCCAAATACTCGGTTTCCAGATCTCGATGTCCTTGCAGGGCTGTAAATTGATATTGAACATGTTCCCGCCTCCTCTGCAGTCGATTGATCGCATGCTTCAAAACGTGTCCCGGCGATCTTCAGACATTGACCTTTTCTCCGAATTTGCATTTCCATGTATCTCCATTTTACTAAATATAAGGTGCATTTTATATCTACTACCAAGTAGTACCAAGTTTAGGATGTGTGCAGAAAAGAAGTGGCAGGTAGACATAAAGTTTAGGAAAGACATAAATTTGGGCAGCTAGGATCTGTTGGCTGTATCAATACGACAAGATCTCATTATTACTTAAAAGAGAGTCCAACGAGACAAATCTTATAACTCCGACCCACACTCTTCCACGCAGAATGATTAATTAATGATTATCATGCCTCTTATTCGGTGGTTAGTGATCGTCAACCAGACTCATCTGCTTGCGAATTTGTGAGAACTAAGGATGACCGCTCTTTGCATTTTCATTGACAGCTACAGAGCTGAGAGATAATCTAGGTTTTCTACAAATGTTCTCCTAATTCCTCTTAAAATTTATGACAAGAACTACCATTGTTACTTAATGTCGCGGAAATTGAATGTGTAGTTTATATTGCAGATCTGTGTACTCAGAACCTTTTTCCCTTGATTGCTATGTTTTCCTCCACAACTGCCAGCAATTCCTTTACATCAGTGGTGTCAAACTCAATTTTGCAGAGGGCCATATATTAAATTTAGAATGTGTAGGCGGGTCAGATTCAAATAAAAAAAATGTACTGAATTATTATAACATTTTATTTATTTAATTATATAGTATATAATATACGGTTGTTAAAAATTATATTAAAGTTATAAAAGAGGGTAATTACTTTGAGCTCGAGGATCCAGATACCTGACTTCTTGTTTTTGACAAGCTCATTGATGTCAGGTATCATATTCGTTGTAGTTATTTTAAGAATTGATTGGAGATGTTCATTCGAAAGTCTTGTGCGATGTTTGTTCTTATTTATTTTCATGACGGAAAACATCTGCTCACATAAATAGGTGCTACCAAACATGCAGAGAATGCGTGCTGCATGCTTTTTTAATTCCGGGTAGTTATTATATTTAGTTATATTATACATAATATTGTGTATAAAATGTAAGAGCGTTAATCTCTTTAAATTTTTCTTTCAAAATACTGTCCGATTGAAGATCTATCAACTCCATTTGCAAATGAACTGGTGCCTGTGAAGCTTCAAAATTGAATGGATTGTTGAAAATTGGGAATTCCATTTCATTCATTTTGTGAAAGTCTTCAAAACGATTGTTGAATTCCGTGATCAAATTTTGCAGAAGTTGAGAATATTGATACAATTTTTTTTTGGTTCACTGTGCCAAATGATTTTAAATGAGGGAAATGATCCAAAGTTTGATTTTTTACCTGATTTTCCTACAGCCTCAACTTTGTTTCAAAGGCTTGAATACATGAATACATTTGAGTGACAATCAGATTTTTACCCTGTAACTTTACATTCAGATCAGTCAAGTGTTTATTCATATCTACCAAAAAGGCACAATCAACCCACCAGTCATTGTCATAATCAATTGGGTTGCCTTTTTCTAACATGAAAGCTTGAATAGGGTCACGTAATGCAAAAATTTTTTCTAAAACTACTCCTCGACTGAGCCAACGAACTTCGGTGAAGTAAGGAACATCAGAAAACTTTTCGTCCAAATCTTATAAAAACTGCCTGAACTGTCGGTGATTTAGTCCTCTGCTCCTTATAAAATTTACTATTTTAATTATAGGTTGCATGACATGGTCCATTTTTAAATGTTTGGATGCCAATGATTCCTGATGAATTATACAGTGAAATCCCACAAAATTCCCTGATGTTTTCTGTTTTAATTTAGTTACAACGCCCGAATGTTTGCCAGCCATGGCAGGAGCGCCATCCGTAGTTGTGCTGCTAAGTATATTCCAGTCGAGTTCATATTCTGCTATCAAATGCTCAATTGCAGAATAAATATCATTTGCTGTTGTAGTACCTGTCAATGGAACGCACTTTAATAGTTCTTCAGTTATTTCAAAGTTACTGTTAATACCTCGTATAAAAACAGCAAGTTGAGCTGTATCAACAGTATCAGTGCTCTCGTCGACAGCCAGTGAAAAGTTTGTAAATTCCTTAATTTCCTCCTTCAGTTGAAGAGCCAAATTTTGAGATAAATCATTTATTCTTGAAGCAACAGTGTTTCTTGACAGCGAAATATTTTGAATTATTGACTTTTGAAATGGAAATGAAACATCGGCAACTTTTAACATACAGTCTTTAATAAAATCACCATCAGTGAAAGGTTTTGATCTCTTCGCGATTTCTAATGCAATAATAAAACTTGATTTCAAAGCATCTTCGCTCTCAGTATTAGCTTTAGTAAACATCGATTGTTGACCTTGAAGTTTATATTTTAAAGATGACAATGTGTCCATTCTTATTTTTTCAGTGTAACAATCGAATTTTGATTTATGATTCGTATCATAGTGTCTCTTCAAGTTAAACTCCTTACAATCAGCAACTGTTTAATTGCAAATCAAACACAGTGGTTTACCTTTCCATTCTATGAAAAAATATGCAATTTCCCATTTCGACTGAAAAACTCTGCACTCACTATCAACTTTACGTTTTTGTGACATTATGCCAAAATCGTAACAATTATGGAACTCGACACAACAATTATGGATATCGCACGCGCACGACATAAACAAATGCACAATACCTTCACAATCACTACTTCGCAGTACAACTAAAATCCTTCTCCGACCGTATCGCTTCGATTACTCGACTCACACTCAACTGACTCACGTCGCGCCGACGCACTCCTTTTATAATATCGATAAGGAAGGTTCTAGTCTAGACTCGAAGCGCGTGGAAGATTCTATTGTTCTCAACAAAAATAATAGGGTATTTCCGCTTGTTGCTAAGAGATGGCGTTACTGTCTATCTCTCTCGCTTGTCAAGGCACGCGCTGCCCTTGAAATTACTTATAAATGTAGTGTGCGCATTTTAAAACTTCCGTAGAGGAATCGAGTGAAGTCTAAAAGCTCTAAAAAACATGATTCTTCTTTCTGTGACACATTGCGATCGCGGGCCTTATTAATACGTCCCGGAGGCCGGATGCGGCCCGCGGGCCGTATCTTTGACATCCCGGCTTTACATAAATATTTTTGGTGGTTTGATCATCTAGGAGCACTATATCAAGTTCGTTGGCTTGGCTACGGTATCTCTGATTTTTTACTGCTTCGCCCTTGCAATACGGTAACCTGAAGATTTCATCAATACCATATGAATATCTTAGGTGCTAAAAGAAGAAACGTAAGGTGGTGGTTGATATATGATGATGTGCGTGAACTGATACAAGCAATGCATAAATTGTGACTCTATGCTGGATGCTCCACATTTAATGTAAAGCGACTACACTAACTGATTCTAGTCCTACAATGAATACATCATCATTCTGTTGTTCGTCCAGGTCGCCAAAGTTTATTATCAAACCAAGCTCTACTGGTGCCCTGAATAGAAATGCTCCGACATCTCATTGTTTTTGGCTGTAGACCATATGTTTTTAGCAAATTTTGTATGTTAACTCTACATTTTGATTATGCAGACGTTCTAAGCGCAAGAATACTCATCTAGCGTGTTAGTAGCATCAACTTTATTACGTCCTAACGATTCCGATAGCCAGATCTTTAGTCGTTACATGTATGTGCTATCAAAAGTGATTTTAATAGTGGCCGCGTGCATTGCACCATGCCTATATAGTTGTATCTTTACAACTGTTTTATTCATTCTTATTATTTTAAGGCCGATGAGAGTAATTTAGAAGGCGCACAAGCCGAAGATGATGATGCCGAGTTTATTTTGCGTATTCTAGAATACAACACAGTATCCGAATCTGGAGGATTAGGAAAACTGGCCTATATTATTAAAAATATATGTAAAAACCCAGAGATATACGACGACGTAATGTTACAAGCGGTTGCCGGCACAGCTTTAATTAGGTAAGGATTAAAGAACACTCATACCTAATAATTTATTTTTTATTCATGTTGGTATAATGGGATTAAATGACTTAATAGGTGGTTTTTAATGAAATCATATCTTAAAACTATGTATTTATGTAATTTAGTTGCTAGCTATTTAGCAAATAGGTAGATTTTGAACAAGTTGAAAATAAAATTTGATATTCTGGCAATACATTTCAAAATTTTATCACGCCGCGACGGCGCACTTTGTTTTATATAGTATAAAACAGAGTCCGCCGCCGCGTCTGTCTGTTCCCTGTAACTACTGAACGGATTTTATTCCTGAGGAAGGTTTAGGTGTATAATTGTGGATATTTTGTGTAAATTAGCCGACCTATGACGATGAATGTCGATGAAGTCGGAAAAAAAATTAAGCGTCGGAGAGGTATCTCCGTGGTAACGTGAAAACAATGATTAGCAATATTGTTCGCCTCATGTAGTTCTACAAAAAAGTCCGCGACAGCATATGTTTATCTACAAAGGTTAACCCAAACGTTTTGTGCATTTAACCAAGATAAAAACTGTTTTTCAATAGTAACATTGGGATGAGTAGTTAAGATTTTATAAGGTTGTTTCTGAACTCGCACCGCCGCCGCTGCCATGTGCTCCCGAAACTCCGCCTCACAAACTGATTGTAAAAGTAGAGGCTCTTATAATCGCGCCGTAATTTAAATCCACCAAAATTGATTTCAATTTAATCGGCTCCAGTTTCCTGTTAAATTGTTTTTCGCATGGCTAGTTATATGTCACGCCCTGTCACGTGTAACATCCAAACATAATCTGAGGCACTGAATGAAATATTTTAAACTATAATAAAAAAATTATTTTAGGCGTGCTATTTTTAGAAGTGATTAGTTAAATGTATCCGATTAAATTTATTTTCTGATTGTCTTTATTTGTTCTTAAGATGTTTATTATAGAAAATAAGTTTTAAATATTAGTACTGTCAATAGTTGACTTAGGATGACATAAAACTTTTTGCTTTATAAAAGCGCTAACGTTTCAACTTTATCTGCGCTATTTATATTGTCAGTATTTATGCCTACATCTAACTCGATGGTTCTTGTGCTAATAAATAAATTCAATCCAAATGATGGTCATTTTATAATATAGGAAGATTTTTTTTTACTTAGTTTTTAAAAAATGTTTGTTTTCTTATTTGTAATAATATAAAATGCGATCAAAAGGGAATGAATCGCATACATTACCAATAACTTATTAATATTTTTAGTGTTCCGTACGGAACACTGATGGGGTCACTTCGGTGTTTGTCCGTCTGTCTGTCACACTGGATTTTTTCCGAAATTATTTGACATAGAAAGTTGAAATTTCACACAAATATAGGAATTGATAGCCCAATCAGAGCGGTGTAGTTTTGAAAGTTAAATTTTCAATAAAGGCTTGGGGGGGGGGGTGAAATCGGAAGTAAAAAATACGAATTCAAAAATATATATACTTGCGCACACTTTTCTTGGCATTATTTTAAAAAAATAGCCAAAAACCTTTATATCCTGACCCTATATTGAAAAGTACTGGTTAAAAACTTTTGAAAAAAATTCTGGAGTAGTCTCTATATAAAGTGTAGATTGAGCGAAAATTATCACGTTTAATAATTTATCTGGTATAAAAAAAACTATTTGACCGACAAAAAGGTTTGTTTCGTTGAAAGGTGTGAATTGAACCGGGGCTAATATCTATTGCTTTAAGCATTAGGTACCGAGACAAAATAATTTTATTTTATATGTTTATAATTAAACAAATATTTAAGTAGTAAATATTTGTTTTAAACTTTTACCACTAGATTCTAGATCGAGTTAGATCAGCCATACTCAAACTTTTTTTTGTCTTGGGCCACGTACGCATTTATAGCTGTGTCGCGCTGGCCGCAACATAAATCACAGCAACTGTTATTGAGGTGTTAATGAAAAAACGTATTGCAGTTTAATAGTTTATTTAAATTTTAGTGAGAACGATGATATGGGGAACATTTTTTAACAATTTCATCTAGATCTAGCTTGCTGCACGCGGTGGGAGCGTGCGCCTGTTATTCCCTGGAAATTTGAAATAATTGACCTAGTTACATAGAATTTGAAGTTACGTTGGGTGGACCACTTACAAAAGCTTGGCAGGCCGCAGTTTGAGTACGGCTGAGTTAGATTGATTTATTGGCTATTAGGTAGCTAAGATGTTATAACTATTATACATTATTGACTAAGAAAAAACGTGAAAATACATATTGGATCTTAAGATATATACATATCAGGAACTGTTTTCTTATTCTGATTGGTCTGATTAGCCTGCTGAGTCAGTGTCTGATTAGACATATTTGCAATCTGGGCTTTAAATTATTTTATTGAAAACTCATTTGGGGTGTGTTTTATGAAGTCACTGATCATTTTATATTTTTTATTTTAAAGGCAATCACAGTACGGAACACAACCTGCACTTGACCGGGTCTTTCCCAGCAAACAACGGCTTCTATCTTGGAACAACCCATTTATTTCCTTTGTCGTTTAGCAGTGCCGATTCTACATGCAGTCTGTCAAGTAAGAACGTGTCCACGATAATTCATTTTTGGTAGATGCGATTCTAGCGATTGAACAAAAAATAGGTAGATTTTTTTGTTTACGTCGCATTTTAGTAAAAGTATCAGTCGATTCCGAACTTTCGCCGAAATCACGTAAAATCCAAAAGGAGTTCCGTGTTTGCGCGTGGGTTCGAGGCAATCTTTCTTTGTTCCCATCCAAAGGGGCCTAGAAGTACACATTCCACGGGCGCTAAATATATTAAAAAGTCGATATCGTTTATAAAGAAGTGGTTTTAACGAGACGAAAAATGTTGACGACTTGCCGAAACATTGCTCGGTAGGCAAAGTTACTCCGAAAGTGGAAAAACAAATCGTTTCTTTGTTTTCACGGGAGTCGAAATTGACGCTGCGAGAAGGAGCGGCAAATTAAGAAAATCAGATTTGAATGTGTCCCATAAGACCATTCGACAAAATCTTCGTGCTCATGATCTTAAATTCTGAAGCACGTTGGCAAAACCTTTGCTGGACAAAAATCACGTTGCGAAGTGGCTCGCTTGGGCCCAAGGTAAGATACTAGAGTGGCCCTCACAACTGCCAGACGCCAACCCTATTGAAAACATTTGGTCCCTTGTAAAGACAAAGCTCAGAGGAAAGACTTTGCGGACTTTGACTCAGTTATTTCGCGAGAGTTGAAAAATTTGCAGAGTATGCAGAAAATCTCGTCGACAGCATGCCTTGAAGATGCCAGACGATTATTAATGCAGGAGGCGATTGGACAACTTACTAAGGTAATTGCGCCGTTGTTAGCACACCAAAGAATACATTGATGGTAAAAATGTTCTCGAAACATATTTTTTCAAGAATAAGAGCGGCCACGCTCTTACTGGACAGACTGTACAATGTTTGCACTTTTTGATAACATCTTTGTACTTATAACAAGACTTAATATAAATTTAAATAAACATTCAAAAAATTTAATAAAAATTTTAGACAAACAGAAATAAATGAATAGTAACCCGACTGCGTCAAAAATTAACCTCGTCAGTCTCTGGTGATTCTTTTGCAACAGAAGTGAAGTGTTCGCATATTAAAATGTTGGGATTGTCCGAACTAATATGTGTTTTTTTGTCTATCTCTATTAAATAGCGGTATTGTTGCACCGAGTAATATATTATTGTTTCGTTGTTTCTAATCGGTTAACAATAACATCCCTCGTCGGCCCTGGACTACTAGCCACTCTATCTAATAATTATCACTAAATCTCTGACATCTTTAGACTTATCGTCTTATAGCTCTGTTTGTCTCACTTCCTTGTTGTTGCTGGCCGTCGGTCATGCCACCATCTTGTTCCTGATAATAACATTGATACCATATCAATGAAAACCGTTGCATCAACTATTATCATAGTAACCTACCTACTAGAGCCCTCTTTTGGCGTCTACATGATATTTATAACGATATTTCTTGAATTAAGACAATATTTTTTCTTTTTATGAGCGCAGCACAAGATTTGCAGGGAAATTTCTAAGTTCCCGTTGAGAAACACAGTATTGGGTAGTTTATGCCTATCAAAAATATTAAATCTATCATTTTAACTAATTATTCCCCCCGAAGTGATATTTGGCGGAAAATTTTACAAATACGATTTTCAGATTTACCACGATATTTGAAACGTATATAAGAATCGCATTTTTAGGTACATGTTAGTATCAAGTGTATTCTGTGAGGAGAACATACAACTATTGTTTACGATATTTGAAAAAACGGAGCACGCAGATATTAAAGTATCTATTCTTGTACATTTATCAGATTTGTTGTCCAGATTCCCCAATATTATTGAACCATGGACATCAAAAATGTATGACAGGTAAGTGTTTACTTGTGAATCATTACGGTATTTATGTCGACGTTGTAATATCTGATTCAACCACATATTTTAACGAACCCATAACTGTAAATTATCATTATTCACATGAATAAAATTGGCAGCAGAGTAGCCGGTATGGTGCCGTCCGCTGCTGAAGTCGTAGCGAAAAATCATTTGTATAAGCCTTGTGATTAACTGAGCAAGAACACGGTCTAAAGATTTCTTGTCTTTTTTTTCGATTTCTATTACGCTTCCATTCATCTCCCTATGGTTTCCATTGCATCGAATTTCTTGTTCATCTCGTCCTTTCCATTCTCGCTACATAAAAATAATAATAATAATTACAACAGGAAAAGACGAAAACGTTGTCAGAAACAACACTCCACGGAAAACACAGATACCACATAGAACAAGACCACGTAAATAAAAAATAGTCATACACCTGGCTACAGGATGAGTAGCTATTCCTTGAAATAGAAAGCTTTTTAGTTGCCATCCAGGATAAAGTCATATTAACCAGAAACTACCAAAAGCATATCATCAAAGACCCAACTACTACAGAAGACAGATGCAGAAAATGCCACCGGCAGAAAGAAACGATCGAACACATAACAAGCGGATGTAAAATATTAGCCGGAACAGAATACACAGCCACACATGACTCAGCGGGAAAAGTAGTTCATCAAGCACTAGCCACAACATACAAACTCTTAGAAAAAACAGATCCCTACTACAAATACACACCAACATCCAACTTGAAAATAAAGTTTACAAGCTCTACTGGGACATCAGTATGCATACAAATGAAACAGTCTCCGCCAATAGACCCGATATTACATTTCAGTACAAAAAAGAAAAAGTCACCTATCTAATTGACATAGCTGTTCCCAACGACACAAACATCCAAAAGAAATACACAGAAAAAATCTCCAAATAGACCTTGCAACAGAAATAAAAAGGCTATGGAAACAAGAAAAAGTCATCATTGTCCCCCTCGTCATATCAGCCACAGGCCTTACACCAACAACCTTCACACCACACTTAGTACCATTAGGACTCAACACAAACATACACAAAAACATTCAGAAGTCAGTGATGTAACATTGTCAGGTCATTCCTTAATACACAAAGGTAATAGCGTTTGTACTGACTCGGCTTGGGCCCGTCAACCAAACATGGAACCACCTTGACCAAATGTGAGAAAGAAGAACCAAAGTAAAAATAATAATAATATCAATCATACCATCAAACGGGGTATATTTCAAGGAGACTGGCTCAGCGCTCTATGGTTTTGCCTCTGTCTCAGTCTACACTCAAATACACTAAACAGAACAGACCATAGCTTCTGCATCAGACACCAAAACGTGAACAAACATAACATAAACCACCTCCTATATATGGATGACATAAAACTCTACGCTGCCACAGAAACACAACTGAAAGAACTCAAAATCGCAGAAACATTCAATATGGAATTTGGTATAAGTAACTGCAAAGTGCTCCACATCAACAAAGGCCAATGGAACGGCCACCACGAGACAGAAACCATCAACAAAGAATCATAGATATAATATCACTACACACAAAACAAATACAAGCACAAATTTTTTCACACTAAGTAAACCAGCCTCTACACAGCAACAGTGAAGCAGACGAAAACTACACACCTCTTGACTTATCCTGGGCAGACCGCCCAGCAGACACACACAATCACACTAAATTACAACAGGAAATGATGAAAACGTGGTCAGAAAAAAACACTCCACGGAAAACACGGATACCACATAGGACAAGACCACGTAAATAAAAAAACAATCATACCCCTGGTTACAGGATGGGCAGCTATTCCCTGAAACAGATGGCTTCTTACTTGCTATCCAGGATAAAGTCATATTAACCAGAAACTACCAAAAGCATATCATCGAAATACCTAACTGTTACAGAAAACAGATGCTGGAAATGCCACCAGCAGAAAGAAACGATCGAACACATAACAAGCGAATGTAAAATATTAGCCTGAACGGAATACACAGCCAGACATGACTCAGCGGCAAAACTAGTTCACTAAGCATTAGTCACAACATACAAACTCACAAAAAAAATCTCCAAATCCACAGATCTTGCAACAGAAATAAAAAGTCTATGGAAACAAGAAAAAATCATTATTGTCCCCCTCGTCATATCACCCACAGGCCTTACACCAACCACATTTACACCACACTTAGTACAATTAGGACTCAACACAAACATACACAGAAACAAGTTAGTAATTTTGAAAACAGGTAACATTGTCAGGTCATTCCTTAATACACAATGGTAATAGCGTTTGTGCTGACTTGGCTTAGGCCCGTCAGCCAAACATGGAACCACATTGACCTAATGTGAGAAAGAAGAACAGTGATAAATTCAGGAGGCTGTGCAACAAGCTTCTCGTATTCATTGTCTGATTGAGTATATAACATTCACATCTAAAGTGAGGAAAATAGCACAAAAAGTTCGTCAGACCCCTCACACACTTTCTAAAGGCTCATTAAACACCATTAAACAGCATTGTCTAGAACGAATACGAGCTCTAGTGGTGGTAAAGAAACGTCTCGCAAAGCGAATAAAATCTGTTCTTGATAATAGGTTTTTCCGTACACAACCATTTTGCTTACTCGAGGAAGATACACCCAAAGTTGAAACACCGTCATCCATAGAACAAGTAATCACATTCTGGAAGTAAATATTCTTCTTTAGAGAAAGAAACCATTAAACGCAGACACTCCTGCCCTAGACTTACTGCTTATACTTCCAACAGCAGAACGAAATTAATCATGCGATTACAAAGGAAGAGGTTTCAAATGGTATTAAAGGCACGAAGAGCTTTGCCCGCCCAAGACCAGATCCTTTAACAATTTTTGGTGGGAAGAATTCTGTAGCACCCACGAATATCTCGCTAAAATACCTAGTTAAATGGGAGATAACCAATTCCTAAGTGGTTTGTAGAGGGAAGAACGGTACTTATTCTAAAAATGGACGACTTGACCAACCCCAAAAACTATGGATCGATCACGTGCTTGAACTCTTGTTACAAAATATATAATTCGCATTATTTACAACATATTACTTAGTACGATTAAACCAGTTCAGGGAGCAGCGTGGAGGAGGGCTAAAAGTAGTGCCTCCTTTGGTTAACTGCATAGATCGTCTAATGCTGCTCTGGAAAACTAAACCAAACACCGTATACCCCAAAGGTAGAAACTGAGCCGGTAACTTTTAGAAGAGGAGTCTTTCAAGGCCCACTTTTATTCTGTATTTCGTTGTTTCCTCTCTCAGTTGCTGTGCCCGTCAGGAAATCGCAGATAAGGTCATTCATCTATTTTATATGGATGACCTTAAACTTTATGCTTTTTGAGAACGAGACCTAAATCAATCACTTAGAGTAGTTGAAGCATATACATGGCATATTGGTATGGAATTTGGATTGGATAAATGTGCTGTCGTTAAGCTCGACAGAGGACGTTATCATGGACACTCAGAGAACATGTAGTTATCTGATGGGAAGATTCTACACCATTTAGATGCTGAGGAAACGTACTAACTAACCTGAACTATCTAGACTTTGTATAACATCGCATGCAAAATACAGCAACTGTTCAAACAGAACTCCGCAGCAAGTATAGGAAACGACTAAAAAAAATCTCGTCGTCAGAACTCACAGGACGTAATAAAGTTGCTGCTACCAATATGCTGGCTGCGAGATTTGGATGTTAGCATACGAAAAATTATTCACATCAATAGAAGTCTTCATCCTCGATTCTTTGCTCCTCGAATATACCTTTCACGTTATCAGTGTGGAAGAGGACTTATGTGCTTAGAGTGTCTGCATAATTGAATATTCGTGGGACTAGCGTGTAAGATTGAAGAGTTCCGATCTTCTCCTGGAATTGGTTCGCGGCCATGAATGGAGAGGAGTGGGAGCCTTTCTGTTTAGAGCAGCGCAGATGCAGCGGAAAAGACTTGGTTTGACAGTAAACTTTAGCGATGTCATCGAACAACATCATGAGATTGACGTTCTAGATTTAGAACCACCTAGACTTAAAACCGTCATTAAAACAGCAGAATAACAACATTTTTATAGACAACACTCAGAAAAATCCCAACACGTGGAGTGTTTTATACAAACACCGATTCACTGCAGTGCGTGTCCTGTTCACGATATATTATCTTACATCCATCGTCATAATGCAATGTTGCGAGTCTGACGTTCCCAGATTGCCGTATCTTCCGGGAGAGATCGAGTCGGTTGTAGAAAATGACAGGTGCTTGATTTACTAGAATTTTGCCAATTAAAAAACGAACTCATGTTTAGATTTTCACTATATTTTATTTATCAAAATGAAATAAATAATAACTTAAATCAGCTGTGATATATTTCAGTACCTTTCTCAAATGGTAGTTGAACTTCTACTCAGTAGAGGTGGTATCTTAATGATTATAATATAAATGTCACCACGTTAGAAGTTCCAATTGATTAAGTTGTTATTTAATGAAGCATTTGGTAATAAGAAAAATTATATTTCCAGACTAACAGATCCGTCCGATGAGATTCGCAAAGCTACCTTCTTCACATTGTCAAGCCTTATATTAAGGGACATGATCCGTGCTCACTCGTACATTTCTCAGATGGTGAACTGTATGGTAGACAAAGATAAAGAACTAAATAGTATGTGTCGTACCTTCCTCGTTACATTATCACATAAGGAGAATAATTTATACAATGTGTTGCCTGATATATTTTCACATTTGATGGAGTCTAAAGATATGACCGAGGAGAACATACGAGAGATTATGAAGTAAGTATTATTTTTTAAAACCTTTTTTTATATCAGGAGGTCGGTTGGGGTAACCCATAAAATATCACGTTACATTAGGCATTGTGTGATGTATCGTTTATTCTATGTCAATTAGACGCGATAAAGAAATAAAACCAGTCAAGTGCAACTTGAACTTGCGCAATTAGTGTTCTGTACCGTAATTGCTTTTAAAATAATGTGAAATTCTTACCAAGGCTAAATTATTTAGGGCCCTGACATCTTAAGAGCCAATATGTATTTTCACGTTTTTTGCTTAGCCAATACGTATAATATGTTATAGCATCTTAGCCTACCTAATAGCCAATAAATCATTCTAGCTCAAGAGCGACTTGCCACTCGGTAACAGTAATGTTCTGAAAAGTATATTACAAAAATCTCCGCCATTCGTTAAGGAACATAGTTTTCATAATTTTTTTATACATCTTATGGAAAATATTCCAGAATTTTTTAAAAATTTTTCGAGACAGGCAGCGATTTTTGGCAATTTTTTTAAAAATAATACAAAGTGTGTGCAAGTATTACATTATATATATTTTTAAACTCTTGTTTTCACAAGCTTTCTTTTGACACCTCACTCGATGTCTTGGTAAAATATTTTTTTTCACTTCCGATTTCACCCCCCAAAACTAACCCAAGTCAAAATTTAACTTTCAAAACTACACGGCTCTGAAGGCCATCAATTTCTATATTAGTACCAAATTTCAACTTTCTATGTCAAATAGTTTCTGAGAAAATCGGGTATGACAGATACACAGATAGACAGATGAACATGGAAGTGATCCCGTAAGTGTTCCGTACGGAACACTAAAAAAATGTACGCTTTTATGCTGCATGCTTTTATTTAAGTGGCGAGTGCATACAAAGCGGCAGTGTTGCGAAATTGTCAATGCTCTAGGTTTGTGTACAGTCGTCTATTAAAAAAATCTGTGCGGCCTTCTATGGCATTTTTTTTGAGTTTTACTTTGCTTTCAGCTCACGTACCTTTTGAAAAAAATATTTTTATTTTTAGATTTCTGTTCGAACTTATGGACAAAAACAAACACATGGAGAGTCTTGTCGACAGATTCTGTTCTAAATTCCTCCTGACCGAAGATGTCCAACATCATAGGCACATAGCGTATTGTCTGTCACTAATCACTTATAACGAGAAAGCCTTGAAGAAATTGCACGAGAATTTCGCGATGTACAAACATTTAGTTCACGACGTGGAGATATATGCTAATTTTAAGAGTATCTTACAGGGTAGTATTAAACAGCAAGTGGGAAAAGTTGATCTTAAGGTAAGATTTGAATTTTTTTGGGTTCCTTACTGGTCGTTATGTTAAAATAACGGTAGTTTCAAGGTCTAAAAAGCTGAGTTTTTACTGCAGCTTTTTACAGTTATAGATAATTAACTTTCTTTTTTTTGTAAAAATAGTGGTACTAGATAAAGTTCACTTGTGTTTTTATTGCAGTGATAAACACTGTTCTGTAGAAATGTAACTTGATGATTGAGGTGGCCACACCTATATCTACCTGCCGGACCGTAGTGTTTTATGAGTATTACCCGATCGGGTCAAACAGAAATTAAGTTAGTGTGTTTGTTTATTTTATTTCATATTTTGATAGCTTTGTTCGCACAATTATTTGTAATATTAGTGAAAAAGATTCTAAAGTTCCTGTTCTTTCGTTAAGTTCTGAATCAAATTAAGATCGTAGATTTCCTAAAAAATAAAATTTTTAATGGACAGTTTTTTTCCATTTAATAAAAACTCACCATTGCAAATATCTATGTGCGACTTAACATGAGATTGAACCTAATAAAATATTAAACTCAGAACTAAACGAGTAATCTAATAGTAAGCTGGAAGCTTGGAATATTTTCGAACTTTCCTTTGGTTGGACGTTTGTTTTCGATCTGACGATCCATCTAACTGCGCCAGGGAGGTTTCCGATGTTATTTTGGCTGGTATGGAGGCTTACATTCATTTTTTCGAAAAAATGCCCTTGGTTTGACCGAAAATGGAAAGAAGCTGTTGCTTCTAAACATCTTGCCTACCGACAATGGCGGGTAAATCCTAACACCATAAATCGTAACACCTTTGTTCGTCTCCGGAACAGATGCAAAGAAATTATCCACCAAACCAAGGAGGCAAACAATCAACGAATTAGAAACAAACTTCTCGCTTGTCCCAACAATTCCAGGTCCTTTTGATCAGTCGCTAAGGCAGTTAGTCAAAACTTCACCAAATCCACCATGCCACCACTCACAAGGCTAGATAATTCTATTGCAACGACACCTGTTGAAAAAGCGAACTTGTTGGCTGAACTCTTTGCTTCACATTCTACTGTGGATTTCCACGGAAAAACACCACCTACTATTCCCATAGTGCAGTCAGACAGCGTATCATTAAACGTATTTTAATGAAGCTAGACACCAAAAAAGCTTCGGAATACGGAATACCTGCCATAGTTCTGAAAAACTGTGCGAGGGAACTAACACTAGTTGTCTGTAGACTTTTCAACCTATCCTACAGAAAGAGAATATTTCCTTCCTGCTGGAAATGTGCCACAGTTCAGCCGATACCTAAAAAAGGCAAGAAGACCTTGCCAAATAACTACCGACCAGTCGCACTGTTTTCAACAATATCGAATGTGATGGAAAAGGCTATCAATCAATTGAAGGATTCAACATTATTAGCGATCACCAATATGGCTTTCGTAAACATAGATCAACAGGAGATCTTCTGACTTATGTAACACATGTTTAGAACAACGCAATTGAACACTTTGGAGAATTTCGAGCGGTTGATCTTGACATATCCAAGGCATTCGACCGTGTTTGGCACGATAGACTGTTTGCTAAGCTACGCTCTTATTGTATGTCTGAAAAGTTCTGTTTCATGTTTCCTCGGAGAGCGTTCTTTACGAGTGGCAGTCGACGGATTTCTTTCTAACACCTTCACTATCAACGCCGGTGTGCCCCAAGGCTCCATAATATCTCCTACCCTCTTTCTCATTTACATTAACGGTCTGCTGAAAAAGATCGGAAACCCAACCTACAGCTTTGCTGATGACAGTACGCTTATCTCTTCGTTCACTTTGAACGCTCGGACATCGGCTACTCAGACGAATATCCGCAGACAGCGGGAAGTCGTTCAATTTAACAAAAACCTGGAAGAAATTCTATCTTGGGGTGACAGTAACCAAGTGGAATTTAACTCTGATCCCGTTAGCTTCATCAGAAGCGATGATTGCTCCTGATGAAGCTGACATGGTTAGCGTTTGCTCCTGATGAAGCTGACATGGTTAGCGTCCAGTAGAAAAATAAAATATTTGGTGTAGTGGTGATATATACTGAGTAGTAAGATTTACTAACTTATAATTCTTCGTCCGAAGATAATTCACAAAATAGGGAAACTGCTTTAAAAACTGTCTAATGCTTAACATGAGTTCTATGTTCCTCTATAACTTGGATTTTTTTTTATGAAGACTAAATTTTTACTGTGCATTAACTCGAGCATAGACCGGCGGCAATTGATAATTAGATTAAATGTTAATTATATGTTGTTTTTTTTCTATTTCAGCCCATTGTCACCGAAATCGAAAAAGCATAAACTCAGTTTTTGAGTTGAACAAAGATGGACAAGTAATGAAACCGCCTCCACCCCCGAAATCCGCTAAAAAGCCAAGAGCCCGAATAGCAAGCAAAAGAAAGCAACAAAGAAAACAGAGCAACAACGATAGCGACAGTGAAGAAGAGCTTGAATCTAACAATGGTGGTAGTAGTGCAACACCGTCAAGAAAATCTAGCAGAACTCGAAAACAACAAAAGCTTATTGATGATGATGATTCCGACTAAAAGTTCGTTCATTTAAAGTGTAACTATTTTAACAGTAAATATATATATATAACAAATAGTAGCGTTAATAAGGTTTTGCATCAAAGAAAATATTTACGAACATTTTCCATCGAAAATGACATTATATAACGTAAATTCAAGACAACCAATGGTTTTGTTCAAATAAAAAACGTAATTAAAAAATCCGAAGTCGAGTACGACTCCCTTGTATAACGATGTCACTAGACATACCACCCGCAAATGCTTAGGTTCACAATAAATTCTAAAATAAATCGTGGTTTTCATTTTTATTATTCTTAACAGCCATTTTTAATTTTATGACAGGATGGCAACGTGGTTGTTCTGTGATTGTACTGCACGTAGAAAAGACCCCGCCATCGATGTGGTCTTCCCTTTCCCATAAAAGTCCTTCAATCGAACGACATAGTATACATTTTTTGACAGAGGTCGAGACCTATTATATTACTGGACGGCTGTTGTTTACATGATAACTGATCTTTGCTCGGTTTTTTTTGGCCCTTCCTTTCGAAGTTTTTGTTTGTTCTTCGCTAAAAATAACCACTAATCCAGCCTTTTAGTAAAATACTATCTACTTTAGAACTTCCTTTCTTCATCCTAATTTAAGTTGTAAATTATATGATTTTTTTTAAGTATACAGGAGGTAATGAAGTAATGTTTTTTAAAAGCTTGTTTATTTAGGAGGTCGATTGAGGCAGGTCATAAGATACGTCACGTTGCATCCTGTTACACTATGTCCATTAGATACGATAATGAAAACATGTTCGCTTTATGTTCCAGGCTTTGATTTAATTGGCGACTTCATGCAAAGCGATAGTGTCCCGAAACTGTTTTGTATACAGTCGCCTATTAAAAAAATCACCCAGTATAAAAGCCTACATCTTTTTTTTGTTGCGAATAATCCGCATCGGAGAGAGGATACTCATCGTTTGCAAATGTCTGTACATGACGTACTTTTAACCAATTTTTAACATAATCTTGTTTTTTTTTTCTATATTGACGTTAAATTCAGAGATATTTTAATATTTTAGAATTTCATTTTTTGATCCCAACTCTGGGCAATTTTTGAGCTTACTTTGAAAAAAAATTTTATGCTTAAGACCAGTAAAGGACCAGTATTTTCTGCGAACAGAGCGCTGGTTCTCTTTGTGTGTTTATGTTTCAATTGACTCACAGTCTAATTAGTGAAGCTGTACATTATGACTAAAAAAAAAACTGGGTATACACCCGTTTTATTTTGGATGCTACTTAATTAAAAATGTTTGCAGTTCATGACATAGACTTTTATTTTATTGTAAATTTACTTTTTTATTCAAAATTTCCAGCCAAATAAATTTAACCAGTGTAAAAGAGCAGATCTTAAGAGTTCTAGTTTTGACATTGTTAAAGTATTTTATTTTAAAGAGTTAGTATAGTAGACACTTAAGTTGATAATAAGGGTATTACTATTAGTGTAATGCATTTTTAATTTTGTAATAAATTTTGATAAAAAAAAGTTTGTAATTATATGATTTTATTTCATAATGATACGAAATAAAACGCAACAACGGTTGGTGTTGCGAATTAAAGAATAAATACAAGTACAAATGTGTAAATTATTATGCCTCGGTATTCACATTTATTGGTTTCAAAGTTTGTCGGAAATATATTATTAAAATAAACATTTTGGTGAGAATATCTGCTATAAGAATTGATTTTTAATCAGATTTTGCACTATTTACATTTTAGTTTTCTAGATCGAAAACTATATAAAGAAGACATACAGGAAATTGACCTGTTTATCTTTAATTCTTAAGTAGTATATCGTTTCTGAAATAAATGATTATCTATAGTCTGTCAAGTAAGAACGTCACCGCTCGTATTCTTAAAAAATGTTTCGAAAATATTTTTTGCCATCAGTGTATTCTTTGGTATATTAACAACGACGCAGTTACCTTAGTAAGTTGTTCAGTCGCCTCATGCATTAATAATCGCCTGGCATCTTCAAGGCATGCTGTCGGCGAGATTTTCTGCATACTCTGCAAATTTTTCGAATCTCGCGAGACCACTGAGTCAAAGTCCTCAGAGTCTTTCCTCTGAGCTTTTTCTTTACAAGGGACCAAACGTTTTTAATAGGGTTGGCGTTGGTGAGGGACACTCTAGTATCTTATTGTGGGCCCAAACGAGCCACTTCGCGAGTTGATTTTTGCCCAGCAACAGTTTCTTCAACGTGCTTGGGAATTTGACATCATGAGCACGAAGATGTTGTCGAATGGTCTTATGGGACACATTCAAACCCGATTTTCTTAATTTTGTCGTTTCTGGACGCAGCGTCAATTTCGGGTCCCGTTAAAACAAAGACCAATTTGTTTTTCGACTTTCGGAGTGACTTTGCCTACCGAGTCACATTTTGGCAAGTCGTCGACGTTTTTTTGTCTCGTTAAAATGATTTACTCACTTTTTCACAAACGATACCGATTTTTTATATTTAGCGGCCCTTTTGGATGGAAACAAAGAAAGTCTGCGTCGAACCGACCCGCAAAAAAGGGAATTTTGAATTTTACGTGATTTCGACGACAGTTCGGAATCGACTGATACTTTTACTAAAATACATTGTAGACAAAGGTTTCCTGTACCGATTTTTTGTTAAATTGCTAGAATCGCATCTACCAAAAATGAATTATCGCGGACACATTTTTACTAGACAGACTGTATGTATGCATATTGTCTAAATAGTCTGAATGAAGAATTCATATACTGTGTTATCACTGATAAAACTCCATTTCAGAAAAGAACTGGTACCTTTCCTATCGAAAACAAAGCCAATAAATTAGTAGCAGTCATTTTTAAAATAAATATAAATTGTATTATTTCATTTTCCGCTTTATAAAAAGATACGTATAAAAACCTACAGCTTACTAACCTAACTTTATTCATACTTAAAGTAAATATGCGGAATGTTTTATGGGCCCAGCCCACGTGCTGCAGGGAAATCCCTAAAGCGCTACAGGAGCGACACGTGTGCGGAAAAACCTACTCACGTTGGTCTTGAGTTGCTGTAAACTGGACTCGATCGAAAACAGTCATGGGCAAATTATTTCAAAGGGATGAAGTTCTCCATATAAAAGGCTGCTTGAAAAGGGTTGTACGAGGAGTAACAATGCCCATGAAAATAGTGGTAGAATAAACTCAAGCCGCCAATCGTTTTTCGATGTTGCAATGAATTAAGGTTGCTGGCCAGTTCCGACGATGTGTTGGTTAGTTGTAGGCGCGGTAGGCGATGTGCTTGTTTGTGCACTGTAGCCTATTTAGCTTATTGTACTCCGTCATTTGGCCACAAAAGCGTTGTCTCTTTCTTCCTTAGCATGTGTTCATCCACTCCTCCTCTTCCAAAACCTTTCATGCTCTTCTATCCATTGCAACTTGTGTCTAGTTCATTCCTGCAATCCTCTGGTTGTTACGTCGCCATCGCTTTTGTGGTCTTCCCCACACTTCTCTTGATCTCCATGTTAACAATTTCATCCATCTATTCTCATCCATCTTGTCTCGCAATGTCGCCCGCCCATTGCCACTTTAGCCGTGCTATTTTTTCCAATACATCCAGTACTTTTGTTCTTTCTGGGATACCTTGGTTTCTAATTCGGCTTCTAAGACTTATTTCAAGCATGGCTTTTTCCGTTGCTCTTTGAGTGGTTTGGAGCCTGTTAGTCGACTTGCGAATTAGTGCCGTAATTTCTAGACCATAAGTAAGAACAGGCATTATACAACTATTAAAGACTTTCCTTTCAAAATTTATTGAGATAACTAGTGACTTCGTTATATGTCCCAGTTTACTGAATGCCCATCCAAGACTTGTTCGTCTGGATGGGCTGGCTTGTTTCCTTTTCCTAATTGGACCTTGTGTAATAAATATATGTACGAGGGCCCGTTTTCGAGCAATTGGTTGGCAAAAGTCACATCTATGTCTCGGGGACTCATTATTTTGCTTTCATTTGCATTAATTTCTAGTCCAACCTTTAAGGAAGCCTCATGGACATGACCATGATTTGCGAACTTTAAGTCGTCCCTTTAACAACATTTATTAGCTTCTTTTCGAGCCCTTCATGTGTGGTAATTTATCGCCACCATAAAGATCTTCAGTTTGTCTGTTCCGAGTTAAAGCTGCACATTCATATAGGATGTGCATAGAGGTTTCTTCCTCTTCACTACATAGTCTGCATGTGGATCCCTATTTTCTGTAAATATTTTCTTAGGTGCTAGTGACCGGTAATATTTGCTGATTATGATTATCCATTAATTGTCCTTTTTACCACTTGTTTTGGTATACCAAATGCTAGTTCTAGACATCTGTAGTTTTGTAGCTCCGAATTCTGCTAATTCGTCCGCTTTTTCATTATCTTTTATCTCCGAATATCCAGAAACCCACAGTAGGTCAACTCTGTTGTTCCTGGAGAGATAGTTCTAACTGGTCAGGTTTATACTCCATCGTGATCTTGGAGTTGGCTTGACAACAACAAGGCAAAATGCAAATTATTTTGTATTATACCTTAGTCATACAAACGTCTAGAAGTGAACTTTTCCTACAAATGGACAAGAACAATTTATAACAACTCGAATATTTACGTACCGTTAAACCTCGAATTGTCGCTGAAGCTCCCTAACCGCATAAACTACAAGAACTGGATGTAAAGCAAGGCGGTATACGGCGCTGTCTGGTTTTTATACGTTTTTACGTTCTAGCAAACTGTGTCTCTCTCTAATACGAAGATGTTAATTCGTTGTTTTTCTCTCTCCATGGTTCACACTTAGGTACTTGGTGATCTTGCGGATTTGGATTCGGATAGAAGCGTCGTGCTAATTCGTTTGTATTTTACATCTAATCTAAGCAGTTCCAGTCAGAGTAGTTAAATTTGGTTTTGGTGCTCTGTGTTTTGCAACAAAGGGTGTATTGTTAGTATTAAGTCGTGAATGCAATTACATACAGACATAAACTGATTATCATTGATGACATTGTTAGGCGTTAAAAGAAACTTTGAATATACAGTGGATTATTTTAAAACAAAATTTTTCGAAGTTGCCTTTAGAAGACAAACTTAAATTGAAAGCTGCGGGAAAACCGATTCCGAATCTTAGTATTACTCAAGTAAGGACAAAAACGCGAGTTCAAAAGAAGTTTTAAAAGTGAATTATATGAAAAACATGAATGGCTACGCGGATGTAGTGTTAAAAACAGCTTGTTTTATTTTCCATTCGTATAAATTCGCAGTTAGAACTAAGACTTTTGGGAAAAGTTGATATAAAACAACAGGTGGATAGTGCCTACAGAAGAGGTATCGAAAAAACATAATGACAACGTCTTGAAAAACAGATACGTTTTGTCGAAAATTATAAATTGTATAAAGTTCTGTAGATGTTTCCAATTAGCTTTGCGAGGACACGATGAAGGGGATGGTTGGCAAAATCCGGGCATTTTCAAAGGTCTAATCAATTTTACTGCAGAGTTGGATCTGGCTTTAAAAGAGCATTTTAAAAAATCTACGGTCTTCAAAAATAATTCAGAACGAATTATTAGACTGCATACTACAAATTTGCCACGAATATGTAAACAATGAAATAGCAGACGCCCCATTCATCTCTGTTATAGCAGATGAGACCACAGATATTTCTTGTAGGTTTCCAGTGGTAGTAGTTTTCAGATACGTTTTAAAAGACGGTACCCCAACTGAACGATTTTGGGCTTTTTTGAATCCACAAGATCATAATGCAATTAGTTTGGCAAATTGTATTGAAGATGTTTTGCTCAAAGTTACAGATACACTAAATAAATTAATTTCACAAAGTTATGATGGAGCAAATGTTATGAGTGGCCGCTACGGTGAAGTAAACAGAATTATTCAAGTTAATTATAAATACGGCTATTATGTTCACTGTTATGCTCATCAATTAAATTTAATTTTAGCTCATGCTACTAGCCAGAATGCAGAAGTACGTACTTTCTTTTCTAATATAACATATTACGAATTTTTGGGTTGAAATATTAAATGAAGTTGTATGCTACCATATTCCAAGAACTTCTACAACACAGTGACTTTTTAAAAGTAGAGCTATAAATATTATTTTTGAGAACAGAGAAGCACTTATCGAATGTATGGAGAAGGTAGAAAATACTTCGAAACAATCTACCACAATTAATGCAATCCGTAGAATGTTATACGATGCACAATTTGTATTCTGGCTAACATTTTTTCATAAAATTATGCTACACGCCGATATCCTATATAAGAGTTTGTAAAAATCGACTTCTGATCCTGCACAGGTAGCCACAGCAATTAATATATTTGAAAAATGTATAGCGACTGACAGACAAAATGCTGGAGAAATTCCTACTTTAATTGAAGATGTTCATTTTCAGAATAAAAGACCTAAGGAAGATCCTTATTTAACGAAAGTAGTTGCAGCAAAAGAAGTATGTGATTATATATTAATTCAAATTAAGGAAAGGTTTTTATTCAATAGAGGTTCGAATCGAATATAATTTACAAAATGTATTTTCCGCAACGTACACTTTACTGCAGCTAATTATTACCATTCCGATGACAACTGCTGAAGCTGAAAGAAATTTCTCCACTTTAAAAAGAATTAAGTCGTTTTTGAGAAGTACCATGAATGAAGAAAGACTTTCAGCATTGGGAATGTGGTCAATAGAAAAGAAAATGATAGAAGATATAAGTGATTTGAATCAATTAGTGATTGACAAATTTTCAAATTTAAAAAAATCGCCGTTTGGACTTTTCGTTTAAACATCGCTTATAGTTAGATGTTTTAAACAAAACAGTGAATTTTGCTATATTTCTAATATGGACTGCATTTTCAAGTGTTGTATGTTATTTATGTTCGTGTTTATACATATGTGTCAATACACCGCGCCCATTTGCCTGTTATAGTTGGACCTTCTGTATTGGTAAATGATTTTATATTTGATATTATATTTAACCTATTGACATTTAGCATTTTCAATTAATATTAGGCAAGGTATTTTCATTTGTGACCATGGACCTTTTTAAAATGTCTTTTAGGTATGAATAGATATATAAAATTTAAAATTAAGTAGGTATCTGAAAATCGTGTTTTCACGCTCTTATTGGGTCATAATGCTACATACAACATAGCCTTGTGAGGTATGTGAACCTCCACCAAATTTCATCACGAGCCGCCACTGGGGCCTGATAGGCGACTAAAGCCTTTAGAGCCACTTGACTGTTTTAAAGAATACATATTTTTTGGTTGCAGTAGTCTCGTCTAGTATTCTCGTGAACAGATACTCATATTGCGTGAATTTCTGCCTGGAATATTGTTGCACTTGTCCCTAGTAGAACTAAAGCATTTCTGCATATATGCCAGCGCCTACTCCGCTCGACGTTTTTGATCCGTTTGTGTAATAGACCAGACCCATTGCCTTCGAAATTATACGACATGGTCATATAGTCAAATAGCATAACCAAGAGTTTGTCGTCTTGCATGCTCAAATTGTATGTTTATTCTCCATTTGTTCCCATTCATAGACCCTATATTATTTTTATATTTAGATATATTTAGGTATATATCTAGAGATATTCGCTCTAAAATTATTTCCATAGCTGTAGTGGAAGCGTTAGACACAGCCTTGCTGGAACATAAGCAACCCAACCTCTGCAGCCGATTAAGCTCCGTAGTTGTCATTCTCTACTCTGTTTTCGTCCGCCATACTGCAGTTCCGTATGTACCCATAGGCCTAATGACCGTGACGTATAGCCAAAGCACCTCTTTGGTTTTAAGCCTCGGGTTGTCCCAAACAAGCTCCTACATCTCATGAGACACATTTTTGCCTCATTGATGTTTTTTAGAATTTGTTTGTTCCACATTAATTTCATGTCTAGGGACTTCTTCCTTTTATACTTTTTATAGATCTGATGATCTGTTAATTCTGAGCTTGTGCGGTTTCTTGAGAGGTGGATTGCCAACTATCGCTCCATCTTTTTAGTGACCTCTCCGGTGAACGCGTGCCTGCTGGTTTTCCTTCCAGAGTGATCCTTGGTAGTCTGTGCTGCTCCATTCTTTTTACGTTGTTATGCCACTGTCTTCTTCTTGATCTTTCCCATTTTTACTGCGTCTTGCACTCAACATCGTTTCCTGTTGTCACTATATCGTATTTTACCCCTCTTTGTTTTACCAACTATTGCTCTTAGGGTTTTCATTTCCGCGGTACGTAGCATACTTTTTATTTTATTGGTGTCTTCTCCTGATTTTATAATACCGTAGGTTACTATGGGTCTCATACAAGTTTTGTATATTTTAACCGTGTTGTCTGTTCGCATGATTGATTAGTCCATATAGCATATCTTAAGCAGCCTGAGATAACTGCTGCTTTATTAATTAATCCTTTAAGGTCTCTAACTGGGTCGTGGTAGCTTAACAGAACACGAAAAAAGTTTCATCCATAGAAAGTCTAATTCAACATATGCTAATCAATGCTTTTCAAAATTTTACATACCCAACAAAAAGGTTTAAAACTAAACCTTTTAGAGACAATGCAAATAAATCGATTAGGGACTACAGGTACTTTACTCAACGACCAGGTAGATTTAAACAATTCACCATTATTGAATTTATTCTCCTAATTCCATGTCTGTGCGGGTTTTCCAATATTATCAATGTAATTTAATTAGGTGTAATATTATAATTAAGAAAATATATAAAATTGTAAACATTAAACCTGACAGTGTAAAATGTAGATATGAAAAAGCTGCATCGACAGCGAAACGCGTCATCACAATTTAAATAAACCGGTGGAAATTGACTAAAAACAGTCCTTTATTATATATTCATAATGAATTTCCATCAAGTAGAAGCTACAACGATCCGAAATAAAAATTTTTGTCGCGCAGTTTTCATATTTAAAAATGATTTTCGATCTTATTTCTTTGAATGTTTTACAAGTACACAATATACATATTTATGTGTTATATAAAATTTAGTTTAATGTATGTTTACGTTTAACAGTATTTGATGACAGAATTAGTATATTCTATAATCTAATTAATTATTAAGTACACTGGTGAGCAGAAAAATCGACTCAATATTTCTTGCTTCATTTAAGACCGACCCTTGAATTTAATTTTCAAACAGTGTGTTATCTTTGGCATCATTAGAATGCTGATTTTCTACCAAAAACATTTGGATTTCCAAAAAGTTTTACTGATTTAAATGGTTTTACTCAATAGAACCGTTTCTGCTCGCTCAGCAACATAATCGTTGCGCGCTATTCATCCCTATAAAAACACATGCAACTGCACTTTCCTTGCACCATTCCTTTATCGGAACTTGAACCGTCAACATATCTGCTATACTTGCTCACTAATTACGTCATCGGAAAATGGATACCACCCTGGGAGAAACGGCACAAGTCATTGCCCTATTGCAAGAAGGGCACAGCCAATGTGTAGCCGTTGCGTAACTACATCTGAGCCAGTCAGCTGTCTCTAGACGTTACCAAAAGACTGGCTCCCTTTACACAGAGGCTAGGATCAGAAAGAAGAAGGTGTACCTCGGAGCCAGACGACCGCTTCCTCGTCAACACAATTCTAAGAAATCGTCGTTTGACCGGCGTTGAAGTCCAACCGGAGTTCCGACAAGTTCGTGATCTGGCTGTCAGTCACAGGACTGTAACAAGAAGACTTAAAGAAGTTAACCTTACTTCGAAGAAACCAGCTAACAGACCGAAATTGACTGAAGCCCATCGACAATCGCGACTCAGATTTGCCTGAGAACATGTCGACTGGACCTTAAAGCAATGGCGCTCCGTTTTATTCTCCGACGAGTCCCGAATGTACCTACATGGCAATGACAGAAGACGAGTCTATAGGAGGCCTAGGGAGCGCTATGCGCAGTACTACATTACTGAAATGGTCGCCTACGGAGGAGGTTCTGTCATGGTATGGGGAGGCATCTCACTGGATGCGAAAAGCGATTTGGTTTTCGTAACTGATGAAACTCGTAGCGGTGGATTAAGTGCTCAACGGTACATCGAGAAGATCCTGTAGGAACACATCGATCTTTATGCTGGGTTTGTTGTCGATAGTTTCGTGCTAATGCACAATACGAGGCCACATCCTGCGGCATCGGTGCGGCAATACCTGGAAAAAGTGGGAATACCCACATTAGACGAGCCTGCACGGAGTCCTGACCTCAACCCAATTGAGTATGTGTGGGATGAGTTTAAAAGAAGGATTCAAGTATCGCTGAGGGACTTACAGGTTACGATGGCGGAAGAGTGGGGAAGAATCCCACAGACAGTGGTGACAAAACTCACCTGCTCCGTGAAAAACCGGCTGGAAGCAGTAATAAGGGAAGGGGGGTAATACAAAACATTGATTTTGGTTTTGATCAATAAATTTAATTGTGAAACTTAAAATTTGTTTAATTTTTCGTTTCTCTTACCCCTATTTTCAATCCTTGTTTCCCCTTTTAATCATTTTAATCAGTAAAAAGAATGAGGATTTGGTATCATTAGAAAGAGAATAGAATGGGCTTTCAAATGATACTAAAATCCGTAAACATATATGAAGACTAAATTCTAGGATCCGTGTTAAATAAAGCCAAATCGTTTGAGATTTTTTTTTGCTCACCAGTGTATAAAAAATATATTTATTCTACAAGGGCTGCCATAAATACCTTGCCATAAGAGAAAACTTTACTGAAACAAGGAAACTCCCTGGAAAAGATTTCGTATTATTCTTATTTCACTGGTTCGAAAAAAAAACACTTCGATCTCCGTATTAATTTTTTTATTAACAAAAACTGTATCACTATAATTACAAAACTGTACAATAAATTAAAATTAATCTAGAACGGAGCTACTACTTTCTAAAATCGCGAATGCATGTAATAATCTATTGCCGTCGAGAATGCTGCAAAGCCTAAAGCTCCCATAATACCAGCTTTCACTCCAGCTGAAAAAATATTGTGGATTTTCAAATTCAAATGAAAAGGCTTTTTAACTGAGAGTTTAAAAAGTCAACATAACAGATATTCAAAATATGGTACTATATACATTTTTTTTTTAAATATAGCCTTTTTCATTACTATAAAAGCAATTTTTTTGTTATTCCCCAAGTTTAAAGGGAAGTTTTCTATTACTTTTTTTAGAAAATATGTACGATTTACTTGATTTATATTAGCTTTTTTAAATAGAGTTTATCTATATTTCGATTTTTTCCAAGCTACTGAGTCGGCGTTCTGAAAATAAAAGAATGCCTGTTCTTTTCTACTTTACTCTGCTTTCAGGAGTTTTTAATTCCTAAGCTAAAAATATAAGTCAAATAAAGCACATCCTACTTAAAAGCTTTGTCAATTACTGAACACGATTTTAAATTTATTATCATGATCTCCCCCAATGCTGAAACATATTTTTTAAATGTTTGTCACTACTGCAACGATGTCTGATAGACGCTATTAAGCCATTAATAATACAGATTAAAAGTTAATAATTAATAAAATGTATAGACCCAACCTTGGAATATATTAAAAATAAGGTGACAACGATACTTCCAGTATCACTCACTGTCATTGAAAATTTATACAGTGGGTAAATCATTTTAACGAGACGAAAAATGTTGACGATTTGCCAAAACGTGGTTCGGTAGGCAAGAGACTCCGGAAGTGGAAAAACAAATCGGTCTTTGTTTTCACGGGACCCGAAATTGCCGCTGCGTCAAGGAGCGTTAAAAGTAAGAAAATCAGGTTTGAATGTGTCCCATGAGACCGTTAGACAACATCTTCGTGTTCATGATGTCAAATTCCGAAGCACGTTGAAGAAGCTTTGCTGGGCGAAAATTACGTCGCGAAGCGGCTCGCTTGGGCCCACAATAAGATATTAGAGTGGCCCTCACAATCGCCGGACGCCAACTCTATTGAAAACGTTTGGTCCCTTGTAAAAAGAGAGCTCAGAAAAGACTCCGAGGACTTTGACCCAGTTGTCTCGCGAGGTTCGGAAAATTTGCTGAGTATGCAGAAAATCTCGAAGATGCCAGGCGATTATTGATGCGGGAGGTGATTGGACAACTTACTAAAGTGATTCTGCCGTTGTTAGCACACCAAATTGATGGCAAAAAATGTTCTCGAAACACATTTTTTCAAGAATACAAGCGGTCACGTTCTTACTTGACAGACTGTACATTATTCTATATGACTAACATAGGCAAAAGTTTTCTATGAAGAAATTTTTCAGCAAAATTAATAACCTGATCAGGGATATACTTTATATTCATAAAAAATGGTTTTAAGATCGGTTCAGCTATGTTTATTTAATGCTGGAACAGATTAACAGGAAAAAAAATAGTCTAAGAATGGTTATTTTGATCTCTATATGCATTTAATAATACCATCCAGTGACCTGTTAAAAAAAAAAGAAATGAACAACCACAGCTATGTTTTATAGCTGTAAATGCGGTAACACTAACTTGGTAAGAAAAACTGGCTTTATTTATCTACATAAAAAACATACCTCTTAGACCAATTATGCCTCCTGTAACTCCACCAGCATAGGTTCCATTTTTCCAGTCAGATTTACCACGCAGCTAAAAAATTTTGAGATTAAAAACATGAATAACGTATTATTTTTGGTTATTTGGTACCAAGTTTGCTAAGAAACTGGGTACCAAATCACAAAGTTTACAAATTGTAATAACAAAATTTTGTACTACTGTCTCATCCAAATTATAACAAAATATAAAAAAATACTAGCACAGCTTAAAAAATTTTTTAGGAAGGAACTACTCGTATAAAAAAGACATATCAAAAATAATTCTTTTATAATCTTAAATGAAAGCCAATCAGGAAGTACGTATCAGTACCAGTACCAGAAGTAATATATCAGTAAACATAAAAAACAGTAGCGACAGTCCGACTTGACACCTTTGATCTCAAGGGGTTCGCGTTTGTAATGACCACATGACCTGTCGTCATATTGCTGGTATGATGCCTGAGAGTTTTTGAAATATTCAAATTCCTTCTTTCAAGAAAACTAACTCCTTTGGAGATACCACATATATTTTTGCTACTTCTAACTAACTACCAACCACACAACGAAAACTTTCTCTTGACATCTTTTTTAAAATTATTTTCAATTATAATGTCAAACGAGTCATTTACTTATTGGAAAATTATTAATAATGAATTTCGGAGTAAGTTACGAAAAGACTGTCCTGAAATATATTTTTGTATATTTATTTTATGGGTCATGTGATATTTTATTAACGATTTTTACATTGAAAAAAATGGGGCCTGAAAATATACAATGATTTTACAAAACCACACAAAGTCGACTGTAAATATTTAAAATGTTGAAATAATACTACTTAAATATCGGATGATAAGGCTCCTGTTTATACAGGATCAAATAACGAAAATAACAGTATTTATTATGTGCACTAGTGTGTCCTGCATATAAAACAATGGCGAATAGTTTGAAAGTCACTCCAATTTGACACAATCTAATCCTAAAAAACATGTTATCCTATTTTATATTAAATTACACTGAATAAATAATACCATGCACAATTATGCAACAAAAACAGTAAAATAGTATAACACTACACTGATATAGGTCATCATCATACACACACTGGATAATTATTTACTACTTTTCAACTGCTGTCTCTCAGATGTAACGTAACTTATAAACACGGCATTATCCCATTCTAGTGTTTCATTGCCATACAAGCGGATTCATTTGTCGAATCTCTATATATACAGAAAATGATTACCGTTTCTATGGTACATTCTACTCCAGAAAACATAGCACCAATCATAGCAAAATTCTTGGCATAACTCAATGTAGTAGTTTTCATTTCCTGAAAAACTTGCCTTGCTGTTTGTGTCTCCACATTTGTGACTGAACTTGGTCCAATACTAGAGGAGAATAACCCTATGACCGCACCCAAGCCATATCCTAATAAAAAATTTCATTGATATATATATATATATATATATATATATATATATATATATATATATATATATATATATATATATATATATATATATATATATATATATATATATATATATATATATAGTGACGAACAAAAGTATGAGAACATTTTCCTAATCAAAAATATAAAATACTATCCTTTAGGAATAAAAAAACTAGTCTTGTTTTGTTGACAACTTCTTTATAGAATTTTATTATTGATTATAACAATTTTGTTCACCTTTTCTGGTAGATAAGGTTTTTTTAAGAAACGAGTTTTGTCCTTATCGAAAGCATTGTAAACAATTTTATCATTCTGTTTTAAGAGAACGTTATTGTTGATACGAAGTAATTTAATAGCATTGTTTAAGAGTGCGGTTTTTGCCAAAATGCCAAAGTGCAAATATTACAGTTCAAATCTGAAACATAAAATTATTTCTCTGTATCAAAGTGGAAAGAAGCAAATTGAAATAGCAAAATCTTTAAACATATGTAGGGGCACTGTCAGCAAAATTGTTAAGAAGTTCCCGAGAAGAGGCACTGTTGATCCGGCATTTAAAAGTGGTAGACCTCGAAAAACAAGAAAGAGAGTAGACGTAATTATAATTCGAAAAGCGAAAAATGATCCCAAGAAAACTGCTGTTGATATTAATAAAGAACTAAGGCAGAAATATCAGGGTGTAGTGGTGTCAGACATGACTATTAGGTGCCGTCTGTTATCTGAAAATCTTCATAGTAGGCGTGCTGTTAAAAAGCCACTCCTTACAAAGCGTCTCAAAAAAGAGAGATTGAAATTTGCTAAGGAACATAAACACTGGACTTAAAATCAGTGGTCTCTAGTAATCTTTAGTGACGAAAGTAGGTTCAATCTCTTTGGAAGTGATTCTACTGGTTATGTAAGAAGACCAGTTGGTCTAAGATATGACCCAAAGTACCTTGTACCTACTGTCAAACATGGCGGTGGAAATATCAGAGTATGGGGTTGTTCTCGACGGTCTGGCACGGGGCCATTGGCAAAGATAAATGGCAGAATGGATGCTCAAATGTATCTTGAGATATTAGAAAATAATTTGATTCCTTATGAAGAAGATTTGCCACTGTCATGTATTTTTCAACAAGCCAATGACCCAAAACACACATCTCGCTTGGCTAAGAACTGGTTTTCTGAACAAAGGATTCGGATGATGCGCTGGCCTTCACAATCACCTGATTTGAACCCGATAGAGAATTTTTGGCTCTATCTGGATAAACCAATTAGGAAAAGAAATATAAATAACCGGGACGAACTTTGAATCGCTTTAAAATAAGAATGGGAAAAAATACCCACCCGATTTTTTGTGCAGGCCTATTGACTCTATGGGCAGAAGATGTCAAGCAGTGATTGACGCAAAGGGATATCCTTCCACTAAATATTAAATATTTTCGACATCTTAGTCGTCTTAGTGGAATTTTTAATTTATAACAAAAATGTTTCCATACTTTTGTTTGTGCATAACTTTGTTATATTAAAAACTAAGCATATTTCTAATAAACAATAACTGTTTTAGTCTTCAAAATGTTTGTTAGCATGTACACGATTAATAAATAAATATTGTAATTGTAAACCGTTTAAATGTTAAGACTAGAGAGTAACGAGTAACATTTTCAAGGGAGTATGTTGAAAATTTAAATTCACAGTTTAGAAAAGTAATTTTTTTGGATGAAACAAGGGTTTTTTAAACGAAAGTGGGTCCAAATCCTGGCAAGATAATTCGGCTAAATCAGTAAAAAGGAAGGAGTACAGTTCTGGAAAGAGGATTATTATTTTGCATGCTGGTTCACACACCGGATTTGTACCTGGGGCCAATTTAATATTTTCAACTGCATCGAAAAGTATGAATAATGAAACAGTCGAAACGTGGCTAAAAGAAATGCTTATTCCAAATTTAGATCAACCCTCATTAATCGTTTTGGACAATGCTTCATATCATTCTAGAATTTTGAATAAACAACCAAATTCATCGTGGAAAAAAAAAGGAAATATTTCAAGGGTTAGTAGAGCAAAATCAAAACCCTTCTTCAAATTTATTAAAAACTTTTAGAAAACCTAAAATATACGCAGTTGAAATTTTAAGTGACAGGGTCATGAGGTTTTGCGCTTGCCACCTTACCATTGCCAATTTAACGCCATAGAATTGATATAGGCAGGCGTCAAATCCCATTACGAAAAGCATATTACAGAAGAACCTACATCTCATGACCCTGAAATGGTATGGCAAGACTCTCTAGACCATATCACTGAAGAGTACTGGAAAAAAGTAGTAGAGCATACAGAAAAAATAATTTTGGAATGGTGGGATAGAGAAAAAATTTTTAGATATCATCAAATGAAAAATTTGGTCCTTGAAGTTTTGCGAAAAAAGTTAATGTTCATAAAAAATGTTTGCTTGTTAAAAAAATAAAAATAAAATAGAACAATTTAATTTTTTACGTAGAGTATCCTAAAAATATGCAATAATCCAATTCGACGTAAAAAAAAACCGTAAGTTACCAGAAGGGGTGGGGATAAAACACCACAATAAAGATTTTCTTAGGAAAAAAAATATTGTTTCTAACGAGCCTGTAAAAGTGATTTAAAATGGGGTTAACCGTTGCTTTAATAAGTAAGCAGTAAACAAAAATTTTTGCCAATTTTCGTTCAAAATTAAAATTAAAACTATATACTAAATCGATTTAAAAAAAAGACATGCATACACTTTTTGATTAATAGAATCGATTATCGATTCTGGGTAATCCATTTCATTTAAATTTTTGAAGCTAACCCCCACCCTTCAGAAGGGTGAGGGGGGTCACGAAAAAAAAACATTATCAAAAGTGTCCCTCTTTCCTCAAATAAGTATGCTAAATGCTATTAATCTGCTATAAACTGTTGATATAAGTATTTATAACTTTCCGATATAAGGTATGTATACAGTGTAATCTTTTATTTTATGTGGACTACCCTATGGGTATGTTATACATAATAAAATAATTCGACATAGGATTCAAGGCGTCCCTTCTGCAACCTTTTAGAAAATCGCCTTAAAAATTCTTGTCACAATATTTTGTGAAACACGTCATTAAGAACAAACGGGAAGAAACTTCCGATTTATATTTATTAAACGTGTTTCATACTTTCTCTTTCGGCATACATCATCGAGAATATAATATTCCTAGGTAGGTATATTTTAGTAGATGATCGCGTTTTTTTTTTTTATATTTACGCACGTTCCCTTTCATTCTGTTTAAAATACATATGTAGTTCATTCTAATTTCAATCCTTACCTAACTTTGATTGAAAAAGCTTTGTACTCATTTAACATGTTTTGATGTTTTTTAAACTTGGTGTGAAGTGTTGCTAATTTTAAAACTTAACCCGTTGTTAACTGTATTTTATTGAATGCTGACGCAATTCTTTAAATTTTGAACATACCAATATCAAATTTGACAACTGGTAAACTAAATTTGACAAATGCCAAATTTTCTTAGCATACATTTGGGGGACTCTGCTTTTTCCATTTAATTCAGAAAATGAAATGACGTCTGACCCGACTTATGCCCTCGACTATAAATGAAAGTTGTCTCGAATTTTCCATAGAATTCGAAAAATTGAAAATATATATGGAATTTTATTTTAAAATAAAAAAAAGTATGTCACGTTTTCTTACTATCCTAGTATACCATTTTCTTATCTAAAATAGTTTAACTGTGACGGCGAGGATAACAAAATTATGTAAATATTTTAACAAAAAAGTAATGCCAACTAAGAATTCCTATCACAAATTTTGTTCTATGACTTAAGGAGTATTATACATTCACTTCTCCATCTTTCTTCATCAGTACTGAGTCGAGGGGTAGGAGAAGGTGTGACTGGGAAATCGCCAGGGGCATCAGATGGAAAAAAAAAAAAGTTTTTGCTTTTTAAACTATCTTCACCACATAGTACACAAGACGTTTTCATTCAGGGTGGCAGACTAAAACAAGCTCTGTTCTCCATTACATAACACAAAAAGTTCCTTTACAACACAAAAATTGTCAAAAATAAATTAAAATTTGAGGCACAGTACAAGTCCAAAAAATTATTTAAACTAATGTTTTTAAAATAAAGCATGAGGGCATTGTTATTTTTCTAAAACTCGCTGTATGTAAACAGGAATGCGTGAGAAAATTATCACTATAACACAAGAGTTATACAACAACGCTTCTTGTATGGTGCTGCATAACAGGCAAATAAGTAGTTCTTTTGAGGTAGAAACAGGAGCCAAACAGGTGTGCACTTTATGTCTTTACCGTTCAATATTGTTTGGGACTCGATGCTGCAGAAGGTACTGAAGAATATGCGAGGCATACGGAGACCCTCACGTCATCTTTAACTGAGTTAGTGTATGCAGATGACATTTGTCTGATGGCAAAAGCACAAAATGACATGCAAAAGATGGTAGAAAACGAGAAGCAAAAATATGTGAACTTTCAATAAATGTGGCCAAAGCTAAGTCCATTAGAATTAATACCAACATAAATACACCATTCATTATCTCTGGATCTCATACAAAGGACGTTGAGTTCATATACTTGGGCAGTATTATCAACAAAGATGGAGGTGCTACCGCAGACGTACGTAATCGAATTAAAAGCTTAGCAATGGTAAGTCGGTGTTATTATATAGTTGTGACACCAGCAAAGTAACTAAAATCTTTACTGACAAAATAGAAACTTTCATTATCAGATGTCTGCGTCAAATTATCCGCATATTCTAGCCAAACACCATCCGTAATGAAGACCTCTGGTATCTCAAACAACAACAGGACGTACACTGGGATATATTACTACACAAATGGGGATGGATAGGTCACATGTTGCGAAAAGCCCATGATGATATAACAAAAAGCTCCCTAGACTGGAATCCACAAGTACACAGAAGATGCAGACACCTAAGACAAATGTGGAGAAGATCTATCCTGGAAGAACTGACAAGAGCTAAAAATACATGGGCAGAGACAAAAAAAAATAGCAGCCAATAAAATACGTTGGAGAATCTTCATAGACACCCTATGCTTTACCTAGGAGCTTAACGAATTAATATATATATATATATATATATATATATATATATATATATATATATATATATATATATATATAAAATATAACAACTATTAATTTTTTAGGACCGTCGTAAAATTTTATATTGAATAATCAAATTTAAATAAAAATGGAATAATTATTCGAGGCCATTATCTTAGAAACTATTAACATTTAATGTAAGAAATGCTAGGTAAATAAAAGTTGTCTCGAATTTTCCATAGAATTTAAAAAATTGAAAATATACATGGAATTGTATTTAAAATATCCAATGTCCAAAAAATTATTTGAACTGAATGTTTTTAAAACAAAACATAAGGACATTGTTATTTTTTTTAAAACTTGTCATACATAAACCCTACATGTTTTCACCTACACAAATGATTTTTTACACCTTTCCTCTAGATGTATAAAACCTTTTTTTGGTTATAATATACATGTGTTATTTGTCAAATAAATGTTTTAAATGAAAAGAACCATGATCTGAATAGGCCATATGGCATCAACCAACAAATTGGTTTTGATCTGATGCTACATAATTCATTTCTGACAAATGTCAACACATACATTTTTCTTACTGAGCTCCCTTTATATGCAAAAATAAATAAATCTAGGCCTTATCTCTCAGGAGGGATAAAAATTGATATTTTCCTACTCTCGTTAGTTTAAAGAACTCTCAAGTCTATTACTTTCAAGAGAAAAATAAAGGCAAACGAAACCGAATGTTGAAGTTTTAAAGTCAATTAGATTACTAAAAAAAAGAAATTGTTTGTAACCATAAAAATTGCTCTGATTATCAGCAATTACCTGCAACACAGCTCATAATAACTTTGAACGTACAACCCTCGAAAAATGCTTCAACCCTTTTTTCTTCCTTAGTCTTAATTTGTACAGGGCCCAAGTTCCTCGGTATAATTATGTTTTCTCTATACCTATAATTATTACCCATAAAAAGATTTGTTAAATATGTCCATTCTTCGGGAGTAAATTGTCTCTTTTGGGGCACATTGGATTCGTTCGACATTTTAAAAGATTTTGGTGTTAGATAATTTTGGGTATTTAAAGGTAGTGTAATTAGTTTTAATTAAAACCCTTTTTAGGACTTCTATTTAAAAGTAACAAATTTCTTTTCATTTACATGACAAAAATTATAACCTAACTTTTTATTCTAACGCTAATTCGAGTTCTTTCTCTGTGGTTCTAACCTAATTTTTAGTGTATATTGAGTTGTCTAAAAATGCCGTGAAATGACCTTGAAATTTGATAGGAATTTTGGAAGATTGATTTTTTTTCGGGTTCCTAGGCGTTTGTAATAATGAAAAACGCTATTTCACAACACTGTAACAAAAATAGTTCGGAGATGTTTACAGCAACTGGAATTTGGCGGGATTGACGATACCAATCAGAACAGACAATTATTAATCCCACCAAATTATATTGCCTCTTTTGACTGGTATTGTTAATCCCCGCCAATTCTCGTTGCTGTGTACGTCTTCCCCGAGTCTTTTGTTTACAGTTTTGTGAAATGGCGTTTTTTCTTAATTGCAAACGCCCATAGTTTCAAAAATTAAACGTACGAACTTTTTGTGTAAGAGTTTATTAATTCACTCTGAGCTATGACTTCTGTGGTTTTAAATATCCATAAAGCGCATTATTTCCAATTACTAGTAGCATTAAAACATGCTTTACTATGTTGTCTTGCCTTTATCGTTAATGACATGCTACAGAGGTAATTTTCCAGCTCAAGATCCCCCGCGTGCTTAGGCAGAGCCCAGCGACCCATCAGTGGTGCGTTACACATCCTCGACTTTGGATCTCCCCTCTTCGGGCTCTGAGGGAAATCTAGTGTTGACGAGCCTGTGCTCTACTAGATCTCCAGAATATTCATTGGCACTATCGTTATTCTTGAATTGGGTTTGCAAAGGATTTATATCTGTCTTCTATACTTATATGTGTATTACTAACCACCAACTTCTGTTGGTGGTTAATAATACACGTAAGCCAGACATGTTGACAAAGATACAGACTGTTGTAACCCAACTATTTTTACTGTTATTATTTTATATTTTATTAGTATTATTTATATTTTATAATTCATGAGCTCACGAGGAACTTTCCCTTCAAAATATTGTTAACCCCTACCTAAATAAACAAAAGACCCTTCTAGCAATACAACTATTTATTAAAATGTTATTTAGATAAAGTTAAGTGCCACCAAATATGACAAAGAAAAGCTTAATTCTCACAACCATAAAGACATAAACAGTAATTGTCAAAGATGAAAAGTTCCGCCATAAAACGACCTTGTTCAGTAGGTAGAATGTAATCGTAGGGCTATTATACTATAAAATACATTTTAACTGTTTAGAGAAGATTGTAAAGTTTACTTTAGGCATTTTTACAAAGAAGTCAACACATTACGGAAGAAATTAAACAAGCGATCGGTCGAGATTTAAAAGCAACTCTCCCTTAATATAGTTATTTATTTTAGTTAACTAGTAAAATTTTGAAATATATTTATTAAATAATCTAAAAAGAAGTGTTTGGATTTCAAACCAAGAAGTAGTCAGCGATTATAGTGGAAATATTATATTTGTGGCAGAAGCCACAACAATGCGTAGGTCTTTAAGCATTTCTGCGCGATAGATGAACATACTAAAACATAGGATGTTGCGTCAGAAAGGAAGGGATAATGATTCTTTTGGTGTGTTGAATCTTTTTTAAAGTTTTATCTTATTGTGATTTAAAAACCTCATAAAAAATGTGATAATTTGGATACACAACTTAGAGAGGATATTGTCCATGCTAAATGGTGTTTGTATACCTAGTTGTGAGATTTCATTGTATAGATCTACGTTAGAAATTCCAGTCAGGTGACACTCAAAAGATATAATTTAGGTCCTTCGTCATACCATGTTTAGCGTTAGGGTCTTTGATTCTTTTAATTTTAAATAGATGTTCTTTTGTAAGGACACTTTCTTATAATTGTGGTGATATATTTTCTATCTATGTAGGGAAATTGTTAACTATTTTATTATAGTTTTTTCTTTTCTGGATAATGCCGTTTTTTTTTCCATGCAATGTTATGCTCGATGTTAACTCCCCTTATGGAAGCTTCTGTGATCAGTCCTTTTGGTAACTAGGGTGTTATGGTCATTCTTTATTTCTATATTATTTGACAGCTTCATAATTTCATTTAGAGTCCGAAAGAATAATACTGTTTTTTTAACATATATTTTTTTCGAGCATGACCGCCATTTTTGTCAGGTAGGCTCTAAATCTAATAACAGACCCTAAAAGCCAACCTGCAGGAGTTAACTTACCGAGATGATTATGGTCCTCATTAAATCGAATCCATACCAACTATGGTAGGTGCGCATATATGAAATATAAATGGGGATCTCTGAAAAATCTGACTGTGATTGCGGTCATCCGGACCAGACAACCCAACATTGTATTTGACTGTCCCTTAAGAAAATTTAACGACACTATTCAGAAGGTGCACGAAGTCGAATAAAACACGATCATATGGCTGTCAAATCTCGAAAGCCATATATATATATATATATATATATATATATATATATATATATATATATATATATATATATATATATTATATATATATATATATATATATATATATATATATATATATATATATATATATATATATATATATATATATATATATATATATATATATATATATATATATATATATATATATATATATATATATATATATATATATATATATACACGAGGCTGGTTTGAAAGTCCGTGCAAAGTCCGAGAGATGGCACCACCGGCGCGTATCGAGGTCATGTTTAGTTAGTAGCATCTCTTGAATGAACGCACACCAAGTTTCAGCCTTATTGGTCTATTTCTTTGTGTTTGGCATTCGTGTGAATCAAGGAAGTCGAGTGATTTTCAAGAAATGGACGAAAAAGAATTTCGTGTGGTGATTAAACATTACTTTATGAAAGGCAAAACGCCTCAGGAGACTAAAGAGAAGCTTGATAAACATTATGGTGACTCTGCACCTTCGA
Organism: Pachyrhynchus sulphureomaculatus; assembly: GCA_019049505.1. Lineage (NCBI taxonomy): Eukaryota > Metazoa > Arthropoda > Insecta > Coleoptera > Curculionidae > Pachyrhynchus > Pachyrhynchus sulphureomaculatus. Next base: position 71,710,710 of record CM032448.1, on the reverse strand, counting down.
TTAGAACAGTTTATAAGTGGTTTCAAAATTTTCGGACTGGCCATATGGGCACAAGTGACGCTGAACGTTCTGGACGGCCTGTGGAGGTTACGACTCCAGAAATCATTGATCAAATCCATGATATGGTGATGGATGACAGAAGAGTTAAGGTGCGTGAGATTGCTAGTGCTGTGGGCATCTCGACTGAACTGGTACATAATATTTTGCATAAACATTTGGACATGAGAAAGCTATCCGCAAGATGGGTGCCGCGATTGCTCACGCTTGACCAAAAACGGAATCGTGTGAAGTGTTGCAAGGATGGTTTGCAGCTGTTCCAGAAGAATCCGGAGGACTTTAAGCGTCGATTCGTCACTGTGGATGAAACATGAATACATTACTATACTCCTGAGACCAAACAACAATCTAAACAATGAGTTATCAAGGGGGAATCTGCACCAAAAAAGGCGAAGACCGTTCCTTCGGCCGGAAAGGTTATGGCGACTGTCTTTTGGGATTCGCAAGGGATAATCCTCATCGACTATCTGGAAAAGGGTAAAACTATTACAGGTGAATATTATTCATCGTTATTGGACCGTTTGAAAACCGAGCTGCAAGCAAAACGCCCGCGATTGGCCCACAAGAAAGTCCTTTTCCATCACGACAACGCACCAGCACACACCTCAGCAGTTGTGGTCGCAAAATTAATGGAAATAGGATTCCAACTCGTTTCACATCCCCCCTATTCTCCAGACTTGGCTCCCTTCGACTACTATTTGTTCCCCAATTTGAAGAAATGGCTGGCGGGACAAAGATTTTATTCAAACGACGAGGTGATTGCAGACACTAATGGATATTTTGCAGACTTGGACAAATCCTATTATTCGGAAGGGATCAACAAACTAGAACATCGTTGGACGAAGTGTATAAGCCTAAAAGGAGACTATGTCGAAAAATAAAAAGGTTTACCCCAAACACATAAGTAGTTTTTATTTTTGCACGGACTTTTCAAACCAGCCTCGTATATATACATATATATATATATATATATATATATATATATATATATATATATATATATATATATATATATATATATATATATATATATATATATATATATATATATATATATATATGTATATATATATATATATATATATATATATATATATATATATATATATATATATATATATATATATATATATATATATATATATATATGTATATATATATATATATATATATATATATATATATATATATATATATATATATATATATACAAATATATATGACTGATTTTTAACAAGACCTTTTCTTTTTTTTTAATTTTTGTATCTTTCTAAACACATGTAGGCCAAATTCACAAATCTTTTACTTACTGCTTACTCTACTATTTAAATATTATATCATTATTTTTGCGTTGACACCTCTCAGAAAAAAAAAAACCATCAGCGATAAATCAGGTCCTTCTGAAGACCAACTCATGTTACCATTTTTCCAGATCAATTTTACAGGAAAGTTTCTCAAATGACTGGCAGCAATGGTTTGAAGTATGTAATGTCCCTTCATCCTACTAAAACCGAGTCAAAAAGTTTTGTAAAGCGGATAGTTAAACGTTCTCAATCATATCCAATATCGCTCTAAATATACAGTTGTGCAGCCTTTGTTGTTTTTAAATTGTTTTACATGATGACACAAGCAGTTATTTTAAGTGAATTTATATGCTCTAGTTTTGGATTTGTCGGACTCCAATAACGGGTATTTTTTAAGGCAGCTATTAATGTGCCTCATCCGCGAATAAGTTGTTGATAGATATTGAAAAGCAACTAGTTGATTAGCGAAGTTTAGTCTCCAAGCAATATTAATTAACTAGTTAAACACTTAATTCTGCATTTACATAGTGCAAATGATATCACAAATTCAGCTAGCTGATGCAATGGTCGTTATATCTAAAATATATCTTATTTCTGTTTTACCTATACTTCATACATATTATTTTGTATTTTTTACTGGTCGAGATACTTCTTGGTGGGCGGGTGTTCTTATTTTTTGACACATTTTCCAATTTTGTTGTTATTTTATCATATTTTTCAAGGTTTTCTATTTGTTTTAATATTTTTTGTTCTGTTTTATCAATCTCTTTACTATTATATCGAATTATTTTAAGGATTGTCCGTCTTTCTCTTATTTTATTTTATATTTTTTTTCTGCAGCCCATTTTCTTTGTAATTAATTAATTAACTAAATGGTTTTAAAATTTTCTAATAAAAAAAAAATAATAATAAAAAACAACATAGGAAATTAATTTAGTGTTATTATGAAATATATAAGATATTTGTTTTTAATAACTCATTTTTTGAACTATATTGCTACTATCTAATTTAGTTGAAAAACCTAAAATAAACTCCTGGACAAAATTATCGCACCAATCTGAAAACTAATTTATCTTTTTCTTATGTCAGTTTTAAAGTTTATCGAGTATTTGAATAGTAGGTTATGCATATTTTGTTTCGTTGTTCATGACAGAAATCAAAACAATTCGTTTAGATTTACAGTTTTAAAGAATTTTTAGAAGATAAACAATTTTCTATAAAAATGCGATATATTTTCTTTAAAAGTAAGTTTATAAATTGTTCCCTTTTTCAAAGTAATACGTTTTTGTGGTAGACTGTTTTATTTTTGATCCCAAAGAATTAGAAAAATGACGAATCGAACAAGGAATTTAACTGAACACGAGGTAGTGCGAGCCTCAGTTTTATTGGACGAGGGATATTGTCAGAGTTATGTTGCCAATTTGTTAGGCAAACATCGTTCCACAATAAGTCGTATGGTAAGACGCTTGAATGAAGTAGGAACTTATTCTAGAAGGCTAGGGCAAGGGCGAAAACGATCCACTAGCGACCTAGATAAACGTTTTATAAGACAATATGCTTTAAGAAACAGGACTGTCACTAGTTCTACAATAAGAAACGAACTGGAAGCTGTTCGCAATGTCATAATTTCTTCTAAAACAGAAGACGGTTAAATGAAGCTGCATTACACAGTAGGAGACCAGCCATTGCGCCCTTGCTTACTAGAAAGAACAGAGTTGCCAGGTTACGTTTTGCTCGAAATCACGAAAACTGGTCTGTGGATGATTGGAAACAAGTTTTCTTCACAGATGAAACTAGGGTTAGTCTAAAACATCCAGATGGTCGTGAGCGAGTATGGCGAAGACCAGGAGAGAGGTTTGCTCCTTGCAATATCTCTGCCAGGATTCCATTTGGCGGTGGCCCTGTTATGTTCTGGGGTGGCATCTGCTTTGATGCTCGGACAGAGTTAGTTCCTGTCCGTACGAGATCCATGAATGCTGACTACTATCTTGAGAATATTGTAATAGAACATGTGATGCCTTTCGGTCATTTTGTGGGGTCCAATTTCCTGTTTATGCAAGGCAACGCTCGGCCTCACGTGGCTAGGGAGGTACTTGATTATCTTAATCAAGTTGATATACCGATTATGCAATGGCCACCAAAAAGCCCGGATCTGAATCCGATAGAACATGTATGGGATCACCTTAAGAAAAATGTGAAACGTCATATACCTGCACCTAGAAACCTGAGGGAACTTGAAAATGCAGTTATCACAGAATTGGAGCAAATTCCTCAAGATTTTATCCAAAATTTAATTAGAAGCATGCCCTGGGCACATAAACGCTGTCATCCGAAGTAGAGGAGGCAACGCACGCTACTAGTGTCCCAGTTACACCATTAATTTTGCTACTAGTGTCCCAGTTTATTTTTTTCATTATTATATAATTTCAACGATTTTTGGATTGTAGTAGCTTCTACTTGATGGAAATTCATTAAAAATATATAATAAAAGACTGTTTTTAGTCAATTTCCACTGGTTTATTTAAATTGCGATGACGCGTTTCGCTGTCGATGCAGCTTCTTCAGATCTACATTTTACACTGTCAAGTTAGGTTTAATATTCACAGTTTTATATAATTTCTTAATTAAAATATTACACCTAATTAAATTACATTGATAGTATTGGAAAATCCACACAGATTTGGAGTTAGGAGAATAAATTCAATAATGGTGAATTGCTTAAATCTACCTGGTCGTTGAGTAAAGTACCTGGAGACCTTAATCGATTTATTTGCATTGTCTCTAAAAGGTTTAGTTTTAAACCTTTTTGTTGGGTGTGTAAAATTTTGAAATTCTTGTTAAATGTGTGATTTTCTGTTAAAAGATGATTAGCATATGTTGAATTAGATTTTCTATGGATGAAACTTTTTTCGTGTTCTGAAATTCTAACTAACTGACCTGAACTAACCCGAACTAACACTAACAACATCAACCAAGACTTAAGGACAATAAAAACAACTCAGAGCAAAGCAAAACAAAATGATGTAATCTTTACCAAAGCAGACAAAGGTAACACAGTAATAGCAATAGACAAAATCGACTATATTAATAAAACGTTAGATTTTTTCAAAACAGGAAAGTACGAAATTTTAAATAAAGATCCAACAAATATTTTTCAAAAAGAAATAAAACAACAAATTGAACAGGCTAAAAGTATCATTCACGATAAAGATAAAATTAAATTGATAAATATGAATCCCACAACTTTATTCACTCATAAAACTACACAAACTTGACCACCCAATCAGACCAGTTGTTTCCTACATGTCTGCTCCAGCATATAAGACATCCTTTTTAATTGATTTAATCAAATATCATACCAAATTTGAACCTAAATATAGTATCAAAAACTCATACGAACTCGTGAATAAAGTTAAGAATATAACAATACGAGATAATTCTAAATTAGTCTCTTTCGATGTCAAAAACTTATTTCCAAGTGTTCCTCCAGACGAAACAATAATTTTAATAGAGAACCTATTAACAAAAAACAAAGTAAATGAAGTTATAAAAATGGACATAATTAATTCATTAAGAACTTGCCTAAGACAAAATTATTTTTCATTTAACAATACATTCTACAATAGTAAGGAAGGGTTAATTATGGGGAGTCCATTAAGTGCATTACTTGCCGAAATTTTCATGGACGGTATCGAAACAATGATATTTAACAACCATAATAACAATAGTAATAATTGTCTATACTGGTATCGATACGTAGACGATATAATTGTATGCTTTACAGGTACGGACAGACAATTAACTCACTTTTTACAGTATATTAATTCTTTACATAGAAATATCAGTTTTACAATGGAAGAAGAAGTCGAAGGGAAAATCAATTTCCTAGACTTAACAATCAGTAAAGCCATGAAAAAACATGAATTTGCAATGTATCACAAACCTTGTCATACAGATACCACAATTCACAATAGTTCTCACCACCCTAACCATCATAAACTTGCAGCTTATCATAGTTTTATACATAGACTAACTAATATCCCCTTATCAGAAGAAAATTTTACTAAAGAATTAAACTACATAAAAGAAGTAGCCGTTAACAACGGTTACTCGTTTACTTTAATCAATAGTATCGTTAGAAAAAAACTTAGAAACAAGGCAATCTTAGAAATATACCCACGTTTTAAGGACAGAAATACCACTTTTAAATGCTTAACCTATTTCGGCAAACCAACGGAAAAATTGGGGAAATTTTTAATTCAAAAAAATATTAACATAGCTTACAAAACTAACAATACTATAGGGAAATATCTTAAAAACCACAAAACATAAATCAATAAAGACAATAAATCAGGGGTTTATCAATTAACATGTGGGTCATGTCCTAAAACATACATCGGACAAACTGGGCGTACATTTAGACAAAGAATTACAGAACACGAAAAGTTTCATCCATAGAAAATCTATTTCGACATATGCTAATAAGAATTTCAAAATTTTACACACCCAACAAAAAGGACTAAAACTAAACCTTTGAGACAATGCAAATAAATCGATTAAGGACTACAGGTACTTTACTCAACGAGCAGGTAGATTTAAGCAATTCACCATTATTGAATTTATTCTCCTAACTCCAAATCTGTGTAGATTTTCCAATACTATCAATGTAATTTAATTAGGTGTAATATTATAATTAAGAAATTATATAAAACTGTGAATATTAAACCTAACTTGACAGTGTAAAATGTAGATCTGAAGAAGCTGCATCGACAGCGAAACGCGTCATCGCAATTTAAATAAACCAGTGGAAATTGACTGAAAACAGTCTTTTATTATATATTCAACGATTTTGTTATTAGGTCTTAAGAATAATTTTAATTCGAATCTTATAGAGAAATTTGGTAGCTAATTCACTTTTAAAGTATCCGAATAAGTTTTTTCTAACTTTTAGTGTAACCAATGTTCATAAAAAATTATTAAAATTAATTCATTATAGAGAGAGAGATTTGTATGATTTAATATATTGTTGCGTTAATTTTGTCCAGGAGTGTATTTTGGCAAAAAAGATTTAAGAAAATTGGAAGAAAATCTTAATGACTTCATGAATATGATTTCGCAGAAATAAAGCTTTTTCTAAAATGATGTCATATATTTTTTGAGGAAGTTAATAAAAATGAAATAAAAACATAAAAATGAAGACAACATCTGATTTTTAAATAAAATTTTATTAAATCCTTATCATTAAGCATGACAGTAAAAAATAAATTAAGCCTACAACCATTATGTAAATTCACCCAAAAAACAGCCGAAATACGAAACATTTTCTATAAGTCAAAGTGCACCAAAAGAGTATTTCTAAACTTTAGAAAAAATAATAAATGTTTAATCAATCCTTACTCCATCGCCTCCTAGCTTAGCGAAGATTACTTCAAAATCATGTTCCTTTAGAATCCTTATAACTTGTTCAGGATCATAAGATGGTGGCAGGATGGAAATTGCGAATCCACCACCACCTGCACCTGTTAGTTTACCTTTCAACCTGAAAATAAATCATAGCCTGCTAAGTCCCTAAAAATTTGATATTAGGTCACTAGATAAGTTTTTCAATACACTGATTGTTTTTCGTACTTCTTTTTACCGTTCACTTCCTCGCCTGAATAGGGATTTACCCTTTTTTCATATCCTAAGGATATCGGCGAGGATGTCAGAATATCAGTCAACGTTGTCCAAGTGTCGAAACATACATTTTGTATTTCTTTTTAGACAACAGGGTAGTGTTGCCACCGACGTTATTAGATATCTGTAACAACTACTACCTACTTACGTGGCCAAATTAAATATACTTAAATAAATTAATAAATAAATATAACGATCTGACGGAATTTAAACTCGAGACGTTCTGCACCGTAGCCAGGTATTATCCAATAGAGCTAGAGCTGCCAGTGCAGTGACAATCCTGCATTTCTGGTCATGAATGAACATCCGATTTCTTGCCACAACGTTCGAAAACACTTATGCAGAACTGCCTCTATTAATAAGAATACACATTTTTCGTGATTGATTTTTTCGTGTGAGGAAATGTATCAATTGTAATGGGGATTATTTTAAACAAATATAAATAGAAAAACATATTGCATTGCAAAACTTATCTAATTTAAGTACCTGTTAAAATTTGATGTTAGTAAATGTAATGTTCAAATAAATATCATAAAATGGCTTTAATACAGATTAAATACAAAAACCGGCCAAGTGCAAGTCGGATTTGGACAATTAGTATCCGGTACCGTGAATGCTGAAGTATTCTATGAAATTCAGTCACACATTCATCTTCAATATAAGAATTACTATCAATATATAAAAAGCGAGACATCTTTGTAGTAAAAGTGTAAAATAAATATTTACGACCTAAATATTTGATTAATTATAAACAAATAAAATAAAATAATTTTGTCTCGGTACCTATCCGTTGGTCACCAGTCAACATGGAAATTTATTTTATCTGTGATTGGCCAAATGCTTAAAGCTGTAATGTACTGAAAAGTATACGAGTATATTCCTAATTGCACCAAATACGTATTGATGATTCGTAGCTCTTAGCACCGGTTAATTTCACAAATTTCTATTTTTATAACAGAAAAATTATGAAACTTGTAATAATTTGCATTCAATCTACACATTATGGAGAATATTCCAGAATTCTTTCGTAATTTTTTGATCAATACTCTTAGAGATAGGGTGGGGATAGCGATTTTTGGCCATTTTTTAACATAATATAAGCAAATGTTTGCGTGAGTATTACATCATACATATTTTTGAATTGGTGTTTTCACAAGCTTTCATTTGACACCCCACTGGAAAACCTCATAAAAAAAATTCACTTCCGATTTTACCCGCCAAAACTAACCCCTTAAGTCAAAATTTAACTTTCAAAACTAAACAGCTCTGACTGAACCATCAGTTTCTATATTTGAGCCCAATTTCACCTTTCTATATGAAATACTTTTAATTCACATTTTCTATAAGTAAAAACCATAGACACAGAGGATGGACCGAGCGTTCTGTATCCAGCTGTGAAGTAAATATGGACGCAAAAGTATGAGACAAAGCGAATGTGCCGATAGTAGCTGTCTCTTTCTAGAATGCCCCTAAGCGACGGCGCTCTTGAAAATAATATTTCTAAGTTTTCTGTTCGAACAAAAGTTGGGTGGGGGGCTTTCCTCGCCTTGAATTCCGTCTCGGGATACTGCGCCTTAGTTATTACAGGCCTATAGAAAAGAGACAGGTATTGGCCGCACAGTCGTTTTATCTCTTTCTAAAGAGTGGTCAATTTTGTGAGGTTAATGCTCAGTCCATCCTTAATGTCTATGGTAAAAACTTACGGTTTGCAAGAAATCTGCTTCAAAGCAAGAACGTAACTAAACTATATAATTACTAACACCTCTTTGAAGTTCAACCTAATACCTTTTGATTACGTTTATTCTTATTTTTTCCAATTCCTTTTCTGATAATATTTATTAGTTGATCTTTATATTGAAAATGTATTTTATCAAAATTGAAAATAAAAATATTTTTACTAACATTAGAAAAATTTGGTACGGACCATTAAAAAATAACTCTAGTGACGGGCAACAAATTGGTAGACAACTCGTTTTTAAGGCTGTTTCATACGGGCAACTTTGTCGCGACCGGCCGTCGCCGACAGTCGTCCCATTTAAATTTCGTTGCTGCAGCCCACAGCTTTCAGGTGGGCTACACTGCCATCGTCGGCCGCGACATAGTAAAATGTGTGAAACGGCTCTTATTTATTTTGTCTTTAAATAACAATTATGTGCACTGGCCTAAAGCTGAAATACCAATAATATTATTAATCTATATTAAAAAAAATGCCAATTAGATACATTGATTGTGCTGTTAAATATTAATCATTGAAAACAACCCAGTAGTGTGTAGTTTTTAATCTAATACATAATAATTAGTATTGATAAAGACAATTTGGTCTATTTGTAGCTATAGCTAAGAACGCGCAAGTCTTTGGAAATTAAAATTAATTGAAAACTTATTCCATTTTTCCACATGAAGAAACCATTATCAGATATATACATACCCATGTTTTTCAAGAATGACATTGACTTCTTCAAGTTTTTGATGTGATACACCAAGGGCACTAAGCAAACATTGATTTATTTGAACAAGATTTTCCAAATTTCTAAAACTATCTTCCAAACAACTATTATTTTTGGTAGCTAAAAAATATATAAAAATATCACTAATACAGGGTCTGACAGACGTGTATATTGCTTATAGCCCAGTCACGAGAATCTAGTAAAAGCGCACATAAATTTGAAGTTAGATTTTTGGCTAGAGGGATTCATTACCAGCCTAATAATATATGTAAAAAAGTTCGTAGCAATCGGGGCATGACCGGCTGAAAAATGGAGTCCGAAAGGGCCCCATTTTGGGTCTGTCAAGAATATCTGAAAAATATGCATAATTTGTGAAAATAGTACATGAGTACATGAAAAAATCATAGATCAAACGATTCTGCACAAAAAAGGTCTCTTGATATTTTCCTGAGGTATTTTTTTAAGAAAAAAGTGATTCAAAAAATGTAGGTTTGCAATAAACGCATATTTTGACAATTGTACTAAATTTTTTTGAGAATACCGATACATTTTTAGAAAAATTCGTATCCAATGAATTCTTCAGTACAGTATCAAAGAAGGAGCGTGTAAATTAATATAAGATCATATGAATTTGTTATTAAATTTTAACTTTACCTTAAGATAATGCAAAAAATTTATAAATAGAGAAAAATACGGAGCAGGATGGAATTACATTGAAAAAATAATATAAAAAATGCATATGTTATATTTAAAAATATAATTTGTTTAACATACATTATTGAAAACTATATATTCAAAATTTTATTTAAATTTCGTGTATGACAGAAACTTCTGATTTCAGAAATTTTTCCAAATACTCCTCTTCTGCAATTGGTTATTGAAAGATATTCAGAGGCAAGATATAATAAATTTACGTATTTAACCTCTTCTCCCTATTCTTCAGTATCACAATCACCATGTACCATCAATACCAAATTTAGAAAGAGCAGCAGTACACTTTACAGAAAACAATTTACTTGAAAATAGTCGTTATTTCATAAAATACAACCACAATTACAGCTGCTCTGAAATTATATCCACGTGCATGTCGTTAGTAGACATTAGATGGCAATTCAGTGAAGTAGTGGCGTTGCGTGCGCAGTATTTTCGTCTACTTTTTTCCGAGACGAAAAAAAGTAGAGATTTAACAGCTGCGTATTTTCTACCTGAACCCCTGAGGAAGATTCCACTACCTGGAATTGTTAACTTAAAGCATTTACTTCCTTCTTCAACTTTAACTCGACATCAAAAGTATCAAATTAATGAATACCTTGTAATTACAAATAAAATAGACCAATTCAGAAAGTTAAACAAAAAAATGAAAAATCAATGTAAACATGTTATGGAATTGTATTTCTAAAGTGATTTTCTTAAAGAGAAATATATTTAAGAAAAAACATACATAAAGTTACGGTACTTATATTCAATATTTCTAAAATAGTTCCAATTAAAAAAATTACCTAACTCTAAAAAATAGCAAAAAACACATTTTTTTATTTTCATTGCATTTAAAATCAGGATATCGGGCAGTGAAATGAGTATTCCTAAATGAAAAAAGAAATATATAAAGAAGAAAATGTCTGAAGGGTTTTTTTGATTAGATATTAATATACAAAAATACAAGCGTCCCAGTTAAAAAAGTTTTTCTTTGAAATGCATTTCCTGATTCAAATTTAAAAAAAATTAAATTTCATGAATGCATCACAAAGGTTAAACTTTCCCCTACAAAATACTTTTTTTCTTTTTTAGTATGATTATTTTTAAGGAACTTATGACAGTTTTCCGGGCGCAATGCGCGTGAAAATTTCAGAATCTTGCTTGGCGGGCTTCAAAATATCAGAGTAAAACAACAGTTTTTAAATTACGATTTTTTTCGAAAACGCTGTGTTTAACAGGAAAATATCAAGAGATCTTTTTTGTGAAGAATCGCATGATCTATATTTTTTCTATGTAATGTTTTCACAAATTATGTAGATTTTTCGAGATATTCTTGAAAGAAGCAAAATGGGGCCTTTTCAGACCCCATTTTTCAGCTGGCCATGCCCCGATTGTTGCAAATTTTTTTTATATATATTATATGCCTGTAATAAATCTCTCTGGCCAAAAATCTAGCTTATTTAAATTTATGTGCGGTTCAACTCCCAAGCGACTGGATTATGAATAAGTGAGAAATATTTTTTACAAAAAAACAGTTGAAATAAGATAAGGTATTAAAAAAAAAATGTAAACTATTCACCTATGCCATTATTTTTGTACCACTTACATCGTTTTGGAGGATGTAAAAAATGTCACTCTACAGCTCCGAATATGTTAACATAAAGTAAGTCTGGAAGGTACTGTACTACAGAATTACACCTAATTAAGTAGGGGTAGGTGTTAAAAACAACAATCAACAGACGGTCATATCAGCAACATCTAGATCGTTGGCTCCCAACATCTGGTCAAAGACATATAAAGGAAGTAATTGACAGCCATACAAAGAAACTAACAATTGACATCTTTTGTTTAACAAGGGCCCAGATAAAACTAGTGGTAGGACTGATCACCGGCCATTGTTATCTGAAGAATACTGTACTACAGAATTACGCCTAATTAAGTAGGTAGGTGTTAAAAACAACAATCAACAGACGGTCATATCAGCAACATCTAGACCGTTGGCTCCCAACATCTGGTCAAAGACATATAAAGGAAGTAATTGGCGGTCATACAAAGAAACTAACAATTGACATCTTTTGTTTAACAAGGGCCCAGATAAAACTAGTGGTAGGACTGATCACCGGCCACTGTTATCTGAAGAATAATTATAATAATACATATCTCCAACATAAAGTAAGCCTGGGAAGTACTAGAGAAATAACTACATAATTACGCTTAATTAGGTAGATAAATTTAAACATGACAATCAACAGACAGCAATATCAGCAACATCTAGATTGTTGGCTCTCAACATCTGGCCAAAGACATATGAAGGAAGTAATTGGCGACCCCTCAAAAGCAATCAAAAAATGGCGGCCTTTCTTTTACAATGGCTCAGACCAAACTAGTGCTAGGACGGATTACTGGACACTGTCACCTGAGGAAGTATTTACAGAAAATGAGTATGCACAATGATTTCGCGACTTGCAGGCTATGTGGTGAAGAGGAAGAAACCTCTATGCATACTCTATAAGAATGTGCGAGCGGTTTAACACTGAACAAATATAAACTGTTCAGAGATCTACATCGTGGTGATAAATTAGCACATGAAAGGTTGAGAAAAAAGCTTATAAATCTTCTTAAAGGAACGATGCTCATGTAACCAAGAGAGGAGAGCACCATAAGCTAAGCCGCTGCAGTGCAAATAGGCCCAATCGTCTACCATGCCTACAATCAACCAACCAACCAACGCCTAATTAGACAAAAGTACTATGGTAAAGTTATATTTGAATCTTTTGGATTATAAACAACATACAACATTTTTTAGATATAACTTAATTAGGCATATTTTGAAAAACTTTGTTTTTCTGTTCGGTTATAGGTGAAACGCTTTCCGATGATAGATTTAGAAACTAATGTATGAATAAAATGAATTTTTTTATTTCAAACTCTATAATAAAGTGTTCCTGAGATATGACCACTGACCCTTCCATTTTGGCCACCAGATACGTAACAGAAAAAGAAAAAAATCAATATGTTTCAACATAAAATTATTTTATATGGGTGAAAGTAGAAAGACAATATAAACTATAAAAACATTATTTCTAATATTATTTTCACTAACTTAACAATACACACATTCCAAAGGGATGAGATACTCCATATAAAAGACTGCCTGAAAATGGTTGTATGAGGAGAGACAAGCTGAACTTCATACGGATGTGAAGCATTAGCGCGACATGTATTTCAAGCATGCACTCCTTTGGGAGGAATTAAGCGGACTACATCCATAGAACACTTTCCATGAAAATACTTGTAGAATAGACTCAAGTCGCTAACGGTTCCTCAATGAATCAATGTTGCAGATCAGTTCTGGGTCTCCAATCAGGCGAACAGCTCTCTTCTGAACAGAATCCAACAAATGCAGTGTGTGTTTGGGAGCGGAGCCCCAAACATGGGAGCAGTATTCCATCGTTGGTCGAATTTAAACATTCTACTGAATTAACAATTGTGGAGTGTAAAGCTTTCTAGTTCGAAATAATATTCCGAGCTTTTGAAACGCTCTCTTTGTTATGCTTGCAACATGTTCATGCCAAGACATATTTTCTCCCAAATTGACGGCCAGCAAATTGATTGATGATGCTAGATGAATGAAGTGCCCCGACATAATCATGTCGGGTTCAGCAACGTTAACTTTTTTAGAAAAAACTGTCGCCTAGGTTTTTGTAGCGTTAAATTCTACTTGGTTACTGTCACCTCAAGATAGGGAGACCCGGAAGGTGCCTTCACGTAGATCAAGCTAAAGTAACAGAGCAATTGGGCGTCCCCTGGAAACGGCAATGCCGGCCAATTCTTCTATTACCAAATCACCCTTGACTCGGCAGGTAAGTTACTCCAAGATAGAATTCCTTCCAGGTCTTTGTTAGGATGAACGACTTCCTGCTGTCTGCGGGTATTTACGTCAATAGCCGATATTCGAGGGTTCAAAGAATGAAGAAATAAGCATACTGTCATCTGCGAAGCTGTGGCTTGAAATTCTGGTTCTTTTTAGCAGATCATTACTGTAAACAAGAAAGAGAATAATAGACATGAAGTTTTGGGCATACCGGCGTTAATAGTGAAGGTATTAGAAATAAATCCGTCGACTGCCACCCGTAAACAACGCTTTCTGAGGAAAGACAAGAACCATAAACACTACTTTTCAGACATATCAGACAACCGAAGTTTTTTCTTCATATGCTCCATTAATTTCTGCACTCTCCGTTTTGAGGAAAATTTTTCTTAAACAAATTTTTTATTAATGCATCTCAGTTGGGCGGGATTCTAATATTCTTTTCTATTCACGATATTGTAGTTTTGGCACAATGTGTCGTTGCTAAATCTGACCAAAGTACTTTCTGAGTACGCTTTCTGGCAAAGGATAATAATTGTTTCTGCAAACCTTCAATAATGTAGATTTTGCTATTCTTCCCTTCGTCAAAGAATGGCTTACTGCCCAGACCACATTAGCGGATAGTCTGCCAGACAAGTACTCTCTTCGCGATTCATTTTAATATATATTATTTTGTACATTCCTCTTTCTTGCCACAAACGAAGCAAAATTCTTGTCACGCATTCGGTCGTCTATATCCCAGGTCCCTGCTACTTGTAATTTAGGAATAGAGCATATTAAATATCTACAATCTGCTGGAGAATTTAAATGTATTGATAGAGGACACCCTTTACTACACATTTTTCTACTGATGTTTGGCTAACAAGCCAATGATAATATAACAATAGCCAATCATAAGTCAATGATAATATAACAATAATCTTAACCGTGACATCTATACGTGTTTCCCAACAAATTAGAATAAACCGTTTTAAAAAATGTATTTTTAAATTGAAGGCGATTAGCCAGTCTTTTGCCGAACCCTATAAATTTTTGGATATAGTATAGTACGAGGCTGGTTTGAAAAGTCCGTGCAAAAATAAAAACTACTTATGTGTTTGGGGTAAACCTTTTTTATTTTTCAACATAGTCTCCTTTTGGGCTTATACACTTCGTCCAACGATGTTCTAGTTTGTTGATCCCTTCCGAATAATAGGATTTGTCCAAGTCTGCGAAATATCCATTAGTGTCTGCAATCACCTCCTCGTGTGAATAAAATCTTTGTCCCGCCAGCCATTTCTTCAAATTGGGGAACAAATAGTAGTCCGAGGGAGCCAAGTCTGGAGAATAGGGGGGATGTGAAACGAGTTGGAATCCTATTTCCATTAATTTTACGACCACAACTGCTGAGGTGTGTGCTGGTGCGTTGTCGTGATGGAAAAGGACTTTCTTGTGGGCCAATCGCGGGCGTTTTTCTTGCAGCTCGGGTTTCAAACGGTCCAATAACGATGAATAATATTCACCTGTAATAGTTTTACCCTTTTCCAGATAGTCGATGAGAATTATCCCTTGCGAATACCAAAAGACAGTCGCCATAACCTTTCCGGCCGAAGGAACGGTCTTCGCCTTTTTTGGTGCAGATTCCCCCTTGGTAACCCATTGATTAGATTGTTGTTTAGTCTCAGGAGTATAGTAATGTATCCATGTTTCATCCACAGTGACGAAACGACGCTTAAAGTCCTCCGGATTCTTCTGGAACAGCTGCAAACCATCCTTGCAACACTTCACACGATTCCGTTTTTGGTCAAGTGTGAGCAATCGCGGCACCCATCTTGCGGATAGCTTTCTCATGTCCAAATGTTTATGCAAAATATTATATACCCGTTCAGTCGAGATGCCCACAGCACTAGCAATCTCACGCACCTTAACTCTTCTGTCATCCATCACCATATCATGGATTTGATCAATGATTTCTGGAGTCATAACCTCCCACAGGTCGTCCAGAACGTTCAGCGTCACTTGTGCCCATATGGCCAGTCCGAAAATTTTGAAACTGGGTGCGTTCATTCAAGAGATGCTACTAACTAAACATGATCTCAATACGCGCCGGTGGTGCCATCTCTCGGACTTTGCACGGACTTTTCAAACCAGCCTCGTATATAGGCTTTTTCATACCATAAGGTATATTACTGAGAATTTTGCTTACCTGCGGCGTTATTAATTTTGGCAATTGTCTCACCAGCATTGACTGTTAAATCCTCCATTCCATCTAATATGTGATTAATTAAATCTGGGAACGTTTCTCTAAGTTTAGCCACATGACTTACTAATTTGGATGTTTCACGTGGTACTTTTGTATTGATCAAGAGCAGGTTGAAAGTCATGGTTAATTTGATTAAAGTGGGTGGTTGATTTTTACGGAATTGTACCATATTGCCGTAAGTGCATATTGTATTGTCCAAACCTGTAGAGAAATAAATGATTGATTTTTTTAAAGTTCAATTTATACAAACGTACTCTTTCTCGCAAAATTAAAGTGAATTTTGTTTATTCCCAATTGAGCTCTTTTTATAGGTCTATTTTCAAAGGGTACAATCTCCAGTTTTATTACAATTTCAGGGAAAAAGAAAACAATTACTTTAATTAAAGAGATTCTGCTCTCAACTTTGTTAGTTTTAACGTATTTTTATGATATTTTTTTTGGTTAAAGAACTAATGACTGTGAAACTATTTAAAAAAAATATGGTTAGAACATTGTGAAATTAATAAACTACTAACTAACTAAACTTTCTATTTAAGCGGGTTTTTTTCGTTAACTAATCTGGTTAATCAAAAGCTACAGTAATGAAAGAAACTGCGATCACTACTAAAAATTGTAATGCGAAACTACGCGATTCTTGCTATTCTTACCTGCTTTCGTTAACCCCATCCGTTAAGGAAACATCCAAGCCGTTATATAATAAACTTTGTTAGAAATATCAAAATTTTAGATTTGTAAATCAACTTTTTTTAGCGTAGGAAGAAAAAAAGCATAAAAAAATTACAATTTATAATAAAATCTACTACATAAAAGTTTTTAACATTATACACTTCATTTGTATAACGTTAAACACTTCCGTTATATAAATTCTGAAATGGGGCCCGCGCCTTGAGCGTTAAAAAATTAAAATAGTGTTACATATATTTCGGATTTGACTGGAAACTTTAAAATTTTAAATTCTTATGTGTTGTCGGTTATTATAATTGGAAATGTCATTCCAATAACTAAGACAACTTACATGTCAAATTTTGACACGTTCAGTTTTTTACATTACATTGAGAATAATTTGATATAATGCACGGTGATAAAAAAAAATAACCAGCCAAGTGCAAGTCGGACTTGCGCAATTAGTGTTTCGTACGTTGATTACGTTTAAACTAAAAATTTTTGTTAAAGAGGTATAAAATGATCAATGACTTCCCAAATACGTTTTCTAGAAAGTATATACCAGATAAATTATTAAAGGTAATGCACTAGTGATAATTTTCGTTCGAGCTATACCCTGTAGAGAATATTCTAGAATTTCTTCAAAATTTTTTGATCAGTACTTTTTGAGACAGGAGCGACAGCGATTTTTCGCAATTTTTTAAAAATAACACTACGACAAGTGTTACATTTTATATTTTTTTATGGGTCTAGCACACGGAGGTCCCTAAAGCGTTACAGGAGCGACACGTGTGCGGAAAAAGCGATTTACGTTGTTCGTGAATCGCTGTAAATTGAACTCGGTGGGAAACACAGTCCTGGGCAAATCATTCCAAAGGGATAATGTTCTCCCATATAAAAGACTGCTTGAAAAGCGTTGTACGAGGAGTAACAAGCTGAACCTCATACGGATGTGAAGTATTAGCGCGACGTGTATTTCTAACATGTACCGCTCTGGAGGAATTAAACGGGCCACATCCTCCGAACACTTTCCATAAAAATACTTGTAGAATAGGCTCAAGTCGCCAACCGTTCTTCGATGTTCAGCGAATCAAGGCCGCCGGTCAGTTCCGGGTCTCCAATCAGACGAACAGCTCTTCTCTGAACGGAATCCAACAAATGCAGTGTATGTTTGGGAGCGGAGCCCCAAATATGGGAGTAGTATTCCATAGTTGGTCGAATTTGAGCTTTGTAAAGAATTAACAGTTGTTGTGGAGTGTAAAGCTTTCTGGTCCGAAAATAATATTCCCAACTTTTGTGAAGCTCTCCTTGCTATGCCTGCAACATGCTCATGCCAGGACATATTTGCTCCCAAATTAACGCCCAACAAGTTGAGTGACGATGTTAGAGGAATGGAGTGCCCGGCCATAACTATGTCGGGTTCAGCAACGTTAACTTAGTTAGAAAACACTGCCGCCTGGGTTTTTGTAGCGTTAAATTCCACTTGGTTACTGTCCCCCCAAGACAGAATTTCTTCTAGGTCCCTGTTAAGTTGAACAACTTCCCGCTGTCTGCGGACACTCTCCTGGGCAGCTGATGTCCAAGCGTTCAAAGTGAATGAAGAGATAAGCGTACTGTCTGCAAAGCTGTAGATTGGATTTCCGGTCTTTTCCAGCAGATCATTAATGTAAATAAGAAAGAGAGTATGAGACAGTAAGGAGCCTTGGGGCACACCGGCGTTTACAGTAAAGGTGTTAGAAAGAAATCCGTCGACCGCCACTCGTAAAGAACGCTCACTGAGGAAACATGAGAGCCACAAATAGAATTTTTCAGACATACCACAAGAATGTAGCTTAGCCAACAGCCCATCGTGCCAAACACGGTCGAATGCCTTGAATATGTCAAGAGCAACCGCTCGAGATTCTCCAAAGTGTTCGATTGTGTTGTTCCGAACATGTGTTACATAAGTCAGAAGATCTCCTGTTGATCTATGTTTACAAAAGCCATATTGGCCATATATATATATATTTTTGAACTCGTGGTTTTACAAGTTTTTATTTGATACCCATATTTTTTTCACTTCCGATTTCACCTGCTAAAACTAATGTTTTAAGTCAAAATTTAACTTTTAAAACTACATGGCTCTGATGAGGCCATCAATTCCTACATTAGTGCCAAATTTCAACTTTCTATGTCGAATACCTTCGGAGAAAATCGGGTGTGACAGACGGACAGACAGACACAAAAGTGATCTTATACGGGTTCCGTACGGAACCCTAAAAATGAAGCGCCTTGATTGTTCTAGATTGAAAAATAAAAATTAAAGATTACACTACATACTCTCAAATTTGACAAGTGGGGTATCATTGTATCCAAAATAGCAATTTCAATTGAAAACCACGGTTTATAGTTAAACCTGGTCAAATATGTAAAATTAGTTGATATCAATAAATGAATATCTACTCCATATTCACAGAATTTTAATTTTTTCTTTATAGGCAATAAGTTATAAATTTGAGCCAGCTTGCAGACTCGTTCCTATAGGAGGATTGATTAAAAACTTTTTCACATGATCAAAAAGATTTTAGTTAAAATTTAATACTTATTCGATAGAGGACAGTGAAGGAAACCCAGAGGTTAAAGAGTGATGGCAATTTAGCGGTAAACTTCTTTCTGGCGGTCATTGAGAATGGCAGTTTGTCCATAATGGGTAAAAAAATATCAAACGATACGAGGTCTCTCTTCCTCTGTGAACCAAGATGTCGACCTTGTGAGATGAGTACTAAAGAAGCCATTAAAGCAGTGGCCTCAAGAAATCGGCTCAGTAAGGAGAAAATAATAGCAAGAAAAATGAAAATCCCATTAACAAGAACCAATTTTCGCATTATTAAAGAAGACTAGGAGCACACCGAAGAACGTCAAAATGATAATTTACGCCACAGTTATTAGGAAGTGGCATAAAGTGTTAGGGTTAGGTAGAAAGAGGTCATCATCAGAGCTCAGTACTGATTTAATAGAGAGAATCTTACAAGATGCTGTTCAACTGAAAATGTGTGAGAAAGTGATGCAGCCAACTATTAAAAATTTTTTTGTGAAACTCTTGAACCATACCTTGTTTATGGGAAGACGTTCGATATTCTGCAAAGATTCCGCAACGGCACAGAAAGCGAAGACCGTTGGTTGTCCAATTTACCCAAATTTATCGCGTCTGACGATTAAATTTCTGGAAATCCAGACCTTACTCCTTTACCTTATCGATTATAAAATATTTTAGAGGAGGAGAACTTCATTTGAATCTTGTCGCAATAGTGAATCGCTAAAAATCAGAATTGGTCGGGAGAACGAGTGGTGTGTGGTGCGGCAGGTGTTGGGTACTCTAAATAGATTTTTTTCATTTATATAGTACATAAGCAATAAATAACAATATTTTCAAACGGGATAAATTACAATTGAAACTGATAAGAGACAAAAAAAACCGGTCAACTGCAAGTTGAACTTGCACAAATAGTGTTCCGTACGATTGTTTTTAAAATAGAAAATTTTGTTAGGGTGGTATAAAATGATCAGTGACTTCACAAAACACACCCCAAATGAGTTTTCAATAAAGTTTGCTTCCAATCTTTACTGAAAACTGGTGACCTTGAAATTCTGTTTTTTTTTCTATACCAGATAAATTATTAAAGGTAATGATAATTTTCGTTCAATCTATACCCCGTGGAGAATATTCCAGGATTTTTTCAAAATTTTTTGATCAGTACTTTTCGAGATAAGGTAAGGGACAGGGGAAAGTAATACGAAGAAACGTGTGCGCAAGTATTACATTATATATATATATATATATATATATATATATATATATATATATATATATATATATATATATATATATATAAGTTTTCAACAAAGTTTATTTCCAATCCTTACTGAAAATTGATGACCTTGAAATTTCTGGTTTTTTTTTTATATACCAGATAAATTATTACAGATAATGCACTCGTGATAATTTTCGTTCAATCTACACCTCGTGGAGAATATTCCAGAATTTTTTCAAATTTTTTGATAAGTACTTTCCGAGATAAGGCGGGTGGACAGCGATTTTTCGCGATTTTTTAAAAATAATACAAAGAAAAGTGCGTTCAAGTATTACATCATATATATATTTTTTACTCGTGTTTTCACAAGCTTTCATTTGATACCACACTCGATTACCTAGTAAAATTTTTTTTTTTCACTTCCGATTTCACCCCCCAAAACTAACCCTTAAGTCAAAATTTAACTTTCAAAACTACATGGCTCTGATGAGGCCATCAATTCCTATATTACTACCAAATTTCAACTTTCTATGACAAATAGTTTCATAGAAAATCGGGTGTTACAGACGGACAGACACCGAAGTGATCTTATAAGTGTTCCGTACGGAACACTAAAAACTAGTATTTTTCTACATGTTAATAACGGAAAAAAATTTCTGTAGTGTAAAGTCAAAAACTGAATTTCATTAAAATTGTTGTTTACTCTCATCTACTGTTAAACCACCGATATACGAGGTGTGGCAGGAAAGTATGACACTGGTAACAGAGAGATCTGGCAACACCGTCTACTGTTAAACTATCGATATACAAGGTGTGGCAAAAAGGTAATGAACTGGCAACACAGAGAGATCTAGCAACACCAGAGGTTTCTCCCTTTCCTGATTTGTAGGTTAGACCCTCCTAGGCGCTTACTACAAGTAACAAGTAACCACGAGACCCTAGAGAGAGTGATAAGTGAAGTTGTATTTTCGTAGTGCGTTGCGAAAAATGGAACAGCGACATTTGGAGTAACGGTGTGCCATCAAATTTTGTGGTAAGCTTGGTGAATCCGCGAGGTTGACCTATGAAAAGTTGCAAGAAGCCTACGGGGAACATTCCTTATCAAGAGCACAAGTTTTTCGGTGACAAAAAGCATTTTTGGAAGGACGAGAAGCACTGGAAGACGAACCTTGCTCAGGGAGGTCTTCAACATCGAAAATTGAGGAAAATGTGGAACTTGTGAGGTCAGACCGGTGACTAACATTGAGGCTGATGACTATCGAGTTAAATTTAAATCGTTTTACCCTTCAACGGATTTTGTTTGAAGATTCGGGCATAAGAGTGCGCAACGATCGTGCCAAAAACGGCCATCTCCATCAACAAGTTTTTGATGGAAAAAAGGATTTCTGTGATTCCCCAGCCTCCCTATTCGCCTGATCTCAGTTCGTGACTTTATTTGTTCCCCAAGATCAAAACCCACTTGAAAAGACGACATTTGGTACTGTCAATAACATCCAAAAGAACATAACCAAGGGCCTGCCGTCGATTCCGGTTAAAGCCTTCCAGCATTGTTATGAAGACTGGAAACAACCGCTCCACCCATGTGTAGCTGCCCAAGGCAACTATTTTGAAGGGGATAACATCGATGTATAAAAATGAAATTATCGCAAAAAAAAAAGTTTCGTTACTTTTCTACTACACCTCTTATTAGCGAAAAAAGTGTCCATGTATAAATGAAATACTGTACACATTCAATTTAACAAAAAAAAAAAAACAGTAAACGGAAGCAGCTCACAGTACCGTCACACGCGACAGCAATTTTTTTCTTACCTTATGAATCCATCAACAAATAGTTTTATTATCTCTCTTAGGGACAACTTTTTCTTTTAAAATTTATCTAAATTGAACATACCTGATGGTGTCCCATGAAATAGATTTTCTGCATAAAATGCCCAATCAGAAATAACTTCAAGTTGTCTCTGGCTAAAATGTTTCTTATTATTTAATTCACCCCATGAATAATGTTTGAACCCTTGCCTCGATACATTTTTTATCTCTTGAGATTTCAATTTAAGGTAATGGATAAAAATAGCTGCAACTAAAACAAACATATTAAACAAACTAAGTTCTAAAAAATAATGATCACCTTGGCTATGCATAACTACATACACACATACTATTTCTGTTAAGATTGGAAAAAATAACACAATTTTCAGATTACTTGCTTCTAACCCTAAAAAGGTCATGGGATATTTAAAGCTACTATATATATGTATATATATATATATATATATATATATATATATATATATATATATATATATACATATATATATATATATATATATATATATATATATATATATATATATATATATATACATATATATATATATATATATATATATATATATATATATATATATATATATATATATATATATATATATACTTTTCATGATCTAATCACCTTAAAAAGTGAAAATATGCAAAATATCTCGGAGGGTGATTTTTTTACCATATATACATATATATATATATATATATATATATATATATATATATATATATATATATATATATATATATATATATACTTTTCATGATCTAATCACCTTAAAAAGTGAAAATATGCAAAATATCTCGGAGGGTGATTTTTTTACCGATACGATACTTCTCTTTAGTAAGGGAAGTAAAAAAAATGAATACAATAGAGAAAATCCATGAAATAGCATATCCACCAATGTAAACAATAGTGTGGTAAACTACGTGAAAAAAATAAAATTTTAAAATAAGAACATTTAAAAGTAAAATATGAAAATAGAAATATTTTATCGACGAATGAGATAATAATAATAGTAAATTACTTGAATAAATAAACGAAAAATAAGTTTTCAAAATTGTAATAGTAATTTTGCGAAAATAGAATGAAACAGTATTGTTATTTTCCCAAACTCTGTAATTAATTGTGTTGCGGTGCTATCGGTTCCCTACCAACATCAGTTCATTCTTAGTTACTTCAGACAATATAAAGACAAGACAAAGAAAAATATAACGATACGTCCACCCTAGTTTAAACTACCGAATTCGATCTGGAGAGAGTAAACGTAAATATCACCCTAAAGGAAAAAAATCTAGAATAGTTTACAGAACGTACCAAATGTGGAAGACACCAAAAACAGAATACTAAGGGAAAAATGGAGATGGGTAGGACACGTAGTAAAGATATAAAGGATACGATGGGCAAGAAAAATGATGGAATGAAAACAATGGGGAAAAAATAAATCCGAACGATCTATACTATGATGATATGAGGATATTAGGGAAATGATAAGGAAGCGTTGGAAGAAGGAAGCAGCAGAAACAGATGAACGGAAACGGAGGATGCCTATAATCATATACTCATTAATGATGAAGGTTAGATAGATATGAAACCACCAGTAATAAAACTGAGGAATAATAATTTTTGCTTTCCTATATTCTTAGGTTCAGTGTTTTATATCTATCTGTTTGAAGAAACTGGTTTGAGTGTAAGTAAATCTCAAGCAGAGGACCATGGAGTGCGTTCGAGTGTCAATTTATAAGAATCGCGACCTCGCGATATGCAAAGGATTAAATACTGTTAATATGCCCGAGAGTTTATTACAATGCATACTTCATAAAGATTTATATTCGCATCAATACAACTTCATTAATCAAATGTTACATGTACATCTTATTTTAAATGAAGCACGTTTCTACTAGAACACCCACGTTAATAAACAGAATTGTCGTTATTGGGGTACGACAAACTCAAAACGGGAGCATCAAAACCCTTTATATTCCCCTAAAGTGATGGCTTTGGCTGCAATGTTGGTAAGTAGAATAATCGTTCTGTAATTTTTGCAGATGACAGAAGCTGGACAACAACTCTGGCTGTAGCCAGAACTTGATTAAAAGGAAATATCCGACAAGTATCACCGATGTAGTGATCAATAATTTAACTGGTCACTTACAAGAGTACCACAAACGTAACGGTTCTGATTTAAATGACATTATTGTAAAATTAAACTTCTTTATGGGACACCTTGTAGATACAAGTACATTATTTATCCATCCTTTTCAGGATGGATATTAGTACCTGAAAGATCCTAATATAATAATAATTTAAAATTTTTATACTTACGGCTTACAGAAAAGCTAGCAGAACTACCAGTCCCTGTTCCTATATCTAACTCGGAATCCACAGTAATACAAACCGGACTAACTTTGACATTAGCTGACGACAAAATACCAGACAGCAGGAAAAATACGCATTTAACCGATTTCAATGTGGAAATATCAAAATATTTCTTTTTAGCCTTCAAAAGAGAGTCAACGGCCATTTCGACTATTTGTAGGTGAGATCGGTGATTCACTAACTTTGATAACTCCCAGTTAAAATCCGAGATATCAGTCGTAAGGGCAGGAGGTTTATCTAGTAACAGTTTATGAATATCCTGAAAGTAAAATAAAGGTAATAATACATATTGTGTCCTTTAACGCAATTTTTTAATGTTTCTTCAGCTGTTATGCAGATGAACAAAATTTACATACAAATTTTGGTACTTACACTTTCAAAATTCAACAAATTAGTCAAATCAAAATTTATAATTTTTATATATTTTTTTGGCAGCAATAAAATAATTAAGTTTTATTATTATTATTTATTATAATTATCACTGCTGATTCAATTTGCAGGTAAATAAATAGAGCTTTATTATGAAACTGAAGCTTTCATGGCCTTGATTAAATGAGAAATCGTAGTTCTTGAGATTAGACTGTGTCAAATTGAAGTGACTTTCCGACGTTTCACCTACGTTTTCACGAAGCGTCTTCAGAGATGTTTACTCTTCAAAATTAGAACACTGAATGAGTTCAAGGAAGCACAACTCAACCCCAAACTGTGATCCAGTGGAATGATCGTTTTCCACATATAATGCAGACCGTAACCCAAATCTCTACTAATGTTGTTAGGGTGTTTATAAATTTTGATTGTGGTTTCTGTTACATTGTTCATTGTACATGTTCATTAATTCTAGTTGCTATTGATCTTCCAGTTTCTTCTACATACACCATACCACATGAACATGGTACCTTCTGCTGGTAGGCGAATTGTGTCTTTTGGTGATCTCAAGTATTGTTCTAATCTTGAATAAAAATACCTGAAGATGATTCATACAATAGCAAGTGAAACGTCGAAAAGTCACTCCAATTTGACAATCCTAAGAACCACGATTTGTCGCAGAGTCCTTATTAACTAGATTTATAACCTCAGCGAAGTCTAGTGAAAATTAATCTACTACAAAGTGAGCACACAAAATTGACTATTATTAGGTTAGTAAACTAGCACTGTTTCTCCCAGTATGATCTAATGTTTGTAAGGGTAAAATTTAAATACTCTGATTAGTAAAATTTTATTTTAAATAATATTGGATTAGAACAGAGATATATCTCCTATAGGTCCGACTTTTGACAGTATTTTTAGTGTTCCGTACGGAACACTTACGGGATCACTTCGGTGTCCGTCTGTCACACCCGATTTTTTCCGAAACTATGAGGGTCATTCAATAAGTAAAGAGACAATTGGTCTCAGCTTAAACCCATTCAACGAAACTGCTCCATACTTCTAGGAGTGCAAGTTTGCAACCTTGTGATCAGTTTTAATCAGCTGTTCGAGCATGTAATGTAAACATAACCTCAAAATATCCAGTTTACCATGGCGAGTACATTAGAAGACTACACTTCACTACGTTCTGTCATTAGATTTCTTGGAGCAAAAGGTGTTAAGCCAAGTGAAATATATTCTAGAATATTATTACAGTATGGACAAAGTTGCATGAACCGTGGGAACGTTTACAAGTTGATAGATCGGTTCAAAAGTGGCCGAACAACAGTGGGTGAAGAGCAGCGAAGTTGGAATCGAGGATTGATGGACTTATTCGTGATAACAGAAGAATTACTGTTGAAATAATAGCTCAGCAGGTTGGGGTAAGCATTGAAGCTATTCACAATATTATTCAGAACCATTTACAGTATTGAAAAACGTGTGCCAGATGGCTTCCCAGGCAGATTACAGAAGCTCATAAAGAATGGAGACTCAAGAACTCGATTGAGAGATCTTGCCTCATCTCGCCTACAGCCCAGACCTGGCTCCATGTGATTTTTACCTGCTCGGACCTCTCAAAGATGCTCTACGTGGAAAGAGGTTCACCAACAATGAAGAAGTGAAGGGGCTTCGACGTCAATCGAAAGAATTCTTTGCCACAGGAATCAAGAAGCTAGCAGAAAGGTGGGACAAGTGTATTAACGTTGAGGGGGATTATGTCGAAAAATAGGCCAAATTTTATCCGATAAACCGTTCTTCAGCTAGAGCTATTTGTTTCTTTACTTATTTAATGACCCTCGTATTTGACATCTAAAGTTGAAATTGTGTGTTGTTTTGAAAGTTTAATTTTGATTGCTTGTGGGGAACTGAAAAAATTTTTTTTCGAACGTGTCCACCCTTATCTCAAAAAGTATTGATCAAGAAATTTTGTGAAAATTCTGGTATATTCGCCATAAAGTGTAGATTCAGCGAAATTATTACGAGTGCATTACGTGTAATAATTGTTTTGGTATAAAAAAAAACTATGTAGCATGACAGAATGGTGAAGGTTTGGAAAGTTGGGAATTCATCCGGTACTAAGAGCTATAATCATGATGTCTGGTGACTAACAGATAGGTACCGAAGACAAAATAATTTTATTTTATTTGTCTATAATTAAAAGTATTTAGGGAGTAAATATTTGTTTTAAACTTTTACTACTAGATTCTAGATTAAGATAAATTCATTTATTGGCTATGAAGTAGCTAATTTTTATTTTAAAGGTAAACACGGTACAGAACACTAATTGCGTAAATCCAACTTGCACTCTTATTTGTACTTGATGTTGAATAAAGTTTTTAGGCGTTCTAAAAAACTACAAAATTTTCTGACATTTTTAGGTTTTCTAGCCTAATTTAAAAACTGTAAAAAAAAGAGTACAAACTCCATTAAAGTGTACAGTAAAAAAATAATGAATAAACATATTTTAGAAATACAGCAACCAGACTGAATAGTTCCATTCAAGCACCATTAGAATAAAAAGAATATGGCTCTAAACTAAACAAATATAATATACTTACTTCTAAATTAAAACTATACTCAAAGTTCAAAGGTAAAATTTTTAAAATAAGTGTATTAGGGCAGTCAATTTCAACCATGTGAATTCTGGTCCTTAAACCTAAACTAGCAGCAATAGCTAGTTTTCCGTAAACTACTGAATGTTCACCATGTAAAATGACTTTTCCTGGTGCTGATACATTTATTTCAACACCTAAAAAGAGATAAAATATTTTTATGATAAAAACTAATCAGCACAGTAAAATAACTAAATCTAAAATAAAAAGGGATAGGGTTAAAATTTTCCGAGAAATAACTAAAAGTCTATAAGGTGCCTTTAAACTCTTAGAATAAATGTATTACTACCTTTTTCTGAGATGAAAAAAAAAATTAAGAGGTACGAGGGTGGTTCAATAAGTACCCGTGTTTGAATACAGATGGTGTTGATAAGGCAAGTTGATGTTACCATCTGGTGCTGTCATCTGATAGGTGACACCAAAAAAAATTTGACACTGATTCATAGGTTAGTTTGCATTTGGCAGTCATTTAAGTAAGTAGTGTAACGTGTTTGTCACTAAGATGGGAAAAGCGCAGTTTTTTTTTATGGGTCTAGCACACGTGCTACAGGGAAGTCCCTAAAGCGCTACAGGAGCGACACGTGTGCGGAGAAAGCGATTTACGTTGTTCTTGAATCGCTGTAAAATGTACTCGGTGGGAAACACAGTCCTGGGCAAATTATTCCAAAAGGATGATGTTCTCCATATAAAAGACCACTTGAAAAGCGTTGTACGAGGAATAACAAGCTGAACCTCATACGGATGTGAAGTATTAGCGCGACGCGTACTTCTAACATGCACCGCTCTGGGAGGAATTAAGCGGGCCACATCGTTCGAACACTTTCCATGAAAATACTTGTAGAATAAGCTCAAGTCGCCAACCGTTCTTCGATGTTCCAGTGAATCAAGGCCGCCGGTCAGTTTCCGGGTCTCCAATCAGATGAACAGCTCTTCTCTGAATAGAATCCAACAAATACAGTGTATGTTTGGGAGCGGAGCTCCAAACATGGGAGCAGTATTCCATAGTTGGTCGAATTTGAGCTTTGTAAAGAATTAACAGTTGTTGTGGAGTGTAAAGCTTTCTGGTTCAAAATAATATTCCCAACTTTTAAGAAGCTCTCCTTGCTATGCTTGCAACATGTTCATGCCAGGACATATTTGCGCCCAACAAATTGAGTGACGATGTTAGAGGAATGGAGTGCCCCGACACAACTAACTTTTTTAGAAAAAACTGTCGCCTGTGTTTTTGTAGCGTTAAATTCCACTTGGTTACTGTCACCTCAAGATAGAATTTCTTCCAGGTCCTTGTTAAGTTGAATGACTTCCTGCTGTTTGCGGATATTCGTCTGAGTAGCCGATGTCCGAGCGTTCAAAGTGAATGAAGAGATAAGTGTACTGTCATCTGCAAAGCTGTAGATTGGATTCCCGGTCTTTTCCAGCAAGTCGTTAATATAAATGAGAAAGAGAGTAGGAGATAGTATGGAGCCTTGGGGTACACCGGCGTTGATAGTGAAGGTGTTAGAAAGAAATCCGTCGACGGCCACTCGAAAGAACTTTTCAGACATACCATAAGAACGTAGCTTAGCCAACAGCCCATCGTGCCAAACACGGTCGAATGCTTTGAATATGTCAAGAGCAACCGCTCGAGATTCTCCAAAGTGTTCAATTGCGTTGTTCCAAACATGTGTTACATAAGTCAAAAGATCTCCTGTTGATCTATTGCCTAATCTAAGCCATATTGGTGATCGTTAATAATCGTATCGTTCAGTAATTCGCTTTTGTTTGTGGATGGGAAAATGTGTGATAGGATAAAAGCAAAATTGATGCTGTTTATGGGGACCCTTCGCCTTCAATGACGAAAGTCATTGAAGGCAGGTTCAACGAATTTAAACCTGGTTGAACATCCGTTTTTAATGAGGATCGTGTGGGACGCCCATCAGATGTGGTTGCCGAGGAAACCATTGAAAAAGTCCACGACATGATTCTCGCTGACTGTCGAACGAAAGTTCGGGAATTAGCAGAGACCATAAGTGTGTCGACGGGAACGGTAATTAATATTGTACATAAGTTGGCTATGAAAAAGTTGTCGGTCCGATGGGTTCCGCGATTGCTCACCGTGGACAACAAGCTTTCAACTTCGAAGCTGTGTTTGGAGCAATTTAAGCGAAATTCGAAAAACTTTTTGCGTCGAGTTGTCACCGTCGATGAGACCTGGATTCATCATTATACACCCGAAACTAACCAACAATCAAAACAATGGGTTGCGCCCGGTGCATCTGCTCCAAAGAGGTCTAATCGGCCGGAAGAGTTATGGCGACGATTTTTTGGGATGCAAAGGGCATCATAATCCTCCTTAGAAAAAGGAAGAACGATCAATGGACTATACTATAGTGACTATTGAAGAAAATACTGTTTCACCATGACAATGTCCAGCATTTGCGGTTTCTTCTTGTTCCCAAACATGAAGAAATGGCTCGCACGAAAAAAATTCAGCTCAAATGAAGTCATCGCCCAGACAAAAGCGTATTTTGGGGAGTTGGACAATTCCTATTTTTTTTTGGGAGGGTTAAAAATGGCAAGGACGTTGGTAAAAGTGTATATACCAAAAAGGGGACTGTAGAAAAATAAAAAATTTGTTTTTGAAAAAAATGGCGTCTTCAATCCTAACACGGGTACTTATTGAACCACCCTCGTATTTACGAGTTACACTTCAGAATGGCAAGCCATACATGAGGTGGGCCTCGATCAGTCGGTGGGTACGGCAGATGCTCGTCCTAATTTAAGTATTGTCAACCTTACTGCTAAATTTCCTAACGAAAGTCAAAAGACCTGGCTAAGATGTATGCTCAAAATAGACGAAAGGATCAACAGTGTTAGTAAGTGCTTTGCCAAATTGGATATCTCTCTTCAGTCTGAAACCCCCGCAGGGAGTGTAGTGGTCGTCGTGACGTAGTGTATAACTTTTTTCCATAAGTATCTATCTCTTGTCATCTCAATGATATCGAACTAGGTCTGTTGCATATTCTAGTTATTTGGTTAATCCATCATGTTGAGGCTTTTCCCCTTGATCTTTGATCTTCCACGTTGCCCCGAATGATGAGTCTTTCCATATTGTCGTTATTTCTTCTCATTATATGTATTTTAGTTGCTTGCTTTTAGTCGAATTCTGCTCGTGAGTTTTCTGGTAATTCTTAGTTCTTGCATAATTGAATTATTTGTTCGGTAGGAGGTCCATGAAATTCGCAGCATTCTTCTCCAACAGAACATCTCGTTAGCGTCAATCCTTTTCCTTTCCGATTATCTCTTCGTCCACGACACGTCATGCAGGGAAAACTAAGCAGTTGACTGACCGCATTTTTAAAGGTTTTGAAATTTGGTCGTCTCTCCCGATTTTGGATAGTTTACGCATTGCCACCTTCGCCACATCGCATCTTCGCTGTATTTCTTCTTGAGTTGTTCTAGTGTTGGTTATCCGTGATCCAAGATACATATAAGATTTTACAATTTCAAAGAGGTCAATTCTGGCTATATTTGGATGATTATTGTGTTGGCCATCTACTATCATAATTTTTGTTTTCGATATATTCAATTCCATACCAAAGAATTGGCATTTATTTCCCACTATCCGCACCAACTCGATTAGTTCTTCTTGGCCGCTGGCAAATAGGAAGGTATTATCCGCAAAACGTAAGTTATTGATTTTTTGCCCGTTATTGAGATACCTCCTTCTTATCCATCCAGCGATCTTCTCATAATATATTCTCCATATAAATGTTAAAAAGTTGTGGAGAGAATATACATCCCTGCCTGACGCCTTGTTGGGGTTCGAATCCATTTGAGAGAGTGTTAAGTATTTTAACTGATCCCGTGGTGTGGTGATATAGTTCACGCCCATTTTTTTCAATATATCCCACAAGTCATGCCATTTGACTTTGTCGACGGCTGTGTCTCTCATTGATAATTTATTTCATCACTGAATCATTATTTTGCCGGCATATGAGATGAGAGAAGTGGTTCGATAGTTGTCGCATTTATGTAAGCTGCCTTCTTATGGATAGGAATGAAAGTAGATTTTTGTCCAGTCAGCGGGCCATTGTCTAGTTTGCTATATTTTGTTACAGAGGAGGTGAAGCATTTTTATTCCAGTTTCCTTTAAATACTTTATTATTTACGCTGTTGAAAGGTCTGGACCTGGTGCTTTATTTGACTTACAATTTATTGAGCGCTGGTCATTTCTATATAGTTCCTGACAATAAGATCTCCACGCTTCTGCTATTTATTCTGTGTTGGTTTTTAAAGTTCCTGTGTGATCTTCAATAGCCCAGTTGTTGACCTTAAAGTCCCTTGTTATGTATTTTATTTTTCTGAAGAAAACTCCTGGCTGATTGTTTTGATTACGACTCTCCATTTTCTTGCATATATCGGAGTAGAATTGTTGTTTGCCTGACGTACATCTCTTATTTTATTTCTTGATTAAAATTTTTCCATTTTCTCTTTCCTCCTCCGTCTGCATATCGTTTTGATAAATAGCTCTTCTATTCTCTATGATCTGGAATACCTCGTCCGATATCCAGTATTTTCGCTTTGTTGGTCGATTTCTTTTTGGAGTTTTCATTGATATTGCTATGCAGTTCTTAACAATTTGCCACGTCCCTTGAGCTGTTTTTAGACACGGATGGAATGACCCTTTCGGCCTATTTTAGAATATCCTCTCGGTATTAGATTTTTTGGAACGACACATTCAGACGGTGAAGTTTGACTTGTATTTTGGCTGCTAAGAGATTGTGGTGTGATCCACACATGGCTCTTAGATATGTTCTAACTGTCCAAACGTAGGTTCTCCAGCGAATGTTTCTTAAGATATAATCCATTTGGTTCCTTGATCTGTCTCCAGGACTTCCAAGTATGTGGTGTTTGAATTTAGTGGCAGTTGGCAAACTCAATTATGCGATTTCTTCTGTCATTTCTCTTGTCTATACCATACTTTCCAAGTATATTCTTTATTTCATCGTCCTTTGTGATATTATCGACTTTTGCGTTAAAAGTTGCCGCATATGGATAGTGGCTTCTAGTTTATTGACCTGGAATCATAGGAGCGTCGGTCGTCATCCGGGTTGCGTGACAACATCCGAGACTCTCTGATAGATAAAATTGGATAACCGTTGGTGACATATCCGATTCATCCAGATTGCAGACAACACGGTGATTACACAGCCCCACAAAAAAAAAACTGGGGTATACTTTTGATGCGATATATCAGATCCGTAGTATTTTTGCCCGCTGATCACGAATCTGACGTCAGAATATCGCCATCAGATCTCAATTTTTTTCTAACCTCAAAAAATAGGTAAAAATTAGTAAAAATTAAGAAAAATATACTCCTAAAAAATTGATTCAAGCTTTTTCATGAATCCAAAGATGTATTAATATGTATTCGAACACGCTAAGCTAATATTCATCGGTTGGATTGAGCCATACAGTTCTGTTTTCTTTCTAACCTCAATAAATCAGACAGATATAGTGCTTCTCGAATGCAAAAACGAATTCAAATTAAAATTCAACCGATCCTTACCAAATTTGGTACACGGGGATTTTTTGGGTCGCTGATCACGAATCTGAGGTAGGATTTGTAAAATTCAAGATGGCAGATGTTTTCGCGCCATTTTGAACGCCGAGAAAATTCATCGGTCGAGTTTTATTCTTTTACCTGCATCCAGGGCACCTCCACGTAGTGACGGTAGGCAACGGTGTTACTCCACTAGCCGGCAGAGTCCCTGGATAACGGCTTAGATGCCGTCATGGCAGGTAGAAGAAAGAGAATTACGATGCAGGGACTCGGAAACCCAGTATCGGCGGTTGGTCAGGGTGGGAAAGCGGGCCCGCAGCCGTCGTCATCCAGCGACCGTAGCTCTTCATGTGTGGGTGACTTGGCTCATGTAGAGTATAATGCTACAAGAAAACGGTCTCACGGTACAAGGACTTTTTATAAGTGCGATAAAAACAGTGATTCATTTTGTTATATTTGCTGTCAACACGTATTGAGTAAAATGGGGTCACCGATAACGGATAAGATTAAAACCTTATATAAGGATTGTTTTAACATTGAAATACAGCACCAGGATACAGATTGGGTTCCCCACATCATTTGCAGTTCTTGCAAAATAATGTTGTACATCAATAAGAAGGCGATTAAATATTCCAGACCAGCAATATGGAATAAACCATACAGTGAAAATGATTGCTACTTTTGTATGAATGTTGTATCTAGGCATAAGCAAAAAAATAAAAGCACTATTACTTATAACGATGTTTCGACAGTAACAAGACCAACTAAACTAATTCCGCCTCCTGAACCACTTGATGCTGATGTTATGGAAACAAATGATTTCACCTTATCAGTTCATGCCGAAAACATTGAGACTGTCGAAAAAGATTCAAACACTGTTACTAATGAATGTTCTAGTGACACCCTATCATATACTAGTGACACAGATAAAGAATTTCTACCATACAACCGTAAACCAGAACCAATACTCGTATCACAGTCAGAACTTAATGATCTAGTCAGAGATTTAGGCTTATCCAAAGATGGTTCAGAGCATCTTGCTTCCTTTTTAAAGAAAAGACATTTACTTAAGCCAGAAGCTACGATTTCTTATTATAGAAACAGAGATGAAGAATTTCGAAAATATTTCACAGTGGACGAGGAATTGTCACTTTCATATTGTACCGATGTAAAAGGTGTAATGGATGAATTTCAAAATAACTTATACGATCCTGAAGAATGGAGACTGTTCATTGATTCTTCTAAATGGAGCATTAAGGCAGTTTTGCTGCATAATACCAACGTTTACGCTCCCATTCCGATTGCTCATTCCACAGTTATGGAAGAGCAATATGAAAAAATGAAGCAGCTTTTGATAAAAATAAAATATGCTGATCATAACTGGAAAATTTGTGGAGATCTGAAAATTGTAACAATATTGCTTGGCCAACAGTCAGGGTTTACACTTTATCCCTGTTATAAATGTCTGTGGAATAGCAGAGACAGGGAAAGTCATTATAAGAAAAAAATTTGGCCAACAAGAGAATCGTTCACTCCTGGTGAAAATAATGTATGTTTCCACCATTGGTAGATCCAGGAAAAGTTCTTATTCCCCCGCTTCACATTAAGCTTGGACTTATGAAGCAATTCACGAGAGCATTAGATACAAACGGCCCATGTTTCAAATATTTGCATAAAAAATTTCCGAAATTTTCTGAAGCTAAAATTAAGGCAGGCGTATTTGACGGGCCACAAATAAGAAAATTGTTTCAAGATTCATTATTTGTTACTAAAATGAATAAAGTTGAAAAAGCTGCTTGGCTTAGTTTTAAAGAAGTCGCAACAAACTTTTTGGGAAATAATAAAAGTCCTAAGTATAAAGAAATAGTCGAGAAAATGGTAAAAAATTTTCAAACATTAGGTTGCTTAATGAATCTAAAATTACATTTCCTGGACTCCCACATCGATGATTTCCCAGATAATCTTGGTGACTACAGTGAGGAGCAAGGGGAACGTTTTCACCAAGATCTGAAAATCATAGAAAATCGGTATCAAGGACGATGGGATGACCATATGCTAGCGGACTATTGCTGGTCGCTAAAAAGAGAAACAAGTCCTCAAAGCGTTTTTGGGCAGAAAGCCTTTGAATAGGTCATTCGCGGAAAAAAGAACAAGATACAGCCAAAAAAAAGGAAAGTTAGGCGCGGGTCTAACCTTCGCAATTCTAGGGCTTAAGGGTCTACTATTTGAGAGTATATGGTTTAAAAGTCCTGGTTTTGAGTTTATTGGGTCTCATTTTTAAAGTTACAGGGTTATTGAGGTCTATTTTTTGAGGTTACAGGGTGTGGGAGTCTAAGGTTTCAGGGTTTAGGGTTGAAGAGTATCAGGTTTGAGGATTTCCCAACTGTATACCAAATTTGGTAGGAATCGGTTGGTTTTCAAAAATTTTGTCCGCCATCTTGGATCCGCCATTTTGAATTTTGCAAATCCGACCTCAGATTCATGATCAGCAACCTAAAAAACCCCCGTGTACCAAATTTGGTAAGAATCGGTTGAATTTTAATTTGAATTCGTTCTTGCATTCGAGGAGCACTATATCTGTCTGATTTATTGAGGTTAGAAAGAAAACAGAACTGTATGGCTTAATCCAACCGATGAATATTAGCTTAGCGTGTCCGAATACATATTAATACATCTTTGGATTCATGAAAAAGCTTGATTCAATTTTTTAGGAGTATATTTTTCTTAATTTTTACTAATTTTTACCTATTTTTTGAGGTTAGAAAAAAATTGAGATGTGATGGCGATATTCTGACGTCAGATTCGTGATCAGCGGGCCAAAATACTACGGATCTGATATATCGCATCAAAAGTATACCCCACTTTTTTTTTTGTGGGGTTGTGTTATTAATATGACGAAATTTGTTTATTATTAACCAGCTCTCCATTCGAGTCAGTTAATACAATACTTTTCCTTGGTAGATTTGTCAATTTATGATATAAACTGCAATTCTGTGAGAATAGAAAATAAAATTAGTATTGTTTGTATATTTCTTCAAGTGGATGAAAGTTCTGATTAGATATTCAAAGCTCTCCCGTAACTGAAGCTTGACGATTTTTAATAAAAAATCTTGATTAGATGCATCAAGACCACCTTATGGTAAGATGATGATGATGTTTTTTGAGTCTTGGGCGCGTCGACAGCTAGGTTTTTAGCGCCCCGCAGTGGTGTTTAAAGTTAGATTATGAAGTTGATGTCCGTAAGGAATTCTCTTATATTGTTTCTGTGGGTAATGAAATTTGTGATTATAGTCTGAAGACTTGATGGGAGGTTGTGGAAATCACGAAGTTGTTGGTGGCAGTTGGATTCGAAAATATGTCGGATCGTGAGTGGGGAATCGCAGTCAGCGCAAGTAGGTGCCGGGTTATTTTTTAGTAGGTGTATGTGTGTAGTGTATGAATGTCCTATGGCTAGTCTGCGCCATGTTACGTTTTCACGCCTAGTAAGTTGAGTGGAATGAATGGGAGGATGGAATGTGGGTTTGACCTGTCAGAGTTTATTTTCAGTGTCTATTAGGTCCCAGTTCAGCTGTGATAGTTGATTAAAAAGATCTTTAAGGTGGTGATTGAAGTCTGTAGGGTGATTTTCGCTGTAGACGGGGGAGGCCTGTACGATCGCTCGTTTTGCATAATTGTCGGCGAGATCATTTCCAGGGTTATTAACATGACTCTGTAACCAACAGAAGTGGATGGTTTTATTCTTGATTTTTGCAACATATAATAGATCTTAAATCTGACGAATGTAATTTTGGGAAACGTTCTTTGATTTGATGGCGGAAAGGGCACTGCGGGAATCTGAGACTATAAGGAAGCTAGAGTGGGATGGGAGAGAGAGGGCCAATCGGACTCTTTCGTTGATGGCATATAATTCCGCAGTGAAAATGGAAAAGTGAAGGGGGGGTTGAACCATTTTAAGATGTGGCTGGTGTGAAAAGCCGCTCCCACACGTGTTGTTTTTTGATCCGTCGGTGTAAATTGGGAGAGATTGGGGGTATCTGGTGGCTTTCAAACTTGAGAAGTATTTATTTAGAGTGATTGTGGAGAAGGATGATTTGTTGTATTTTCCCCGGGGGAGAGCCATGGGGGAAATGTTGAGTAGAGGGGGTAATCGAGTGTGGGCAGCCTGATACCTTATGGTAAGGATGTGCTGTACTAAACATTCTTTCATGATGATGACATGGAAAGGGTTTTTGGGTTATACATGAAATCGAAAAAAATCACTATCTCATGATCACAAATACCAAATTAAAGAAGGTTACATGAAACGTTTAGAAAATTGCAAAATTTGAACATAAATAATCAGTAATAGTTAAGGATGCTGATGTATGGTGACTAGAGGAATCTACTGGAATCGTGAAATATAACAAACTTGAAAATATTTATTTACAGAACTGGTACCTGTAATATTTAATGGTTAGAATTTGAGTGCTAGTGAAATTTTAAGTTCTAAATATTAAAATATAGGTAATTGCTGATTATAGAACTTACCTTGGTCACTTTTTTTGGTATTATGCGTATTACTAGATAAACCCGACATTTTTGTTTACTTATTTTCAGCCCACTGATCTGGTGTCAACGTCTGCTGGGAAAATGCGTGGATACTTTCTAATTCTTCCTTCAAAATATTATTTACTAACCTAAAAATATGTGTAATAATTAATATTTTTCCGTGGACTTTCTTGATTACTGATTCTCTTTGTCCGTGGATAACAAAAAGGCATACGCGTGTTCATATTTTTATTTAACAGTTCATATTAAGATCATTTTTTCCTGTTTTAGCAGACGATAGCATGTCAACAGTACAACTTGAATTAGACTAACTTATGCATGTTTACTTTACTATATTTTTTAAAGCACACATCCTCGAGCTGTGAGTGATTGTTTGTTTCAACCTAAACAGGCAGATTCACTAAAAAGATTTACTACTAATACCTGACCTAATTTTTTTGGATGTATATCGGCGAGGATATCATAATATCCGTCAACGTTGTACAAGTTCTGAAATATACATTTGTATTTCACGGCAACTTTTAGACAACGCGATAGTGCTGCCACGAGCGTTAGTACATTTCTGCAACAACTACTACCTACTCAGTATATATCACCACTACACCAAACAGTTTATTTCTGCACTTGACGAGCCTTTCGTTAACCATGTTAGCTTCATCAGGAGCGATGATTGACAAATTTACCCTATTTATACTTAGCCTAACCACCTGAATTACTCAGGTGGAACTAATGGCATAGGTGAGGCCATCAGTTCCATACTTTCGTATGCGTTCAAGAATTTCCTATCAGATACATTTTTAATTAATCTTAGATTATCTAATGTTACAGTATGATCAGCTTCAAGGGCATGTTCGGCAATGCTAGACTTTTCTGTTCTACTGTATTTTAAATATGCTAAATGTGCTTTAAATCATGTTTTTATAGACCTTTTAGTTTGCCCAACATACTTTTTGTCGCAATCAATACAATTAATTTCATAAATTCCACTTTTCTCACAATTAGGAATCTTGTCTTTGCGATTTTCTAAGATATTCCTCAAATTGTCTGATGACTTATAGACTAAGGTGAGGCTTACCTTATTAAATACCTTATTGAATCCCCTGCTATGATTATATGTTATGGTGACATACTTGGTCTTATTTGCTTTGCGTATAAAAAAGGTGGAATTCTGAATATTTGACCTGAACTTATGTTTATTTATTAACTTGTTTATTAAATCATCGTCATAACCATTAGCTCTAGTTACATTCCTAATATAAGTCCTTTCATTATTGAAGTTTACTCTATTCAGAGGAAAAATGACCAAACGATGAACTAAAAAATGTAATGCGGATATTTATGTTATTTACAATGAAATGAATCAATAGGGATAAGTAACAGATAGACATAAAATGTAAAAGTAGTTTAAATAAAGACAGAGTCCCCTCTATTACTTGACCGAAACTGATGGCCTTGCCTATTAGTTCCGCCTGAGTAATTCAGGTGTTAGGTTAAGTATAAATAGGGTAAATTTGTAGTTCAGCTTTAGTCAATCATCGCTGATAAAGCTAACATGGTCAGAGAAACGCGTGTCGCGTGCAAAAATAAACGGTTTGGTGTAGTGATGATATATACTCAGTAGTGTCATTGTGCCAAAGATTCCACATTCCCAACATAACTACTACCTACCTATTCTCAAAGCATCCCTTAGAAACAACTAATGTTTGTAAAATGTATTTTATTTTAGGTAATCTTAAGAGATAAAACAAACTTCAATTTTTTAGGCTAATGATTTGTAAATATGTATTTACCTATGTCTCTGTAACAGAGGTTTTCCTTTGAACTTCTCCGACACTACCAAACAAGAGAATTTTTCTCCACAACCATCCGAGTGATCTATCACTTCCTAAAATAAAAATAAACTAAGTGGTAAAAAATCACATTTACATTTCTATTTAAAGTAAAAATAATTTAAATATGAATGAATATTACTGGTGGAGTGTTAAACGTTACATATATTTAACGTTTAATTAAAGATAAATCAGGCTGAAATGCTTAAAAATCAAGTGGCTAGTAGAAATTATATATTTAATAATCGGCCAAGTGAATGTCGGACTTAGTGTTCCGTACGTTGATTACTTTTAAAATAAAAATTTTTGTTATGGAGGTATAAAATGATCAATCAATGACTTCACAAAACACCCCAAATTAGTTTCCAACAAAGTTTTTTTCCGATCTCTACTGAAAACTGATGACCTTGAATTTTTTTTTTTATATATAACAAAAAAATTGTTAAAGGTAATGCACTCGTAATAATTTTCGTTTAGTCTACATCCTGTGGAGAGTAATCTAGAATTTTTTCAAAATTTTTCGGTCAGCACTTTTCGAGATAAGGGGGGACAGCGATTTTTGGCAATTTTTAAAAAATAATATAAAGAAAAGGGCGCGTAAGTATATATATTATAATATATATTTTTGAATTCGTTTTTTCACAAGCTTTCATTTGATATCCCACTCGATGACCTGGTAATTTTTTCAATTCCAATTTCACTACCCAAAACTAACCCTTTAATTCAAGATGTAACTTTCAAAACAACACAGCTCTGATGGGGCCATCAATTCCTATATTAGTGCCAAATTTCAACTTTCCATGTCAAATAATTCCAGAGAAAATCGGGTGTGACAGACAACGAAATAATCTTATAATTTTCCATACGGAACGCTAAAAAGAGGATATTAAATAAACATGTTGGATTGGACATTTTTAGTATGTAAAAATGCTGTTAATCGGTTCATATGAATTCTCAAGTTTGTAGCATTTATATATATATATATATATATATATATATATATATATATATATATATATATATATATATATATATGTATATATATATATATATATATATATATATATATATATATATATATATATATATATATATATATATATATATATATATTATAAAACGCAACATTATCTTTCTATCCGTTAGTGCGCTTATCACTTGAGAACCACCTGTGGAGAATATTCCAGAATTTTTTTTAAATTTCTTGATCAGTACTTTTCGAGATAAGGGGGGACTGCAATTTTTCGCAATTTTTTTAAAAATAATACAAAAAAAAGTGTGTGAAAGTATTACATTATAGGTATTTTTGAGCTCGTGTTTTTACAAGATTTCATCTGATACTCCACTCGATGATCTGGCAAAAATATTTTTTTTTCACTTTCGATTTCACCCCCAAAACTAACCCTCAAGTTAAAATTTAACTTTCAAAACCATTCGGCTCTGATGAGGCCATCAATTCCTATTCTAGTGCCAAATTTTAACTTTCTATGTTAAATAGTTTCGGAGAAACTCGGGTATGACAAACGGACAGAGAGATACCGAAGTGATCTTATAAGTTTTCCGTACGGAACACTAAAAATCGAAAGTATAGAACCAATTCAGTGAGTCCAAAATGTAACCCAACTTTCGGTTCATTTATCTAACAGATTATTAGTTTCTGGTCAAGTTTTTGAACGGAATATATATTTTTATTTCACAATGGCGACTATACTCTGCCGCTGGTTATTCATTTTTGTCCAAGAGATACGAGATTATAAGACTGGGGAAAGTGTTCTCTAGACAGATTTCGCAGACTGTTTAAACTGAATTACTATTTTTGGAAGAAAATTTCTCAAAAACGAAATTTTCGAATGGATAGTAAGGCGATAAACCAAATTTTAGAAAAACGGAATATAAGATGATCTTGGGTAATTACGGAC
The DNA here is from genome assembly GCA_019049505.1 of Pachyrhynchus sulphureomaculatus. NCBI lineage: Eukaryota > Metazoa > Arthropoda > Insecta > Coleoptera > Curculionidae > Pachyrhynchus > Pachyrhynchus sulphureomaculatus. The sequence continues at coordinate 71,668,904 of CM032448.1, read as the reverse complement.
ACAGATTAGCTCAGGTTAGTTAATCATTTAAAATGTTCATTTTCAAATTAGTTCAGTAGACTAGACAGTCTTGCAGGTGAATAAATAAAAATAAATGCGATATAAGTAATAATGCAAAAGACGTTTCGAAGAAGAGATAGTTATATAGCGAAATTTTCTTCCAGCCATCTCACTATTGTAGTCTCCTCGCAAAAGATTTGTGCTCTACTCTGACGACGAAGTGTTTCGCAACAATTTGTCGTACAAACTTGAACAAACTAATAATTATCTACTTTATTATTATTGAATTATGTACATTAGATTTATTAATACTATAATATATTGATCTATACGTGGTAGTGTTGTTACAGGATTTGCAAGGTTACAGGCTACCCAGACTTCATTATCCTGAAACTTGCTCATTTATCTTCCAAAATTACAGCTTCTAGGGTTGAACCGTCAATAATTATTATTAAGAATTATAAGGGCATTTTTATAAGAGCTCAGTACCTACCGTTTTTTTCACCTAGCCCTAAGAGCATAGTATAATTTTTATATATATATCGACAAGCTCAAGCTAACCTGAACTAACAGATTTCTACTTAAGTATTTTATATTATATAGAGCGGCACAATTGAGTCTTTTAGGGATCATTTCGGTGTCCGTCTGGTCTGTCTGTCTGTCCGCCTGTCACACCCGATTTTCTCCGAAACTATTTGACATAGAAAGTTGAAATTTGGCACAAATATCTAAGGCTCAATCAGAGCCGTGTAGTTTTGAAAGTTAAATTTTAATTAAGGGATTTAAAAATAAATTTTTTTACCAGGGCATCGAGTGGAGTGTCAAAAGAAAGCTTGTAAAAACACGAGTTTAAAGATACGTATGATGTAATATTTGCGCCCACTTTTCTTTGTATTATTTAGAAAAAAAAAATGGCCAAATATTTCTGCCTCCTCCCACCCTTTCTCGAAAAATACTGATCAAAAACTTTTGAAAAAATTCTAGAATACTCTAAATAAAGTGTTGTTGAACGAAAATTATCACGGGTGCATTACGTTTGATAATTTTCTATGTGGCATGATAGAATGGTGGAGGTTTGGAAAGTTGGGAATTCAACCAGGACGAACAGCTACGAAATATCAATACGTATTCGGTGCAATCAGTAATATAATGATGACTGGGGACAAACGGATAGGTACCGAAGACAAAATGTTATTTTATTTGTTTATAATTAAACAAATATTTAGGTAGCAAATATTTATTTTAAACTTTTACTACTCGATTCTAGATTAAGCTGGATTCATTTATTGGCTATTAGGTAGCTAATTTTTATTTTAAAGGTAATCACGGTACACTATTTGCGCAAGTCCAACTTGCACTTGACTGTTTTTTTTTAATGAGAAACTATGGATATTATATATATTTATTACCATGGTTTAAACTTTTCGATCAAACTTAATAATATAGTCCCTAATGGGTCATAGTTTAATCGAATTTGGAAAATGGTTATAAAGATAATTTTCAAATTTATAATACATATTTTTATAGTGAAGGTGTGGAAGGTAAGTCACAAGTGGTCGACTTTTTTATGTTAAATGGAAAAAATCTGTAGATTTTCTCTTCAGTTGATAGAACTTTTCTATACATACTTTCCCACACATATGCTTTCTCCAAGAGTCATTTACAATTATGCGGAAATGGTAGTTTTACATTGATCTGAGAAAACACTAGAAAATTTATTTAGGTTATATGATGATCAAGATGACGGAAGAGGGGATTCTATACTCGGACAATTTGAGCAGTACCATATAAATTCCGACATTACTAAAGTTTTGTTAGAAAAAGCACATAACATTATCTTATGGCAAAGTTTTGCTTTTATTAAAAAAAAACCTGGATTCATCAAACCCTATATCACTAAATTTGAATTCGAAAATCCTATCAACAGAAGAGGAAATATAATATTACAATTAATATACAAAACCTTACTACGTAATTTTTACGCCCATTAATAGGTAGTTTAAAATACACACTAGATACTCCTAAAGTCTTGAAATTAAGAATTTTTGGTTCTCTTTAATATTTGCTCTGAGTTCCTTACATTCTTAGACTAAACTAGTCAGTACACTTATATAATAAGAATGTACTATTCAAAACAACTTCAGAATTTTCGTGTAAAATTACGAGATAAGTGTGGTACAAACAGAGATAATATTTGCTATCTGAAAATTATATTGTACATACTTAAATGGGACAAATTGTAAATAATACAACAATATGCAAGTAAGAAAAACATTTATTTAAATAACAATATCTACAGAAATTTTGGCTCTTAAACACAAGATCACCAAATTCTATTAAGACAACGGAAATATAACACATTTTAACATTTTTTAGTTATTCAGTTAAAGTAGGATTTTGTAACCGATTATTTTTATGCAATTATTGCAAAATTTTAAACCAAGAAAAACATTTCATCGAGTCTCGGTCTTCAAACAACTCATTTAAAATTATTTTAATGCTAGTTCAGGTTAACAAAAGGATTAATAAAAGGAATATCAAACAGAACAGTTATAATTTTTACAGCTTCGTGTATAAACTTGCAATTCTTCATATAAAATTTGTTGGTTATTTTCCCAACACAATATATGTATATAATATATATTAAATAAAATTTCTATTAATATTGAAAATAGGAAAAAATCACAAAATTTTCAGATTCTTCAACTATAATAACCCTGAAAACGATATATAACTCGTTATACTTGAAAAACATATATAATCGCTTCCCCACATCTGTAAATGTTTGATCGCAAATAATGTTCCTTAACGTTTGGTAGTTACCTCAATTAAAAACTTTCATAATACTATTGAAACTAGACATACATAAATAAATATCTATATACATATATATATATATATATATATATATATATATATATATATATATATATATATATATATATATATATATATTTATATATATATATATATATTTATATATTTATATATATATATATATATATATATATATATATATATATATATATATATATATATATATATATATATATATATATATATACCTACATTTTCCCCCCGTTCCCTACAAATTTAAAATCGAGATTTCCTTTTATTCAAATCAATAGACGAGCAGATAGATAACCCGATCGACAGAAATGGATAACTCTTTTTCGTGGTCTAGAGACCCTAAAACGTAAAGAAATGCAAAAATATTGGTAAAGTGCTTTTCTGGTTAGCTTTTATAAAATTGATTCTACCTAAAAAGTATTTTATATTTTTGACCTAATACTAGTATGTTAATATTTGTTACGTGAAAAAATCGAGAACTCTGCTTTTCTTAAAGTTCTAGGGTCATCAGATCATGAAAAACAGTTTCGAACTTCCATCACAATGTCTGATGAAACGGCAACTTTCGAACGAAACGAGCAATATTTGTCAAATTTGATTTGAGATGAAAGGTGTGAGAGTAAATAGTATTCTGAATTTTTTTCTGGTTTTTAGTTGAATAATGAACAAATTTTAAGCTTAATTATTTAAAGTAAAACACATAAGGAGTCAAAGGGGTGGTTCAAATATATCTGAATATATTCATAATATATTATTATTATTTTTTAAAAATGATTTTCAATTTTAACAGAAATTATAAGTAAAAGGAAATGTCATGTTGAAATTGTCAATATCTCTGAAGGCTCTCTACTCAACTTTTTTTGTAATTTATATCTCACCATAAATATTTTATTATTTAAGATATAGAACTCTTTTTCGTGGTCTAGAGACCCTAAAACGTAAAGAAATGCAAAAATATTGGTAAAGTGCTTTTCTGGTTAGCTTTTATAAAATTGATTCTACCTAAAAAGTATTTTATATTTTTGACCTAATACTAGTATGTTAATATTTGTTACGTGAAAAAATCGAGAACTCTGCTTTTCTTAAAGTTCTAGGGTCATCAGATCATGAAAAACAGTTTCGAACTTCCATCACAATGTCTGATGAAACGGCAACTTTCGAACGAAACGAGCAATATTTGTCAAATTTGATTTGAGATGAAAGGTGTGAGAGTAAATAGTATTCTGAATTTTTTTCTGGTTTTTAGTTGAATAATGAACAAATTTTAAGCTTAATTATTTAAAGTAAAACACATAAGGAGTCAAAGGGGTGGTTCAAATATATCTGAATATATTCATAATATATTATTATTATTTTTTAAAAATGATTTTCAATTTTAACAGAAATTATAAGTAAAAGGAAATGTCATGTTGAAATTGTCAATATCTCTGAAGGCTCTCTACTCAACTTTTTTTGTAATTTATATCTCACCATAAATATTTTATTATTTAAGATATAGAGATGCAATGCTCAAATTAAATTATTCAATAGTGTGAGAAAGTCAAATTCAGTATTCATTTTTGAGCTGTGTGTTTGCAAGGGAATATGAGAAAATTATTTTACTTTTTTTTTAAATGGCATATAATGTCGATAATAGATATACAGTTGACTCAGTTGGTCGAGGTAACCCCAGAACTCAAACTTTTACTTTTTAGAATTTTTTGTTCCCTTAATCTATAATGTGATGGTCTTTTTTTAACCATGAAAGAAGTATCTTACTTAAAACCTCTGCATCACACGATGTTGTTAAGGTAAAAGATTCGCTCCACTTCAGTAGTCCCAGAAGAACATTCCACTTGAACAAGACTTTCCATTTAAGGTATTTCTTATGAGTAACTGCTAAAAATAATTTTGCTTGAAATTTTGAGAAATAATAAGATAGATATAGATAAATTTTGAGAAATAATAAGATATATTAGCATCATACATTCTCTGCTTCAATATAAAGATGGTTTACCACGCCGTATTGCCATAATTAATTGCAAACGTTTCAGATATTTAACACATAAAAGATAATGAATCCATCGATCATAAGCATCGGTTTTTTACAATTTTTATTGTCGTATACGTACTAAAAAGTAAAAAGTCACAAGAAAATATATATACAAAAAAAAATTACTTTGCTTTCGTTTGTTAAAATATGAGGGTAGTTTATATTTATTTATTAATATTACTTTTTGATGTATTTTATGAAATGAATTTTCGCTGTGGCAACGTAACGCGGGCGTTCTTTCAAATTTTGAATCACATATATGTATTGCACTGATCGGACTTTCTTTTAAAAGATACTAGAATAAACACGTGCCTCGCACGCGCATTCAATTACCAATACTTAATAATTGATATATTTTTAATAAATAATCCAAAGTATCGTTTTAATTAATTAATATACATCGATCCTAAATAAAAATAAATAACACGTGATTGCGTTCGGCAGGAAGCAAGGGAGAAGCTACGTTGCCACATTCATTACACTCTGAAAACCAAATTCTTTCTCTAACATAATGCTCTCTCGTAAGAGATACCTTAAATATCACTGGCCCACTTAGCCTGCCTGTCCAATTAAGCTCGCTCTACCCTATTATCATGTTTTGCTTTGTTGTAACTTAACAAATACAACTTAATATTTGACCATACTTGGTATTTTAGTTTTAAACTTAGCCCTAGAAAATCAAAGTATAAAGTTCTTATGGCAGATAAAACTAATGACCTATATGAAACTAAAAATACAGCAGCTGTTTTGAAATTATGTAACTTTCAAAGTATAATATTATTTTTGTATTTTCTTTGAACTTATATTAAAAAATGACAGAATCACAGTATAAATAACTAACTCTACATTTACCTAAAACTGAAATGAAAATTAAAGAAATGTTAAAACAGATAATTTCCAATATTACAACGTAAATTTTGTTTTAAAATCATATTATTACCAACCAATTTTTTGTTAATGATAATAAGTCTGAATAATTTAAGTTTCATAATTTGAGTTGGCTGTTCACTTATGTTAACTTTTTTGACACATTCAATATCAATTGTCATTGTAATTCGATACCTACTTTTTTCTCTCTATTCTAATCATAATGTCACACTACTGATCAATTTAATTTTAAACATACCATCTTGAGCCATATATACATACTGTATACAAATTACTATACCATTGCACTTATTGGCTGCACAAATCTTGTAGACTGAACAAATTATGGATAAAGATCAAATGTTGTATATGACTAGTAATAATAATAAAACTGGGCACACACGATGAGATTCGGCATCACCACCCCGCTTTTATCAAAAATTAATATTATGAATACAGGGAGTTTGGATGAGACCACTAAACTTTGCGTTGCTTCCGGTACCTGACATCACAACTAAAACGCCGATTTGCAAATCTTATGAAATTAAATTTCTTATTTTTGTGATTTTTTTTGAATTCATGGGATATTACCCTTAAATTTTATAATAATAAAAAGTGATATTTGTCATATTTCATTGTCACAAGTCAGGTAAAGTGAATTTAATTTAATGACCGAGTTTTGGTTAAAGGTGGCTTCAAGAATTTAAGACCTATACACAGAATATTCTAAATATTTTATGACTAGTGCCTTATTCGATTAAGAAAAATTGGTTCCTATACTACCTTTGCCTGTTCAGAGGTTGTCTATAACGATATAGATCTATCTAAATGGTGTCAATCGAATATAATACAGGTTTATAATTCTGCAGTCCTTGTGGATATGTTATTGTCAAGGGATTAAAATGTCAAATTCAAACGTAAGCACAACGTATCCTAGACCCTGATCTGGCCGTTTTATAACAAAACGACTTTGTTTTCTATAAGTCTATAGCACAAAGTGATACAATTTCTATTTAAAACACAACGGAATTAATAGCCGCGGGATTTTTTTGTCCAATTTAAGGCTTTTAAGCTACCTGTAATTTACAAGTTGACGTGAGTTGCATCCATTTAGTAATCAAACAGAGTCCCAGTCACTCTTGAGAATATTTGACATGTTCTCAAGTTCGATACACTAGTGTGGCGAATTTTCAATTTATTTTATTTGAATTCTAATATAAACTTCAATCGATTTATTAATATGTTTCCTTCTGCACATTATGAATATGGCCAACATCTATCTTACTTAAGTACAATAAAAATTACAAGAATATCGAATTATGAACCAACCCCTTACTATGTTTGACATTTATGTTAAGAACTTTGACTTTAGGTGGAATTTCAATTCAGAAGTACTCATCTTTAGAGATTCAATAATGCAAGGACATATTCACATGATGAACTGTAAGGCAAACTCATTTTTTAAATATTCACCTACGAAGGGGGCGTTTTTTAACTTGGCAAAACGCTTTTCACAATTCAAATCGAATTAAGTAGACATTATTTACAGACTGATATCAGAGTTTTGATTGTTAGTTCATCAAATCATCTCACAATTTAAAATGACCTATGGTGTAATATACAGCCCACATTATACATTGAACCATAATTATGATACCTATGTATTGATGCATGTGGTGATGTATAGCTCATCGTGTGTGTCCTATATAACACTTAAGCTAGTCTCACAGCAGATGTGATTGTGCTATAAAAAATGGTTTTGATCAGGACAGTTTTAACCTGAATAAAATCCAATATCATATTTTGCAACTGACCAACTTAAAATTGGTCAAAAACTTATTTCTATAAAAGTGGGTGTATCTGCCGGATTAATAAAAGTGTTTAACACTTGTCCTAGTTGCTAAGGATTAAAATTTGAGTTTTATTTCATATTGTAAATGCCACTAAAAAACTTCAATCCAAAAAAATTTTAAAATAAAAAATGAACTTTAAGAAGTAAAAAAGTTTCTAGTTTCCTGAGTTAACACAATATGTCTTTTTAAAATTACGTCTTTTTCGCGAATTGAGTACCAGGTGTACAAGTATGAAATGCGGATTTCAGACAACAGATGGTGCACCAATGCAGTTTGTGCTATAACGATTTGACACTGCGCCATTTTGTTGTGTCGTCAACAAATGTCAGACGCGGACGAGTGATAAATTGGAAAAGTGTATACATAGTGTTGTGTTGTTGTGTTCAATATGTCGAAATTTATACTGCTGTTGAATCATACCGGTTACTTCGAGAAGCTGATGGTGAACATGCTCCATCGCAAGATACGTGTGAACGATGGTTTCGGCGTTTCAAAAGTGGCGACTTCGATGTTGCAGACAAGGAACGTGGAAAACCGCCAAAAAAATACGTGTGGAATTGCAAGCATTGTTGGACGAAGATGATTCGCAAACACAAAAAAACAACTCGCCGAGCAATTGGGTGTTAGTCAACAAGCTGTTTCCAATCGGCTACGGGAGATGGGAAAGATTCAGAAGACCGGTAGATGGGTACATGAGTTGAACGACAGGCAATGGAAAAGCGCAAAAACACGTGTGACATTTTGCTCGCTCGGTACAAAAGGAAGTCGTTTTTGCATTGTATAGTTACAGGAGATGAAAAGTGGATTTATTTGAAAAATTCCAAGCGCAAAAAACCATGGATATACCCAGGCGCACCATCCACATCGACTGCAAGACCGAATCGCTTTGGCAGAAAGATGATGCTGTGTGTTTTGGTGGGACCAGAGGGGCGTGGTCTATTATGAGCTGTTAAAACCTGGGGAAACGGTTAATACTAAACGTTACTACAACAATTGACCGATTTGAACCGTACGCTGCTTGAAAAAATGCCAGAATACCGAAAGAGGCAACACAAAGTCATTTTTCTTCATGACAATGCTCCATCTCATACGGCAAAACCAGTTCGCGACACGTTGGAAGCCCTCAGGTGGGAAGTTCTATCCCATGAGGCTTACACACCAGACTTGACTCCTTCCGATTACCACTTGTTTGCATCGATGGAACACGCACTTGCTGAGCAGCGCTTTGGTTCATACGAAGATGTGAAAAAAATGGCTCAATGAGTGATTTGCAGCAAAAGGGGAAGATTTTTACTGGCGTGGTATTCACAAATTGCCGAAAGTTGGAAAAAATGTATAACAAGCAATGGAGCATACTTTGAATAAAGTAGTTTTTATCATTCTTCCGAATTTAACATGTTTTTTTTAGAAAAAAAATCCGCATTTGTATACCTTGTAGCTACAGCTTAACAAATGCATGGTTTTACCTTACAGTAGGATTAAAGGGGAACTTTGAAATGTATGAGAAAAGACAAATCTGATAATGTTGTAAAAAAGATACGAACCATAAATGGTCCAATTGTGACATTATATAATATTTGTAAGTAAACTCATGAACTCTTAACTTTAACAAATTTGACATCTGCAAACTCTTGAGGTAAACTAATTTGTTTGATATTAAAATATATAAAAAATCCTACAAAATGTATGCAAGAATATACTGATATTAACAATGGAAACAAATCAGGATACCTTTCAGGTGGTTGCCAAGATAGACTTATCACAAAAAGTATTATACAACCAGACAGAGAGGCTATTATTGCTACATGAAAAATTAAGGCATATAAGGCATGCTTATTTTGTAAAATTCGATGATATGTTAACATTATTAAAGTTTCAAATTTTAAATTCTTTTTTGTCTCGATGTTAAATAACAAATCTGCTATTCTACGATAATATTCAACTAAACCTTCACTTGTATTCATAGTACTTTTAAATGCATGTTCTATAGAAACTCTAAAAGATACTATATAAAACATCGTCAGAGAAATTAAAGCTATAATTAAATTATCTTTGATTAATAGAGGTATCATGCTAAATACAGATATACAGAGGAACCAAAAACATACAAAAGGGGCATAGGGGTAGTACAAAAGTACTGGCGTAGCAACCAAAAGGATAGTTTTTCTCATGAACTTGAAAACTAAATAAGAAGAAAGCTAAGGAAGAGTTGATTAGGGCAAGTACAAATTTTTTAAGGCTTGGACGTAAAAATAAATCAGCACTAGAAGGCAGCAGAGCTGACAAAGTAGTAAAAAGACATATACGCATCATTTGGTAATTATCAAAACGACTTTTAAACTTAAAGAATATGTTTAAGGCACACCAAATATTTGATACTTTATCTTCAAACACACCACGAGTTACTGGAAACTGTCTATGCAACACTTGAAACATATCATCAATGTTAAAGAGAAATGGTAACCAAATGATTATGAATGTTATTATCACAGTTATACCTATTTTAGTAAGTCTTATAAAACCTGAAATTGTAGTTTGTCCTGGTTTTGGTACGCAAGTGCTTAAGAGATATAAGAAAAATGGCAAAGAGTGGTACAGTTCCATCTGCTTATAATTTAGTGCTAGGCAAAAGAAAACTGATCCTAAAATATTTTGTTTGTGCAATATACAGATGACAGCAATAATAAAAAGTCCTAAAGATATAGAATTGTATTGAAAATGACCATGATCTATTAAAATAATGCCTGGATATAGAAGTCCTAACACAACTGATAAAGAAGGATCCAGAATTTTAAGATTCAGTAATGTTTTGTTAGCTTTTTTCTGATTTTTAGTCTTCACATCCTCTCGTTTCTTTTCTAATTTTACACAACTGTAATAATACACTATAAGAGCTGGTATATACAATATTATATCACCTAAAAGAACTGAATATCTCATAAACAGTTTATGAACATCACTTTCATGTCCTCTCGAGTCATGTAGCTTTGTGTAGTTTTCATTCATGAAGCTAGCGACTATTCCACATAAATACATGTGATATGCAGTTAAAGGTGGGTAATCTAGACCCCAGTATTCCAAATTGTTATCTGTGGTGTTCTTATACCAGTATTTTATATGTAGATTGGTAGTGATTTCCATCCAATGTCGCTGGGCTTCATAATCACCATACATGGGGGGAGTACCTTCTCCTGAATATGAATGAAGTGTGGTACAACATCTTAGTAGAACAGCTACTATAGTTCCAAAGATAACTAGCCAAATCTCACTGCTTATTTTACAATACATATACATGGTGAAATACTCCAACTAGCACATTTTATTATTGAAAAAAATATATGATGGTAGGATTTACTAATGATGTCGGAAAAAAACTTGAATTTTTAGACTTCTTTTTACCGGTTTTATCAATACTGATGTGGCATGCGGGACGGAAAAACATCACGAAAATCAGGATCGATCGAGGGTTAGTTTTTTGACAGATAAGTTATCAAACGGCTAAAAACTTACCACATGTGTAGCTTCAAGTTCTTTCACCAACTTGTTTCTAATATGTTCTTCAGTAATGGGCATCGTTTTACCGTTAAGAAAACGTCCCAGTTTTGTTATAAGCGGAAAAACCTGTAAACATTTCTTATTTTGACGGATAAAAAGTGCCATTTGAATAGAACACGTTCAGTTACGCAATAACTTTTGGAGAAGGCTGTAATGAAATTTACTCCTAAGTATACAAGGATGACATTTACGTAACTCTCTGCAGCGCCGTTTAGATAGACACCAAACCGGAACAAAACTTGATATAAGGCCGGATTCCCCAGTTCTTGCTCATAAACAAATCTGACTGCAGGCCAGTTTTTCGGTGTTAAGTCGTAACATGATTGGTCACAAACTGTACTTTTGTCCAATCGCATCCGTTTATTATCGGACAATAGAACTAAAAGCATTATTCCAAATCTGTCATAACTATAACCCCACTTTTTAATTTTGGAGGGAACTAAAAATCAAAACAAAAAGTAACAATAAAATTACTAAGTACCCCAAAAATGCAAGATGCTATTGAAATAATGGATGTAGATGCACCCCAGCCAGGGCCATCAACATCAAGTGAAGAAACATCTGCCAAGAAGACCTGTAATCTGCCATGGTATGGCTAAAATTATTATTTTATTTTGTAATATATTCATGTAGGTGTTCTTGTAGGATAGAAAAATATAGACCACAAACTTTTCAAGAAATTGTTGGAAATGAGGACACAATTACTAGACTATCCATATTTTCTAAGCAAGGAAATGTACCCAACATTATCATAGCGGTAAGGATTTTGCATATGATGACTTTCTTTAAGGGGGACTGATAGGTCGACAACTAAAAGAAAAACTCTTTTCTGGAAATTTTGCTCAGACAAGGAGCACCTTGTAAACTACTGTTGCAAACTATTTTATGTTTTTTATTTATTTTTTGTTGTAGTAGATGTTTCTTAAAGCAAGTTCCTTCCTGATTTCCCATGTAATTTTACTTGTAATTATCTGAAAAACATAAACAAAGCTACATTTTAAAGCATATTATAGCAGCTTTAGCTAATTAGAGTCAATGGAAAAAAAATTGTAATCATTTAAAAAAAATCTAATTTTGTTTTTAATGGAGCAAAAATATAGCATTAACACAGAAAACTTTCCTTGCATTTAATTTAAAAAAAAATTATGTAGTTTAATCACTTCAAAAATAAACAATCTAATTTAATCTAGTAGGAAAAACCGAAAAAACATGTTGTCCAGGAAAATGCATGCAAAGTGTGATTATCCTTTTTTATACTTACTGATAGACCATCATGGATCTCTGATCGAGGCGGATAATTCGCCATTTTTCTTGTTCTGTTTTTAATTATATCATAACATATAACAAATATAACATTTATAAAAAAGAAAATGCTTATCGTAATTTTAGGTTGTTCAAACTCAAATTTTACTCTCAGAAATTCACTTCTCTTCGTAGGTTAATCAAGCAGCAATCTAGCATTGCCTATAGAGAATACATCCGCAGTACTGAGAATAACATCTCTAACAATCCCTCCAGCTTCTGGGCGTTCATTCAGAGTAAACTTTCTCAACCTGGCATTCCTAATAACATGAGAAATAATGATCATGTCTATAATGACCCACCTAGCATAGTCACTGCCTTTGGTGATTGCTTTCACAGCATATTTATTAAGTCGTCTAGGCCTGAGGAGTATAGTTATTGGGGAGCTCCCCCTTTCTTTGTTGATGGTCCCGAAACTTCCGAGAGGGATATTGTGGTAGCGGCTAGGTCTCTCAAGAATAAACTGACCTCCGGTTCCGACAGCATTCCCAGTTTTGTTGTCGAGGATTGCGTATCTGCTTTATTCGGTCCCTTTACTCCATATCTTTAATCTAGTGTTGACAACTCATACATTTCCTGCTACTTGGAAGGTGGCTAAAGTCTATCTTGAAGTCTGGGGATCCAGGTGTGGTTGATAATTATCGACCCATATCTATTTTATGCAATTTCTCCAAATTTCTTGAAATTATTTTGCATACATTTATTTTCTCAAAAGTAAGAAATATGCTTTCTATTGACCAACCCGGTTTTATGTCTGGCAGATCCACCACCACAAATCTTGCCCCATCCTCGCAGTTTGTGTGTGACTGTATAAATTATGGGAGCCAGATTGACGTAGTCTGTACGGATTTTCACAAAGCCTTTAATCGACTTGATCACTACTTATTGTTGGATAAGGTCGGATCTCATTTCGGGCTCTCAAATAACCTGATTGATTTTTAAATTCATATCTCCTGGATCGCAGGTTCTTTGTAGAAATTAATGGGTTTAAATCGCCTCTCCATATTCCTACTTCAGTTGTTCCCCAGGGTTCCAATCTGGGACTTTTTCTTTTCAATATGTTTGTTGATGACTTGCTGAGTGTAATAGGTTGCCGGAAGCTTGCTTATGCCGATGACCTTAAGATTTTTAAATGCATAGACTCGGTTTCTGATTGCCACGAATTACAGAGTAGCATTAATGCTCTCACCAACTGGTGCTCTACTAACAGGCTCACCTTAAACGTTTCCAAACGCAATGTCGTCCGATATTCTTATCGTAACAACCCTATATATTTCAATTATTCCGTAGGTGATACTGTTCTACAGAATCTTCGTTCGGTTAGAGATTTGGGTATCATCTTTGATGAGAAATTCTCCTTTGCTGACCATATTGAACAAATGATTGCTGGTGCGTCAAGGATGCTGGGTTTCCTGATTAGAAATTGTAGAAACTTTACTAATATATCTGCAATCAAGTTTCCTTTGTTAGGTCTAAGCTTGACTATGCTTCTATTGTTTGGTACCCAATATATAATTGCCATAACAACTCAATCGATCAATTAATATCTTATTTTCAAGAGGGATGGTGTCTATCCGGACCGCGGTGTTGATCACGGACTAATCTTGTCAAGGTTTAATGAGTTGCCTCTTGCAAAAAGAAGGGACATTCACTCCATCAAATTCTTATATAAGCTGTTAAATCATCATATTGATTGCCCTTTCCTATTAAGCAATATATCTTTCCATGTACCACGCCTTGGGGCAAGGCACTCACCTATTTTTAGCCTCAGCCGGGCTAGGTCAAATATATTATTCCACAGCCCTATTTATATAATGTGCAAGAATGGCAATGTCATTGGAAACTCCGGTGATTTCCATTGCAGTAGGCTGTCGGTACTTATTGGTTCTCTGCTCAGTGTTTAGAGGTTATTCAAATTTGTAGTTTTTTTATTACTATTTTTTTTTTTAATTTGGACATGGTTCAGGCTGTTAAATGTTCTTACTTGTATTCTCTGGTTATTATTTGAATTGTATGATGTTCTTCTTTTATATGTAGCTCATTAGTATAAACGTTATTCCTGTAATTGGGCCTTGGCCTGTTGGAATTGAATGTATAAATAAATTATCGATTCAGAGTTTTACAATGTTACCGTAAATCTGCCGTTGCCAAGCCTTCTCCAACCACAAACTATGCTGTCTATATATCCTACTGATCAATGACAGAAAGGCGCCTAGATTTGCTACTATAAATCTGCTAAATGAGAAGAAGTCATATTTGAACTTTTTCTTGGTTAGAACTAGTTGTTTTAAATCCAGCGATCCATCTAACTGCACAAAGGAGGCTTCCAGCGTCATTTTGGCTTGGAAGTTTACATTCATTTTTTGAAGAAATGCACAACAGCAAGCCTTGGTTCGACCGAAAATGCGAAGAGGCTGTCGCTTGCTTACCGACACTGTCGCGAAAATCTTAACGTCATAAGATGCAAAGAAATTATTAACGAAACCAAGGAGAAACCTAAAGAATCAAAACACACTTCTTACCTGCCCAACAATTACAGGTCCTTTTGGCCAGCCGTTAAGGCCATTAGTAAATTTTTTTTGGATTAATTATACCACCACTCACAAGGCCAGATAATACTATTGGAACAATATTACATTTTTTTATTATTATTGTTAATATGAGAAGAGC
The DNA here is from genome assembly GCA_019049505.1 of Pachyrhynchus sulphureomaculatus. Lineage (NCBI taxonomy): Eukaryota > Metazoa > Arthropoda > Insecta > Coleoptera > Curculionidae > Pachyrhynchus > Pachyrhynchus sulphureomaculatus. The sequence continues at coordinate 71,653,775 of CM032448.1, read as the reverse complement.
GTGAAAGTGGTGAGCGTCATTGTACCCCTTCAATAGTATTATGAGAGTTTTTTAAACGAATCGTGTCTTTGTTTTCACGGGACCCGAAATTGATACTGCATCAAGGAGCGGCAAAATTAATAAAATCCAGTTTGAATGTGTCCCATGAGACCATTCGACAACATCTTCGTGCCCATGATGTCAAATTCCGAAGCACGTTGAAGAAACCTTTGTTGGGCGAAAATCACGTTAGGAAGCGACTCGCTTGGGCCCATCGACCGTGGCTGAGACAACGTGATCTTCACGGACGATGCTTTCTTGCGACGCGACGGCTTCTCGGGCCTGGACAACTGCCACCAATCGTCTTGTTCAGCGAACCGTCAAACATCTAATCAAAGTACATGTTTGGGGATGCTTTTCCAAACAAGGGTTCGGCAATTTGTATCTCTTCACATACAATTTAAATGAGAAAAAATGTGGAATATTTACGAGAAAGCCTTGCGACCAACTGCTAAACGCTGGTTTAAAAGGAAAAACGAGGATTGGATCATGCAAGAAGATAATGACCCAAAACACCACAACAAGTTGTACAGGGACTGGAAGGTGCAAGCGAAAGTTAAGGTACTAGAGTGGCATTCACAATCGCCGGACGTCAGCCCTATTGAAAACGTTTGATCCCTTGTAAAGAGAAAGCCCAGAGGAGGATTTTGACTCAGTTCGAAAAATTTGAAGATCATTGCCGCGCGAGTATGCATCGATAGCATGCCTCGAAGATGCCAGGGGATTATTGATGCAGGAGGCGATTGGACAACGTACTAAGATAATTGCGCCGTTGTTAGCACACCAAAGAATATATTGATGGCAAAAAATGTTCTCGAAACACATTTTCTTAAGAATACGAGCGATCACGTTCTTACTTGACAGACTGTAACATACATAAAATGACAAAAAAAAACTTTTATGGTAATGGCCGACAAAAATGGTGTATAGGAAACCACTACTGGGTACTGGGCTGTAAATTTTTTTAATGTTTTACCACAAAATATTGGAGATTTGCCAGACAAAAAATTTGAAAAAAAAGAGTTAAAAAAGTCCTGGTGAAAAATGCTTTTTACTCTAAAAACAAGCACCTTCGTTACAGCTTTTAGGTTCTGAGTTTTGTTTTTAGGAAGTTTGTTCCCAGACTTGTTTCTTTCCTAAATGTAAATGGCATAGACATAGGTATTTTATGTATTCAACATTTATGTAGTATTGCTTTGATCAGTATAGTGGCTACATTTTTTTTTTGTGATCTAGCATGAATAAATATCTATCTATCTACTTGTCTTCCTAAAAAAAATAATTTTACCACCAAATTCAGTGTAAGAAATATAGTATTGGTCACTGAAAATTAGTTTTCAGTAACTTAACAGAAAAAAACCGGTCAAGTGCAAGTTGAACTTGCGCAATTAGTGTTCCGTACGTTGATTGCTTTTCAAATAAAAAATTTTGTTACATAGGTATAAAATGATAAGTGACTTCACAAAACACACCCCAAATGAGTTTTCAACAAAGTAAAGTTTGTTTCCAATCTTTACTAAATCTGATGACCTTGAAATTTTTGTTTTTTTTTATATACCAGATACATTATTAAAGGTAATGCACTCGTGATAATTTTCGTTCAATCTACACCCTGTGGAGAATATTCCAGAATTTTTTCAAAATTTTTTGGTAAGTACTTTTCGAGATAAGGCGTGTGGACAGCGATTTTTTAAAAATAATACAAAGAAAAGTGCGCGCAAGTATTACATTATATATATATATATATATATATATATATATATATATATATATATATATATATATTACTCGTGTTTTCATAAGCTTTCATTTGATACCACACTCGATTACCTAGTAAAAAAAAATTTTTTTTCACTTCCGATTTCACCCCCCAAAACTAACCCCTTAAGTCAAAATTTAACTTTCAAAACTACATGGCTCTGATGAGGCCATCAGTTCCTATACTATTACCAAATTTCAACTTTCTGTGACGAATAGTTTCGGAGAAAATCGGGGTGTGACAGATGGACGGACAGACCGACGGACAGACACCGAAGTGATCTTATAAGTGTTCCGTACGGAACACTAAAAAGAACAAATTTAATCTTTCCGCCTCTTCTCTATATTGTATTGGTATTTCCTACATATTTGCGATTTGTAAAAAGGAAAAATTTTTTCATATAAATACTTTTAATTAAGTTTATTTTAGCTATTTATTTTTTATTTTATTATTTTTCAGGGTCCACCAGGAGTTGGTAAAACAACAACAATTCTTTGTTTAGCAAAAATAATGTTGGGCGCTGCTTTTAAAGATGCTGTTTTAGAATTAAATGCTTCTAATGATAGAGGAATAGATGTAGTTCGAAATAAAGTGAAAATGTTCGCACAACAAAAAGTTACTTTACCGCCTGGCAAGCATAAAATAATTATTTTAGATGAAGTTGATAGGTAAAAAACTTCAATACACACAACAGAATCTTTAATAAATACTATTGACAGATGTTCATAAAAGAATTGTTTTTTAGTATGACAGAAGGTGCCCAGCAAGCTTTACGAAGAACAATGGAAATTTACAGCAATACAACTAGATTTGCTCTAGCTTGTAACTACAGTGAAAAAGTTATAGAACCTATACAGTCTAGATGTGCTATTTTGCGTTACTCGAAGCTTACAGATGCCCAGGTTTTAGCTAGGACCATACAAATTTGTGAAAAAGAAAATGTAGGTAGTAAAATCTATATTTGTTTTCGAAAAAGGAAAGTTACCTTATTTGTTAATAAGTCCATTGATAGTGTGTTTAAATTTGTTCAGCTCAGAACCTACGGTTTAATGTGGGTTCTTGAACAAGTCCAAGGTATTATACCAGAGAATAGGTATTATATATTTCTTTATATTTAAGGTTAACTATACAGAAGATGGCTTAGAAGCAATAGTTTTTACAGCTCAAGGTGACATGAGGCAAGCTTTGAATAACCTACAGTCTACACATAATGGTTTTGGAATTGTTAATTCAGAAAATGTTTTCAAAGTTTGTGATGAACCTCATCCTATGTTAATAAAAGACATGTTGAAATGTTGTTCAGAAGGCGATATAAGGAAAGCTTACAAGGTAAAGTAACAAGTTTATTGTCATAATAATATATTAGGTGTACAAAATACAGAATTAATTCAACTTGGAATTTCGCCCACCATATAGTAATTGTAAAGTGTCATTTGTTAGCTTTAAAATAAGACGTAATACTTCGATCCTATTTTGGATATAACCTGAAGAGTCAGTTGTGGATGTGATGTTATTCGAAAAGTAAAATTGAGGCGCAGCCTTTTTTTGGGTTTCAAGTTAAGAAAGAGTCAAAATGCTTTATCACACAGCACATATGAAAAGTGGTTACAGCAGTTACATGGGGGATTTTTGAACCTCCAAGATAATGAGCGCTCTAGTGAACCAATGATCTAGTTATTTCTAGTGGCCGAAGGTTCAATCATGAATAAAATGGAAAATGAAATATAACGGTACCATAGTACCAGACAAGGTTTTGAATAATGCAATTTAGCTAAAGCAAATATTATTTAGCAACGATAAAAAAAACATCTATAAGAAAATTTAACAGTAACAGTCTTAATTAGATTAGAATCTGTATCGTAGAGTAAATTATTATTTAAGTATTTAGAGTTAAAGCTTTGGTCAATCAAACACACGTTATTTTTGTCTTACGGTAGCTGATATATGCACTGGTAGGCAAAAAAATCGACTCAAACTATTTGGCTTTATTTAATTAGAGATTCATAAGACAGCAGAGAACTGAGATGAAAGAACTAATAGAGTATACACACGTGAAGAAAGGAACGGATCCTAGAATTTAGTGTTTATATATTTTTATGGAATTTAGTATCATTTAAATGCGCATTCTATTATCTTTCTAATGATACCAAATTCCATAGCATACCTCATGATTTTTATTGATTAAAATGATTGAAAGGGAAAATAAGAAGACCAAGGATTGAACATAGGGGTAAGAGAAAGGGCAAGTCTGAGTCGCGCTTGTCGATGGGCTGCTGTCAATTTGGGTCCGTTAGCTGGTCTCTTCGGAGATAGGTTAGCTTCTTTAAGTCGTCTTCTGACTGTCCAATGACTGACAGCTCGACCACAGACTTGTCAGAGCTCCTGCTGGACCTCAACGCTGGTCAGGTGGCGATTTCTTAAAGTTGTGTTGACAATGAAGCGGTCGTCTCGCTCCGAGGTACACCTTCTTCATCCTGATCTTGGTCTCTATGTAACGGTGCCAATCTCTTGATAACGTTGGTAGACTCTGGAGACAGCTGACTGGCTCAGGTGCAGTTGCGCAGCGACTATACGTTGGTTATGTCCTTGCAATAGGGCAATGACTTGTGCCGTTTCTTCCGGGGTGGTATCCATTTCCCGATGACGTAATTAGTGAGCAGATATAGCAGAGATATTGACTGTTCAAGTTCTGATAAAGGATGATAGGAAAATGCAGTTGCATGTGTTTTTATAGGGATGAATAGCGCAGAAGGAGTACGTTGCTTAGCAAGCAAAAACGGTTCTATTGAGTAAAACCGTTTTAATCAGTAAAACTTTTTTGAAATCCAAATGTTTTTGGTATTATTGGGAAGAGTAGAAAATCAGCTTCTAATAATACCAAAAATAATAGCACTGTTTGAAAATTAAATTAAAGGCACAGTCTTAAATGAAGCAAAATCGTTTGAATTGATTTTTTGCTCACCGGTGTAGTAATACTGTCATTTTTATTTAACATAATATAAACACACTTCAATCATCTTATGTAACATAAAATATTCTAAAGTTTTTCAAATAAGAGATCTGCTGCGCTGACGTTATTCGTAATAGTTCGTTAGTTTTTGTCTTTTCGACGGCTGGATGCAACTTCGGCTTCGGCCAAATCTTCAGTTGGTTTTTGGCGGAAGTCGAATGTATGGCCAAAGGTGCGTTTTTCGGACTTTAGTTATTTCCTATGAGATACTTCGACCTGGTGATCCTGTTAGTTTTGAGCTTTATTAATTATTTTTATCTTTTAAATATATGTTTAAATCAATTAGTTGAAAGATTGCATATGTACCTTTCGTCCAAAAATAATATTTTTATATTTTTTCATTACTGGATCTAGATCTAGAATGTTGAAATGTTTGAATATAAATTGTTTACTTATGAATGAAAAAATAAAAACAAATAATTTTGAAAACTGACCAACTTTTGTAAGAACACTAACAAAGATTGTCAAGAACTTTTTTGAAGAACTTATCAGTCAGAACTATAAAAATATCCTGTGAAGGATCATTCTAGAATTAAATACAAGTGTTTTTTTAATGAAACATTATAAAAGTCGTAGAGAGCAATTAACTAAAAAGTATTTTAGTTTCACATATGTCACTAGAACTTCTTAAATTTTTAATGGATCTACCAGTTATCATGTGGTACTTGTTCGTTTCGATAATTTGATTGAATGATCGTAGCATACAACCGGATAATTAAATTTATTTTCTTATTAATTAATTAATTTGATAATAGTAATAATAATTATAAACTTTATTTGTACCAAGAATTGACAAATAGGTAAAAAAGCTAAAATATAAATAGTAATAATAACACCAGTTAAAACATATTTATAAAAAAACCGACCAAGTGCAAGTCGGACTTGCGCAATTACTGTTCCGTACGATGACTGCTTGTAACATAAAATAACATCTTTACCTAGTCCCCGACATCTGTATGTCTTAAGATCCAATATGTATTTTCACGTTTCTTCTTAGTCAATAATGTATAATAGTTATAGCTTCTTAGCTACCTAATAGCCAATAAATAAATCTAGCTGTCTAGAATTTAGTAGTAAAAGTTTTAAACAAATATTTACTACCTAAATATTCTCTACACTGTAAACAGTTTTGTGAACGAATGGAAATTTCACGTGAAGGTTTTCGTTGGATGATTTCTTACGATTTTAGTAAATGCCTAACTCAACACTACCTCGAATTGCTTTGTTTAACTTTTTGTTAATGAATTACTATCAGAAAAGACTGTTTACAATTGGTTTGCAGAATTTCGTCATAGTCATGCTTCCGTCAGCGATGAATCAGTTGTGAAGGTTGACCAAAAAACATCGATGCTGTGCGCAACATGATTGAAGACGATCGGCATATGATTTACCGTGAGATTAGGCATATCGAAAATTGCAGTACATTTGACTAAAACTCAAAAACAGGCTCGTGTTAATTGGTGTAAGGAAATGCTCAAAAACTTCGTTCGAGTACATACAAACTCCGTATACAACATCGTAACAGAAAATGAAACGTGGATATATTCGTACTAGCCGAACATTAAGCAATAAACAACTGTTCGGGAGTTCTAAGATGAACCGAATTCAATAAAAGTGGTTCGTTCGTGAAACACTTCCGAGAAAATGATCGCTTGTATTCTTTGGTTACTGGACTTGTTACAACCATTGCTTTAGAGGATCGAAGAACAGTTAATGCTGAATGGTATACAATAAATAATTTCTTTGCCAGAAGTCATTGATGATATCACGAAAAACAACCGAAAACGTCGCATCATTCTTCATCATGACGATGCCAGCTCACACAGCACGTCAAACGATTGATTTGGCGGAGAAAAACATCGAATTAATGTCTCATTGGCCGTATTCACCTAATTTATCGCTTAGCGATTTCTTGTTGTTCTTGAATATCAAAAAATGCTTGGACAGTGATTTTCATCACCTAAAGAAGCTGTTGAATTCTTCAAAACCATGTTTATGAGGTATTGACTTCAGAGTGGAAAAAATGTTCAAACGCATGCAAAAGTGTGTAAATCTTAAAGGCGAATATTTTGAGAAACAATAAAACGATTTGTACCAAAATTTTAATTCTTTCGTTTTTGTAAAAATTTAAAAGGTAGCCTTTGTACCAGGGTATGTTTATTAATGCTTGGTTTTTCTGATCTAGCGCTAAATATCAGAATACATAAAAAACAAACCACGAAGCACCCGGACATGAAAACTATTAAAAGAAATTTTATATACATAAAATACATTTAACCGCACAAGCCCAACACTGGCAGTAGTTTAACGAATTCGTTCAGAAATATGCCGGGAGTAAGCATTCGTGATTCTTATCGAGGTCACTTCAGGAAAAGGAATTTATAGCTAGAAATGTTTTTTTTTGTGGTGAATGATAAAACCAATTTTGTTAATCATTTTTTCTCCCATATATAACAGGAAGTAAACGTAGTACTTTTCAAGTTCCCAAACACTGTTTATCTTTAAGTGATAAAAGTCCAAAAGCTCATACTCAATGACTAAGTTTTTTAAATGAAATTACATCGTTACATTTATTCTGCGTCACCTGATGTACAGTGTCTTCCATGGTACTTACAGTGTTATTGTATGTTATAAACTTTGGTAATATATATATATATATATATATATATATATATATATATATATATATATATATATATATATATATATATATATATATATATATATATATATATATTATCTTCTATTATTACTATTTCAATAATCAAATTTGTTCTTAGCTGATTGAACATCTCTGGAATTTGGGATATGCTGCAGAAGACATTATAAAAAATATCTTCAAAGTATGTAAGAATATGGATATGGAAGAAGCCATGAAACTTGCTTTTATAAAGGTAAATATTTTTTTTTATTCAACGTACATAAAGGTATTTTTAGTGTTCCGTACAGAAATTTATGGAATCACTTCGGTGTCTGTCCGTCTGTCACACCCCATTTTCCCCGAAAATATTTGACATAGAAAGTTAAAATTTCACACAAACTTAGGAATAGTTGGCCCGATTTACCGTGAACTGTAGTTTTGAAAGTTAAATTTTGACTTAAGGGTTAGCTTGTAGGGGAAAGTGAAAAAAAAATTTCTAAGGTCATCGAATAGGGTGTCAAATGAAAGCTTGTGAATTATATAAGTTCAAAAATATATATGATTTAATACTTGCGCAGACTTTTATTTGTATTATTTTTAAAAAAATAATAATAAAAAGTACTGATCAAAAAATTTTGAAAAAATTTGGAATATTCTCCATAAGGTATAGATTGAACGAAAATTATCCCGAGAGCATTACGTTTAATAATTTATCTGGTATAAAACATCAATTATGAAACTATGTTTCTTGACATATGGTGGACGTTTTTTTTTAATATACATTTAAGTATGTTACTGTGCGAGTTGCTCTTGAACCGAGATATAATTTTACAGTGAAGTCTGCTTATAACGAACACGTTTATGGTGAATCTCCGGTTAAAACTATTTTATAATGCACGAAAAAACTTTCATAAGATCAATGCAAATTTTTATCGGTTATAACGAACCCGGTTATAACGAACTTCCGGATAAAGCGAACCAAATTTGGATGTTTGTGTCCATTTATAACGAACTTGCCACTCCCCGTGCTCAATGTCGCGCGACTTGATCTAGTGAATTCACCGAAACTCGCTGGGAACCTCTATTCTACTTGTTTCCGCCTCGTTGCTAGTTCGAGCAGTATTATTTTCAATTCACTTATTGTGTTATGCGGTTCTAATGCATCTTTGATCAAAGTAGCAAAGTGAACGTTTAAGTTTTTATTTTAAAATGAGTACACAAAAACGTAAAGCGTTTACTTTAAAAGACAAACACGATATTATAAGGAAAATAGAAAATGGAGTTAAACAAAGTGATGTTTGTAAACAGTTGAATTTGACTAAAATTACGGTTTCTACTATATGGAAGAAGAGACAAGAATCTTATCAATCAATAATAAAAGAAACTTTAGTTGTAAGAAAGTAAGAAAATCTACACATGACCAAGTTGATAAAGGACTTCTTAAATGTTTTAGTCAAAAACGACATGAACATGTTCCTATTACTGGCTATACTTTACAACAGAAAGCTAGTGAATTGGGTAGGAAAATAGAGAACACCGAGTTTAACTGTTCTAGAAGTTGGATAGAACGATTTAAAAAGCGACATAATATTAGTGGGGGTAAGATTGTAGGAGAAAACTGCAGGAGTGGATATGACTTTTGTTGATCAGTGGTTGGCCATTGTATGGCCGAAAATTGTTGGTGATAGGAAAGGCCGCCAATCCCAGGTGTTTTAAAATAAGACATTTACCAGTAAAGTACAAATCAAACAGTAAAGCCTGGATGACATTAGAAATTTTTAAAAATGAACTGATCAAATGGGACAAAGAATTAAAATTCACAAACAGAAAAATATTAATTTTGATTGGCAAGCACATAAAATTGGTTTTTATGCCTCCCAACACAAGTGCAAAGCTCCAGCCTATGGATCAAGGTTCTTTAAAATGACATTATAGAAAGATTTTACTTATGAAAATGTTAGAGACGATCGATAAAGGTAACATTTTTTCTGTAACTCTCTTAGACGCTATAAACTTTACCCATATGGCTTGGCAAAGAGTCAGTAGAGAAACCATTGCAAACTGTTTTAAGCATGGCGGATTTTTAAGAAAGGGATGTAGATATGACTCAGATGATGAGCTACCGTTGACTCCGTGGATTGAAAAATATCGAGAAGATCCTACTGATTGTCTAGAATTTGTTTACGATGCTGACATTCAACAAAGTACATTGGAAATCGAGATTAAAAAGATGTTTAATTACTTTAATTTTGAAGAATATGTATGTGCTGATAATGAATTAATGACGAGAGAAATATTAACTGATGATCAAATTGTGACATCAGTGACTTCTGGAAAGATTTTAAGCGATAATGACGACGAAGACGAGCTTGGAGAAAGAGATAATATTTAGGTTCCATTCATTTCAGAAATGACTAAGAAAATGATTGAAACTTGCAATTTTTTGGAATCTCGTGAAGTTCCTAAACATGTATGGGGTATTTTTTGACCTTGACAATTATATAAACTCCATTTATTTTTCAAGTAAAATTGTATAAACGAAAATTACTGATTTTATTGTATGTTTTGTATATATGTTTTCATTTATACTCGTATAAGTACCAACATACATAATAATTTTAGTGTGACTTGTTTTATTTTCCTTTGAACGTTTTATTTTAATTTAATAATTATTATTATTATTCACTTTTCTAAGCATTAGCGCCTAATCTAAATAAAAAAAGTAGTGAAAAATGATATTAGATTTTGTTTACTGTTTGTAACGAACTTTGAATATAGCGAACTATTTTTAGTGATTTTTAGGAGTTCGTTATAAACAGACTTCACTGTATTTTATTTGTTCATAATTAAACTGATATTTAGGTAGTAAATATTTGTTTTACACTTTTATAACTAGATTCTAGATTGAGCTAGATTGATTTATCGACTATTAGGTAGCCAAGATGCTATAACCATTATATCAAATCAAATCAAATATTTATTAGTAATAAGTACACAATGTGCTTTTACACGTCACAAGTCAAAAGAATTGTTAAAATGCTAAAATATTAAAATATCAAAAACATGTAACTACAAATCAATGAACAATTAAAGATAGCAAAAGAACAAAATAAAGGTAAGACACATTAATTACATAGTTAAAAGTCATTAAAATTATGATTCAAAAACTCATCAAGTGAGTAAAATGATCTTGCAATCAGGTAGGATTTTACCTTCCTGACAAAGCTCTCGTCCGACAGCTCCCTAACAGCCACCGGTAAGGCATTAAAGAAACTGACCCCATAGTAGTCGGTGCCTCTGCGAGTCCGAGCTATTCTGTGGAAGCTAGGAATTATATTTTGGTTACCTCTAGTGGGGTAATTATGGAGATTTTCATGGGTAGTGAATTGCCACACATTTTGTTTAATGTATGTTAAGCACTGGAATATGTACACACAGGGAAGGTCAATATCCCCAATTCAGAGAAATAGCGACGACAACAGTCGCGATATCCCAGTCCCACAATGACGCGAATACAGCGTCGCTGAAGTGAGAAAATTCTTTGCCCATGCGATGAGTGTCCCCAGTTCACAAGAGCATAAGACATGTTAGATGCAAAAATATGCATGATAAGCGATTAAGAGAACCTCTTGAGATACATTTCTAGCCAAACTTCGAATAAGGAAAATCATTCTGGAAAGTTTAGACGCCAGTTCAGAGACATGCTTCTCCCATGAGAGCCCAGGGTCTAGGAACACACCCAGAAATTTAACAAAGTCTCATTTGTAGATATATATACATTACTGACCAAGAAAAAACGTGAAAATACATACTGGAAATGAATTGAAATTTATTGACACCTACTAACAATAAATAGAAAAAAAATAGATATAACTCTTAATAATGAAAAACTGCATATCACACTAAACATAACCACATACAGAAATTAACCCAAACTGAGGCAGAAACACACTAGATTATAAACTCGCTTAGTCTTACCTTAAAAACATTTACCATTGCGACACTCCTAATATTCGTTAACAAAACATTATAGTCGGAACCAGCAGGGACTTGTCATTCGCTTAGTACGTCGTTGACAATTGTGGAATTCTCGCCCATTACTGGGGATGAAATATTGATGGCTACGAAAAAATTAAAAAATAAGATGACCTCTGGCCCTGATAATATTCCCTCGGTTCTTATTAGGGACTGTGCGACTGTCCTTGTAAGACCTTTAAAGTATATTTTTAATTTATCAATTAAACAGGGTGTTTATCCGAAACGATGGAAAGAAGGTAGATTAAGTCCTATTTTTAAGAATGGAGACAGGGGAAATGTTGAAAATTACAGGGGTGTCGTTCTACTTTGTAACTTCTCAAAGGTCTTTGAGTCAGTCTTGTATGCACGTATCTATAGCCAAATTAAAAATCAAATTTCTCCTTATCAGCACGGATTTGTTAGTAAGAGATCTACGGTAACAAATCTAACTGTTATGACACAGTTCATTTCGGAAATATTAGATGATGGTGAGCAGGTTGATGTTATTTATACAGATTTCTCGAAGGCCTTTGATAGGATCGACCATCATGTTCTCATCAATAAGTTGTCTTTCTTTGGTTTCACTGATGGTGCGAGGGCTCTTATAAGTTCTTACTTGTTTAATCGAACTCAGTTTGTAGCCTACAACGGATTCAAATCAGAAAGATTTGTGGCTACCTCCGGCGTTCCACAAGGTTTAAATTTGGGACCCTTGCTCTTCATTATGTTCATAAATGACCTTTGCGAGGATTTAAAATGTAACAGGCTAATTTATGCTGATGATTTAAAAATGTTTATGCCAATAGAAAAAACTGAGGATTGTTCCTATCTACAAAGCCAGTTGAATTTCGTACATTCTTGGTGTTGTGACAACAAACTACATCTAAATGCTCAAAAAATGCAAAGTTCTAACATATACTAGGAGGGTAGCGTCAATAGAGTTTCAATATAGAATTCAAGACCATAATTTAAGTAGGTGTAGCACAGCTAAGGATTTGGGAGTTGTTTTTGATGCAAAACTAACATTTGCTCAGCATATAGCATTGAAAGTTTCTGAAGCAATGAAGTCTTACGGGTTCATCATTAGGAATTGTAGGGGTTTCACTAATATTGCATCACTGAAGGTTTTGTATTTCTGCTTTGTTCGCTCGAAACTGGAATATGCAAGTATTGTCTGGAGTCCAATGTACGAGGTGCATAGAGTTTCACTTGAAAAAGTGCAGAGGAGATTTCTGAAATTTCTGTTGTTTAAGATTAATGGAATGTATCCTGAACGGGGAATCAGCAGCGATTATTTGTGTGAACAGACAAATATTCTTAGCCTGGGAATCAGGAAAGTTTGTGCCTCAATATTATTCCTATATAAAGTATTGCACAATATGATTGATTGCAGGGATATATTGTCTCGTATTAACATCAATGTGCCACGGATACACTCACGATCAAATATGTTTTTTAGATGTAACATACCTAATACTAATTTGTTATTGAATTCACCTATTCAGGTAATGTGTACTAATTTTAATCATATTTGTAGTGTTTGTGATATATACTGTTGTACTAAGAAGCAATTACTACAGACTGTCATTGAATATGTAAATGTCTAAATATTTACCCTATTAATGGGAAACTGTTGGGTAATAAAACTATTATTATTATTATAGGCATTAAATCCCTTATAAAAAAGGGAATTCATTGCAGATGAATGTTTCGCTCTTACAACATGAAAATTATTAACGCTTCTTGTAAAGTAAGAGTGTATTTCCCTTCATAATGCAACAAATTCTTTAAAATAATCTGGAAGCATTCCCCTGCTCAGCTTAAATATAAATATCATTGCAAGATAGTGCAATCATAAGATGTCAGAGACCTAATTAATTGAGCCTAGGCAAAGATTTTATTTTATTTTAAAAGCAATCACGGTACGGAACACTAATTGCGCAAGTCCAATTTGCACTTGACCAGTTTTTTTTTATTATTTTCACTATGATGTAATAAATTATATTAATTTCCAGGAAATTGGTATTACACATCAAAGAATTATAGAAGGATTGACAACGTTAATTCAAATGTCTGGTTTGCTTTCAAGGCTTTGTAATGCAGCCAAAGGTTTAAAAAAGTAATTAGATTAAAACTGATAAATAAATTTTTACATAATTTTATTAAAAACATTTTTTGTAAAAATTGTCTTTTACTTACTCATAATTTATAATTTGTCTCTATTTTTTATCAGGTGCTTATTTGGAATACCATTTTAAATCGACTTAAATAATAGCTTTGCTGAAAAACTGTCAAAACATGTATTAGCCGACCGTGCGTAACATGACCGTGTTTGGCACGATGGACTGTTGGTTAAGCTACGCTCTTATAGTATGTCTGAAAAGTTCTGTTTGTGGCTCTCATGTTTTCTCAGAGAGCGTTCTGTACGAGTGGCAGTCGACGGATTTCTTTCTAACACCTTCACTATCAACGCCAGTGTGCTCCAAGGCTCCATACTGTCTTCTACTCTCTTTCTCATTTACATTAACGATCTGCTGGAAAAGCCCGGGAATCCAATCTACAGTTTTGCAGATGACAGTACGCTTATCTCTTCATTCACTTTAAATGCTCGTACATCGGCTATCCGGCGAATATCCGCAGACAACAGGAGGTCGTTCAACTTAACAAAGACCTGGAAGAAATTCTATCTTGGCGTGACAGTAAACAAGTGAAATATAACGCTACAAAAACCCAGTTTTTTCTAAAAAAAGTTAAAGTTGCTGAACCCTCCTAGAGCGGTGCACGTCACGCTGATACTTCACATCCGTATGAGGTTCAGCTTGTTATTCCGCGTACAATGCCTTTCAAGCAGTCTTTTATATGGAGAACATCATCCCTTTGGAATAATTTGTCCAGGGCTGTGTTTCCCACCGAGTACAATTTACAGCGATTCAAGAACAACGTGAATCGCTTTTTCCACACACCTGCCGCTCCTGGAGCGCTCTAAGGACTTCCCTGTAGTACGTGTGCTAGACCCAAAAAAAAAATTAATTTATACCTAAAAATTATCTTAATATTTTATCCTCTGCTCCCTATAGCAAACGCCTTAAAAGTGTAAAAGGAAAAGGGAAGTTAATTGATTCCTTTGTTATATGGGATTATTGGCCCGATAACCCTCGAACGAAATGAGATACCGATTTTAAATTTGGTGGTTAATATCGCTTTAGAAAAAGAAGGTGAGAGAGGTAAGAGTCAATAAATTTTGTATACTTCTAATAGTATTGATAATTTTTCCTGGTTTTTGGTTGTTAAACAAACCGTAGGTAATATTATTTACAGTTAAATTTGTAAAGGGTGGGCTGTAGGTTAGAGTGTTACGCGTCCTTTTTAGGGTTCTTGGAGTCGAACAGTTTAAATAGTAGTCCGTCAAGTAAGAACGTGTCCGCGATAATTCGTTTTTGGTAGATGCGATTCTAACGATTCAATAAAAAATTGGTTGGTGGAACCTTTATGATGCATTTTAGTAAAAAGATCACTCGATTCCGAACTTTCGTCGAAATCATGTAAAATATAAAATGAGTCACTTGTTTGCGCGTCGGTTGGAGGCAGTCTTTCTTTGTTCCTATCCAAAAGGACTTAAAACGACACATTCCGCGGCTGCTAAAGATATTAAAAAGTCGGTATCGTTTGTGAAGAAGTAAGTAAATCGTTTCAACGAGACGAAAAATGTTGACGACTTGCCAAAACGGCTCGGTAGGCAATGTCACTCCGAAAGTCGAAAAAAAACGAATCGTGTCTTTGTTTTCACCGGACCCGAAATTGACGCTGCGCCAAAGAGCGGCAAAATTAAGAAAATCGGGTTTGAATGTGTCCCATAAGACCATTCGACAAGAAATTATCGCCAAATAAAAAAGTTATCTGTGCTGTAAATGAGTATTATGTACAGGGTGGTCCAAATTGGACACTTTTAAAGGTAAACCCCTTTATCTAAAGGAGATAGACGAAAACTGATGTCGGTGTCCGAGGCTCAATTTTTATGATAAACTCAATGGTGAAAACCGCATATCGATATCTAGTACCGTTTCAGATATACAGGGTGCTTTTCAAAAATCTACATTTTGGAAAAATGTTTGTAATTCTTTTCCTATTAAAAATTTTTGATTTCTGTAAAAACATTCTCAAAGCACTTTTTCACGTGGATTTCAACAGTGTAAGTTACATTTTTTTACAACTAATATTTTAATAGTTATTAACACAAAAATATATGTGTGTCTAATTTGGACCACTCTGTACAGTCCGAAACAATTTTTTTTTCCGAGGAAAAAACTGGAATATCGCTGGACCAAATGTATTGAGCTCAATGGAGATTAAGTAGAAAAATAATTCTTTGTTTTTGCAAAAAATGTTATTTACCTTGTATTTTACAAGGTTTTTCAATCCACCCACGTATTTGTCAAATGTGACATTTACCTATAAGACGCTTTTTTTTATGGGTGTAGCACATGTGCTATAGAAAAGTCCCTAAAACGCTCCAGGAGCAGCATGTGTGCGGAGATTTTCCCGCCTCGCCGGCACGATACTTTTGGCAGGTCCATTTTCAGTTGCCCGAAGAGGCTTGTTGCTTGAAGATATACGATGGCAAAAATATACCATTTTTTCTAGGGTCTTTATCATAATGAGGGTGTCGATTAAAGTTACATTGGACATAAAAATTAAAAATTTTTACATTTTTATGTAACTTCTTAACATTTTTTTTTTGTAGAAAAACACTAGATTTAAAAGGTTTTGTATCATAATTTCAAATGATAGTTTATTTCAATAAAAAAACAGCTAACAAAACAATACATTAATAATTTTGATTTGCACAATAAATAATAATTTTGACATATACAACAGTTACGGACACATGGCAAAAATAGAAAAAAAAAAAATTTATAACACCAACACATTTTTCCTTAATCAAAAATATATTTTTTAGTATATAAAAATAGTCAATTTAATAAATGGGGGTTCCTATTTCAAAGCGTGTAGTATACATATCAAATATTGCACTTATAACTACATTGTAATATTTAAAAACGTTCGATTATGACCTTAAGAATTAGTTTCAATTAATTCTTTACTGTACGGATTGATTCTACATTTAATAATATTCTATGTTGTAAAATTACATATCTATTTGGTAAGGAGTTATGGCAGTCCTTTTTTTACGCTCTACACTATTTCTTCCTATCATGTAATCTACTTCCCAACTAAAAGGAACTTCCCGAAAATAATTTGCAGACTGTTTAGGCTTAATAATGCAAAAATAACAAAGTTAAAGAGGGCATTTTGCGCTACTCGTAACGAGGGCCGTTTTCCCTCTTAGTTGTTTCAAAATTATCCCATCGTGCTGAAAAGATATATATCTTATCGGACTACTAGTGCTACTAAAACGATATAAAAACTTTAAGATCCTGTATCTTAGAAATAAAACATATCCGGACTCATATTTATATGAACTAACATATGTCTTAAAATTCAGCAAAGAAACACGTCCTGACATTTGACAATGTACTTAATAATTAATACAAATGTCCTGCACAGAAATTAAAAATAAAATAAATATATAAGAGAACTGGTGTTCTGTCACACTCTACATAGTTGAGCTTTATGAAAATAAAAAATTATAGGATGGTTCACGTTAAAATATTGCGAAAATAAGTTTAGAGGTAATGGCCTGAAAACAATATATTTTGCAACGCTTATTTTGGTAGATCACTGTCTTTATCTTTATTTGAAGCATATGCCCACCGTTTGGAGCTTGTGCAATAGTAAAGAGAAGAAATTAAATGTAAGGACTCAGCTGTAATTGTTATTTGAAGCATGTGTCCACTATCTGGAGCTTAACGCAGTACTGAAACAAAATAAGAAAAACTTTTATTAAGGATAACGATTTCCCTTATTTAGGAAGTTATGATAGAGGTTATTTGAAGTTCGTTATTCTTATCGCTATTATGGTAGGGCTTGTTTTTTTTTCCTACATTACAGTGTGTGTAGTGCTAATTACAAAGGAAATTTTATTTATCGCACATTCGTATAATCCTGGAAATATTGAAGGAAGTGATACAAACCTGCTAGATATAACTTGAATTTAGAAACTTGTGTTGACCCACCAAATATTAATAACCGGTGTGCTTAACCATGAAATGAATGAAATAAAAAATCCCCTAATTTTATAGAAGGTAAATACTAACCTAACCTTGTAATTCCTTCGCGTTAAATGGGCGCATGCTTCAGATAATGATAAGGACAAAGGCATGTAAAAAATAAGCGTTGCAAAATCTCTCTAATCTCCAATATAAATACGCAAAATTCGCAATTGAGATTTTTTCCCCGCGTTTTCGCGCTTTTTACAAAATCAAATCATTTCAGGTAGTTACCTTTAGCTGGAAGCCGTATATAAATAGTATGGGTCTAAAATTTATTTTTTATAAATAACCTTGTTAATTTTATTTCTTAATCTATATCTGGGTAGGTGTTTAATCTAGTTCAAGATTTTAATTGTGGATAAGATGAAAAATATATGGCAATTTGTTTCGTTAAAATATATATCAATAGTAAATCCCGTTTAATGCTTTTACTAATAATAATATAAAGCTTAAATATTACAGTTATTCTGTACCTTAACAACGAATTATTATCTTAAAAATTTTGGATCAATTAATAAAACCACAATTAAAATATGTCACATGTAATACCACAATCATTTCGTAACAAATTTTAAAAATTCAAGAACTTCTTTGCTTAATTGGCAATATGTCTGTTTTTTTATATAAGGTGTCCGGTACTGCGTCCTGATGATGGACAGATAAAACATTATTATTAAAAAAACTCTGGTGAACAAGTAGTCCAAAATGTTCCGTTTTTGAGACTTTGAAATGTTTTACCCGACTGAAAATTTAGCACATTAATTCCCGCAATTATTCTACAGATTTTGATAAAGTGTATCGCAAATGATTGCTCATTAATTACCCTCACCATTAAACATAAAAACCACTATTGTCAATTAATAATGTGATACTGTCAGAAACATAATTACGTTTTTTGGTAAAAATAATCAATTAATTCTTACAGACCTTTTTCAACATTATCCCCTAGTCATTATTATTTTCCGAGTTAAAACGAATCGTTTAATATTTCTAAACAAATGTGACCTGTGTACCTGTTTAATGGATAATACTTTTTTGTCATAAATTTATTGCAGTGGTTGCAGAAACTTGTCAAGGTGATATCTCGAAAACAGTACATTTTTTATCACGTGTTCATTAGTTTTTTTCTTATATTTTGATTGTCTGTCACATCCTAAACTCTTCGGGACAAATATAGGTAGAAGTGAAATCTAGAGTCATCCATAATTCTTAAAATTTTTTAGTTGCATACTATCAGTCTATAAATAAGGATATTCGAATGCAAAAAATCTTACTAATAGATACTATCACACCACCTGTTAACTCGTTTTTTTCTTATATTTTGATGGTCTATCACATCCTAAATTCTTCGGGGCAAATATAAGTAGAACTGGAATCTAAAGTCATCCATAATTCTTAAAATTTTTTAGCAGCATACTATCAGTCTATAAATAAGGATATTCGAATGCAAAAAAAATATTACTACTAGATACCATCACGTTTAAACCATCGTTATCCGAATGAGAATCTTCTCCAACTCTGCATTCTTAGATCAATTACTCCTGTATATTGTTGTAAAAACAACAATTTGCAACTACCAACAACCAGCGCAGTCGACTGCGAGATATTTAGCGTTATAACGTGGCATCATTGTGTTGGTTGTGGTACTTACGAGTAATAACCACTCTGCATCTGAATATGTTTAATGAATATTACAGAAATGTTAAAATAGATTACATTTTTTTGACTTTTGGGCGTGTATACTTTTATTTCAAGTATCAAGCCCCTACCTGTCGTCGGCCACAGAACCTATTCAAATTCGATCGACCCTACATGAACACAATCTGAAAAATCAGTTAGTTAAAGATACGATTTCGTTAGAAAAGCAACATCGTATCGCCTTTTCACACTTCATTTTAAAGAACGCGGTTGAGGCAATTTTTTTTCTAAATTTTAATCCTCAGAATGATGAACCTGGGCAACAAAGTGAAGGAGGATTAACAGGAGAAAATTTTAGACGAGAATCCTGGCCAAACTAAACTGCACTCTAATTGACCCACCAAACGATTTTCCATCGTTTACAGAGGCTGGGCAGGATTTGCAAGGAGTCCTGGTGAGTCCCTAATGACCTCATTAGCGACAACAAAAGCAGATGCGTTTGTTCTAGCGGTTTAACAAACAGTCCTTTTCTCACAAAACTGTTATTTTACGATGATCCTAAGAGGAGAAAAGTATGGGTTTATCCAGGCAAGTCATCAATGATCACCGCAAAACCGAACATCAATGCAAAAATGGTGCATGTATAGAGTGGGATTAGCGGGATGTGATTCATTATGAGAAGCTCCGACCTGGTCAGACGGTCACTTCTGAGCTCTAATATCACTAATCTGTATGAGTGCCACAGTTAAAGAAAAAATACCGTTTACTGGCGGTGACAGAAGGAATGTTACACTGCTACCGGATAACACCCGCAACAAAAATGGAAACCTCAGATTTGGACTGGGAAATTGTTCCTCACGCGACACATACTCGACTTGACCACTTCAGATTATCATCTTTTCTGATTCAGTTGAATAGGTTAAAAAAAAGGCTCGATGAATTCATCCCATCGAAATAACCATCTCTTTCTGAAACTCAAATCCAATTGCTTTAAAGATGGTAAAAAGTGTAGGTAAAGCGAAGATTATGGCTTCAACGACCGAGCTTGCATTAGTTTTTTTAGAGATAAATCTCAAAGTTGGTCTATATTAACACAGTTAGATGTAACCAATACAATTTACTTCACAAATATCTACGTTTTCAAAAAATTGTTTTAAAAATAGCCACCCCAAAATTGCACTTAGGTCAGCCCAAGAGAAACGTTTAAAATCACCAGTTTAACTACTGGAGAACTCTCTTATGAGGAGAAGAGATGAGAAGCTTTCGCTGCCCAATTGGTAGCTTCTTCTGGATACTGAAATGAAAACAAGGTACAAAAAAACAAAGTTAAGACGACCAACAATATCCGGTGTCGGACTCGAATATTACTAAAAGTTACAAAGTTGTCAAAAAATTTAAAATGGGGTACTACTTCAACATCAGGGTCTTTCTCACAGTCTCAAAGTGTTTTTAAAGAATGTTTTTAACAATATTTTATTTTCTGATACTTGTGTAATTCTCTAAGTGTCCTTTTGTCATGTTTTTTATGATTGTGCTTATTACCTGGCCAACGAAATGCAAATTTTATTCTGTATCACCAGAGAGAAATTAACTGCTAAATTTTGTAAGTAAATTATTATACAAATTTATAATCACATATCATAACGAACGTCTTAACTTTGTTTTTCTGTACCTTGTTTGCATTTCAGTATGCAAAAGAAGCTACCAATTAGGCAGCGAAAGCTTGATAACAAAAAATAAAAAGCAGATACTAAAGCCTATAGATCTTTGATTGGTCATCTCTTTTCCTCATAAGGGCGTTCCCCAATAGTTAAACTTCCGATTGTTACATATATATACATACATATATATATATATATATATATATATATATATATATATATATATATATATATATATATAATGGTAAGATATAACAGTCATAGTTGGTACTCCATCGAAAGCTGACTCGCTGTAACCATACATGTCGATAGAGTGGCTAGCAGACTGTCAACATTTCACCAACGGGAGGTATATGTAGTTTAATGTCCGTCCGTCTTCAGTTGTTTTACATTAAACCATCCTGAGGCGAGAAATCCCTCGAAAAATCGCGTTGCCTGGGGTGAGGGGTTGGCAGACCGCCAGCCACTCTGTCGGCATTTATGGTTGCAGCGAGTCGACCTCCGATGGAGTACCAACTACGAGGTATGCGTTATATCTTACCATTATTTGCCGTCAGTATCGGAAAATTCTGTTCTCTTGTTTGTCGATCCTAGTTAGACTGATGAGTCGTGATACGGCGAAACGCGTCTCGGAATGGATTTGACGAATAAGAGAACAGTGGGTAGACTGCTAAAATATGGGTCTTCGTTCGTCTTCAGTTCTTTTACATTAGACTATATATATATATATATATATATATATATATATATATATATATATATATATATATATATATATATATATATATATAGATGGTATATATATATATATATATATATATATATATATATATATATATATATATATATATATATATATATATATATATATATATGGTATATATATATATATATATATATATATATATATATATATATATATATATATATATATATATATATATATATATATATATGGTATATATATATATGGTATTATATATATATATATATATATATATATATATATATATATGGTATATATATATATATATATATATATATATATATATATATATATATATATATATATAGTGTAAATAAATATTACAGGGAAAATATCTTGATAGTATCGTTAATTTTAAAGTACTTCAAATGGCCATATTTCCCTTGTTATTTATAGGGAAGATATTTGGTGAAGTAATTTATTTTAACGAGTGCCATAACTTGTTAAAATATAACTTACAGTACGTAGAACACTGTATATTTTTTTCGATATACTAGATAATAAATTTCATTTTATTGGCCTATATCCAAAATTATATAATTTAATTATTCACTTAATAAACCACGGGTGTATAATTTTGTGTCAAATTCTCATGTCAAAAATAACTCATGTTTATAAATAAGGCTTAGTATGTTAAGGCACTAATGTATTGGTTATAAAACTTAAGAAATAATGAACCTATGCATTTTAATTATGAATGAAACGTATTGTTGATCGTGTAGTGACATATTTTACTAAAATATGATGCCCTTAACACACTTTACCTCTAATTTTGAGATATCCTGTTAACGACATTATTAAATTGGTAGGGTGACATGCTATTTGTAAGGACAAGGTGGCAATAAACATACAGCTCATTCGAAAGAATTGGAGATTGTTCGGATAATATTACAGAGATATTTTGAAAATAGTAAATAATATTTTACAATGAGACGTGTGAGCTTTAATAAATAACCTGTTTTAATTTTTGTTTTTGTGTGTCATATTAAAAAGTATCATTTATGTGACATAGTCTGTCAGGTAAGAACGTGTCCTAGATTATTCATTTTTGGTAGATGCGATTCTAGCAATTCAAAAAAAATCGGTAGAGGGAACCTTTGTCTACGAAGCATTTTAGTAAAAGTTTTTTTGCGCGTCGGTTCGAGGCAGTCTTTTTTTGTTCCCATCTAAAGGGGTCTAAAATGACACATTCCGCGGCCGCTGAATATATTAAAAAGTCGGTATCATTTGTCAAGGAGTGGATAAATCATTTTAACGAGACGACAAATGTCGACGACTTACCAAAACGTGGCTCGGTAGGCAAAATCACTCCGAAAGTCGGAAAATGAATCGTATCTTTGTTTTCACAGGACCTGGAATTGACGCTACGTCAAGGAGCGGCAGAATTAACGGGTTTGAATGTGTGTGAAGACTAAGCTGGACCACCTTAGACACTAAGAAATTAGAGGAGACTAGTCCAAGAGTCAATGATACGAAAAATGGAGAACAAGCAATTGCAATGGTATGGGCATGTACTTAGACTGGACAGCGACAGAATACCAAGAAGAATACTGGAGATGAAAACAGCAAAGACTAACCAAGACTAACTTGGATGAAGGACATTGAAGAGATAGGAAAAGTAAAGGGAAAAACGATAGAAAATATGAACAATATGCTGATGGACAGGAAAAGGTGGAAGGACTGAATAGAAAGGATGGAACCTACAATTGCAGATGCAGAGACAAATTAATATCCGACACGCGGCAGGGTAAAAGGACTTAAGAGAAAGGAGAAAAAGAATGTGTCCCAAGAGACCATTCGACAACCTCTTCCTGCTCATGATGTCAAATTCCGAACCACGTTAAACAAACCTTTGCTGAGCGAAAATCACGTCGCGAAACGATTGGCTTGGGCCCACGATAAGATACTAAAGTGACCCTCAGAGGCAAGACTCTGAGGACTTTGACTCAGTTGTCTCGCGAGCTTCAGAAAATTTGGAGATCATTGCAGAAAATCTCGTCGACAGCATGCCTCGAAGATGCCAGGCGATTATTGATGCACAAGGCGATTGGACAACTTACTAAGGTAATTGCGTCGTTGTTAGCATACCAAAGAATTCACTGGTGGCAAAAAATGTTCTCGAAACACATTTTTTCAAGAATACGAGCGGTCATGTTCTTACTTGACAAACTGTAAAACTGTTACAGAATATACTAAATGCAGTGGCGACATATACAGTGTTGATATTTTTTTACTTTCCACGAAAAGGGCATAAGTATTGTATTCGTGAAAAAGTTACCTTCCAAGATGTTTGGTGGAGAGTCACTAGAGACAATTGGAATGTGATTAAATTACTCCAAAAAAAATTTTCTGGTTTTTATAAGAGCGTCAGAAAGTTGGGAATGAAATTTTGATTTAATTGATAGATCATTTACTAACTTTAATTATTAATTTTGACGCTATAATATGTGTTGCCAACGCTAGACAACTGTAGACATACTGTTTTTTTAAATACATCCCAGTTTTTAGTTTTACCATCTAAATCTATTATTTTCCCTATCGCGGGAAAAAATCTTATTCCACCTAGTGTTTCCTCTCTTTGTTTTTGCATAGGTTTATGATGTGCTGCTCGGCTACGCATTACGTAGTTTATCAAATAGCCGTCAGACGGCATTATTTTGATGGAACCTCGTTCGCTACTTATTTTACTAGCTACGTCACATATTAATTTGATTAAAACGAAACTCGGAAACAAGCTTTCAACGACAACCATAAAAGGAACTATTAAATTTCCAATTGTTACGAATTTAACATCACAGAATATTATTTTAACCAAATTTAAAGATATGTACGACTTTCAAATAAAATCTGACATTGGGACAATGAAGATGCAGTTATTGACGCGGATGCAGACCATAATAGTTACATTTACAAAATGCTTAGTACTCGTATATGTAACAATTTGCACTTTTCATATTAAACAAATAATTAATCTCATTAAAATAGGTTTAATCAAGAAAGTCTTATAAAAACTACTTTTGGAGTAAACTGTAGATTTCCAGTTTTATATACAGTAATCTGCTTTTTTCTACAGTTTTTTTGCGGGTCATATACTGTTTTTACGTAACACAGGGTTGGCAACACTGAGTATAATTACATTTTTTACAATGCCGATCAGTAATGCGTGGATCAAGTTATTCTGTAGTGTGAAATAGCCAAACTTAATATATATTTCGCACCTTTTATTTGCTAGGAAAGAACTGGGTAAATTATTTTACCAATCCTTCGAACGAGCGATATAATTAAATTTACATAATTAACATATCATTGGTTTTTGCACTGTATTATTTTCTGTATGTTTGGAAAGATAACATGTAGATAAAAATATAAAAATAATGAATT
This sequence comes from Pachyrhynchus sulphureomaculatus, assembly GCA_019049505.1. Taxonomy (NCBI): domain Eukaryota; kingdom Metazoa; phylum Arthropoda; class Insecta; order Coleoptera; family Curculionidae; genus Pachyrhynchus; species Pachyrhynchus sulphureomaculatus. The sequence continues at coordinate 71,628,693 of CM032448.1, read as the reverse complement.
ATCCAGTCATTATAGGATCTTTCTGAAAACATTCAAGTGAAGATTTTCCTTCGGCATTTTCTTTGTTTCGGTAGCAGAATATCTTGTCAAAAGTCCATTGCGAAATTGTGTCGGCAAAAGTTATCGAAAGTCAAAGGTCGCGAAGATCAGTTTTTGAAAATATCTCGTGAATTGTATATTTGTTTATCATCAAAATCTGCATAAAAAAGGTCCTATACCAATTTTACGTGGGACTAGTAGTTCGTACGTTTACGTACATATAGTGGTGTATACAGACAATATGCAAAGTCGTTTAATACACAGACACTCATAATTCTTCTTCTTTGAGGTATTCTTGAAGTGGATCCTTCTTCGTAGTAATGATAGTAATGACCTTGAGTTGCAGCTGCCTAGAATTTAATTGTAAACTCATGGGTCGATGTATACCTGAAAAGATTCGACTAAGTATTTGGCCCTTTTTAAAACTCGGTTTAACGCTACGTATCGTAGAGTTTGGACGTTTTATTCATATCGAAACATTCTGTAATTCTATTACAATGGCTAATAATACTTGTTTCATCTGTAATGAAACTTTGTCGAGTGGATCGTGACTGTTGTTCGCGGTTTAGAAACAATTAGAAATGCGAGTATTGAACGGGGTGATAAACATATCGATTATTTAGAAAGCGTAATACTGTAACTGTGCATGTTGAGTGTCGGAAAAACTATACGAAAAAATTCAACATTAAATCATATAAGAAACGGCGTATTAGTGGTTCTTCTTCAACGTCTCAATGCTCTCCTTGTATGCACAGATCAATCTATTTTGACTTTGATACGTTGGGTATTTTTTGTGGTGAACTAGCCAGTGAGAAAGCAGAACAAAAAAGGATAAAAAATATAGACGAAGGATCCGAGATGTAAGTACATTATCTATCAAGGATATTGTAATATGAGCAGCAGATACGCACAAGAACAGTTATGGAGAGCTGTAAAGAATCGTAGCAATTTCGAATTTGATTTAGTTGTTGCTAATGCCATCTACCATGATACATGTTTTAATTATTTTATTTCGCCAACATCTGATCGGAAGAAAGGTCATCCAGCAGACGAGGATATTTGCAATGCATGCAATGAATAAAATTTTTTATTCTACAGAAAATAATGATAATTGTCAATTCACTCTAGGAAAGTTAAAAGATATAGATGGCGTTGGTGAAGCAACTAAAGGCGAATCGAAAGATCCGCACTTCAGATCTTTCGATTCACCTTTAGTTGCTTCACCAACGCTATCTATGCCTTCGGGCGGGAAGCTCGGAAAGGTGCGCTTCTGCAATTAAGTGTCAGACTTGGTGGCTACTTTGTTTGAAAATACTTTAAATAAGTCACCGACAGAGTGCAGTATAAGCATCTATTTTGCCATTGTTTCTAATTAGGCCTACAGGGGGAACACTATGTAAAAAAAATATTCCTTGCATTCTCTGTCAAAGGTGGTGCGGAAACGAATGCATCGTAAGTTTTCTCAGCCTCATATCTCGAGAATTATTAGTTTCACGTAAATTTTGTATAGGACCTTATTTATGCAGATTTTAATGATGAACAAATTTCATAATAACTAAAGGTCATGTAAAACAAATAGTTTATCTGATATTTGAGCCAAATTGATTTTTGCGACCTTCGATAACTTTTTTTGGCGACATTATTTCGCATTGGACTTTTGACACAACATTTCTGATATCAAAACAAAGAAAATCCTGAAGGAAAATCTTCACTTGGATTTTACCAGGTAGATTAGTCATTTTTTTGTATAAAATGATTGGACTAGAAAAAGTTGATGCAAAATAGCTGTAACTTTCTATGCACTGTATTATTTGCCTAATTTAAGATCCATTTATAAAAATAAGTAAATTGATGAAAAATTTTAAAAAAATTACATCATATAATAATGGTTTTCTATCACAAAATTTTTATTTTTTATAATTTATATTTTTTTGTTGTTACCTTAGATTAATTGGCGTACATTACTACCTGCTTGGTTATCATTGGTAAAACTTGAGCGCATTATTTAATAAAGATGTGACGTTACCAGTCATAAAAGATACTTCAACATTTTGGTATTAAAATCCATGTTTACAGTTCACAATTACTATACAGGAAAACAAAAGTAAATTAACATGTTCAAGATCCCATACCCCAAACAAGCAAGTAACAGTATTTTATCTGCTCTTACCACCTTGGCGTTTTTGTCCACGTCTACAGCCGCTTTAGTTGTTCTGAATAGGCCTAAAATTTATTTATCGTGAGTTTTCATATGATTTTTTTACGCTGTCGTCTTAAAGTGTGAAGCTTTAGAAAATGCTTTATATCCTTATAATTAGTTACCTATACGATTTTTTTAATTGTTAAACTATGCGGTAGAAAATGCTACCAGGAATGATATGCCTAAACCGCTTTTTGTAATCTCAATAGGAATATAAAAAATTATTTTTGTCATTTTTAACTTAAGCTGATCTTTATACAATGCATATGTTAACTTGATGGTGAGGCTAAGTTAAAGCCTCTCCATTTTTTTTAATTTGGGATTTAGTGTTTTTATGAAAAAAATATGAACTAATTTTGAGGGATTTCTAAGAGAGGGCGTAACTTATATAGCAAGCATCGGGGCATACTGTTATATTCATGGTACAGCACCATCATTAGACTTTAATTTTTAGTATATGTTATTTTGCCGAAGTGTAAACAACATATTTTTTTTGAGCATTAAATAAGTCGAATTACGTACCAACAAAATACCATTTGCGGGAAGCGTTACTTTTATTGTTTAATTCGAAGAAAAGCGCTGCTGAAACTCATCGATTGCTGTCGAAAACCTATGGTGATTATATTCCATCGATAAAAACATATAAGTACTGGTTTCGACCTGGAAGGCAAAGAACGTTCAGGCCAGCTGAAAAACTTTAAAGATGAAGAATTAGAGACGTTAATCGATGAAGACCCCCGCCAAATAGAAAAAGAACTTGCAGAATCATTAGGAATTGATCGTACACTCAGTTCCTAGCGCTTACATCCACTGGAAATGATTCAAAAGCAAGGAAATTGGGTGCAGTACGAATTGAAACCGAGACACGTTGAAAGGCGATTTTTTACCTGTGAACAACTGCTTCAACGGCACAATGGGAAGGTTTTTTTGCATCGTATCATAACTGGTGATGACAAATGAATACGCTACGCTAATCCAAAGCGCAAAAAATCATGGGTAAAGCCCGGTGAACCATTAACATCCTTGCCAGAGCCGAATATTCATAGTTCTAAGCTTATGCTGTGTATCTGGTGGGATCAGCTGGATGAGCTGCTCCAACCCAACGAAACTTTTACCGAGGAACGTTACCGACAACAATTGATGCAATTGAGCCGAGCGTTGAAGGAAAAATGACCGCAATATGCCAAAAAAACACGACAAAGTGATTTTTTAACATGACAACGCTCGGCCACATGTTGCAAAACCCGTCAAGGAAACGCTAGAAGCACTTGGATGGGATGTCCTACCTCACCCACCGTACTCACCAGAAACTTCTCCTTCTGATTATCACTTGTTCCGATCGATGATGCACGGCCTGTCTGAACAGCGCTTCCATTCTTATGAGGATACCAAAGAAAGGGGTCGACTCATGGATAGCCTCAAAAGATGAGTTTCTTTCAACGTGGTATTCATATGCTGCCACAGAGGCGGGAAAAAGTAGTGGCTAGCGATGGACAATACTTTGAGTAATAAATTTGTAACATTTTTTTACAATAAAGTGATATTTTTACCGAAAAATCCCTTAAAATTACCCAGAAACACCCAATATATTAAAAAAACAAATCACTGAGATAAAATTAAATGTAAAATGCAAACCACAGACAATAACTTGTTACCTTTTAAAAAAAAGAATCTCTCAAGAAGACGGAATGTTTGCCAGTCTTGTCGACTTGTTTTTAACCACTAATCCACTGTCACCATAAATCCGCTCTTATGTTCTTCCGACCATAAACTGATTTTGATATCGAGTATTCTACTGATCACTGAAAAAGATTCGCCTAAACCGCACAAGATTGGGCACTATAAATCTGCTCAATTGGAAAAATTAGCTAGAAGTTTGTTTTAGATTCGACGACCCATCTAACTGCGCTAAGAGGGTGTTCGATGTTATTTTGGTTGGTATGGAAGCTTACCCCCCTTCTTCGAAGAAATGCCCTTCCAACGGCAAGCCTTGGCAAATGCAAAGAAGTTGTAGCTTCTAAACATCTTGCCTACAGATTATGACGTAAAAATCATAAAGTCATAGATCGTAACATCTTCGTTCATACCCGGAACAGATGCAAACAAATAATCGACGAAACCAAGGCCATACAAATAAAGGGTGATTCATTTAGAGGTACTTTTTTTAAAATAAAAAAAAAAAAATGAATAAAAACAATTTTATTTTATAATCTTTATTATAATATAAAAGAACCATTCTTTACAATTATTTCTTAAAGATAATTTCTTTCAAATGTTGTCCGCGACTACGGTTAACAACGTCCATTCTGAAGTTCCAATTTTCAATGACGCGTGTGAGTATTTCGAGTGGTATTTGGCCAATGACTCGAGTAATATTGGCCTCCAATGCCTCAATTGTAGCTGGCTTATCCATGTAGACTTTGGACTTTACATAGCCCCAAAGGAAAAAGTCAAGAGGTGTGATGTCACATGATCTAGCCGGCCAATTTACTGGTCCAAAGCGTGAAATGATCTGTTCGCCGAATTGCTCTCGTAGTAAAGCCATGGTTTCACGGGCTGTATGGCAAGTGGCGCCATCTTGTTGGAACCTAATTTCGTCGAGACCACGGGCTTCAATTTCTGGCATCAAATAGTCTGTTATCATGGCGCGATAACGGTCACCATTCACAGTAACATTCCGGCCGGCCTCTGTTTTGAAGAAATATGGACCGATTATTCCACCGGCCCATAAACCACACCAAACAGTTGTTTTTTCTGGATTTAATCGCAGCTCTTGAACCTCTTCAGGTTGTTCATCACCCCAAATACGGGCATTTTGTTTATTCACGAACCCATTAAGCCAAAAATGGGCCTCATCGGTGAACAAAATTTTTCTCGAAAACAGTGGATCTTCTGCAAGCTTGTCAAGAGCCCAACGACTAAAACGGAAACGATTCGGAAGGTCGGTCGGCTTCAGTTGTTGCACTAGTTGAATTTTGTATGCTTTTAAAGAAAGATCCTTACGTAAAATACGCCAAGTTGTTGAATATGACAGGCCAAGCTGTTGAGAACGACGACGAATCGACACTTCACGGTCTTCGCGTATACTCTCCGCTACCGCCCCTATATTTTCTTCACTACGTGCTGGATGTGGTCTATTCGGTCGAGCATTATCCAATAATGAAAATTGGGTCTCAAACTTATTGATGGTAGAGCGAATTGTGCGTTCGGTAGGCCGATTATGTGGACCATAAGTTGCTCTAAGCGCCCGATACACATTCCTCGTAGAACGCCCATTTTCGTAATAAAGTTGAAAAATTTGTAGACGCTGTGCCGGGCTAAGTCTTTCCATTATGAATTGTCAAACACTACTGAACAGGAATGCCACTTCAGTTGACACGACGCATGCGCAATCTGCAATTAAATCCCCATCACAAAAAGTACCTCTAAATGAATCACCCTTTACAAAGAATTAAAAATAAATTTCTAGCCTGCCCCAATAATACCAAATCGGTCGGTCGCTAAGGAGTTTTGTCAACATTCCACTAAATACGCTATACCACGGTTTACGCGGCTATATAACACTATCGCAACAACACCTGTTGAGGGAGCTAACTTGTTAGCTTCATATTCTACTATCAATTCCTGAGGAGAGACACCATCCACTATTCCCCAGGTGTAGTCAAAGATGCCCGATATAGTCTTCAGACAGCACGGTATTAAACGCATTGTATTGAAGTTAGACTCTTCAAACTGTTATATACAGCAGACTTTAAACTTTAAGCTGTTTAAGAATGCAACCCAAATTAATCGCTTAAAGTTGTTGAAAATACTACTAACGTGTGTCGAATTATAATAATAATACCAACAGACATCGGCCTGTTTAAAAAAAACTGATTGTGTACTAATTATTAAGGATATGTGAAAAAGGTTGTTTAAAATTTATACAAACACGGCAGCGAATATCTCAATGTGTTCTTTAATGTCGATATTAAGGGATACAAACATGTTAACCTTAATGCCAATTTTCTATTGAAGTATTTGAAGTAGTGCAACAAGTTTTACCAATACAAATTATATCACTACTCAGTATATATCACCACTATACCAAACACTTTATTTTTGCATTCGACGCGCGTTTCGCTAACCATGTTAGCTTTATTAAGAACGATGATTGACTAAAGCCAAACTTACAATCTAACCTATTTGTACTTAGCCTAATCTCTGAATTAGTTCTAGTCAAGTAACCAGTAGAGGGGACTATAAGGAATAGGACCTCTGTCTTTATTTAGAATACTTTTACATTTTATAATTATATTGGTTCCACTTGAATAATTCAGAGGATAAGCTAAGTATACATACGTTAGATTGGAAGTTTAGCTTTAGTCAATCATCGTTCCTGATGAAACTAACACCTTAGAGAAATGCGCGTCGAGTGCAAAAATAAAGTGTTTGGTGTAGTGAAAATATATATTGAGTAGTGTCATTGTGCCAAAGATTCCAAATTTCCAACACAGATAACAAATTATATCAGTTTAGGTAAATTAATTGATGCAGTTCTGAACAATTGTGCAAGAACAATAATGAAAGTAGTTACTTAGGTTAAGATAATCTAAACTCATGGGTACATACTCTTGGTAGTATTTAAGATCAAGACAGTTCTGTCAGTTTTTGACAATATTGAAGTATAAATCATATAGTTAAACGTCGACCTCACCGAGGGCGGGCGATACGACGAGGACAAGAGCCTGTATACTTTATAAATAAAGACTGAAAACAAATGCGGCTGTAGCAGAAAGTTCTGCTCTGCTAAAAAAAATGTGAGGAATTAGGGTAACCATTAAATACCCGTGCAGTGAGTAAGAAACTTTCATGTAAAAATCTGGCAGAACTTTCTTGGTTATGAATAAATGGAATGCTAAACGTAATTATTGCCTTTTTCTTTTTGCGGTCACCGCCTTTGTCGCTTTTAATAAAGTTAATAAAAAGGTATGTCAAAGAACTTTCATAAATTGCACAGTTTTAATCACAACTAATCTATTCGATTGAATAAGTTTAAGAAAAAATATTAGACATTATTAAAACAAATATTAGGTTCTCTGACAAAATAAGCTGCCCTACTGGTTCTAAAAACTTTCGATATATACTGATTTTCCGCTTACTAAATTCTTTAAATAAAAAAAAATAATAATTTTGTACTCTCAATCTAAAACATCATTAGCTCAATACGAAAAATTTCCCACATTATACGCCACAACAGTCACGTGATCCATTTTCCCTGGCAAAGAATGGACTTTGTCCAACCCCCTCTTTCTCCTTAATTTTTTCTCTTGGTTAGAAACCTCAACCAACACACCATTTCTGTTATCAAAATACATATCGTGATCTTCCAGAGTTCGTCTTTTTGCTGACGTAATACTTAATGTAAAACTTACTAGACTTTCACAAAGTTTCCTTGCAGTTGTTATAGGGGAATCACGCCCAGAAATTCCGTTTTTCAATATGTCCTCGATAAGAAGTAATTGTAGTTCGTACCGTTGAATAGGAGTTACATAGGGAATGCCATCCTCATTTCTCAATATATGGACTTTATTCACGTTGGTAGACCTCAAATCTAAGGAAGTTTTTGATTTAAGAAATTTGTATCCCACAGGAACTTGTTTCATTTTACTTGGTTCCAGAGTTTTCGGGGTATTTCTTAACGGCGGAGTCAACTTCCGTCCGCTATCGTGTTTACTTTGAATAGAAGCCTGTTTCCTAAGACTGCTGGCTTTATTTTCTATAACTGGGGGAGGTTTTCTGACCTCACATTTTACTGGTTTTGAATCTTCAAGTAAATTTTCTCTCATAAACTGTGCTTTTAATGGATTATCATACTCTGGATCGTGATGTTTCTTTGTTTTATTGTTGTCTACTTCATCACCGTGTTGTTGGCTTAAAAGAGGTTGACTAGAGATTTCAGAATGAAGTGTTGAAGTTTCCTGTTGTAAATTGCCGACTTTTGGGTCACTTTCAACGGATGAACTAGATCTCTCAGAATTACTAGCACTCGATACCGAACCACGATTTTTACTCCTTCTTGGTGGTTTTATGGGAGGTTTCTGCGTTACTTCCTCTACTTTATGACTACGACTTTGTTCACTATGACTACTAGATTGAGCTTTAATGTTTTGTTGACTATGCTGACCCGTTTGGCCATGATGACTAAGTTGTTGTCTATCTAATTGACTACTTGCTTGTTGACTAGATGCTATCGAACTAGAGGTTTTTTTAACCCGTGATTTTGGTGGGTCTATGTTGGAATTGACTGTAAACCTGCAGACGTTAGGGTCGAAATTGTCTGTTAGTCCATCGCTGGCGACCATGATAATATCACCCTTGTTGAGTGTTGTTATGGATAAGGTCAGATTGCTTAGTTCAGGGTTTATACCATCAACAGGTCCTAGAGCTCCAAGGGCATCACGCATGTCGCGATTGCTGGTGACATCATGAGATCCTGTGATATGATAACAAAGATTCGTAAAAAAATGACAAGTATAGAGCTATGAGTTAAATATGTGTGCTCACGTACTCTTGCCTGCCAAAATTTGCTCTTTAAGTGACCTGGAGAACACTGCACATTATTTTTTTTTTAAATACTAACATATCAAAACTGTATAATAATGGTAATTTACTTTTAATGATGGCCCTGATAAATCATTCTAAACCACCGTGTCATCAGGTGAATTTCTATCTATGGCAATTACATTTACACATGACAAGCGGTTATAAAAACAATAAACTACTACTAAAAATTGCCTTACGAACACCCCTTAGGCAGGCAAGAGTAAATGACAACGTCAGTCCAAAACGTTTAGACAGTGATGGATGACATGCAGTGAGAAAGTGTGATAAAACCTGATGCTTTAAGATATGGTAAAAAGAAAAATGCATATATACCGTTGCGTGCAAAAGTTTTGGGCCAAAAATATTTTTGTGAATAATTGAGTTATAAAGGGAGAAGAGAAAAAACCAAATACACCATCTTCTACTATAAATAACAATCATTCTTAACAAAAATATCATTTTTCGGTTATTCATAAGTATTGGGCAACTTCGAAAAAACTGACGCCGAAACATTAGACATTCGGAAAACTGGTAAAGTTTCACGTGAAATAGCTGAACTTTTATTCATAGAAAAAACAACGGTTAACAATATAATTAAAAAATGGGAAACTACAAGTACCCTGAATGATAAACCATGTTCTGGAAGACTAAGGAAAACAATTATTCGTGTAGACAAAGTAATTAAAAGAAAAGCAGTTGCAGACGTAAAAAAGAATGCTGCAATTATTGCACGTGAATTACGTGAAGAAAATGTAGCTAATATCAGTAGTACTGTTTCGCGTAAACTAACACAAGTTGAACGTATTGGAGTAAAAACCCGTTTATCAGTAAAAAAAATAAGAATGCTCGATTAGAATTTGTAAAAATACACCAAAATTGGACAGTTGACGACTGGAAAAAAATGCTGTTTTCGGACGAAACTAAAGTTAATTTATTTGAAAACGATGTTCGAGCACCAAAAGGTACTAGACATGATTCTCCGTATCAAATACCGACTGTTAAGCATGGTGGTGGTAGTATTATGCTTTTGGTGGCATTTCGTCGGTCTAATAGTTGAAATTGAAGGTACTATGGAGGCTGTTATGTACAGAGATATTCTATTAGAAAACATGCTTCCTTATGGACGTCGGAATATGCTACGGGGATGGATTTTTCAACAAGATAACGATCCGAAATCGATCCAAGCTTTTGCAAGAACTTTTCAGAAAGAAAAATCTTCGGGTTTTAGAATGGCCAAGTCAATCCCTGGACTTGAACTCCATAGAACATCTGCGGGAAGTATTGAAAATGAAAGTGGGAATTTTCCGATAAAGGTGCTTTCTGGAAAAAAGTTCAAGAAGAGTCGGTCCATATCACTAGAGCCAGAATTCCCAAATTATTCGAATCGATGTCTTAACAATGTGCCGCCTATTAGCCTTGAAGGGTATGGCTACAAAGTATTCATAAGAATGTATCTTTTACTGCCACTTTTTTCTGAGTTATAGTGATTTTTGCTAGGTTATATACATTTTTATTGTGAAATTTAAAGTTGGCATAATACTTATGAACAGCCGAAAAATGTTATTTTTGTTATAAATGATTGTTATTTATAGTAGAAGATTTTTGAGTTGTATATGTTGTTAGTATAATTAAAGTAGTTTATGATGGTGTATTGGTTTTTTCTCTTCTTCTTTTATAATTCAATTAATCACAAATATATTTTTTGGTCCAAAACTTTTGCACGCAGACGAAGACTGTCAATAAAATTTGCTCTTGCATTAAAAATATAAAAGGATCATTAATGCAAGGGCAAAATTTACGGACGATCTTCGTCCGGTAAGCCACAATATATTTTTTTGTTTATTTAACAAGTCCCTAAAATAAAAGTCATCGAAATGACATCTACTCTTTAACTGCCACAGTAATATGGTATTTGTGTTATTACACATTATTTTTATATATATAACATTAAAACGATGTAAGAAAATAAATATATTTCTCTGGCGTGTTTAGGGAATGTCTCTATTTCTAATGGCATTTCATTATCACAATGGTCTAATCAGTTATAATTTCCCATTGTCTTCAAATATCAATTATTTACTTGAAGTTATTAAGCATTTTTGATAATCTTCTGAAACCGATTAGTGTTGTAATTATTTGCCTAAAACGATCAGATATAAATACTAATCCCAATTTTGTTTTGAAGTAGATTCCAGAAACTACATCTCTGCAACTGACAAAACATAACATATACCAAGCCAAAAAAACCCGGCGAAAAAATGTAGACCAAAGTAGCTTCCTCCCAGGAACAATAGAGTATAAAACCTCAGATCTTGAAAATTGTATATAATCTAGTCTTAGGTAATGGATGCAAACGTACGTAACTTAACTCAACTTTTTTGTTGTTTTGCCAAAAATCTAAACATGTTATTGAACAGGATTTTAGTGTATTTTAAATTCCTGTTCATTTTTTAAATATTTAAATATTTTTTTTTTTTAAGATTTCATCTGCAGAGGTAGAGGTATACGAACATTGATAATGGGTTATCCTGAACCACTTCTCATTGACAGGGCTACCTTTTAAGTTTTTACAAAAACAATGAAAGAAAAAAACATTTTGGTACAAATGCAATATTTTGCATTTTACATGCGTTCGAACCCATTCTCGAAACATTTTTTCCACTCTGAAGTTGGTACCTCCAAAACGTGGTTTGGAAGGATGGAAGGAGGTTGAGGTGATGAAAATCGCGCGTATTCGGGAACAAAAAGAAGTCGTTAGGCGATAAATCAGGTGAATACGGGCAATGAGACATTAGTTCGATGTTTTTCTCCGTCAACTAATCAATTGTTTGACGTGCTGTGTGAGAGCTGGCACTGTCATGATGGAGAATGATGCGACGTTTTCGGTGGTTTTTCTTGATTTCATCGATGACTTCCAGCAAACAAATTGTTCTGTACCATTCAGCATTAACTGTTCTTCGATCCTCTAAAGCAATGGTCGCAACATGTCTAGTATGCTCAAAGAAACAAACGATTATTTTCTTAGAAGTGCTTCGCGAAATAACCACTTTTGCTGGATTCGGTTTATCTTGGAACACCCAAACAGTTGATTGTTGCTTAGTTTTCGGCTCGTACGAATATATCCATGTTTCGTCTTCTGTTACGATGTTGTATACGAATTTTGTCTGTCCTCGGTCGAATTTTTTGAGCATTTCCTTACACCAATTGACACGAGTCTGTTTTTGAGTTTCAGTTAAATTATGCGGAATCCATCGAGAACAGATCTTTTTTACAGCTAAATGTTCATGCAAAATGGAATGTACTACAGTCTTCGATATGCCTAAGGAAGTCTCTGGATGACTCCTGGCAAACAAATTGTTGTATACCATTCAGCATCAACTGTTCTTCGATCTTGTAAAGCAATGGATGCAATACTTCCAGTATAACCCAAAGAAACAAGCGATCATTTTCTTGGAAGTACTTCGCGAACGAACCACTTTTATTGGATTCGGTTCATCTTGGAACACCCAAACAGTTGACTGTTGCTTAGTTTCCAGCTCGTATGAATATATCCAAGGTTCGTCTCCTGTTACAATGTTGTATACGAATTTTGCATGTTCTCGGTCGAATTTTTTGAGCATTTTTTACAACAATTGACACGATTTTGGTTGACCTTTATAAAATTCATCGCTGACGGAAGCTTTTCTGATGGTGATTCATTACCAAAAGTTAAACGAAGCGATTCGAGGCAATGTTGTTGAATTAGTTTTTTACTAAAATATTAAAAAATCATCCAACGAAAATCTTTATGTAAAATTTCCATTTGTTCACAAAACTGTTTTTTTTTAATGCTCACTGTAAACAACTACTCGGCCAATTTCTGAGCTGCAACTGTTTTAACAATAACAAATGTCAAATTTTACAACAATGGTAACGTCACATTTCAATAGCGCCATCGTTTGTAAAAACTTAAAAGGCGGCCCTCGAAATACTTTGATATATAGCAAATACGTACACAAAGTTTGTGGTCTAGATTAGATTGTGCTATTTATAGTAAAAAATTCTTAAAGAAGACATGACCGACAAAAATTGTGAATTTAGTAAAATTAAGTTCGATATAAAGGACTGTTCGTTAAAAAAAATTGCGACGGCACACGTAATACACTGAAGGAACAATGTCATGCCTACACCACTATCAAAAATTGGGTTGCGGATTTCAAGAGAGGAAGAAGCGTGATCTGTGATACTCGGAGACCCATTTTTATGCTTTCCCGAGAACATTATCACCTAAATGGATCCCTAAATGTTGGAACGCCGACTAAAAACAACTGAGAGTCACAACATCCAAGTTGATTTGTAGCTGTTTCGAAGAGGATTCATCTATCTTTTTAGATCCCATGATATGAATGAAGCGTGGGCTTTTTAGATTCCATGGTTACTATGAATGAAACGTGGGTACACTATTATAATCCAGAGACAAAAGAACAGTTGAACGAGTAGAAACAAGCTAGCTCACCTAGCCTCAAGAAGTTTCATTTACAGAAGCCAGCAGGTAAAGTTCTTGCTTCGATACACGAATGGAATGCTTCTTATAGGTTACTTGGAATACGACAAAATAGTGACTGAAGAATATTATTCTTCATTAATAACTAAACTTCGCCGAAATATTGTTTTTGCAAAACAATGAGCCTGTTCACAAATCGCTGTTAGTTTTGCAAAAATGAATTAGGGTTTGAACTCATTGTTCATCAACCACACTAGTGTTTTCAAAGAAAATTTTAATAATCTAGTTCCATAATTTTCATCTCAGTTTTGGAGAGACTTAGACTACCATAGTTCTTGAGTTGAGACCTTGTGAAATTGCAGCTACATTCCGGTATTTCGTTTATGATTGTAGAAGGCACGTTCCCCACGAAATGTGTGGCATCAGAATACTAAATTGAGGTCATTTAATATTTTTATCTCGGAGAATAAAAATCCCCGAAAATCTCTGTTGTAATTGTAGGCAAAATATCGGGAAGTAATTCAAATCTGATACGATCTAAGAACTAGAATTGCTCAAATTAGATTAGTGCGATGTAATCTTCAAGTTTGCCAATTGCCTCTGTTAAATCACGACATATTTAGTTAAAATTAAATGCTATTAATACGTTTTTAGGCAAATACATACCTTTAGTTAACTCCCTGATCCCATACTTCTGCGAATAAACATAGGCTAATGTATCACCAACATTACAAACACAACATACATAGTTTTGTTCATGGTTACTTATTCTTACTCCATTCTCTGTCCTTGGTGGTGTTCTTTGTTTTAGAGGTAGTATTATTGCTACAGTAAGTGTTGTTAACATACCCTAAAAAAATAAAAAAAATATCATTGTTATTTATATGACTCAGGCCTCCCACAATCGTACATTCTTAAAGTTTTGAGATACTAGGGCACGGAGGTTCTTTTCTATATGCAAGTATGCATATTTATTTTTTTCTTTCACCAAGTATTAAAAAAAATCACTACAATCATTTTACTTTATTTCTGTTAATTTGTTAGGATGCTCTATCTACTGAGTTAGTCGCGGCCCGTGGCGTAGTATTTGCTTGCGGTGCAGAAGGTCCCGGGTTCAGTCCCGGCAGGTCGGTATACCTTTATTTAAGTATATATGGCCTGGCCATGTACGTAGGTAGTAGTTGTTTGCAGAAATGCAATAACGTCCGCGGCAGCACTACCGCGTTGTCTAAAAGGTGCCGTGAAATACAAAAACGTATGGCTCGGCATTTGGACAACGTTGACGGGTATTATGACATATCGCCTCAGGATATGAGAAAAGGCTAAAATCCCTACTCAGGCAAGGAGGAGAACGACAAAAAAAAAATTGTAGATAATTGTTAAGGGTTTTCCATAATATATGTCAGGTCTAGGAAATGATATGATTGTTTCAGCAATCTTACTGATAATTGTATTCATTGGGGTTTGACAGATTATCATGCATCGTGGAATACTTGAGCAACGCTAAGAAATTGGAAAAAAAAAAAACAGTGCTTTCAGAGAACAGAACTTTTCATGCACGTCAACCGACATATAGTCAAGGGTTTTCCATAATATATGTCAGGTCTAGGAAATGATATGATTGTTTCAGCAATCTTACTGATAATTGTATTCATTGAGGAACGCTAAGAAATTGGAAAAAAAAAGTTCTTTCAGAGAACAGAACTTTTCATGCACGTCAACCGATATATAGTCAACATAATCGATCAAATGAGCAAATTTATCGCAACGAGCCAAATTGTAGACTTTAGACGACAGCAATCTAATCCACCAAAGTCTATTGTATCCAAAAAAGTTGTAGCATATTGCGGATTGCCTGCTAGAAGTGTCACCGGACATTATCTTTTTCCAAAATGAGGTTGGAGGGCAAGTGATAATCAATGAAGTGCGTTACAAAGCCGTAATTAATAAATATTTGTTCGCAAACGTGAGAAAATTTTTGTTCTTGAAACTGCGCAACATTTTATGCATCAAGTGATACATTTAATGATTTCATTATTTCTAGAAATGGATCTGTGAATCGGTTTCCAAGATTTCGTGATATCACGCCACTAAGTATGTTCAACAAACCATCAATTGTGGGCGCATTAAAAACGACCACTGTTCGTGCTATTGTCTACATACAGCCCAATTTGTGGAAAAAATGCTTTCAAATTCGGTTAACAGAATACATTATATCAAACAAAGTTGAGGTAGCTATTTAAATGATGTGTCCCATAAATGAAATATATGCCATTTTATTTACGTTTAAAGTATTGACGCCACATCTTAAAAATCCCTCATAGGAAACTGTTTAGTGTCAGTTTTCCTATCATTGGTAAAAAATTGATAAAGCGTTGTGTAAAATTTTCTTTGACATTATGGAGATAAATTGCTAGAATTTTGTAAATTAATCTGCACTAGCACAATTCAATATTGTAGAAAAATAATCTACAAAAATTAATTTAACTATTCAACTAAGTAGAGTTTGGAAACTTTGATACAATGACGGTACGAAACAGTTATCGCCACTATACTAAACGCTTTATTTGCACATACGCAGGTTTCGCAGCGATAATTGACTAAACCCAATATTAGAAACAAGAGTATTTACTCCAGTGAAACAGACCAATTACAGGCGATGATTTAGTTCCGATCAAATAACTACGTGGGCAGTCTCAAACGTTCTCGGCCTAACAATGAAAGGAAATTTTTTTTGACGTGAAATATGTTTTATTTTTCAATATAATCTACTGAAACTTCAGTACATTTATTCTAACGTTTTGCCAATAATTCAATACTAAATACTCATCCACGGCAGCAACAGCTCCGTCGTTTGATGTAAAACGCTTTCCAGCCAGGAATTTTTTCAGTTTTGGAAACAGCTAATGGTCAGAGAAAGCCAAATCTGGTGAATAAGCTGGATGTTCAAGTAATTCGTACTTTAATTCGTTGAATTTTGTCATCGTCAAAACGCTTGTGTGAACACGTGCTGTAACATTCATTTTTTCCTAGATTTTAAGACCATGTAATGTTACTGATTTTTCACTTCAAATTGTACTTATTTTCATTTTTGTATCGAACGGTATATTAAACAGAGATTCCAAGACGTTCGGTATATACTGTGCAGTGCGGGTTCCTGACCGAATCTACCGCTACGCCGCGATTGGTGAAATGTGTGTATCCGCAGTTTTGGTTCCGGCGTTGCCATATTACCGGCAGAGTTTGCATGGTTTATTTAAGGGTCCGAGAAACGACTGTCTTGGCTAATTTCCATCCAGCCGCCGAGTAGGTGAGGCTAATTTCCATCCAGCCGCCGAGTAGGCGAGGCTAATTGCATCGGAGCCGCCAAGTAGGCTTCCTTCGACTGAGCTAGAGAAAAAGCTCATAACAACCATCATGCGAGCTAAGTAAAGCACCAGTTTCTTAACGAAAAGCCGTAGTGGGCTCTCTAAGTGTTTGCTAGAAAAGTGTGAAATCGGTCGTATTCCATCAAAGCAGGAATAAGAACAGTAAGTTACCAAAGCATACTTCAATAGACCTGTCCCTGAGTAGTGCCTTAACAGTAATTTAAAACTGACTAAAAAGTGAAGTGAAAAGCACTATTTTTCGTCTTCGGGGGTTGTCATAGTTCAGAATTTAAATGTAATAACTACTAGTTAGGCTAGAATCTTTTTGTAGAACTGCAAAGGTTAGAACTTTTTATTTTTAAAAACTTGAATAAATTTTCTTTTTGTTTATTAAAGCTAGTGTCTCACTGAATACCTATTTTTCTTTTCGGGATAAGAAAAGTCGTACTAGTATAATTCTTTTTAGTAATATCTGTAAAACACTTCAGTATTTTTTCATTTTTTTAACTGAAGTTAGATCCTTTCTATTTTAAAATGAATGGTGCCCAAAATTTGTATGACTGAAGTTTTTTAAAGAAAAAATAGAAAATAATTCCAAAAAGACGTATAAACAATTATCTCTTACCCATATTTCTCTACCAAGGAAAACTGAGCTAGTGTTTGTTTAATTTCTTTAGTTCTTTTAAAATCATTATTCACTCAATTCATTCTCAGAAATTAAAAAGAGGTTGCAAGAAAATTGTGCCCAAGCGTGGGAAAAAACAATTTTCACAGGGTACAAAATGACGCCTCAAAAATCGGGCAAGTTAACACCTTACAAAATGGCGCCCAACGTGGGGCTTTTGGAATTTTATTTTTTAAAGGGTTCAGTGTACTAGCTTTCGAACAAAGTAAAAGCTCTAACTTTGCAGATATTTTTATTTCATAATATTTTTTAAACGAAACTACACTATAGCAGTAAGACAAAAGCAGGAAATTTGTAGAATTTTTTTATTTCAATTTATCCGATGGTGGTTTAGATATTTGAATTTTGTTAATCGACTCTAAGATAAGAGATTCCTACTTTTTTCTTAAAAGCTAGCTTTATAGTTCAGATTAGCAGATGTGCTGGTTTACTTTAATTTTTTGCAGTGTTAGATTTATTTTGCGGTTAACCGAACAAAAAACTGTTCTTCCTTCTCACCGATGTTTTGCATGAATATTAAAAATACTTAGCTGATACGAAACGATATCTGGAGATTTTTTTGATGAAAATTCTTAACATATTTGGTAAAAGAATTTAAATACAAGGCGATACTTAGAAATTTTTTTGAAATTGTTGAAGATTTTTTTTAATGTTTGGTAAAGAAGTTTACATATTTTAGTTGTCTTTACATGATTTTATTTTGACTATTGGGAGCACAGGAAAAATATTTTTACGACTTTTTAAACAATTCTTTTAAATTTTATAATCTAAATACATTTATCATGGAAGCCTTAAATTTTAAAGTCAATCAACTACTGGAAAATGAATTAGACTATGAACTGAAAATCCGTCGTACTTTCTCAGAACGTCCGGTCGCGGATAAAAGAAAGATTCTAACGAGGATCTTAAGTAAAGAAATATTCCAATAGATCAGATAGGACTAAATAGTTACAAAAAGTTTCTGATTTTTTAAAGTCTAATAAAAATTCTCCTTCTCAAGTTAAAACTCCTGCTTCTCCAAATGGTCACATGTCTCCTTTATTCGTGCATAAATATTTAGATAATGGACCGCATATAAAGATAGATCTATTAGGTGTCCATTACTCGGCTTTATTTGACTCTGGTGCAAATGCCTCCGTTGTAGGTCAGAATGGTATTAAGATTTTAAGTCGTTTAAGTATAAAAATATGCCATGTCAAAAGTAGAAGTGTTACCACTGCAGATGGCAGCCGTCTAAAAGTTTTAGGTACGGTTGAGTTGCCGCTAGTCTGCAATGGTCATTGTTTAGTAATCTCTGCTCTAGTAGTACCTCCTCTATCACATACTTTGGTCTTAGGATGTGATTTTGCACAAAAATTCGGAATTCTAGTAAACTTTAAAAATAATTCGTGGAATCCACAGTCCCTAGAAGTCAATTCTAATACAAGTTTTAAAGATTGTTATTCCGAAAGTTCTTTAGAAAACCTTTTCTCGCGTCTATGTACCGTAGATGATCTCTCGCGGACGGAACGCTTAAAGGCAGAAAAAGTAATACGCTCTTTCAAAGAAATAAGTAGTAAAGATAGGTTAGGCCGAACGAATAAAATCAACATGTCTATAGATACGGCTGATGCCAGTCCTGTAAAGACAAGGCCCATCGCCATGTCTCCGTACATGTCAAAAGTATTAAATAAGGAGTTAGACGAAATGTTGAAACTCGGAGTGATATCGTCTATGCTTTGACGGAAGAAAGCTCAACGAGGTCAGCAAATTTGATAACCATCCATTACCGAACATCGACAGAATTTTGTAAGGAGTTAGACGAAATGTTGAAACTCGGAGTGATATCGTCTATGCTTTGACGGTAGAAAGCTCAACGAGGTCAGCAAATTTGATAACTATCCCTTACCGAACATCGACAGAATTTTGACATCACTCAGGAATGCTAAGTATGTATCCTCGATAGACCTTAGAAAAGGCTTTCTGGCAAATTCCTTTGGACAAATCCTCTAAGGAAAAGACCGCTTTTGCAGTAGTAGGCCGAGGTCTATTTCAGTTCGTCACTATGCCGTTTGGTCTAAAGAACGCTGCTCAAACTCAGCAACGTTTAGTAGACGCTATATTTGGTCCGAAATATGAGCCGCATATTTTTACCTATCTAGATGATATTTTAGTAACATCGGAAGACTTCGAATCGCATATTCGCTTACTTAAAGAAGTAAAAGATAAATTGAAAGAGGCCGGACTGACGATAAATTTGAGCAAATGTGATTTTTTCAAAACTTCTCTAAAGTTTTTAGGCTATATTGTAGGCTCAAATTCCTTGCGTACCGATCCGGATAAAGTAGCAAGCATGGTTAATTATGCGAGACCTACTAATACTACGGAAGTTAAGCGCTTCGTAGGAATGTGTTCATGGTACAGACGTTTTATCGAGAATTTTTCTACCCTGTTGTCGCCTATTAATGACCTTTTGAAAGGACGAAAAAAAGGACAATCAATAGATTGGACAAAGGCAGCCGAAGAATCTTTTATAAAGATTAAAGAGCTATTGGTTTCAGCTCCAATTTTATCCCAACCAGATTTTTCCCAACAGTTTTATATTTCTAGCGATGCTTCTAATACCGGTTTAGGGGGCGTCCTAACACAGAAAATCAATGGTGAGGAAAGAGTGATAGCGTATGCCAGTAGAACTTTATCAAAGGCTGAACGTAACTATTCAGTTGTTGAAAAAGAATGTTTAGCAGTACTCTTTAACATCGAAAAGTTTCGACCTTACATAGAAGGTGTTCCTTTCACGGTCATAACAGATCATTATAGTCTATTGTGGCTTAATTCTATTAAAAACCCTAGTGGCAAACTAGCGCGTTGGGCGATTAGGCTGAGACAACACACATTTACTTTACTTCATAGAAAAGGAGTCCACAATGTTATTCCTGACGCTTTGTCAAGAATCCCAGATCATACCGTGGACGAAAACAGTCTTAATGCACAGATGGGCGTAAGAATCGATATAGTTGACATAGATCGCATAGATCCATGGTACGACAATTTACGGCAGCAAATCAAAGAATTTCCTGAAAATTTTCCGCAGTGGAAAGTGGAAAATGATTTCGTGTACAAGTTTATCCCAAACCAGTTGCCTTTAAAAGTTAATGTACCCGAGTGGAAAATACTAGTTCCTAAACCACAGAGAGAGGAAATTATAGACATGTGTCACACTCCTCCTACTTCTGGTCATTTTGGCTTTTATAAAACTCTTCACAGGGTTCAGGAACAGTATTATTGGCCAAAAATGCGTTTTGACATCGTAAAGTTTGTGAGGACTTGTGAAGTATGTGGAGCGCAGAAATCTCCAAATGCACTACCTATGGGACTGATGGGAAAAAGAGAAAACGGTTAATTACCCTTTTCAAGTCATAGCAGCTGATCTAGTAGGCCCATTCCCCCGTTCAAAAAAGGGAAATAAATGGCTTCTCGTGGTTTCTTGCTGGTTTACAAAGTATACCATGCTATTTCCTTTGAAAAGCTCTAAAGCTGGATATATAGAGAGAATTTTGGAAAATAATGTCTTTCTAATCCACGGGGTCCCATCGCTCTTAATATG
Organism: Pachyrhynchus sulphureomaculatus; assembly: GCA_019049505.1. Classification (NCBI taxonomy): domain Eukaryota; kingdom Metazoa; phylum Arthropoda; class Insecta; order Coleoptera; family Curculionidae; genus Pachyrhynchus; species Pachyrhynchus sulphureomaculatus. Next base: position 71,607,747 of record CM032448.1, on the reverse strand, counting down.
CGATAACGGTACTCAGTTTACCTCTAAAAGTTTTAAGAGCTTAAGTGAAACTTATGGTTTTAACATCCGTTTTAATCCCGTGTACTCTCCCCAATGTAATTTTGTGGAACGTAATAACCGAACAGTCGGGACCGCTTTAAGAAGTTACGTGGATTCACATGACACTTGGGATGGCAATATTTCCAAAATCCAACAAGCGATAAATACCGCAAGACACGAAGTAACCGGGTTCACACCGTCTTTCTTAGTTTACGGCAGACATATACCTCTATCCGGATCGTATTATAAAAATTTAGATTTGGATGTCAATGTTGACAGCGAAATAATTCCGGGTAACAGGGGTGAGTACGCCGAAAATTTAAAGGGTTTAAAAGACATTTTCACCGACGTGCGTAGTAGGATACATAAGGCTTATGAACGGAACAGTAAGTCTTACAACCTTAGGAAAAGGGATTTCGCCTTTAATATAGGTGATCACGTTTGGCGAAAAAATAAAATTCTTTCCAGTGCAGCAGATAAATTCACATCTAAGTTAGTACCTAAGTATGTGCATTGCGTGATAAGAGAAAAGATTTCAGACTTAGTTTATGGTTTAGTTAATTTAGATGGGACTAAAATAGGACGATGGCATATTAAAGACTTAAAACCATTCAACGGACCTAACCCTAGTGAAAGTTTGTCAGGAGAAGAATAATTTATATTTACATTATCTTAATTGCTTAAATTTTTTTTTGATGTTGCTCTGTAAAGGTGACGACCTCGTTTTTTTGACTGTTATAAAAGTTGAGCAGAGTATAGCTTACATTTATAGTTTTTTGCTAAGGTTTTGGGTACTGATCATATCCAAACTTAGGTTGATTGTAGTTGATGTTTAGCATCGACTCAGCTGTTGCGAGCTTGCGAAGGAGTCACACTCAGGATATATCATAAGACTGGTATGTCGGTGGTCGCGGGATTTGATTTGCTTATGACCCCAAATAATATCCAGTTCTTGACACTTGGAAGCGAAATTTTGATTAGAGGCAATCCAAGGTGATCTTGAGTTAGGACAAGCGCAAGATGTAGCTCGTGTAGTGTGATGTAGAGTCAAAATTTTTATGAGCCATTTCAAAGTTTGTTACCCGAGTGGGTGTATTTCTATTACCTTAGTGGTATATGTTGGGTGCAATTAAGAGTAAATTGATTTTGGTTTATCCAGTAAGTCTAAGACTTGGATTATTTTGATTTAGATCTTCTTCTGAATTGACAAACTGAGGGTATTTTCTATTTTTTTTTAGAGCCGTTTAAACGTTACCTTTGAGTCACTAATTTTTTAAATTTTTTTGCATGGACTCATAGGCGTATGATGAGTTTTTTCGGTCTACTATCAGATTGATAGGAAATTGAAGTCCTGCAGGAGAACTAAAGGCTGATCATTTACAGGAGATGAGAGCAGAGTAAGACAGTCGTTTCACAAAGAAATGATCAAAATCTGAAACCGAGATGAGAACCTTGTCAAGAGAGGCTAGGCGCAGTGAAGGAAGATTCCTAACCGAATTTTTAGATTTCCAAGAGGTAATCTAGAAGTTTGGGCTGACAGAAAACGGTTATGCCTGATACCTGTAGCAGTTTCTTCTAGAGGCTATTGTCTAGGGAGACGATTAACACCATGATCGAATATTTTAGCTGTCGACGATGTTTTCTTCTTGTTTCTGATTAAAGCTCTTGTCGTCTTCAAAAGTTTTGTTGCGTCGCCACCAAAAATTTGAGAAATTTTTGCTTCATGTAGCTTTTTAAACTCATTCTCGTTTTTTTAAAATTTCGTTAGAAGCTTGGTTAAGTCAACCTTGTAAACCTTTTAGGTTGTATCCCATGAGTTATCTGTTTTTACAGGCTGTGATGCACCGGGTGCTAACAGATGCCGTTACGACGTTTGGCAGGGAGTTAGTCTTCCTGAGGAACAGACTGATTGGAAGGGTAGTCTATGGGGGGTGAACGTTTGACCTTTGGGACCTTTAGGGGTTTTGTTACCCAATGGTTATTTCTATTTGAACCAAAGGAGAGCCTAGCTACTGTAGTCGACCTCAGCTCCAATTAGCCTATTAGTGGTGACAGGCTGTTGGCAGTAGTGTGTTTCGGAACACCCTATTGATTAAAAATTTTTTTTTGACTTATGGTGGTGTGGTAGACACCGTTTCAGTTAAGTGGATGCTATAATCTACTCCCTTTTGTTGGTGGACACCAGGGTCACCATTTCCGTATTTTATTGTCTCCACCTTTCAGTATATCGTGGTGAGGTGTTTGTCTCCTGTTATGTGGGATGGATTAAATTCTTTTCGTTGTTGTTCTAGGGCGAGACCAGTACACGAGGGTTCTTCATGCAACTTGGAGAAGCGCAATGCTGGTTAAGTTTTATATCTCTGTGTAGCCACCCTGAAGAATGACGGAGGGCGTTTTTTTCCGGCTCATGTTTCCAGGCAGATTTGTCACTTTGGTGCGATGTGCCGAAGATTTGATTAGCTTTTGCTAAGAGCTTTCACCAAGCTCAGTATAGAGTTATCATAACCAAGAGTTTGAGATTTGAACTCCTGTATGTATTTCTGTATATATTTCTGTATATATTTCGGTGTATGTTGGTTGCCTGAGGGCATGTGCTCAAAATGCGAGATTTTGAGTCGTTTTGTTTATGGACTCCCATATATAGGATTATGACTTTAGGGAGGTCCTATTTCGAGACTTGCTGTCTCATATACTTATGTTAGGAATGTTTCCTTGAATGTTAGTTGCGCGCGGACTAATCATTCTGTTCTTAGTGAACATTGCTTTTAGAAGCAGGATCATTCAGTTTGGTGAATTTTAGCTTTTATGGCTATTCACTGTGTTTAGGGTGAATTTTAGCTTTTATAGCTATTCACTGTGCCTATAGTGATATTGTTAGCTTTTATAGCTGCTCACTATGTTAAAGGCGAGATTGTTCTTTTAGAACGCAGACTTTGTGTAGTCGAGGACTATTTACAGAGTGTTTTCTTGGCGAGGAGCCAAGGTTTTTTCTGGCGATGTACCAGAATGTTTTCTTGGCGAGGAGCCGAGGTTTTTTTCTGGCGATATACCAGAGTGTTTTGTTGGCGATAAGCTGACGTGTTTTCTGGCGATCAACCAGAGCGTTTTCCCTGGCGATTTTAGCATGTCTGGATGTCTTAGGACGTCGACATTGCGTTATAGAGTGCGATTATCTGGCGATCAACCAGAGCGTTTTCCCTAGCGATTTTAGCATGTCTAGATGTCTTAGGACGTCGACATTGCGCGATAGAGTGCGATTATTTTCCGAGTGCGACTAGTAGTGATACTAGATTTAGAATGTTCTCTTAGTGATGAGCTAGAGCATGGATGGCGATTTTTCCCGAGCGTTTGTCTGGATATTTATCCAGATAATTTTTTTTTTTTTTGGCCTAGTGCTAAATGGTCTGACAAGACTTTTTCTTTTTAGTGTAAGTGTTTGCACTAGAATCATTTTTTATTTTTTTTCTTTATTTAAGAATTTTTATAAATTTCTTTTGCTGAAATAGAAAATTTTCAGACAATCCTTAAAATATTTTAAGGGGGGTGTTCATATTTTATTTCAGTTCACTTTTTTTGATTTAGACAAGAGTCTAGACAAAGTTAAATTTTTTTTTGTTTTGGTAACAATAACAGAGCTGATTCTTTTATATAAGAAGACCGCGATTGTTACTTTGAACAGGTATTTCTTATGTTCATGCAAGGATTTTTATTTACTTTTTGATGTACTTAACCTTAGTGCTTAATTAAGTTAAGTCTAGTTATAAGATTCTTGTGTACTTGCAAAGATTTTCATTTGGTTTTCATTGTACTTAATATTAGTGCTTAATTAAGTTAAGTCTAGTAGTAAGGTCCGAAGTTTGTACTTTTGTTTTAAGTTCTGACCTTAGTATTAAGTGATAGTGTACCACTTTGTACCTTTTCATAAGTAGCCTAAGTTTAATAGACTAGTGTAGTCTATTTCTTTTTGGAAGGGGGTAAATGTAACATTCATTTTTTCCTAGATTTTAAGACCATGTAATGTTACTGATTTTTCACTTCAAATTGTACTTATTTTCATTTTTGTATCGAACGGTATATTAAACAGAGATTCCAAGACGTTCGGTATATACTGTGCAGTGCGGGTTCCTGACCGAATCTACCGCTACGCCGCGATTGGTGAAATGTGTGTATCCGCAGTTTTGGTTCCGGCGTCGCCATATTACCGGCAGAGTTTGCATGGTTTATTTAAGAGTCCGAGAAACGACTGTCTTGGCTAATTTCCATCCAGCCGCCGAGTAGGCGAGGCTAATTTCCATCCAGCCGCCGAGTAGGCGAGGCTAATTGCATCGGAGCCGCCAAGTAGGCTTCCTTCGACTGAGCTAGAGAAAAAGCTCATAACAACCATCATGCGAGCTAAGTAAAGCACCAGTTTCTTAACGAAAAGCCGTAGTGGGCTCTCTAAGTGTTTGCTAGAAAAGTGTGAAATCGGTCGTATTCCATCAAAGCAGGAATAAGAACAGTAAGTTACCAAAGCATACTTCAATAGACCTGTCCCTGAGTAGTGCCTTAACAGTAATTTAAAACTGACTAAAAAGTGAAGTGAAAAGCACTATTTTTCGTCTTCGGGGGTTGTCATAGTTCAGAATTTAAATGTAATAACTACTAGTTAGGCTAGAATCTTTTTGTAGAACTGCAAAGGTTAGAACTTTTTATTTTTAAAAACTTGAATAAATTTTCTTTTTGTTGATTAAAGCTAGTGTCTCACTGAATACCTATTTTTCTTTTCAGGATAAGAAAAGTCGTACTAGTATAATTCTTTTTAGTAATATCTGTAAAACACTTCAGTATTTTTTCATTTTTTTAACTGAAGTTAGATCCTTTCTATTTTAAAATGAATGGTGCCCAAAATTTGTATGACTGAAGTTTTTTAAAGAAAAAATAGAAAATAATTCCAAAAAGACATATAAACAATTATCTCTTACCCATATTTCTCTACCAAGGAAAACTGAGCTAGTGTTTGTTTAATTTCTTTAGTTCTTTTAAAATCATTATTCACTCAATTCATTCTCAGAAATTAAAAAGAGGTTGCAAGAAAATTGTGCCCAAGCGTGGGAAAAACAATTTTCACAGGGTACAAAATGACGCCTCAAAAATCGGGCAAGTTAACACCTTACAGTGCATTGTCTTGATGAAAAATGATTCTTTTCTTCTTTAAAGTAGGTCTTTTCTCATGAATTTTTGCTTCCAACTGATCCAGAAGATTACAATAATATTCAGAGGTTATCATTTTACCTTTCTGAAGATAATCGATAAACAAAACACCTTTGTAATGCCAAAAAACTATTGCCATAACCTTTCCTGCTGATGGAACCGTCTTTGCCTTTTTTGGTGCCCTTCTACCGGCATTGTTTCGACTGTTTTTTTCGCTCTGGTGTATAGTGGTGGATCCAAGTTTCATCAACAGTTATGAAACGACGCTTGAAAACAATTTTATTTTGCTTAAAGCGATCCAAACACTCTTGAGAAATACGCATTTGAATGCGTTTTGGTCAATTGTCAGCAAATGCGGCACCAATCTTGCACAAAGCTTTTTCACATGAAATTTTTCAAGCAAAATATTTCCAATTCGTTCTTTTAAGATGCCTATGGCCTCAGCTATTTCACGCACTTTCACTCGTCGATCATCCAACACCACATCATGAACTTTTTGAATGATTTGTGGTGTTGTGTCTCAGCTTTTGAACGATCTTCGCGTGGATCATCTTCGAGGCTTGTACGACCAGATTTTAAAAAAGTCCATTTTTTAACAGTGTGTAAAGGTGATGCTTCCTTATACAGTGGAAACTGAAGGTGATGCATCATGATGCACACTTTTAATAATTTCGGATGAATTTCTGTGGGTGTTAAACCATCCAAAACAAAGAATTTAATTACTGCACGATATTCAGTTTTTTTATATTTTAAAACATCAATGACACGTCAATACTAAACAGCTGCTACTACTCGAATCAATTCACAGATTGAAATAAAATTTTACATGTGTTTATATAAAGGATGGAACTTTCCAATACAATTATGGTTCCACAGTTTCTAACGCCATCTATGTGTCAGGCCGAGAACTGTTCAGACAGCCTAGGTAATACAGAGAACTTTAAGGAATAGGTATTCTGTTCTTATTTAGATGTTTTTTTTACGTTTTATAATTCCAATCCTTTAGTATGCATCTAATAATCTCGCGTTCTGTTTTTTTAACTTCTTAAATTTGCCTTATCTTAATAATTACCTTATTTTCTAAGATGAGATCATGTGCACAATTAAAAGCTCTCAATAAACACACAAATACCTCCCTTGTATTAGCTATCAAATTGTTTTCATTCGGATTTAACGTATCATTGGTTAGTGCAACGTCATCAGTCTTAGTAGTAAGCTTTTCGAAGGGTTTGGTGTCATTAAAAATTGTTTTATTGAGGTAGTGTAATGAGGCGTGTACCGCTGATTTTGCTGCTATGCTAGCTTTTTCGCCTGAAATAAATGAATAAATAATTAATTAATTAATAAATCAATAAAATAATTAAACAAAATTTGTGAGGGTAACTATTAAAAAAAAAATTCAATAATACACGGACAATATTACAGAGATACTGTTTTTTGAACAGGCAACGTTAATAAGGCAATTATTGAAAGATTTATAAGGTAATTAGTTACACATTAAAGTATTATTATTACTTCCAATTTGATTCCAGACCAAAAATTACTGTAACTTTCGAAAATTGAATCACTAGAATTAGTATAGTCTGTCAAGTAAGACGTGTCCGAGATAATTCATTTTTGGTAGATGCGGTTTTAGCAATTCAATAAAAAATCGGTAGAGGGAACCTTTGTCTACGATGCATTTTCGAACTTTCGTCGAAAACATGTAAAATCTAAAATGAGTCACTCGTTTGTGCGTCGGTTCGGGGCAGTTTCTTTGATCCCATTCAAAGGGGCTTAAAATGACACTTTTGGCAGACTCCAAATATATTAAAAAGTCGGTAGCGTTTGCGAAGAAGAGGGTAAATCGTTTTAACGAGACGAAAAATATCGACGACTTGCCAAAACGTGGCTCGTTAGGCAAAGTCACGCCGAAAGTCGCAAAACGAATCGTGTCTTTGTTTTCACGGGACCCGAAATTGACGCTGCGTCAAGGAGCAGCAAAATTAAGAAAATCGGGTTTGAATGTGTCCCGTGAGACCATTCGACAACATCTTCGTGCTCATGATGTCAAGTACGTTGAAGAAATCTTTGCTGGGTGAAAATCACGTCGCGAAGCGGTTCGCTTGGGCCCACGATAAGATACTAGAATGGCTCTTTCAATCGTCAGTCGCCAGCTCTATTGAAAACGTTTGGTCCTTTGTAAAGAGAAAGCTCAGAGGAAAGACTCTGAGGATTTTAACTCAGTTGTCTCGCGAAATTCGAAAAATTTGCAAAGTATGCAGAAAATATTGTCGACAGCATGCCTCGAAGATGCCAGGCGATTATTGACGCAAGAGGCAATTGGAGAACTTACACTAAGGTAATTGCGCCGTTGTTAACAAACCAAAGAACACATTTATGACAAAAAATGTTCTCGAAACACGTTTTTTCAAGAATATGAGCGGTCCCGTTCCAGAGCACACGTGAAGGATTAGTTTTTGTTTTAATAATGGCAACGATGGTCAAAGCCGCTTTATAAAAGCCTCACGATTCGTCATGGTTGGTGCGCTAAAACTACTAATAAAGTAGAATTCTGTATGAAATGTAATGAGAAAAAGCTAACCTACCAACGATGAATCTACCGCTAAATAAAAGTTAGAATTTCCGACGTTGCCAGTATGTAATAAAAATATAAAACAGAAAACATTGCTATAACAAAAATAACACACTTATGCAATTGCAATTTTATCCGCATTGTGTTAGTAAATGTGACGTTTGATCTGAACACTTTACATTCAACTACTTGCGAAATTGCAGAAAAAACAGCCACAAAACCGATGAAACGATATCCGAAAGATGCATCCACTTCAATGTCACGAACATCTTCAGACACTTTCAGTTTCTTTGCGGACTTGCCGACGCTACCGGGATCAGGTAACTCCATTTCAAATCGGTTTTACGGTCGACCGTGACAAAAAAGTACTCGCTTCGCCTCTTCTACCTTTGTGACCACTATATTTTGATTTATCACTCATTTTTAATAACTAATCTAAGTAATAAAAGAAAGAATAAAAGAAGAAAGAAAAGAAAAATAAGAGCGTGCGCTTGGCGTCTTTTCAACGCTTATACGAGGCTGGTTTGAAAAGTCCGTGCAAAAATAAAAACTACTTATGTGTTTGGGGTAAGCCTTTTTTATTTTTCGACATAATCTCCTTTTAGGCTTATACACTTCGTCCAACGATGTTCTAGTTTGTTGATCCCTTCCGAATAATAGGATTTGTCCAAGTCTGCAAAATATCCATTAGTGTCTGCAATCACCTCCACATTTGAATAAAATCTTTGTCCCACCAGCGATTTCTTCAAATTGGGGAACAAATAGTAGTCCGAGGGAGCGAAGTCTGGAGAATAGGGGGGATGTGAAACGAGTTGGAATCCTATTTCCATTAATTTTGCGACCACAACTGCTGAGGTGTTTGCTGGTGCGTTGTCGTGATGGAAAAGGACTTTCTTGTGCGCCAATCGCGGGCGTTTTTCTTGCAGCTCGGTTTTCAAACGGTCCAATAACGATGAATAATATTCACCTGTAATACTTTTACCCTTTTCCAGATAGTCGATGAGGATTATCCCTTGCGAATCCCAAAAGACAGTCGCCATAACCTTTCCGGCCGAAGGAACGTTCTTTCCCTTTTTTGGTGCAGATTCCCCCTTGGTAACCCATTGTTTAGATTGTTGTTTGGTCTCAGGAGTATAGTAATGTATCCATGTTTCATCCACAGTGACGAAACGACGCTTAAAGTCCTCCGGATTCTTCTGGAACAGCTGCAAACCATCCGTGCAACACTTCACACGATTCCGTTTTTTGGTCAAGCGTGAGCAATCGCGGCACCCATCTTGCGGATAGCTTTCTCATGTCCAAATGTTTATGCAAAATATTATGTACCCGTTCAGTCGAGATGCCCACAGCACTAGCAATCTCACGCACCTTAACTCTTCTGTCATCCATCACCATATCATGGATTTGATCAATCATTTCTGGAGTCGTAATCTCCACAGGCCGTCCAGAACGTTCAGCGTCACTTGTGCCCATATGGCCAGTCCGAAAATTTTGAAACCACTTATAAACTGTTCTAATCGAAGGTGCAGAGTCACCATAATGTTTATCAAGCTTCTCTTTAGTCTCCTGAAGCGTTTTGCCTTTCATAAAGTAATGTTTAATCACCACACGAAATTCTTTTTCGTTCATTTCTTGAAAATCACTCGACTTCCTTGATTCACACGAATGCCAATCACAAAGAAATAGACCAATATGGCTGAAACTTGGTGTGTGTTCATTCAAGAGATGCTATTAACTAAACATGACCTCGATACGCGCCGGTGGTGCCATCTCTCGGACTTTGCACGGACTTTTCAAACCAGCCTCGTATATACCGAGTATATACTAATACTTCGCTGTATTTACACTATTTATGACATCTCTAAGCTATTATATGAACCTTAAAAACTTCTTAGAATCCCATAGGTAAGTTATTTTATCAGGTAAGAGGATTACAAAAGTTTAAACTCAAGCGCATTATACCAGGTTTGGAGTGTTTTAAAAATTCTGGAATGGCCTTACCCCCTAAAAATTGCTAATTAAATTCCAAGGGTCTATTCATATTTAGCGGCTGAAGTTTAGAAAGGGAACCAATATTCAGCCAAAAATCCTTAGTGTCAACCCTAAACTTATGCTGAACGTACGCTTTTTTCTCATTTCTGATTACCATTGTAATGTTATTGCGGAGATCCTTATACCCTCTCCAAGCTGCATCAGTTTTTATTCTTTTATACTTTGACAAAGCTTTGTTACGCAGCTTCATCATAAACTCAAGACTGCCTGTTATCCAATATATAGTGCATGATTATCAAATATTCTCGTTATATTACATGTCAGAAAACTTAGTACATCAACTTCATATCGTACATGACATTCCGATCAATATTAAATAAGTCGTTTAGAAAATCACTATAATTAAAACGGGAGTGGACACGATACATCCTAACTATGATTAAAGGATAAAGCCTTTGTAATTTTAAATCAGTGTACACTAAGCTGGGATTAGAAATACCTTCCATTCCGATAACATACGTATCTAGAGATAAGACTGGTGATGATGAAATAATCACATCTATAATAGGCTGCGAGTTTGAAGATTGGAAGTTTTTACGGTTACACTATTGGTGTCCTGTTATTGGCATCAATAAACACCCGGTCAATAGATAGATGACACTCTACAGCTTAAACGCACAAATTAAAGGTATGCACACATACATTATTAACGACCATCAAAATGGCTCTCGTAAATATAGATCAACAGGAGATCTTCTAACATATGTAACCCATGTTTGGAATAACGCAATTGAACACTTTGGAGAATCTCGAGCGATTGCTCTTGATATATTTAAGTCATTCGACTGTGTTTGTCACAATGGATTGTTGGCTAAGTTGCGCTCTTCTGTTATGTCTGAAAGGTTCTGTTTGTGGCTATCATGTTTCCTCAAAGAGCGTTCTTTACGAGTGACAGTCGACGGATTTCTTTCTAACACTTTCACTATCAACACCGGTGTGCCCCAGGGATCCATACTGTCTCCTATTATCTTTCTAATTTACATTAACGATCTGCTGGAAAGGACCGGGAATTCAATCTACAGCTTTGCAGATGACAGTACGCTTATCTCTTCATTCACTTTGTACGTTCGAACATCGGCTACTCAGGCAAATATCCGCAGACAGCAGAAAGTCATTCAACTTAACAAAGACCTGGAAGAAATTTTATCGTGGGGTGACAGTAACCAAGTGGAATTTAACGCTACAAAAGCCAGGTAGCAGTCTTTTCTAAAAAAGTTCACGTTGCTGAACCCGAAGTAGTTATGTCGGGTAACTCCATTATTCTAGCATCGTCACTCAATTTGTTGGGCGTTAATTTGAGAGCAAATATGTCTTAGCATGAACATGTTGCAAGTATAGCAAAGAGAGCTTCTCAAGAGCTGGGAATATTATTTCGAACTAGAAAGCTTTACACTCCACAACTGTTAATTCTGTACAAAGCTCAAATTCGACCAACGATGGAATACTGCTCCCGTGTTTGGGGCTCTGCTCCCAAACATACACTGTATTTGCATTCAAAAAAGAGCTGTTCGCCTGACTGGAGACCCGGAACTGGCCAGCAACCTTGATTCATTGGAACATCGAATAACGGCTGGTGACTTGAGTCTATTCTACAAATATTTCCATGGAAAGTGTTCGATGGATGTAGCTCGCTTAATTCCCCCCAGAACGGTGCATGCTAGAAAACAAGTCGCGCTAATACTTCACATCCGTATGAGGTTCAGCTTGTTAATCCTCGTACAACCCTTTTCAAGCAGTCTTTTATATGGGGAAGTTCATCCCTTTGGAATAATTTGCTCAGGATTGTGTTTTCCACCGAGTCCAATTTACAGCGATTTAAGACCAACGTGAATCGCTTTTTTTCGCACACGTGTCGCTCTTGTAGCGTTTTAGGGATTTCCCTGCAGCACGTGTGCTTGACCCATACAAAAAAACCGGTCAAGTGCAAGTTGAACTTGCACAATTAGTGTTCCGTACGTTGATTGTTTTTAAAATAAAAACTTTTGTTAGAGTGGTATAAAATGATCAGTGACTTCACAAAACACATCCCAAATGAGTTTTCAACAAAGTTTGTTTCCAATCTTTACTGAAAACTGGTGACCTTAAAATTTTGTTTTTTTTATATACCAAATAAATTATTAAACTGGTGATAATTTTCGTTCAATCTATACCCCATGGAGAATATTCCAGAATTTTTTCAAAATTTTTTGATCAGTACTTTTCGAGATAAGGTAGGGGACAGCGATTTTTTTAAAAGTAATACGAAGAAAAGTGTGCGCAAGTATTACATTACATATATATTTTTTTCTCGTGTTTTCACAAGCTTTCATTTGACACCACACTCGATGACCTAGTAAAAAAATTTTTTCACTTCCGATTTCACCCCTCAAAACGAACCCTTAAGTCAAAATTTATGTTACGGTGGTATAAAATGATCAGTGACTTCACAAAACACACCCCAAATGAGTTTTCAACAAAGTTTGTTTACAATCTTTACTGAAATCTGATGACCTTGAAATTTTTGTTTTTTTTTATACCATATAAATTATTAAAGGTAATGCACTCGTGATAATTTTCGTTCAATCTACACCCCGTGGAGAATATTCCAGAATTTTTTCGAAATTTTTTGATAAGTACTTTTCGAGATAAGGCCCGGGACAGCGATTTTTCGCGAGTTTTTAAAAATAATACGAAGAAAAGTGCGCGCAAGTATAATATTATATATATATATTTTTTACTCGTGTTTTCACAAGCTTTCATTTGACACCACACTCGATGACCTAGTAAAAAAATTTGTTTTTCACTTCCGACTTCACCGCCCAAAACTAACCCCTTAAGTCAAAATTTAATTCTCAAAACTACATGGCTCTGATGAGGCCATCAATTCCTATATTATTACCAAATTTCACCTTTCTATGTCAAATAGTTTCGGAGAAAATCGGGTGTGACAGACAGACAGACAGACAGACACCGAAGTGATCTTATAAGTGTTCCGTACGGAACACTAAAAATGAAAGGCGAATAAACCCGAGCGTCTCTGTTCAAATGAACGGAAATGAGTCAAAATCGAACGATCGCCTTGTTTTGTGATTTAAGCGCCTCGTCCATCGGTCCACTGAAGGTGGTCTTTGTAATGACCCAGATCCACCGAACTAGATATCCAAAAAAGTTTAATTATCCACCAGTTTTGATCCATATATTGAGGTTATTTCCTTGACAATAAAGGATAAATTAACTAATAATGGAGAAAAGTTTATAATATTAGTAAACAGACCTAGAACTAGCTACTGAAGTTGCTAATTAACTTATGGTACAATTTGAACTTTGACCTTACCCCAATTCACTCCATCAGCCACAGCTAAAATAGCAGAGTCATTTCTGGCAACAACTCCAAAACAATCTGCTATAGGATCGCCATTTTTACAATTTGTAACCTGATTTTTGTCATATAAACTATCCGAAATACCATAACAATAATCAGATTTTCTACTCCATTCAGGCGGCAACACTGAATCGTCTACGTTTAAGGTAGGGTTTAAGTTTTCGGTGGCATCGTCACCTAAAAAGAACTTTGGTATAGTTAGAACACTAAGGGTTAGCACATAAGCTGCATACTGATCTAAATTCTAAACGTGCGATAGCTATTCTACATGTGGTGGTATCACAAAGATATGGAATAAAACCATTTTTTTTCTATGTAAATAAAGGATGAAATAGGATAAAATAAGACTAAAATTTCACTACAGAAACGTCAAAAAACTAAAACAATCGTCATATTTACCCGTAAACTATACGAGGGGATTGCAATGCATGCATCGATGATATTAGTTAAGTGTTTCAATATGTTCATTATACTATCGTACAGTAGGTACCATCAATCACGATCATCTGTCATTGTAAACTGATAAAAACATTGGTGTAACTTTCCGCGATTAGTTATAACTTTTTTCACTTTCACGAACCCCGAAAAGAGGTTTTCTAAGTTGGAGGGTTGCAGATACCACAAAAAAAAAGTTTAGTACATATCTTGCATATAAAACTTGAATAATTAAGGAGTGTTGCAATAATATAGTCTGTCAAGTAAAATCGTAACCACTCGTATTCATGAAAAAATGTGTTTCGCCGTCAATGTATTCTTTGGTGTACTAACAACGGCGCAATTACCTCAGTAAGTTGTCCAATCGCCTCCTGCATCAATAAGCGCCTCGCATCTTTGAGGCATGCTGTCAATGAGAGTTTCTGCATACTGTGCAAATATTTCGAATCTCGCAAGAAAACTGAGTTAAAGTCCTTAGAGTCTTTCCTCAGACCTTTCTCTTTACGAAGGACCAATATCGCGTCCGGCGATTGTGGGGGCCACTCTAGTATCTTATCGTGGGCCCAAGCGAGCCACTTCGCGACGTGATTTTCGCCTAGCAAGGGTTTCTTCAACGTGCTTCGGAATTTGACATCATGAGCACGAAGATATTGTCGAATGGTCTCATGGGACACATTCAAACCCGATTTTCTTAATTTTATCGTTCCTTGACGCCGCGTCAATTTCGGGTCCCGTGAAAACAAATACACGATTCGTTTTTCGACTTTCGGAGTGACTTTGCCTACCGAGACAGGTTTTGACAAGTTGTCGACATTTTTTGTCTCGTTAAAACGATTTACCCACTTTTTCACAAACAACCAAACGACATCGACTTTTTAGTATATTTAGCGGCGACAAAGTGTGTCATTTTAGGCTCCTTTGGATGGGAACAAAAAAAGACTACCTCGAACCGACGCGCAAACAACTAACTCGTTTTGGATTTTACGTGATTTCGGCGAAAGTTCGGAATCGACTAACACTTACGTCGTAGACAAAAGTTCTCTCTACCGATTTTTTGTTGAATCGCTAGAATCGTAAATGAATTATCGCTGACACGTTCTTACTTGACAAACTGTACAATATCGAAACAAACTATCGATGTTTTCAACATTTCTTTTTGAAAAGTAAAAAATTGACTGACGAGACGTGATACGGCAAAACACGTCCCGAGATCGATTGACGGATGAGAGACCAGTCAAAAACTGCGAATAAATGGACTTACTTGCGGTAGAAACCTATTAAGCGGTGCCAAGCGGTAATTTTCAGTAACTCGCTGAACAATTCCCCTGTTTGTGGCCTTAAACGGCCCCCGACAGAAGGCAGGTACGCCTTCAAAGTTAGGCTTACATCAGCCAGAGGTGCAACTTGTTGAATCTAACTTATTCTTCAAGTTTTGTTCTCCTTCCCCATCGATTCTAGATCGGCTGAGTAGCCGTAATACGGCGAAATGCGTCCGAGATAGATTGATGGATGAGAGAACAGTAAAAATTATCTGAAAAATGGACTCTGTCCAATTTTAGTGGTTTATATTGATTTTTATACACTTGGGGTAGAACTCTATAAAGCGCTGCCAAACGGTAATTGTCAGCAACTCTACTGCAACTAACTTGAACAATTCCTTTAGCGGTGTGTTGTCTTAAACAGTTTCCGACAGAGGGGAGGTCCGCCTTCAAAGTTCGGCTTGCATCAGCCAGAGGTGCAAATTGTTGTGTCTTACTTATTCTTTGCGGTAGTACTGCGATAAGTATTTAAGTTTTGTTATCTTTCTCCGTGGATGCTATCTCGGTATTACGGCAAAACGCGTCGCGAGGTTAACGTATGAGAGAAGAGTCAAAAACTGGTAGAAAATGGACTTTGTCCAATTTTAGCGGTTTATATTGAATTTTATTATTATTACATAAACGATTTTACAATACTATTCCTATGAGTTTTTGGGGGGTCGATAACAATGCGAATAGTCTTTGAAATAAAACTTTTATACGACTTATTGGAACCATTCTATCGTTTATTTGGCACTGGTCATTCATTTTCACATTTAGTTAACTCGAGATCGGTATGTGATGCTTTACGCGTCTTTGGACTAACTAAATTTTAAAAGTGGGTTTTAAATAATTTTATTTTTCAAATAGTTTTATAAAGGCTAGTTAGTAAAAAGCAGTACGTTAGTTGTATGCGTCAGATCTAACGAGGGGGCCGCCTTTTAAGTTTTTACAGACGATCACTAGATGGCGCTATTGAGATGTGACATTACCATTGTTGTAAAATTTGACATTTGTTATTGTTGAAACAGTAGTAGCTTAGAAATTGGCCCAGTAGTTTGTTTACAGTGGGCGTTAAAAAAAACAGTTTTGTGAACAAATTGAAATTTCACGTGAAGGTTTTCGTTGGATGATTTTTTACGATTTTAGTAAAGGCGTAATTCAATAACAATGCCTCGAATCGGTTTATTCAACTTTTGGTAATGAATAACTATCAGAAAATACTGTTTACAATTGGTTAGCAAAATTTCGACAAGGTCGTGCTTCCATCACCGATGAATTTCGTGACTTGATCAAAATCGGTTGTTCCAAAAAACATGCTGTGAGCAAAATAATTGAAGCGGATCGGCATGTGACTTACCGTGAGACAGAGGTATCCTTAGGCATATCGAAGACTACAGTATATTCGATTTTGCATTACCATTGAGCTATAAAAAAGATCGGTTCTCGATGGATTTCCCACAATTTGACCGAAACTCGAGGCTCGTGTCAATTGGCGTAAGTAAACGCTGAAAAAATTCGACAGAGGACATGCAAAATCGTAAGAGGAGGCGAAACTTGGATATATTCGTACGAGCCGGAAACTAAGCAACAATTAATTGTTTGGGTGTTCCAAGGTGAACCGAATCCAACAAAAGTGGTTCATTCGCGAAGCACTTCCAAGAAAACGAGCGTTTGTTTAATTGGTCGTACTGGACCTGTTGCAACCATAGCTGAATGGTATACAAGAATTTGTTTACCAGAAGTCATCGATGAAATCAGAGAAAACAACCTTCATCATGACAATGCCAGCTCTCACACAGCACGTCAAACACTTGATTATTTGAAGGAGAAAAACATCGAATTAATGTCTCACTGCCCGTATTCACCTGATTTATCACCTAACGACTTCTTTTTGTTTCCGAATGCCAAGAAGCTGTTGAATCCTTCCAAAACCATGCTTTTGAGATACTAACTACAGAGTGGAAAATATGTTTCGAGAATTGGTTCGAACGTATGCAAAAATTAAATATTTTGAAAAATAATAAAACGATTTGTACCAAAAAATCTTTTTTCTTTCATTATTTTTGTAAAAACTTAAAAGGTAGCCCTTGTAGTACACAACCTACGGCACGAAAAAGTTAATGTTGGGTTAATGTCCGACGACTTAAAAGTATGAGAAAAAGTTGCTGTATGAATCGAGTCGTAGTGTCGGCATAGACGAACATTTATTTTCTGTAAGATCTTGTAACTCCGTGTAAATTTTAGACGAACATATAGTGGGAGGTAAAGGCTTCACTGGGTATGTCGCAATAACAGAGGCGGCGCGAACACCACCTGGAAGCAGGTTTTTCGATAGTATGATGAATTCATAAGATGTACTAACAAAATAAACGCGTTTGAAATTCTTATACACACATCTAGAGATGTCTAAATTCTGTCGAGTAGCGGTCGTTTGAGTTTCAAATTTATATCACTTCACTCGTCTAGTATTAGTGATGACTCGCTGACACAAACGTGCCGCTATGATATCCAAACTTCTATTTGTAGATATTTACACGTTAAAACGTGAAATGGTATTTCTGTTAATATCAGTTGTCAGGCTTCCAAGAGGACTATAACTCATAACGATAATAAAAAGTCTTTTTAACTTGTAAATATCTTACGAAAGTTATATGGCAAATATGATTGTAGTTTTCTACTTTTGTGAAGTGGTCTCACAGTAAACGTAAAACACAGTAGCGATGCTCAAGAAAATATTTAGGTCCTGTTTTTTTATCACGCATGTGTCCCCTATCATACAAACAACATGGCTGTCAGGGCGGTCGCGTGTGTGTGGTGTGTTTACATCTGGATTTCAAGGAGAATATTTTTATAACGTGCTCCGAAATTCATTAATAATAATTTTCCAATAAGTAAATGACTTGTTTGACGTAATAATTGAAAATAATTATAAAAAAGATGTCAAGCGTATAGTGCTTGTAAAAATATATGTGGTATCTCCAAAGGAGTTAGTTTTTTTAGATTTCCCAAAGATCCTAAAAGGTAATTTATTCATAATTCTTTATTTCTATTATGCAATATATTATTGGGATCTTACCTATTCAATACATCTCGCGCCTCTAGCAGGAATTAAACTTGAAGTGCATTTTCAAATCTGTCATAATCGTCTGTATAAATTAATATTACAAATTTTCTTAGAAATGAACACCGAAATTTTTGCTTTTCGTGAAAAATCAAAAAATACTTTTATGCTGTGTTTACAATTGTGAAAGGCGGCGGCAAAAGGATTTAAATGTTTTTAAATATTACTAATGCATGTGGTCAAGTGGAAAAAATTGGCAGACTGAAAGTGTGGAAAAAAGTTCTAATTGAACGAAAAATCTCATTTGATGCTAAAGTTTGTTCTAAACATTTTAAAAAAGAAGATTACATTCTTCGAGGTAAATAAAAATATTTATTCTCGAGCAGTCATTTGTTTTTTTTTGTAATTTGTGTACGTGTGACAAACAAAAATTCCGTATTAGATAATATTTTACTGTCTCAATTATTTTGTATTCATTCAAAGTCATAAATAGTTAATAAATATTAACTTCCGAAGTGAATTGACATTTGATTTGAAACCAGTTAAAATTTTTCTCATTGTCATTGATTGTAACGTATCATTTCACTAAAATTTGTATAAATATTTTGAAATTCTTTGCGTTTCAGATGCTCCATCTTTAAGAAAGCGGTAAAAAAATAAATTTCATACAAAAATTAAAATGTAAATATTAGACATTCATAGGTTAGAATCTTACCGCTAACAATACAAAAGAGTTGCTAGGATATGTTTGCATTTTTCATCTTTACCGGCTTTACAAGAGCATTTCATACATAAAATTTCCTGTTCTACTGTTGAATGTGCCATTTATCTCAAACACTACTGTTCGCAACTGGGCCATGGATATACATGCTGCCTGAATTTTCATTTTGTTGGACGCGATAGTTTTGTTATTGATTATTCCACACCCAAGGATAAGATCTGATTTTAAAAGTTTTTCACCGAGTGTGAAATTCCTTTGGGCAGGATTTGTACCGGCCCATTTGCAAATATTGTCAATTGTTAATAATATTTTTGAAAAATACTGTCACACTCCAAATGCTTTACACGTTACAAATTTAAATCTGCACTCACATTTCGGCCCAGATTCCAATATAAAGATTATAATAATTGTGTTTTCATATTAGAGATACATTTTATTTGTAAAATAATTGATGTTTTATTATTGTTTAGTATCGGTTTATATTATTCCACTTGTACTTTTTTTCGGAATTTAGGGCAAACTGTTTACTAGAGTTAAGTTATATTATCTGCCAAAATTCGCTTAAAAAACTTTTAAAACTCAATCTGGGCATGCAAAAGTACTAATTCTCCAGCACGAATGAGTTTGAATAAACCAGTGCATAGATTTAATTTTTAGTGTTCCGTACGGAACACTTATAAGATCACTTCGGTGTCTGTCTGTCTGTCACAACCGATTTTCTCCGAAACTATTTGACATAGAAAGTTGAAATTTGGTAATAATATAGGAATTGATGGCGTCATCAGAGCCATGTAGTTTTGAGAGTTAAATTTTGACTTAAGGGGTTAGTTTTGGGGGGTGAAATCGGAAGTGAAAAAAAAATTTTTTACTAGGTCATCGAGTGTGGTGTCAAATGAAAGCTTGTGAAAACACGAGTAAAAAATGTACATATAATGTAAAATTTGCGCGCACTTTTCTTTGTTTTATTTTTAAAAAATTGCGAAAAATCGCTGTCCCTCGCCTTATCTCGAAAAGTACTTATCAAAAAATTTTGAAAAAATTCCGGAATATTCTCCACGGAGTGTAGATTGAACGAAAATTATCACGAGTGCATTACCTTTAATAATTTTTCTGGTATTTAAAAAAAACAAAAATTTCAAGGTCATCAGATTTCAGTAAAGATTGGAAACAAACTTTGTTGAAAACTCATTTGGGGTGTGTTTTGTGAAGTCACTGATCATTTTATACTTCTGTAACAATTTTTTTTATTTTAAAAGCAATCAACGTACGGAACACTAATTGCGCAAGTTCAACTTGCACTTAACCGGTTATTTTATATAAGTAATATATAGGCATGAGTTGTATGAAAATTATTATATTAGATTTAACTAATGATAAAATGGAGCAAAAAGTATGTTAACTTTATTTTTAAGTTCAGAAGAAAGAAGATCTCTTCTTAAAACGATAATTGCAATTATTTTTAATCTTTTCAGATTACTGGGATTCGCTGAAATATAAGAAACATGTTTCTTGGCATTATACACGCGAAGCTGAAGGTGTGTAGAGATATATTCTCAAAATGAACATCCCCCGGACCTTACCTCTAATAGTTGAGAAATATAAATTCAACAATGAGATATTTGAATGAATAACGTGCAAAAAGCGTTGAAGATAAGTGTATTTTTTCTTGTATATTTTGTACGTCTGTTTTAATAAGAACTTGATTAAAAAAATGTTTCTAAAAAAACCTTTTCGTTTTTTTCTTCCTTTCAATCAGCAGAATTCATTTTTATTCTACAAAATAGGATTTTTCTTAAAGAAAGAATTTTAATATTTCAAAAATTCGTGGGCATCATACCAGTAATATGGCGACAGGTCATGTGATCATTACAAACTCGAAGCTCTTGAGATCAAAGGTGCCGAGCCGGACTGTCGCTACTGTGTTTTATGCTAACTGTAACTTTATTATAATCCAAATTATTTCAGATTTTTTAGATTGCCCACAATGCCATTTTCTTACTTGTTTAACAGTTCATAATCTAAAAAGTTCAATTTTCGTAAAAAAATATTATAAAAATTCAGTTCGTCATGGATTTTTCTTGTTAAAGCCAACATATGTTATACATAACTCTCAAAACTAGATCGTAAACTAAAACAAATGCATTTAATAATAAACTCATCAAATCCAATCAAGACCTAATAAACTAAATTGGCTTAAAGCTTTCCACAGTATTATATTTCTATCATTAGTATAATAGAAGACACAAAGCATTAAAAAATGGGTTAATAACATATTACTAAACTACTATTACAAAGCCAAGCAAGTGTCGCGATAATCTAAAAAATATTATAAAGTATGCCTGCATTATGTACGAGTATCCGACAACAAGTCTTATGGAAAAAATATTTATATTTGGTGGCAAAAATTTCTAAATATAATTAAATCTATTATAATAGAGATTTTGCAACGCTTATTTTTGATATGCCTGTGTCCTTACCGTTATCTCAAGCATGCACAGTATTAACGCGAAGAGAATGCAAGGTTAGGGTAGTATTCATCTTCTATAAACTTTTTTTTTCATTTATTTCATGGTTTAAGCCTTAAGTAACGGTTATTAGTATTTGATGGGTCAACTTCCTTTAATATTCCCAGTATTGTGCGATAAATAAAATTTCATCTGAAATTAGCACTACACACACTGTAATGCTATTGTGCCAAAAATTGTAAAATACCAACATAATCTGGACACTAATTAATTGTTGTCAGTGTTATTTGCAATAGAAGATTATCACTTCAATTTTACTGTATTTTCTTAGTGGTTTGTATATCTGAGTAGGAAAAAAGGCCCTACCATAATAGCGATAAGAATAACGAACTTCAAGTAACCTCTCTTATAAGTTCCTAAATAAGGGTAATCGTTATCCTTAATAAAGGTTTCTCTTATTTTGTTTCAATATTGCACAAGCTCCAAATGGTGGGCGTATGCTTCAAATAACGATAACAGCTGAGTCTTTTGTATTTAATTTTTTCCCTTTACTACTGCGCAAATACTATATGACACGAAAATACCGCCACCGCCTGGAAAAGAAGAAGGAAATGTGGGATATGAAAAAATTCTCGATATAACAATGGATGATATAATTAACGCCTTACAACATATGCACAACCACAAAGAACCAGGGGACGATGAAATAACTGTAGAAATGATAAAGTATGGATCAGGCATCAATAGTACAGACTCTTCAAGCTCTATTTAATATGTGTCTCATAGAAAGTAAAATACCAACACCTTGGGTAAACGCCTTGATTGTGCTTATATTTAAAAAGGGGAACAAATTTAAATTGGAGACTTACAGACCCATCAGCCTGTTATCGGTACTATACAAAATCCTCACTAGAATCATAACATACAGATTAACGGATAAATTAGACAGTTATCAACCACGTGAACAAGCGGGAACAAGACGGGGTACAGAACTTTGGACCAACTTCAAACAATTAGATTACTTGAATTGATTCAGCCGATACGTGGTGGAAATCCATAACTAGAAGTTTTGCAAGAAGTAAAACTTTGGCGGAAATACTTATGAATAATATAGAAAATTAAATAAGCAAACACCCACTGTTTAAAAAATTAGATATGTTGATGATATCTTATGTTGTTTTACAGGAAGTGATAGACAATTTGCCACATTTCAAAATTTTTTGAATAATATACACAAAAATATAAAATTCACCAGTGAAGTTCAAATCAACAATAGCTTAAACTTCCTTGACCTAACAATAAAAAGACATAATAACAAACACATTTTTTCGATTTACCATAAATCGTCATATACTGACATAATTATCCATAATACCATGTCATCCACCAAGTCACAAACTTGCAGTTTTCCATAATATGATTCAAAGACTAATAAATATTCCTCTGAACTAAGACGGTTTTTGAAAAAGAACTTAATATTATAAAACAATTAGCAGTAAATAATGACTATTCACCATCCATAATAGGTAATATTCTCAAGAAAAAACTTTACAAAAAAGCCATTAGTGCAGTTTTTCCGAATAATAAAGAACCTTATAAAAACGTAAAGTCAATAACGTATTATGGTAGATGCATCACTAAATTAAAAAGATTCTTGAGAAAATTAAATATTAACACAGCATTTAAAACAAAACTAAAATAGATAGAGACAATAGATCCGGAGTATACAAATTAAATTGTGGAAATTGCTCAAAAACATATATAGGTAGGAAGAAGTTTTTCAAAAAGAATAAAAGAACATGCTTCATCAGACATCAATAGAAAAAATAACTCAAATTACGCAAATCATTTAATTGAAAATAACCACCAATTCAACCCAAACTTTGAAATATTACGTACTTGCACAAAGAGCCTGAAACTTAATTACCTAGAATCTTTAGAAACAAACAAATTGAAAAATTCAGATTCCTTAATAAATGAACAATTAGACTTAAATAATTCACCATTACTAAATCTGTTTTAATTAAATTATTTTTTTACCTTCCATAAATTGCGAACCAGCCATTTATTATAGTAATTTTACACTCATTTTGTAACAAACCATCTGAAGAAGTTGCCGTACAGCGAAACATGTCATGGTGTTAAAAATAAAAATTTAGTGGAAATTTAAGTAGTATTTTACTTCTTGCAAAACTTCTAATTAGATTACTAGTGAAAAAAGCAAATGAATATAAGGTCACCTTGTCAGTCCTTAACGCCGACTCGATATCCCCAAAGCTGTTCACTTTGACTCTAGAAGATATGTTCAAATCGTATAAGTGGGAAAATAAAGGAATACTAATGGACTTGAACGATTAAATCACTTAAGGTTCGTAGATGATATCACTCTGATCGCCAACACACCAGGAGAATTACAAGAAATGCTGCGGGAATTAAATAATAAGTCTCGAGAAATAAGTCTAAAAATAAACTTCACCAAAACCAAATATTTGAACAACGAAAGTAAAGATAACAGCCAGGAACTATTAATAAAAGGTGAAAGAATAGAAAAGGTACAAACATTCATATATTTAGGACAAAAAAATCGAAATATCAAAAAATAATTTAACGGTTGACTTGGATAGAAGAGTCTCGTTAGGTTGGTCTGCGTTCGGAAGGTTACAATCTACATTTAAATTGGACATCCCAAATACAATAAAAGCCAGAGTATTTGATCAGTATGTACTGCCAGTATTAACATATGCCACTGAAACGTGGGCTTTAAATAAAAGTATAGTAAATAAACTCTAGGTAACAAAAAGAGCAATGGAGAGGAGAATGCTAAATATTGGACTCCAAGATCGTATTTCTAACATCGAGATACAACGAAGATCAAAAGTGACAAAAAAGCTGAATGATAACAGATGGACACGCCGTATAGTTGAATGGAGGCCTAGAGAACACAAAAGATGCAGAGGTAGACCACAGACAAGATGGACGGACGACATAAAAAGATTAGCAGGACTCGATTGAACACAAAAAGCAAACAACAAAGATCACTGGAGACAACTTAAGTAGGTTTACATTCGACTATGGGTGGAATAAGCTAATGATGATGATGATGCGTAAGCTCTAAACGGTGGGGGCATACTTCAAATAAAGATAAAAACAGTGGCCTACCAAAATAAGCGTTGCAAAATCTCTCTATTATAAAATACGCAAATAAAACCAAAATAATGAGTCCCCGAGACATAGATGTGACTGTTGCCAACCAGTTGCTCGAAAATGTGCCCTCGTACATACAGTCTGTCAAGTAAGAACGTGTCCGCGATAATTCATCTGTAGTGGACGCGATTCTAGTGATTCGACAAAAAATCGGTATAGGGAACCTTTGCCTACGATGCATTTTAGTAAAAGTATCAGTCGATTCCGAACTTTCGTCGAAGTCAAGTAAAAGTTAAAATGAGTCACTTGTTTATGCTTCGGTTCGAGGCAGTCTTTCTTTGTTTCCATCCAAAGGGGCCTAAAATGACATTCCGCAGCCACTAAATATACGAGGCTGGTTTGAAAAATCCGTGCAAAGTCCGAGAGATGGCACCACCGGCGCGTATCGAGGTCATGTTTAGTTAGTAGCATCTCTTGAATGAACGCACACCAAGTTTCAGCCATATTGGTATATTTCTTTGTGTTTGGCATTCGTGTGAATCAAGGAAGTCGAGTGATTTTCAAGAAATGGACGAAAAAGAATTTCGTCTTACATTACTTTATGAAAGGCAAAATGCCTCAGGAGACTAAAGAGAAGCTTGAGAAACATTATGGTGACTCTGCACCTTCGATTAGAACAGTTTATAAGTGGTTTCAAAATTTTCGGACACATATGGGCACAAGTGACGCTGAACGTTCTGGACGGCCTGTGGAGGTTACGACTCCAGAAATCATTGATCAAATCCATGATATAGTGATGGATGACAGAAGAGTTAAGGTGCGTGAGATTGCTAGTGCTGTGGGCATCTCGACTGAACGGGTACATAATATTTTGCATAAACATTTGGACATGAGAAAGCTATCCGCAAGATGGGTGCCGCGATTGCTCACGCTTGACCAAAAACGGAATCGTGTGAAGTGTTGCAAGGATGGTTTGCAGCTGTTCCAGAAGAATCCGGAGGACTTTAAGCGTCATTTCGTCACTGTGGATGAAACATGGATACATTACTATACTCCTGAGACCAAACAACAATCTAAACAATGGGTTACCAAGGGGAATCTGCACCAAAAAAGGCGAAGACCGTTCCTTCGGCCGGAAAGGTTATGGCGACTGTCTTTTGGGATTCGCAAGGGATAATCCTCATCGACTATCTGGAAAAGGGTAAAACTATTACAGGTGAATATTATTCATCGTTATTGGACCGTTTGAAAACCGAGCTGCAAGAAAAACGCCCGCGTTTGGCCCGCAAGAAAGTCCTTTTCCATCACGACAACGCACCAGCACACACCTCAGCAGTTGTGGTCGCAAAATTAATGGAAATATGATTCCAACTCGTTTCACATCCCCCCTATTCTCCAGACTTGGCTCCCTCGGACTACTATTTGTTCCCCAATTTGAAGAAATGGCTGGCGGGACAAAGATTTTATTCAAACGAGGGGGTGATTGCAGACACTAATGGATATTTTGCAGACTTGGACAAATCCTATTATTCGGAAGGGATCAACAAACTAGAACATCGTTGGACGAAGTGTATAAGCCTAAAAGGAGACTATGTCGAAAAATAAAAAAGGTTTACCCAAACACATAAGTAGTTTTTATTTTTGCAAGGACTTTTCAAGCCAGCGTCGTATTAAAGTCAATATCGTTTGTGAAGAAGTAGGTAAATTGTTTTAACGAGACGAAAAATGTCGACGACTTGCTAAAACGTGGGTCGGTAGGTAGGCAGTCACTCCGAAAGTCGAAAAAACGAATCGCGTCTTTGCGTGAAGGAGCGGCAAAATTAAGAAAATCGGGTTGGAATGAGTCCCATCACCATTTGACAACATCTTTGTGTTTATGATGTCAAATTCCCAAGCACGTTCAAGCTAGGTGAAAATTGCGAAGCGGCTCGCTTGGACTTACGATAAGACCCTATTGAAAACATTTGGTCTAATGTAAAGAGAAAGCTCAGAGGAAAGACTATGAGGACTTTGACTCGGTTATCTCGTGAGATTTGAAAAATTTGCAGTAAATCTCGTCGACAGTATCCCTCGAAGATGCCAGGCGATTATTGGTGTAGGAGGCGATTGGACAACTTACCCGCCGTTGTTAGCACACCAAAGAATACACTGATGACAAAAAATGTTCTCAAAACACATTTTTTTCAAGAATACGAGCGGTCACGTTCTCACTTGACAGACTGTAGGTCCTTTCACATCCAGATTGTTACGAGGACTGGTAATATTTTTTCGATGTCTGAATTTTGATGCCCAGCAAAACAAATTTAACTAAAAATATTGAATTTGATAAGTAACCTGAGAAAATTTGGGAACAATAATACGTACTACTTCTAACACCCTTTCGTGCAACAAATAAAAATTTAACTAAAATAGATATTTTGGTCGATCATGCAAATTATTGAGGTAAATTGTAGCGTAGATAGGTTTACCAGATTTGTTTTAAACGCATAGTTTTTATGCCGTAACCATTTGGTAAGTGACAGTTATTAGAGAGGTGTTAGCTTGATTTGAAACTATGCTTTTAAAAACACATCTCTCGAAACCTGATTTTTCTATCAGAGCGGTTAAATTTTATTTTACATTAAAAGTTAGTATACCCTGCATCACAAAGAAAATTAAATAAGCGAAATATCACAAATCTAAAAGAAGCCTTCTATAAAAGACTATGGAAAATTAAAACTAACTAGCTAAAAATCACTTAAGTTTAAATAATTACACACAGAAGAAAGGAAAACTAAATGCAAAAATAAAACACTTTAGTAATTCAAACGTCCAAACTGCAAAATTCCATGCCTTCAAAATTATATACCCCTGTAACTTTGAGGCCTCTGTATTTGGATAATCTTCCCTCTCCTTTTATTCCCAAATGGATTTCCTTCACTTTTAGATTTTGACAACGAATAGCTTTTGTTTGTTTCAGTCTTGTTCGGATTGCTCGTCTCTTTTTTGTGATGACTTTTTAATAGTGCCTCATTAGTTTTTTGGTTAATATTGGAGATCTGGTGATGTTTAAATTCTTTGGTATTACTTATGTTAGTATTACGAATGGCTGTTTTAGATTTGTTATGTTCAAGTCTGTTATTGACCTTTTCTTTGGATATTTCTTTAGGAGTTTCATTTGTTAAGTTAGTACTCTCCCGATCAATTTTAGTGATACTGTCGTTAGTCAAGCTAATATCTACATCGCAAGTATGTCTGTGATCATCCGTCTTACTGTGTTCATCCAAATTTTCTCCGTTACCTATTCTACATCCAATACTATCACATTCTTTTCGATTCTCCTTACATTTAGTGACTTTATCATTGGAGTTTTCATCTTTTTTATCACAGTTATAAAATTCCTTATCTATTTTCGTCTTTTCGATTTCAATGTTAAAATCCGATATACTGCCCAGGCTAAAACTCTTGCTGTGACGCTTTGGTTTATTGGTAACGCAGTATTCATGGCCAGCTACCTTTATGACCATGGTCGTATTGTCGATTGGCTGTCCCGGCTTGACTCGGTTCGGGGATTTTTTTGGTGGTGGGGGTACTGAAAGAATTTTTACTTTTGGTGTTTAATTTTTTTGTCAGAGATAAACTAAACTAGGAAAATCTAGAAGTTAAATGAAAAAAAATTAATGCAATTATACTGATTTTTATTGTATTTTAAACGTCGAACTTTGCCTTAAAATTGAATGTAACAAAATTTCTTATCTATAACATATATAAAATGCAACGTCTCTCTGTCTGTCTGTCTGTCCGTTAGTGCGCTTATGACCGGAGAACCACTTATCCGATTTACATACTTTTTTTTTAAAACATACATATGTTCTTTGGCCAGGTTATAGGCTATATTTTATTACGATAGGTAGCATAAGCAATGAGCAGTGACGATAATAGTGAATGTGCGTTTATCACGCGAGAACTACTTATCCGATTTACGTGTCGATTTTTAAATTCATACATATGTTCTTTGGCCAGGTTATATAATAATAATCTATATCTATAATAGATATCAAATTCAACGTCTCTCTGTCTGACTGTCTGTCCGTTAGTGCGCTTATCACTGGAGAACCACTTATCCGATTTACGTGCTTTTTTTTAAACATACATATGTTTTCTGGCCAGGTTCTAGGATATATTTTATTGCGTTAGGTAACATAAAGAATAACATAAAGTATAAGCAGTGACGATAATAGTGAATCAAGTCGGAAAAAAAGGTTACCGTTAGCGCGTTCTTTTGCAATACACTGCCTAAACCATGAACAATATCATGTTGCAAAGAATATAATATATATAAAATGCAACGTCTCTCTGTCTGTTCGTTAGTGCGCTTAGCACTTGAGAACCACTTATCCGATTTACGTGTTTTTATAAATTTATACATATGTTCTATATAATTCGATATAAGCCTAGATAATGGGAGATAAGGTGAGATAATGGGAGATAAGTATAAATAATGGGAGATAAGGAGAAAATATGGGAGATAAGCAGAGATAAGTCTAGATAATGGAAGTTATGGTGAGATAATGGAAGATAAGGAGAGATAATGGAAGATAAGAAGAAATAATGGGAGGTAAGGAGAAATAGTGGGAGATAAGCAGAGATAAGCCTAGATAATGGAAATTATGTAGAAATAATGGGAGATAAGGGAAAATAATGGCAAATATTTTATTACGTTAGGTAACATAAGGAATAAGCAGTGACGATAGTAGTGAATCAAGTCCACGCGAGCGAAGCCGCGGGCATGGCTAGTTATTAAATAAAATTAAATATGAAGGAATAATAAAAGGTCAATATTACGTAAAAGCGTAGTAGCAAATTCTTTTAAACTCGATCTGTAACTTCATTACGAGGGCAGCCGTTTAAGTTTTTACAAAAGACCACTAGATGACGCTATTGAGATGTGATATTACGATTGTAAAATTTTGCATTTGTTATTGTTAAAATAGTGGCAGCTCAGAAATTGGTCGAGTAGTTTGTGTACAGTGAGCATTTATAAATGGAAATTTTACGTGAAGGCTTTCATTCGATGATTCTTTACAATTTTATTAAATTCCTAACTCAACAGCAATGCCTCGAACCGCTTCGTTAAACTTCTGGTAATGAATCACCATCAGAAAAGACTGTTTACAATGGGTTTGCAGAATTTTGTCATGGTCATGCTTCCGTCAGCGATAAATTTAGTGAAGATCGACCAAAATCGGTTGTTGTTCCAAAAAATATCGATGCTGTGCATAACATGATTGAAGAGGATCGGTATGTGACTTACCGTGAGATAAAGCGATCCTTAGGCATATCGAAGACTGCAGCACATTCGATTTTGCATAAACATTTAGCTGTGAAAAAGATCTGTTTCAATGGATTCCGCATAATTTGACTGAAACATAAAAACAGGCCCTTGTCAATTGGTGTAACGAAATGTTAAAAAAATTCGACCGAGGATATGTAAAATCAGTATATAACATCGTAATAGAAGACGAAACTTGGGTATATTCGAACGAGCTGGAAACTAAGCACCAATCAACTGTTTGGGCGTTCCAAGACCCAAAAAAAGTGGTTAGTTCGCGAAGCACTTCCGAGAAAATGATCGCTTGTTTCTTTGGTTATACTGGACATGTTGCAACCATTACTTAGGAAGATTAGAGAACAGTTAATGCTGAATGGTATACAATAATTGAGTTGTCAGAATTCATCGACGAAATCAAGAAAAATAACCGAAAACGTCGCATCATTCTTCATCATGACAATGCAAGCTCTCACACAGCACATCAAACAATTGATGGAGAAAAACATCAAATTAATGTCTCATTGCCCGTACTCATCTGATTTATCGCTTAACGACTTCTTTTTGTTCTTGAATGTCAAAAAAAACGTGGACAGCGATTTTCATCACTTGAAGAAGCTGTTGAATCCTTCCAAAACTATGTTTTTGCGGTACTAAGTTCAATGTGGAAAAAATCTTTCGAGAATTGGTTCGAATGCATGTAAAAGTGTATAAATCCTAAAGGTGAATATTCTGAGAAACGATTTGTACCATTTTTTTTTTGTTTCTGTAAAACTTAAAAGATAGCCCTCGTATACTGGTTATTGTAATTTAAACATCTAACTGTGGCTTCAAATTGAATGTTACAAAACTTGTTATTGTTAAATACAATTAAAGGTGAAGAAATAATAATAGGTCAATAACATGTAAAAGGTTAGTAACAGATTCTTTTAAACTCGATCTATAACTTCATTATAACCAAATGAAGTACATTGTAGCTTTAATATTTACTTTAATAATTATATTTTAGCCAAAAACAAGGCACAAACAAATATAAAAATATATAGAAAACATTTTTTAAATAATAGCCTTTATTGCGTATCAAAGTAAAATACTCTTTTTTTTCAAACTTAATAAATGTTCATTTTTCTGTCGATAAAAAATTAAAAAATAACCGGTCAAGTGCAAGTTAAACTTGCACAATTAGTGTTTCGTACTTTGATTGCTTTTAAAATAAAAAATGTTGTTACGGTGGTATAAAATGATCAGTGATTTCACAAAACACACCCCAAATGAGTTTTCCACAAAGTTTGTTTCCAATCTTTACTGCAAATTGATCACCTTGAAATTTTTGTTTTTTTATATACTAGATACATTATTAAAGGTAATGCACTCGTGATAATTTTCGTTCAATCTACACCCACTGGAGAATATTCCAGAATTTTTCAAAATTTTTTGATCAGTATTAAATTATGTATATATTTTTTACTAGTGTTTTCACAAGCTTTCATTTGACACCACACTCGATGACCTACTAAAAAAAATTTTTTTTTTCACTTCCGATTTCACCCCTCAAAACTAACCCCTTAAATCAAAATTTGACTTTCAGAACTACACGGCTTTGATGAGGCCATCAATTCCTATATTATTAGCAAATTTCAACTTTCTATAACAAATAGTTTCGGAGAAAATCGGGTGACAGACAGACAGGCAGACGATAGACAGACAGACGGACGGACGGACGGACAGACAGACAGAGACGGACGGACGGACGGATAGACAGACAGAGACGGACGGACGGACAGACAGACAGACAGACGCCGAAGTGATCTTATAAATGTTCCGTACGGAACACTAATAAATGGATACAGAGGGCAGTATTCCACGTTAATATTTGACCTTGACCGCTGTATGATGACAGTTTATCAGGGAATCCATACCCAGGGCACATTATTATATTGTCGGAGACGCCTGTTTTAATTGACCGCCACTGTCTAGTTGAAATATATTTTGTAGTAATGCAAAAGACTGATTTTAAATTTTAATGAATACATAATTAACAAAATGCACATTTGCACTAGGAATTTTATATAATTTTAACAATTATTTAAAAACTAAATGAAAACATACATTATTTTATTTTCAGTGGACTAGGTTACTGCGACATTCTTGATCAAAAAAATCAGTTATAATGGCAAAAAAAAAACTACAAATGAATGACTGACATGTATATATCTTAAGATCCAATATGTATTTTCACATTTTTCTTAGTCAATAATGTATAGTAGTTATCGTGTTTTAGCTACCTAATAGCCAATAAATCAATCTAGCTCAATCTAGAATCTAGTAATAAAAGTGCAAAACAAATATTTACTACCTAAACATTTGTTTAATTATAAAGAAATAAAATAAAATTATTTTATCTCTACTTATTCGTCGGCCAGCAGTGTGTGTACTGAAAAGTACATTAAAAAAACCTTCACCATATTGTCAAGCCAATTAGTTTTTTTTTATACCAGACAAATTACCAAACGTAATGCATTCGTGATAATTTTCACTCAATTTACATCTTATAAGAATTTTTAGGGTGGGAGGACAGCAATTTTTGGCTTTTTTTTTTTAAAATAATACAAAGAAAAGTGTGCACAAACATTACATTATATATATTTTTGAACTCATGTTTTCACAAGCTCTTATTTGACACACCACTCGAAAACCTGGTTAAATTTTTTCACTCCCCAGAGTTAACCCCTTAAGTCAAAATTTAATTTTTAAAACTACAGGGCTGTGGTTGGAACATCAATTCCTATATTTGTGCCAAATTTCAACATTCTACGTCAAATAGTTCCGGAGGAAATCGGGAGTGACAGACAGGCAGCCAGACACCGAAATGATCTCATATTCTGTACGGAACACTAAAAATGATAACGAGTTACAAAAGTACTGCTCCAGTCAATAGTAAACCTCTTCCCACAATAAGTTCTTCATTTTTAGTGTTCCGTACGAAACACTTATAAGATGACTTCGGTGTCTGTCTGTCCGTCACACTCGATTTTCTCCGAAACTATTTGTCATAGAAAGTTGAAATTTGGTAATAATATAGGAATTGATGGCTTCATCAGAGCCGTGTAGTTTTGGAAGTTAAATTTTGACTAAAGGGGTTAGTTTTGGGGGGGTGAAATCGGAAGTGAAAAACAAATTTTTTTACTAGGTCATCGTGGTGTCATGAAAACACGAGTATATATATATATATATATATATATATATATATATATATATATATATATATATATTGCATGTTCAACTTGCACTGGACCGGTTATTTTCCTAGCCTTCTTAGATCCCAATTTATGATATTCAACATTAAGTAGTTATATACTTCTCTTGAATTAATTAAATACAGTAGAACCCCGATTAACCGAGTCGCGATTATCCGAGCCAATCTAAGAACCTGATTATCCGAGTTTACGCGCGTCTATGCTGCGTATTAACCGAGCTTCTAAAATATGTGTGTACATATTTCCATTTAAAATCGTCGGGGCCTTCGGGGAATCCCCCTGGCCCGTGTGAGGGGTTCCCCTATTTATGTTTTTGGACTCTTTCAGCATGTAAATTTGCGTGAATGCAGTGCGTTGTGGCGTTTACTACGGAGAAGTACCAGTATACTCACATAATTTATTTGGTTGGAGTTGGTCTGGTAGTTAAGTGTAATTAATACGAACTGCTTTGTTTAAATTTTTGTTTGTCGTATTATAATGGAGCAAAACAAGCGTAAAAGAATCGTCGTTCCTATTGAACAATAATTAAAAGCCATCAGAAGAATTGAAGCAGGAGAGACAATTTAAGTTGTTGCGCGAGATTATGGAGTAGGTGAGGTAACAGTTGGAGATTGGAAAAGAAACAGAATAAAAATAGAAGAGTGGTGTATAAATCAAGCCTCCTCGTCCTCAGGAAGAAAATCAATGAAAACCGGCGACTATGAAATGGCTAACGAAGCTTTATTCATGTGGTTTAACGAACAGAGATCAAAAGGTGTACCGCTGTCAGGTCCAATTTTACAACAGAAAGCAATAATGATTAGTAGGCAATTCCCAGAGATAGATCAGTTTACTGCCAGTTCTGGATGGCTTGACCGGTGGTGAAAAACTTTCTGCTGATGTGTCATCAATTGAGAAGTTTAAGCAGAACTTTAAAAAGCAAATCGAAGATTGTGAATACACAAGAGATCAAATTTACAACTGTGACCAAACTGGTCTGAATTGTAAAATGCTTCCATCAAAAACATTGGTATCTCGACAGGAAAAATCAGCTCCTGGGCACAAACGAAGTAAGGAAAGATTAACTATAATGGTATGTTCCAATGCATCTGGCAAGCACAAAATCCCACTGATGGTGATTGGCAAGTCTGCACGTCCAAGAGCTTTAAAAGACATCTCACCCAAATCCCTACCAGTCGATTACGAAAGTCAGAAGAGCGCATGGATGGATGCAACCTTATTTACTAACTGTTTTGAAGAAGAGTTCGTGCCATCTGTGACTAAATTTTTGAACGAAACCGTTTTCCTATTAAAGCAATTTTGTTAATGGATAATGCCCTCTCTTACCTTGGAGAAGGACTTCATGTGGGCGAAATTGTAAAATTTTTTCCTCCAAATGTAACCAGCATAATGCAACCAATGGATCAAGGCATCCTCGAAAACATTAAAAAAAATTATAGGCGTTTATATCTTGAACATCTGTTAGAATACACAGAAAAGGAGGATATTATTAATGGGATGAGAAAGGTTACACTGAAAAATGTTATTTACTGGGTAAGTCAAGCTTGGGATTCTGTGCCTACTACCACTATTCAAAAATCTTGGTCGAAAGTTATTGATTTTGAGGACTATAATGACAGTGAAGATGATACTCCATTAAATGAATTAGCTTTTAAATTGAGAAGCCATGGAGAAATGTCCTGTTCAAATTTTGACAGCGAGATAGAAGAAAAAGAAAAAAGTTTATTTGAATTAATGCAAAAATTAAAAGGTTGCAAAAATGTGACAAGAGAAGATGTTGAATGGATTACAGCAGATGATTTAGAAGAAGAAATGAGTATTGGAGAAATAATGAATGCCTTTCAGGAAACCCGAAAAATCAGATGACGATGACGAAGCGGCGGTGGATCAACAGTCTCCCACTAAGATCTTTCATCAAGAAGGTTTTGCTTCTTTGGAAAAAGCTTTGAGGTATATCGAACAACAACCAGAGGCAACCTCAGCGGATTTGCTTCTTCCTAATAAATGGAGAAACATTGCAGCGAGAAAAAGAAGATGCAATATGAAACAGAGGCGCATAGATACCTATTTCACTGTTTTATAATATATGTACATATTTATATGTTAAAAACGTTAATACATCGGTTTAAAGTATTGGTGTTTATTTTTTGAATGAATAACAAACAAATTCGGATCCGAGTTTTCAGTTATCCGAGGAGGGTGCCCTCCCATGTTACCTCGGATAACCGGGGTTCTAATGTATCCATACAATTGGAAAATTTTACGATTTTTTTTTTCATTAATTAAAGTTACCTTTGGGAAATGGAAACAACCTGTACAATTTGGCTAAACAAGAGTTATGGATCTAATCGATGACGAACTCTTGGATATGCAAGCTGATTATATGACAATTTCGTATAATTTCGAAAAACCATATAGAATTGGGTGTGATCCAAACCTACGGATGGAGGTGGACACTCCCACGAAGGCAATGGGTCTGGTCTATCACACAGACGGATCAAAAAGTTCAAGGGAAGTAAGCGCTAGCATATTTGCAGAAAAGCCCAAATGGGGCTTCAGCATTCCACTAGCAACAAGTGAAACAATATTCCAGGCAAAAATTTACGCAATACAAGCATGTGTTATCGAGAATGTTAGACGGGACTACGTGACCTATTAGAATTATCCTCCAGGAACAACAGGATTGAACTACTATGAGTTCCAGGATATTCCGGGATAAAAGGTATTGAAAAAGCGGACGAATTAGCAAAATTCGCAGTTACAAAATCATACAGGGTCCGGAACCAGCGCAGCGTTTAGTATACCAAAAGCAGGTGGTAAAAACAACAATCATACCAAAGCAGGTGGTAAAAACAACAATATCAGCAACATCTAGATCGTTGGCTCGTGAGATCTGACCAGAAACATGTGAGGGTCGTAATTGGTGGCCATGAAAAAAACTAACAACTGACGTCCTTTGTTTAACAAGACTAAACTAGTGGTACGACGGGTCACTGTCACCTGATGAAATATTTACAGAAAATGGGTATCCACATTGGTCGCACGACATGCCGACTATATGGTGAAGAGGAAGAAACCTTTATACACATCTTTTATGAATGTGCGGCTTTAACTCGGAACAGATATAAATTGTTTGCAGATCTACATCGTGGCGATAAAGTACCACATGAAGGGCTTGGAAGGAAGTTAATAAACCTTCTTAAAGGTCTGTCTCACTGCTTTCAAAAGCTATGGATTAATATGACTTTCGTAAGCAAAAATCAACAGGAGATCTTTTAACTTACGTAATTGAACATGTACCTGAACAACGCAATTGAACATTTTGGAGAATCTCGAGCGGTTGTATTTGATATATCCAAGGCATTTGACCGTGTTTGGTATGACGAATTGTTGGCTAAGTTACGCTCATATGGGATGTCTGAAAGGTTTTATTTATGGCTGTTGGGTCTCCTCGGAGATCGTTCTTTACGAGTGGCAATCGACGAACTTCTATCTAATACCTTCGCTATCAACGCCGATGTGCACTAAAGCTCTCTGTCCTACTCTCTCTCTAATTTACATTGCCGATCCCGTGGAAAGGACCAAACATCCAATCTACAGCTTTACAGATGACAGTACGCTTATTTCTCCATTCACTTTGAACGCTCCAAAATCATGCAAATATCCGCAAACAGAAGGAGGTCGTTCAACTTAACAAAGACCTGGAAGAAATTCTATCTTAGGATGACAGTAACAAAGTAGAATTTAACACTACGAAAATCCCGGTGGCAGTTTTTTCTAAAAAAGTTAACCTTCCGAAATCCGACATAGTTATGTTGGGACACTACATCCTCAACCGTTGCCAGTCTAAATCGAAAATTACCCACGCCGAATTTTCTATTATTATTATAAAAATTTAAAATCTCAGGGTTCGGTTGGCCGGATTGTGCCGCACCTGCGAAGAACCTATTAATATCATCAGCACTACCCAAAAACTCAGGAATCACCTTTTTATTTTTTGAGTAGATATCCATTTCCTTCATAAGTTTCCAATTATATCTTGGTCCATTATTTCGAATACTATTTTCAAGATATGCTCTTTTTTCCCTAACAATGGCCGAGCTGACAAAATTTCTAAGCTGCCTATAGGACTCCCAGCTGTCTGGAGTTTTTCTTTTTTTATATTTGGACAGAGCTTTATCCCGGAGAGACATACAAAATTTTATATTTTGCGTTAACCACGGTGCCTTCAGTTTTGTAATTCTTATTGGTGCATGTACATTAAATATCTCGAACAGTCACTCAAGTTGCTGGGTGTTAATTTGGGAGTAAATATGTCTTGGCATGAACGTGTCGTATGCACAGTAAAGAGAGCTTCTCAAAAGCTGGTAATACTATTTTGAACTAGAAAGCTTTACACTTGACAACTGTTAATTCTGTACAAAGCTCAAATTGGATCAACGATGGAATATTGCTATCATGCTTGGGGCTCTGCTCCCAAACATGCACTGCATTTGTTGGATTCTATTCAGATGAGAGCTGTTCATCTGATTGGAGGCCCAGAACTCATCAGAACGGCTGACGACTTGAGTCTATTCTACAAGTATTTTCATTGAAAGTGTCCGCTTAATTTCTCCCAGAGCGGTGGATGCTATTAATACACGTAAGGCTAAAACATCACATCCATATGAGGTTGAGGTGTTTCCTCGTACAGCACGTTTTCAACAGTCTTATATGGAATGAGTTGCCTAGGACTGTGTTTGCCACCAAGCACAATTTACAGCGATTCAAGACCAATGTGAATCGCTTTTTTCCGCAAATCCTTTGGTCTTATAGCGCTTGCGGGATTACCCTGCAGCACATGTGCTACATCCATAAAAAAAGAGATGATGCCCACATAACCAAGAGAGGGGAGCACAATAAGTCAAGAGGCTGTAATGTACAAACAGGCACAATTGCCTACCCTGCTTATAACCAGCAACCAAGTTACTTTTTTCTAGACTACTCTGGCATTACGTGTTAATAAACTTACACTATAATAACACTTTGTTTTATTTTTGGAAATCAGCTATAATGAATGTATGAAAAAATATGTTTTATACCTTATACCTATACTGAGATATTGGGTGCCAATGAAATTGTATAAAAAGTACCTACTTGGCTTTTGTTGTATTTATGTTTATTTGATTTAAGGGACTTTAAAATAATTTTTCATTGCAAAAATAATTTAAATTTTTTTATTTAATTAATTATTTCAGCTTTTCTCACCAATTTTTTTCTTTAATTGCATCAATTTTTTTCCAAAACCAAATTAAAAATAAGATAAATAAAACTTACTAGGTTCCTCTTCAGGATTATCAATAAAATCAATGTCGTCATCAGGTACAGACAGGTGTTTTTCTGTCCTTTTGACAGTTGTAAGGCCTCCGTTTGGTCCGGAATAACTTCCTATGCTAGTATTTGTGCCACTTTCATATCTTCCAAGCTCATAGTTGGGTAGATCAGTGGGGTTCTTGCCATAGATTATTGGAGGGCCTTCACGTAGAGTGATAAATCTGAAAATAACATAAGTGAAATTCCAACAAATTCAGAGTCATCTTATTACTGAGTCATCAAAATAATAATATATTTTTTTTATATTATAATTATTAATAATATAATAATAATATTTATTTATTTATTCTTTAAAATTAATTAACGGGCAATGCCCAATTTTAAAACAATACAATAAAATATCTTAAGACGATAATAAAGTAAAAAAGAAAATTTTAGAATGAAAATGAGGGAAAGAGAAAAAAGAAAATTATAATAATAATAATAGAAAAGGAAATAATGACTAACAATAAGTGACAAAATGCACATCATACTCCACACAACTGTCTATAAAACACAGATCTTCCAACGAAAAAGTCCAGACTGAGATGCTGATTGGCAAGGCGACATGACCTAGATACAAAATTATTGCATCCGTAGTTGGTCCTGTGGGATGGCACAAAAAAAGTGTGCCTCGAACGGGTCACCCTGGAAGGTACATGCAGACCAATTTTGTCCAGCAGAAAGGGACAATGGTAGTTACTATGGAGAATATTATAAAGCATATTTAGATCGATAGCAACTCTGAGATCTTGTAAAGTTTGAATGTGAAGTTCAGATTCTATCTGAGGGTAGGTAGGCTCAGGTCTTAAAGGCAATGTATCTCAGAAATTTGGGCTGCACTCTCTCAATGCATTGAACGTGAGTACCATAGCAAGGACTTCATACACTGGAGGAATACTCTAAACGAGCTCTAATCAGTGAACAGTACAGCTGCTTGATACGCTTAATAAATCCCAAAAGCTGGAGAGACTTGGAAACGATATTTGACTTGACGCTCGTTCAAGAACAGCATCCCCGATCTTGTATGGATAATCTAATTGAATCTGGGACTTACTGGAAACGATAGAATGGTACTTAGTCGCATTTAGCTCCATACCATTGTCCTTGCACCAAGCTACAAGCTGATTCAAATCTGTCTGAAGTTTGTAACAATTATCAAATACAGACACCTCAATATACAACTTTAAATCATCGGTAAAAAGGAGGACCCCACTATGTCCAAAACGATGAGTCAAGTCATTAATAAATAAGTTAAACATAGAAACATATTACATTTAATCATTAATAAATAAGTTAAACATAGAAAACATATTAAACAGAAACTCCTAATATAACTGTTCAAATACAATTTGATGTCTTACAAGTAACAGATTTACAAAATAATCTCATTCCCATATATGAATAGTATATTTATACAATAATTTTAAAGTAATACAAGGGAAGATATTTTGGAATATTAATTTTTTCATTTTAAGAAGGTTTTTCATAAAGTTATTGAGATTACTTTTGAAAACTCTTAAACTGATACACTCCTTAACATGTATACGCAAGTTATTAAGCCCTTTGAAAAATAGTGAGTTCATGGTTTTTTTGTAATTTGTTCATACTATGTAGAAATCATTTCGTCATCGTGTTTGATAATCATGTATTTCATAAGAATATTTAATATAGTTATGTAGATAGGTAGGTAACAGATTATTTATTATTTTAAAAATGAATATCATGGTAAAGTATTTAAAGTGAAGATCAAGTGGTCGCCAATTTAAACAATCCTGCATTAAAGCTATTGGCGTATATCTATTTCCTTTTAAGATAATTCTCATACTCCTATTTTGCAATTTTTGTAATGCAGATTTACTATTGTTATCAAGAAAATATGAGAGGCTTGCGCAGTAAGTAAAGTGAGGCTGTATAATACTTTGAAAAACAGTCAGCCTTGAATGAAAAGAAAGGTTATCTGATACTCGTGAAAAGAAGAAGTTTCGTAGCAATTTTCCTATAAATATATGAAAAGTGACTTTTATATATTAGACAAGAATCAATAAAAAAGCCCGAGTATTTTATTTCTGAAAGAACTTCTAGTTTTTAGTTATTAATAAAAAATATTCACATTTTTTAAATTGATTTGTGAAAATATATATTTAGTAGTTAGAATCATTGCTTTAGTTTTATTGACATTTAGTTTTAATCTATTGACATTTAAGTATGATTCAATTTTTCTTAGCTGCAAATTGAGCTTGCAGATAGCGACATTTAATAGTTTGTTACTAGTAGAAATTAAAGTATCATCTGCAAAAAGGCTTATGAATTCAGAGTCGATAAAATGATTAATGTCATTTAGATATACCACAAAAAGAAATGGTCCAAGGACGCTCCCCTGTGGGACACCAAAGTTATTTGGAATTTTCATTGACTTGCAACTATTAATCTTAGTCATCAGTTTACGATTTATTAAGTAATTCATAAACCAGTACAGAACAACACCACCAGCACCCGTAAGTCAAAATGCTATGGTCAACAGTTTCAAAAGCACGGCGAAAATCTAGAAAAGTAGCCGCAATATAGTTATTGCTGTCAATGAGCTTATTCCATGTAGCCATTGTTAGTTGTATGGCAGATTCACAAGAGTGTTTCTTCCTGAAGCCAAATTGGTTTATAAAAAGAATATTGTTGGCAGTAAAGTATTCATACAATTAATTATAAATAGCCAACTCAAGGACCTTCTCTAAGGCTGCAATTGTGTGAATAGGAAGAAGCATCATTACTGTTAGAAACTTTAGGAAGGAGTGGTTTTAAGGCTGGATGGAAATTCACCTGTTTCTAAACAAGTATTAATGAGTTTGAGACAAACATGACCAACTGTACCAGAAATGTTTTTTATTGTTTTACCAATGATGAAACCTCACTGTTACCCTTGTTACCAAGAGAGGCAATGCTTCTCAAGTCAACCATTGGAGGGACGGAAAACGGGTAAATCCAGAATGTATCAATGGCAAAATCTCCTAAAGACCAGTTATGAATAAGAGGTATAGTGTTAATAACCTCAGAGATGCTATCAACAAAGTATGAATTAAAGTTCTCAGCAATTACACGTTCTCCAACAGCAATTGTATTTGGAGGAAAATTTATTGTTTTAAATTGAAACTCTTTGCACAGTGGGTTAATAAGTTGTTTAGGAGTTTTTCATATAAGTTTGCTATTATTTTTATTCATATCTATATTCTTGTAATAGTAACCTTCTTTTTTCCTTTTAAGTTTGTTTACAACATCATTTCTAAGCCTTTTAAAAGTAGACCAATATTTGGTTTTCTTATTAATGTCAGAGCTTTGAGATAATTCCTTATAAACCCTAATTTTTTGTTTTGATATCTCTCTTATTTCCCAATCATACCCAGGAAGATCATTTTCCCATACCTTAATTTCTTTTAATACAGAGTATTATTATGACTTAAAATTAAATCAATTTCTAAAGGATGGTCTAGCTGACTAGTGTCTACCACTCAACATTGGCCCATTATATACATAATTTACAAAGTTATCCAACTTGTCCACCACTTAGGTGTAAAAATTGAAACCAGTTATATATACTTAAGAGGGTTTCTCGGTGTGACAACTAAAATTTGAAGCTTATTTCAGGAAATTTTTTTCGTAACAAAATAAATACAATTTTTTCAATTTTTTTATATATTATTATTAACATCTCAAACTATACAAATTTTTTTTTAGTTTATTTTGTTCGTGTTGTTTGCAGTCAAAGTGATCTCAAAAAAAGATGAATGGGTGGTGGGAAG
Organism: Pachyrhynchus sulphureomaculatus; assembly: GCA_019049505.1. Taxonomy (NCBI): domain Eukaryota; kingdom Metazoa; phylum Arthropoda; class Insecta; order Coleoptera; family Curculionidae; genus Pachyrhynchus; species Pachyrhynchus sulphureomaculatus. The sequence continues at coordinate 71,565,692 of CM032448.1, read as the reverse complement.
CACATCTCCATTTGTAATGACAAAATATTCAAATTAATTATTATTCAATAAACATATCTCTGTTGGGTTACGTAGGATCAGACATCTATGTGAACAAAAAACAAAATGGCAGACTTGTAAAAAAAAAATTTCAAAAGGCGTGTTCATTTTCGTTGAAAATCAAGAAGTAAATTAAGAAATTATTAACAAAAATAATTGATTTTACTTGATCCGATAACTAATTATATGTAGAACAACGTGTAAAAATTTTTGGCCCGATCGGATAGATAGAATTTGTATCTGCTTTCCACGAACCGAAAAAAAAAGTGGTTTCGAGAAAAACGAGTTTAAAGTTTTTGTAACTGATTTTTCTATAGAAAACTCATACTTACACTAATCAGCTATGTCTGCTGCATACAGTATACCTTCCATTTCTTCAAAGGTTTCATTTTCAGTGCTGGTATACGGGTACCGAAATAACAATACAGCAGGTCAGATCGTTGCAGCTACCGTGGGTCAAGTGACAGGCTACTACGACGAATCGATTTTTTTGAAGCCGTCACTCCCTTTTAATTAGTAATACGCATACACTAACTCTACACTAATAAGACGTACTAATGCTATACTTATAGCTACACTAATAAGAACTACTAGAATGAATAAACAAATTTGTAATTTATTTCACTTCTCTGTCATCCATGTTTCTCAGGCCTACTGATCCAAAGGAAGTAATAAATTAACTCCTTAAAAAATGATTGTGCTCGTGGATATGACCAAATGAGTACCAAAATTTTTTAGTGTTTCGGTCAAAACCTGATTAATCTTCTGGTCCATATAATTAACTTAATCTTTAAAACAGGTAATGTCCCAAGTGCATTTAAAATTGCGATTGTCACCCCTATCTATAAGGCAGGAGACAAAACCGATATAAACAATTACCGCCCAATCAGTGTTATAAATATGTGACCAAAATCTTTGAAAAATGTCTCGAGGATCCTTTAGTAGATTTTTCCCGGCAGAATAATATCATATCGCAAAGACAGTATGGATTTATGAATGGCTTAAGCACTCTGTGATGCAATCTGTGAACCAACCAGCCATATAACTAGCAATCTTGACATTGGCAATAAATGTATCGCTGTTTTCTTGGATCTTGCCAAGGCGTTCGACACGGTCCCACATGACTCTCTGCTTGACGTAACACGTAGGCTGAAAAGTTTTTGGCCTAGCTTTTTTGCAAAATTCGACTTTATTCATCAACATAGTCTCCTTCAAGAGCGGTACAATCAGTCCAACGCTCTACATTTCTATACCTTTCTTGTAGAAAGATTTGTCTTTCCCGCGAGAATTTTTTTGAAGTCTGCGAATAGATAATAGTCTCTGGGGGCCAAATCTGGAAAATACGGTGGATGGGGAAGCAATTCGAACTTCATGCAATTTTGCCATCGTAACCATTGACTTGTGACACGGTGCATTATCTTGATGAAAGAGTACTTTTTTCTTGTTCATTTGTGGTCGTTTCTTTGCGATTTCTGCTTTCAAATGCACCAATAACGTTAAATAATATTCGCCATTGATGGTTTTCCCTTCTCAGCATAGTCAATGAAAATTATTCCATGTGCATCAAAAAATACAGAGGCCAAAACCTTCCCAGTCGGCTGTTGTATCTTTGGTCGCTTCAGGCGGCTTTCACCGGCTGCTGTCCACTCAGCTGACTGCCGGTTTGATTCTGGTGTGTAATGGTGAATCTATGCTTCATCCATTGTCACATATCGTATCAAAAATCTTTTTTAATTCGCTTAAACAGGTCCAAAGAGCGCTCAGAAATATCGACACGTTGTTGTTTTTGGTTCACTGTGAGCAAACGCGGTACCCATTTCGAAGTTTTCTCATACCCAAATGTTCATGCAAAATATGATCAACACGTTCTTTTGATATCTTTAGGGTGTCAGCTATCTCACGCAATTTCATTTTACGGTCATCCGAAACAATTTTGTGGATTTTTTATGTTTTCCGGTGTCACCACCTCATGAGGGCGTTCAGAGCGTTCAGCACCATTTGTGTCTGTACGACCGGGTTTAAATTCAGCATACCAGTAAATGATGAGTGATTTTTCCAGGGGCAGAGTCCCCGTAACACTTATCAAGCCATTGCTTTGCTTAAACGGTATTCAAAAAACAGTGTTTAATCAACACACAAAATTCGATTTTTTCTATTGTTTTGAAAATATCAAAAATAGCGTCACTAAAACCACTGTAACTTGTAAACTAATCGTCGAGATGTCATGAAATTTTGGCACGTATCATTTGAAGGTTGATACTTCCTAAAAATCGACTTTTCAGCCTACGTGTTACTAGGTTCATATGGAGTCAGAGGCAGTGTGTTGGACGTCATTACGAGTTATCTGGGGTGTTGATTGCAGATGGTGAAAATTGGAGACATTTACAATGACCCATTGCCTGTCGAAATGGTGATTCCACAGGATACTGTTTTAGGCCCTACACCAGGGGTGCTCAAACTTGAACTGCTGGCGATCTACCTCAATATTGTTAGACTACGATGGATCGACTCTGAGAGGCTGCAAGTAAGTGTGATGCAGGATTGTCGTTTAGGTAGGGTGTATCGTGGCATAGATATTAGTTTTCCGCACAATACGCATTTTTTTAGTCAAGGTAAGTGTAGGTCTGCTCTAAAATGTCAATGAAAAAAACTCATAATTATCCAAAATTGCGAGTTTATTGGTTCTTACAAACAAACGAGTTCTAGTGTCTAAACTTAACTAAAGAGTGATTTTGGATGTTGAAGCGTGGCACTGCATGTCCTCAGCATACTTTTCATAAGATGGTACGTAATTACCGAGTGCTAATCACAAGCATGATGACATATGTTCGTCAGTTAGTCAATTGCGATATTTTGATTTAATTGTCTTCATTTCAGAAACTGCAAACTCGCACAAGTAAGTTGACCCAAACATTGCCGTCAGTTGAAGGGCGATTTGCCTAGATTCGGATATTTATCTTCAGATATAAAACACCAAAATTTTGTATCAGATGCTGTGGCTTTGAGATGTATATCTGATGTAATCTGCACTAACTCATTTTCAACAGAACGTGAGTCAATGTTAAACTGACTTGCTATTTCAGTAGCTAATTCCTCAATGTTTTTACACGAAAAAAGGATAACTCATAAATGATGCGATATTTGCCAATTTACTGAAATCATAAAAACGTATTTCGAATTGCCCAAAATATTTGATAATTCTGCCTCATAAATATCATAATTCAACTGAAGAATCCTTGCTTTCAAAGACGGAAAATTTTTCAGATCCTTTCTTTTCAGTTGATCTATCATAAGTTGCAATTTACTTCTGAATGCGTTTATTGCGCTAATCATCTCAATAATTTTTTTTCCTTTACCTTGAAGCTCCAAATTAATGGTGTTTAAATGCATTGTGATGTCTGTCAAAAATGTCAAATCAGTCAGCCATTTTCCGTTTTTCAGCATCTGAGTGTCATCACCTCTTTCGTCCAGAAAAGCTGTTATTTCGGGCAATAATTCTTGAAACCTTTCTAGGAATTTTCCGGGACTCAACCACCTGACGTCCGTGTGAAGAACTAAATCAGTGTGTTCAGCTGACTCACTATCTTCCAACTGCAATTTTAAGAGCCGTCGTTGCAAGCTACGTGCACGGATAGAATTCTCAATTTTTATTGCAATGCCCATAATCTCCTCCATGTTTAGAACTTTTGAACACAAAACTTGTTGATGTATAATGCAATGGAAGGAGAAAAATGAAGGGAAATTATCATTAGCTCGACACAATGCCACAAAACCGTTTTCGTTTCCAGTTATTGCTGGTGCTCCATCGGTTGTAATGCACACTAGTCTATATATTGGTAGCTTGTAGTTTGTTACAAAATTGAAGTCATATATATCTTCGCCACGGGTCTTTCCTTTCAGAGGAATCATTGTCAAAAACTCTTCCTTAGCCGACATGTCATTGAATACCATTCGAATAAAAATACACAGCTGGGCAGTGTCTGTCATATCGGTGGATTCGTCGAACTGTAAAGAAAAGTATGTACATTCCATGATATCATGTTTTAGTTTATCTGCCATGTCCTGACTCATGACTTCAACACGCCTTGTGACAGTCGGACGAGATAACTGAAGTTCTCTAATAGCAGATATAATCTCCGTTTTATTTTTAAAATCTCCAAATAAAGTCTCACCCGCTTCAATAAATGCTTCCTTCACAGCCAATCCATCATCAAATGGTTTTCTTGTGTTTCGCCAATATATGGCTGGTCTTGTGAACATGGTTTGTTCTTTTTTCAAACAAGTTATCAAATAACGTACTTTTCGTTTTCTTAATTCACTCTGTGACGGAAAATCCTTTTCATAGTTTTTATGAACCGTTTTATGATGTCTCTCTAAGTTCCCACGCGTAGGTAAGTTTTACCTTTTCTCTTCGCCGCACTCATTTTGGACTATTTATTAATAAACTTTGTATCGATGTATCGCCTTCAAGTTATAACTCAGACTAACTCGAAGTTTCTAGAAAAATCGGCGGAAATCAAAAACGCGGCTTTTCTTTGACAAGTACCCCGCGTTCCTTTGATAAAACCGCCTTTTGCCGCTAGCAGTGGGTTATTACGATAAAAGAAAGTGATGAGGGGGTTATTCTGGCCTAATTGTGGATCGAATAAATTTTAGTAGTTTATTCATTACATTTTGTTTTAGTTACCTAAAACAAAATCTGTGAATAGTTCTATATCGGAATTTTTTTCTCGAGATCGACTCAAAAAGCACTCGCGATCGACTTGTCGATCGCGATCGACCGTTTGAGCACCCCTGCCCTACACTATTTATTGCATATACTAATTCCTTGACCAGTATCGAATTGGACAATAGTTCAATATTATCTTATGCTGATGACACCGTTGTGGTGTTTACAACGCCGTCGTGGTTGACGGTTAATGATTCTGGCATTGAGGGCACGAGTAAAATTAAAAACTGGTTGGACACATTCAAACTGACTTTAAATACTTCAAAATAAAATATATAGCATTTGCCATCACTTCTACTAAAAGACCAAACTTTCATAGAATTCATGTCAGGAATCTTGAGGATGATATTCTGGAAGTGGACTGTATAAAATATTTAGGAGTAATTATAAATAGTAACCTTAAGGGAGAGCGTCATGTTTTCAGATTTGTGAGGAACATAAGGGGGTTGATTGATAGGTTTTATATCCTGAGAGAGATACTGAGTAGAAACCTTCTAGTCAGAATTCCTTATACCGATTATACCCGAGGATGTTTTGGATGTGTGTACTTTGTACTGTCTCACAACTTGCTTTTATATTCATAAAACTAACAATTTAAAACAATTTGTGAATTATGCTCACGAAACAAGATGTATGGTTGGTAGACACTTAGAGATGCCTATATAGGACATCAAGAAACTTAGATCTTTTTCATATTTGGCTCCTAGGATGTATAACTGCTCCCTCTGAAAATTATGCCTTAACAAGACTGTATACGTTTAACAGTGTATGTAGGGTAATAAATCCCTTGTAAAAGTTTAGCAAATTTTCCATTGGTTGATAGGATTATTTTTTGAAAGTGTAATGATGTCTACATATTGTGAGTTCTATTTAATTATCGTATTCTTATATAATGCGAATGATTTTTAAGTTTTGTATTTTTTTCCTTTTTAGATTATATCTAGCACATTCTGACATTCAATTACTCTAGTATGTAAATTAATTTTGTAAACTATTATGATATTGTAAACTATTATGAATAAACTATAGCAATAAAACCAACAAAAGCAGGTAAAAATAAATATAAAAAATATTAAATAAATCAGTATAATAGAGATTATTTGATCTAATGGAAACATTGGCAAGAGGCGGCCATAGCTTAGTGAGTGCTTTCTACGCCGGAGACTCGACTTCAAATCTCGGTTCAGGAAATAATAAATTAAAAAAAAAAGAAACTTTACCACGCATCTCCCGGGAAGGTAATGGCAAACCACCCGTAGTATCATGCTGAGGAAAGCTCTCTCATTTTGGCCGTTTGGAACCGGCATTAAACTGTAGGTCCTCTTTGTTTGTGGAACACCTAAAAAAAGGTACTAACCACAAGCAAAGGCGAGAGGGTTGCCTACGTCTATATCAGATATGGCGTTCTGAGAAGAATGAGAACATAGTGAGTCTCATTTTATAAAATTAAGCTATTGTTTAGATATATTGAGAGAAGTAAACCATAAAACAAGTTGCACCCTTGTAACCAGTCTAATTGCTTTACTTTTTCGGAGATATGATTGTACTTATTTAGTCCCAAAATAAATTATTAACAATTATTAAGAATTTTTTGCAAGAGCTGTTTTAACCGCTTCCGTTAATCATGGGTATTACAATGCTATGCAATAAGCAAGTACTGACATTTCATATATTTCACTCTTTTCACGAATTTTAAAATTGAGGTGTTTGCTTGGACACTGCCCCTTTATAGCCATATATGATTTTTACTTAAGTCCGCTTATAACTATGGCCAAGGGACAACTATATTCCGTCCTACTAATCGGACGACGTTATAAGCGATATCAAATTAAACAGAAATTTATTGAAACATATGTTGTGGACACATCTGTTAGGTACACACGCAAAAGTCAACAAATCTAAAGTACATATAGAAAGGTTCATAAACTTGAAGTGCACATTTATCGCCTTAAAAAGCCCGTAATTTTGATTTGGTTCCGGTGTAGTTTCAACTTATAGTAGAAATATTAATATATTTTTTATATATTCAAGAACCACAGAATAATTTAATCACTAATGTAAATGCTTTCTGGAAATCTTTTAACTCAAAAAATTACAATCAAATGCCTTCAGTAATTAAATGCAATAACTAAATATTTGAAAGTGAAAATGATATTGCCGAAGCATTTGCTAATCACTTTGCTAGCGTTTATGAGAAGACAACAAATATATTTATAATACCATCACTAATAGTGAATGTGGATTTAACTTAAATGTGAGCTCATATCATGCCAAAATTTCAGACATATATAACAAATTAGCCACTATTGATTTAACTAAGGGTCCTGGTCCGGATAAAATTTCTGGACTATTTCTTATGAATTGTGCTTTTTCATTGTCAAGGCCTCTATGGCTATTACTTAACAAATTTCTGTCAGATGGCCTGTTCCTGGAATATTGAAAAATCTGATATATGGTGCCAGTTTATAAAAATAATGGTGATAGGGACAGAGTGGAGAATTATAGACCAATTTCCCTACTATCGCTAATACCTAAGTTATTTGAATCACTTGTGTCTGATTTTATATTTAAAAATATTGTTATTACCCAATAACACGGCTTCTCGCAAGGTAGATCTATTACTACCAATCTTCTTGTGTAGCTTGAGTATATTGATGAGGCCTGGGAGTCAGGCTATGTGATTGACTCTATTTACACCGACTTTGCCAAGGCTTTCGATAGGCTAAATATTTGATATTATTATAAAGAAGTTTGATACTTATGGTATACATGAAGACTTGCTGGATTAGGTAAGGTCTTATCTCTCCAATAGAAGACAAACTGTAAAAGTCAATAACTTTCTATCTAGTCCTGTAAGGGTCAACTCTGGGGTTCCTCAGGGTGCTCATTTGGCACCGATTCTGTTTAATATTCTTGTGAATGATGTTTCACAATGTTTAGTGATTTTTTAATGTATGCTGATGACATAAGATCTTTTCACCTATTTTGGATTCTGATTCAGCCTTAAGGCTACAAAGTGATCTCAACAAATTTTATGAGTTGTGCACAAACAATAATTTATCTCTAAACATTCCAAAATGTAAATATATTCAATTTAGTAGGTTGCACAAAGTTATAATAAATAAATATCACCTTAATAATGTTTGTTTGAAAAATGTTGACCTTATTAGAGATCTTGGTGTAATTTTTGATAGTAAACTTTGTTTTTTCCCGCACATAGAGGTTTGAAGAACCAAAGCGATGTGAATGTTAGGCTTCATTAAGAGGCATACAGTTGATTTCAATAATGTAAAAGCCACAAAAATTTTATATACCTTGCTGGTGAGACCACATTTGGAAAACTGTTCTAGTGTGTGGTCGCCCTACTTTTTATCGCATCAGAAAATGCTTGACGTAGTTCAGAACAAACTTCTGAAATACATAGCCTTTAAGAGTCATATAGTAGTGGATTCAGTTGATTATAATCAACTTGAAAATCGCCCTCTTATTCAATCGTTGAAAACTCGAAGGGACTCAGCAGAGGTCATACTGGCCTATAAATTTTTGCATGGGCTGTACGACTGCCCTGAATTGCTTTCTGTACTCAATTTTCATGTGCCACCGAGATGACTTTGAGAGCAAAGATGTTTTGAGCTTCGTCAGCATAGAACCGTGCATAGTCAATATGGTGGTATTGATAGAATGATGAACTGCAATTTGGCAAATATAGATTTATTTCATGTATCACTACATAGTTTAAAAAAATTCTTAAAGATGGTCAATCTTTAGGGGGTGCGGAAGTGCTGCTAGCTACAATATGTGTGTTTAAACTATAAGTTTTAAATGTGAATGCCAAGTTTTTTTAAAATTCTAATATTTTATTTTTTTTTAACGTGTCTTTTTAGCGTTGTTTATTGTTTTTTTAGTGTTCCATACAGAACACTTATAAGACGACTCTGGTGTCTGTCTGTCACAACACCCGATTTTCTCCGAAACTATTCAAAAGTTGAAATTTGGTAATAACATAGGAATTGATGGCCGCATCAGAGCCACGTAGTTTTGAAAGTTAAATTTTGACTTAAGGGGTTAGTTTTGGGGGGTGAAATCGGAAGTGAAAAAAAAATTTTTTTACTAGGTCATCGAGTGTAGTGTCAAATGAAAGCTCGTGAAAACACGACTAAAAAATACATATATAATGTAATACTTGTGCACACTTTTCTTTGTATTATTTTTAAAAAATCGCTGTCCCACTTTATCTCGAAAAGTACTGATCAAAAAATTTTGAAAAAATTCTGAAATATTCTCCACAAGGTGTAGATTGAATGAAAATTATTACCTTAAATAATTTATCTGGGATATAAAAAACAAAAATTTCAAGGTCATCAGTTTTCAGTAAAGATTGAAAACAAAGTTCGTTGAAAACTCAATTAGGGTTTGTTTTGTGAAGTCACCGATCAGGAGGGATCCTCACATATGGCAACATTATTATCGATAACCGAATATTGTTTAAGTGCCTGGCTTGTTATTGGCAGCTGTCCAAAAGGAAAGCAGTATATCATATTCGGTATCGAAGTCTACATAAGAGTTGTTGAAACTTTGATCGATTCCTGCTGTAAATCTGGCGTGTCTAAAATAAGTCTTTATTATATTTTGTATAAACTTAATCATAAATTATCAGGATGGTGTCAACTAAAGTAATCTCAGTAATATTACTGGCATTCATGTTTGCCTCAAGGTTTTCGCTGTCAACTTACGATCCCAGGAATGCAGTCCACAGAGCAGCGGAAGTACCGCTCAGAATTCGGAGAAAAAGAATTATTGTTTGTAAATAAATTTCTGATGTGTCGTTATAACCATAAAATCAGAACGTAATTATGTTGCATTAAGTGGTTGGCCACTTTATCCGGGGTTGTTATAAGCGAATCTATTGTAATACTATTTTATAAGGGACCAAACAAATCTTTACACTTAAGTCACTATAAGCAGTTGGCCATTTTATCCAAAGTCATAAAAAGTGGTCTCCACTGTATGTTGTCTAAATATCAGTTTGCTGCTAAACATCATCCCAAGATTCCTAGAAGCACTGATATTATCGAGACGTTGAGAGTGCTTGGATGGGAAGTTTTAATGCATCTACCTTATGGCTTGGACCTTATACCATTTTTTTTGGTCTCTACAGAACTCCCTGAATGGTGTTAAGTTTAAAAGGAGGCCAGTGAAAACCATTCTCATTAATTTTTATTTAGAAAGCACAGAAGTTCTACAATGATAAGATTATGGTGTCACCAGAAAAATGACCAAAAGTCATAGAATAAAATGGAATATTTGGTTCAACAAAATTAATTCAAAATAAAAAAAAAAGTGTCTCAATTTTAACTTTAAAAACTTACATAATTTAACACTATAATTATGCAACAACCATCTTTTTATCCTATCCCTATGTTTAATAGATGTAACAATAGGATTAAGAATTCATTCTCTAATCTTTTTGTGATAGGTATTTACTCTTTGTAGTATATTCAAAAGTTTATACATCAATACAAAACTATTATGAGGATTCAAGGTTATGATCATTTAAAAGATTAGGCCAGTTATTTAAGACCAACAATGCTTTAAATTTTTCAAGATGAATTTTACTTCTTTTGATTTCAGGATTATTATTATTACTATTGTTATTATTTTTCTAAATATTGAGTATAGTTCGTTCATAACCAGTCATTATTAAAATTCAATTTCTGACTACTAAAGATATGATTCAAAGAATTGTTACTAATGTTACTAATTGTGACAAAATTGTTAAGTAGTTAGTTATGAGTAGCAATATTTCTAATATGTTTATATTAATGTCACCTTCAAAAATTTCCAAACTATTATCATCTCTACCTACATTATCAAGAAAACAATAGATTTTATTAACGAAATCAGTTTTTATTATTGGAGGTGGCTTGTATATGTCATAGGATAATCAGAAAAAATGGATCCTTGTGAAAATCGAGGATGATTGTAAAAGTCCATATATTTGGAAACTCAGAAAGAATTTCACAATCACCTTAGTTATTTTCAGGATCTTTGCAAATATCTGAGTTTGTTTAGGATGGAATCTTAAGTGCTAATTAGCTAGTGTAAGTGAACCTAAACTAACCAATCACAACAAAGACATATAATCTACACCAATCAGCCAATCAGCACTTAAGATATCATTCGTCCTAAAACAAACTAGGATATTTGCAATGATCCTGAAAATAGCTAGGATGATTGCGAAATTTTTTCTTAGTTTCCAAATATCTGGACTGCTGCCATCATCCTACGATTTTCATCATCTGCTTTTTCTGATTATCTTAAGACATATGCAGCAGTTATACCAATACAAATTAAGTTACTAATTTTGTAAGTTGACATGATTACTACTAAATGTAGCAAACTTAAATTGAAGTCCATGAAATTAAAGTAATGGTTCTGTTAGTTGGCATTAGCATTAATCTGTTCAAACTTTGTCAAAAATGTATTTAATCATTTAAATGACACAAACATTACTAAAGTAAATAAAGTAGTACCCATATTTGAAACTTACCCTTGCAAATATTTAGTGACAAAAGCATTCTCATTCACATTGTTCTTTTTATCTCTTGGTTCATTATGAAAACTTAATTGTCTGAAATAGCTTGAAACTCTTTTTCTGAGGGACGGCATAACTGTAACTTCGTAATAATTTAACTAAACTGATTAAATTTCAGAAATTATTATAAAAACACATCAATATTTACATTTTCACTAAACAAAACATAACCTACCTACGCTTTACTCCGAACGCACAGCTGTTTAGATTTAGTTTAAATTGATGACCTCCTAAATTGTCGGTACACATTTATTTATTGATATAGTTTTTATCTTTTAGCGTTGATTAACTGGTTAATTTATTTAATTTTGATTGACAAATGTATTAAAAACACACGAGGACAGAAGGTTTCGAATTGGTCACACCCATATGTGTTTTGTCAATTTTGACAATTAATTTTTCATACTTTCAGTACATGGAACTAGTCAATGTATTTTTTATCTTTGTTTATTTTATAAGTAGGTAGGAAGTAGATAGCGTATCCGTTGTTCATTTATAATATTAGGAATTGGCCGTACTATACCATCAAATTTCACCGGCCGAATTGTCTATACAGAATCGGCTTTAGAACTTTTATAATTTCCAGGCTCTTGCATGAACTGCCGAGTTTAAGGAGTGATGACCTAAAACCATATAGGCAAATAGATCTTTTCAAGCAGCTTATTTTAGTTTAAAAATGTTACTCTGTGGCATTTAGCAAAATAGTTTAAGATCACCTGGTTTAAATGTCGAGTAACACTTAAGTTTGCTGTATAGGGTGATCATTTTTAGACTGCCCCGATTTATGGAAAATTGTTGACTATGTACTTTTTTAAATGTAGAATGGTATAGTGTATATCAAGGAGTATACTGACATATTTGACATTTGGTAGCGAAAGCGACACTGGGCGCCGCGATGCCAAACAACTTTTTTTTCCATCGATGTACTTTTTGTAAAACGGCATTGGAAAGCCCTACTGTTTTTCAACATTTTTTCCTTAAACTGTTTTTTTTCTAATTTGTTTTGCAAAAAAGTTATGCATCAAAAACCCTCTAAAATATTATTTTTTGGTCATCCGTTACCATGGATCGTGTATCACGTTTGACAGTTTATCTAGTAGGCAGCTGTCATACTTTAATCTGACAGCAATTATAATAACATTAGTTTCTATGCGATTGAGGTTTTTCCCTTAATAAAATATCTTTGAACAATGAAAAACAAAAATACATTATTTTTATTAAAACCACAAAAAAACGATATAACTTTTAACATTATATAACTTATAATATGTTTTTAAAAATTAAATGTTTGACATTTAAATAATATAAAAAAAAACATCAAAAGAAGTTTTCTACATGTCTTCCTTTTTCTATAATGCATTTTTCCATTTAGCTTCAACTTCGACCAGAAGCTATTAACACACTGTTTACTTAGTTTAACTCTATCGATTTGAATAGGTGTGCAAACAAGAGCTGTCAGATTAAAGTATGACATCCGCCTACTAGTTAAATTGTTTAAAAAGCGCCAAACGTGACATACGATCTATGGCAACCGCGATGACCTGAAAATAATATTTTAAAAGGTTCTTGTTGCATAGCTTGTTTGCAAAGCAAATTAGAAAAAAACAGTTTAAGGAAAATGTTGAAAAAAATTAAGGCTTTCCAATGCAGTTTACAAAAAGTATGTAGATGAAAAAAAAAAAAGTCAAATACCTCGGTATACTCCTTGACATGCACTATATTATTATACATTTACTATATATATATATATATATATATATATATATATATATATATATATATATATATATATATATATATATATTCAACGATTTTATATAAATCGGAGCCGGGCGTGTAAAAATGATCACCCTGTACATGTCGGTGAAAGTGGTTGTGGCGTTTTCAAAAATAAAGAATCGCAGGAATTAATAGTCAATTGCGCAGCACTTTTCTTAACTAAACACTAATCTAATATTCCTTATTTAGGTAAATCCAATTATCCGACGATCGTATACACTTTGGGATTTCAACCAATCCGACAACTAAACTTATCAACTTAAGGAAAACTGAGTTAGCATCTACTTCTGGGAAGTAATGACCAATTGAGCATTAAGCTTAAGTTTAACTTTAAAATTTAAATTCAACCTGTGATATCAGCGGGTAACCAAAGAGATTTGGGGGTTAGCGGGAGAACCAATAGACACTGGCCGATATTTTAACAGACAGCGCAAGTATGTCTCTCGTTTCGTATCATTTTACAGGATTTACAGTTTAACGTGGAATTCGAACCATATCGGAAATTGCTTTACTTCCCGCTGGTCACGAACACCGATAGGGGGAGTGCCAAAATAAATATATAACAGTCTTCCTTGTATAGCGATCAAGTATGTTCGTCGGTGACACTGTTGGATCCTTCTAGCTCGACTTTAGACCTAAGTCTCATTCAAGGACGCTATATACTTCGTCCGCCTTTTAGTGCAAACGGCAGCCGACAAAAAATTTTTCGTAAGCGGTTTTCTGTTAGGGTCGGCTCCCAGTCCTCAAAAGCAGACTTCAAGTATCCATTCTACCTGTGTGGGAGGGCCATACTGTCATCGTTAACCTTTCGTGATACAAGCAGCATTCCACCAACAACTGATTTCTTTTTACAGCGTTTCGGCAGTTGAGAGTTTACCAAGGTTTGTTGTTTGTTGGTTAACAGCATGGAGTGGAACGTGACTTAGTCAAATACACTTTTAAAATAAAAATATACTAACCTGCCGGGTATCGCACCCGAGAGTCTGCACACGGTTAGCTGGAACTAACCCATGACATCAGAGTAGCGACTAACAAACTCCATGTTTTATAATATTAATTCGCTATTATCGAAGAAGCAAATACTGCATAATTTCCAACAAACACAAATTCGAATTAGGTAAAATTGCTAGCAAAAAGAACATCTCTTGTGAGGAAAGCACAATTTACGTCATGCGTAAGCTTGGAAAACCTGTCTGCTTATACCTTGGAGAGTCTATTAGCTTTTCTATTTTCTTTTAGTCTGAAAGAACTAAAATTAAAGAAACTTATGCGCAAATTAGTACTGGGAAAGAAAAAAGTCACTGAAAATATTAAGTATAACGGAAGTTGTCATACACTTAATTCAACTTTTCAAACTCGTTCAAAATCATATTTATGCCGTTTATTGTATTGTGCATTGTTTCCACCTTCTCTAAAATTCCAATATAATGCCGTTAACCTAATAATTATTTTAGTTTAATACAAAAATGTTAAATTTTTTCATTATTTTTATTTGGTACATATTACACAGTACAAATATATAAATAATGGATAAAAATATACAAAACTACAATAGAAAAAATTAAAACTAAAACGAACTAATAATATATAATACCAATTGAAAGGAATTATTAAGTTCCATTTTCAAAAGTCTCGAAAGTTACGTTATGTGACGAAAAGCATAATTTTATTTCGGTTTAAATTTTGGTTTTTATATGATGGCCGCCTTTTTAAATAAAAAAAAATAAGACACTACTGAGTCAGTAAAGGTTAATATTGTTAATATATTCAATTTATTAGTATTGTAAGGTTGATAATAAGGTTTCGTTTTGTTAAATAATTATTTCATAAAATTACATTTTTAACAATCCGTTTTATAACTATTTCATATTATTAATGAATATACGTTATTAATAAAATAATAATATCAAAAGTGTGTTAAAGTTAGAGCATATACTTTCCAGCACATACACAATGTTAAATATGACATTTAAATATACATAAATGTTAGTTACTCCAGAATTTAAAGGGATTTAAACAATGAGTGTTTATGGGTGTTAGTTATAGACTGTTAGCAGTTACGTTAATATGTAAAATTAAGTTGAAAATCTACTACTTCTACGAATGAATATACAGTTATCTAAATGCTCTTGGCACTTATATAAATAAAAATAAATGAATATATGAAGTTAGTAATATTTGTAAAAAGTATATCATAAGATAAAGCGTTGCGTTGACCAGATCATACTTGATTATTACAATAGCGTTCCGTTAACTAACCTATTAACCAAAAGTGGCAGTATTGACAGAGACTATACGACCACAGCTAAAAATAATGAGAACCTTCTTGACGCATGTTGTATATGTCACCTTATAAAAATTTCCAGTTCAGAAATTTGATGATCAGGTAGTTATTGCTAAGCAAGCATGCAAGTAGCAAAGTTAAACTACTAAAAGCGCAACATTTTTAGTTAAAACATTTAGGAAGCCTCAGATAAATTAATGAAATTAATATACAATACGCTTTTGTGCACACATACGTTAGAAATAACACATGAAATGTAATTTGGAGGTTATATTAATAATTATACTGTTTTACAATTTTTAATTAGTTGTATTAGATAAAATAATGTTAGTTTATTAGTATGTTAGTATCACACGTTAAAGCGGCCATCTTGTGACCTCCAAAGAATCCAAATACAAAATTTATAACCAATTATTGGAAAACTTTTTTCTTAGGTTCAAAAGTTTGATATTTTCTAATACTTTTACTTTCCTCGAATTTATTAATATATTTCATTTCCAGAAAATTTTATATCTAGATCATTTAATGGTCATCTCCCGTTAAAATTTTCAAACTTATCAATCAAAACATTAATATCAGGACAAAATTCTATTATTGTATTTCTCGTAAACTAGTAACAGGTTAAAACACCTGTAGCCAATAAAACATAAAAGAAAATTACATCATCACAAATCAAATCACCAATAGTTTTAGAGGTATCATAATATACTTCCTCAACTATAATCAAAGAGAACATATTTCTTTAAGCATTTGGGAATATCGAATCCATTTGCGGAGGACAACAGTTTCGATCCCATGAACTTCCTCAGGTACAATCGAATTTGTTTTTTAAGACTCAAAGGATACTTTGCAAATTCTAAGAGAGTAGTTTTTTGTATTGGAGATATCACTTGATTTCTTCGTATCATACATGGATCAAATGATTCGCAGGCTTCTAGGAGGAGAAAGAATATAGCGTCATTTGACGCTACGTTTTGGAGACAGTTTAACATGCCGTCTGGATCTCTGAATTGTGTCTTCATAACAACCTGGAATAACATGAAATTAAACCCAAGTAATACAAAAAAGTAAAAAAAAAAACTAATTTGATCGTTAAAATATTAATGTTTCTTTATTTGGGTGTTTATATATTTATATGTCCACTAAAAATTGAACGCTTACCCTTGATCCATATTTAATTAACAAGTTTATCACAGTTAAACTTGGAGATTCATTACTCGCAATATACTCAACTAGAACTGGCCTCAATTGTGAGTTGTGGTCGAAATCGTCACTGAAAACTTTTATGTTTGGATCAGCACCAGCCCGTAACAGCATCTGTAAATGAATATATTATTATGGCATTTTTTTAATAGGATTCGGTACAGAACTTAATATTAACCGGCAGTGACGAATTTAGGGTAGGGGTAAAGGGGGCATCGCCCCTCCAGAGTATTTAATTTTTTCGTTTTACATATATGTTGGATTTAATTAGTATAATTAAACCAGTTTCCTTGAAAAAAAGCAGTTTTTTTTATTATGCCTAACACGATTGAAGTAGCAGTTACTTGATGGAAATTCATATTAATTGAAATAAACACTTATGTTTTTTAAATTTCCACTATATCTTGTGGCACGACGTGTATTTCTAACATGCACCGCTCTGGGAGGAATTAAACGGGCCACATCCTCCGAACACTTTCCATGAAAATACTTGTAGAATAGGCTCAAGTCGCCAACCGTTCTTCGATGTTCTAGCGAATCAAGGCCGCCAGTCAGTTCCGGGTCTCCAATCAGACGAATAGCTTTTCTCTGAATAGAATCCAACAAATGCAATGTATGTTTGGGAGAGGAGCCCCAAACAAGGGAGCAGTATTCCATAGTTGGTGGAATTTGAGCTTTGTAAAGAATTAACAGTTGTTGTGGAGTGTAAAGCTTTCTGGTTCGAAATAATATTCCCAACTTTTGAGAAGCTCTCTTTGCTATGCCTGCAACATATTCATGCCAGGACATATTTGCTCCCAAATTAATGGCCAACAAATTGAGGGACGATGTTAGAGGAATGGAGTGCCCGGCCTTAACTATGTCGGGTTCAGCTACGTTAACTTTTTTAGAAAAAACTGCCGCCTGGGTTTTTGTAGCGTTAAATTCCACTTGGTTACTGTCACCCCAAGATAGAATTTCTTCCAGGTCTTTGTTAAGTTGAACAACTTCCCGCTGTCTGCGGACACTCGCCTGAGCAGCTGATGTCCGAGCGTTCAAAGTGAATGAAGAGATAAGTGGACTGTCATCTGCAAAGCTGTAGATTGGATTTCCGGTCTTTTCCAGCAGATTGTTAATGTAAATGAGAAAGAGAGTAGGAGATAGTATGGAGCCTTGGGGCACACCGGCGTTGATAGTGAAGTTGTTAGAAAGAAATCCGTCGACCGCCACTAGTAAAGAACGCTCACTGAGGAAACATGAGAGCCACAAAAAGAACTTTTCAGACATAGATTTAGAATACCACTATGGTGCGTAAACGGATTACTTTAATGGGTACCATAAATTAATTTACGTTTAACAATGGGGCACTGTTTAGATCAATTTGTTCATTTAGTAAATTACCTATATTTTTACGTTTGTTAATTTCCTTTGTTTCTAAAAGATTTAATTTATGAAATTTATTTTCTAAATTGAAAATTTCGAAATTGTCATCAAAAATATGCTTTTCATTTAAAATATGAGAAGCATAACTCGAATCAAGTGTGTCTTTAAGGTAACACCTTTTATGTTCTTTAAAACGTTTCTCGAAATTTCTGCCAGTTTTGCCAATATAAGTTTTTGGATATGAGCTGCATTTAAATTTGTAGACTCCCGACTTTTGGTTTTTATTAGCTTTACTTTTGTTATTTTTAATTAGTTTACTTAACTTAACTATTAATTTTAAAGGATATTTTTAAACCCTTATTAGACCATTTTTGGGAAATTTTTTTGGTGAAATTATTTGTATATGTAAAGTTTTGTATTTGTGCTGAATATTATCTTTTATAACTGAGTATGTGAAATTAATAGCTTTTTCATAAGATTTTTTATTAGTAATTTTGACAATCATATCTGGCTCATATCCATTATTAAAAGCTATTTGTTTACTAATGTTTGATTCTTTTTGATAATTTTCTGTAGCCACAGGTATATGAAGAAGTCTGTGAACAAAGGAGATATCTTGTGTCAAAAAAGATGGTTAGAACTATTGTGGATAATTGAATCTGTATGTGCTGGTTTGTGATAGAATGCAAAGTCATGTTTGTTATTTCTACTTGCTATAATCAAGTCAAGAAAATTAATTGACTTATTTCGTTCGATTTCTATGATGAAATTAATATTTTTACATAAACTACTGATATAAATGATAAATTGATTTAATTGTCTGTCTATTCCTAGAAAACAAGCTAAAATGTTGTCAGTTTAACTCTGTAATACTTAAACCATATATAACTTGTTTATATATTTGATTTACCGATTATCTGACGAAGGCACTGTGTACCGAAACAATTGTGATAAGACACAAAATATAGTCGAAATTTAGAACTAACATAAATGTTTATTTTAATTACGTCTCTGTTGAAAAAAATATAAATCCATAAATACCACCTAACATTTAATATTTGTACGTTTTTTTGAAACAACTGTAATTTTAATAGTAAACCTTACTATTAACATAATAGAAACAATTTAAATGAATTGCCTAAAAACAAGATGGCTGCATCAAAATTGTTGGTTCGTCCGAACGCCATGCTGTTAAAAAAGTTGTGGTCAAAACTATAAATGTTCAAGAATGTTGAAAAACCACTCTAGAATAACAAAGTTTATGGAATGTCAATAATAACAGTCAGAGTTTTCAAAAATTATGCATAAATATAAAATTAAAATAAAAAAAAGTGAAAATTATAAATTAACAAAAACGATTGTTTCCGGTACAGAGAATAATTACTCTATTTTTTTTTATGGACAAATGGTTATTTAAACTCATTATACATATTGGTGTTTCTTGTTGTTATCCTATTGAGGCATATCTTTGTATCTTCTTCTTTCTTACATGATGTGTCATATAAGTATGCCTGTTTTATCCACAATAGGGATCTTCCAGTGTGGACGTAGAGCACTCTTTTCACCTTTTCGGAGGTATACTCCTGGTTCCTCTACCACAAGATTTATTGAGTTTGGCGCTTTTGCCAGTCTGTTGTCGTCCATCCGGTCTACGTGTTTATTAAAATATTTTCTTCTGGCTCTGGTCCATTTGGATATTTCTTTGATCTTACTTAGTTCTTGTAGATCTTAGCTGCGAATTTTGTTGTAGATAGTTTTGTCGTCATCATTTCTGCTGTTCTACATGTATTAACTCTTGTTTTTACAGCATATGTGAGGATCGGTCTCACTGTTATCTTGTATATCCTTGTTTTGCACTCCATTAAGAGGTATTTATTTATCCAGACTATATCCGTCAAGAAACCTGCTCTTTAAATCGATTATTTCTATTTTTGATGTATACATTTTAACTACATTTTAAATATTTTTCTTTTACTTCCAGACAATGAAAACAAGGGTATCAAGCAAAGGGCCACATTATAAGTATTTATTTTGAATCTTCATTAAAGGTATTTTGGCAATGCAGAATAATTGTGCCTCGAACGTAGCATACAAAGTCTTACTTATTAAAGTTTTCCGCAAAATGATCGTATGCAGTCGTACCGTCCCCACCTTCCTAGGCAAAACTTCAATGCGCGCCCGTTAATTCACTCTTTTTTCTATCCAGTTAACTCTTAATTGTCACTTATTTAACATATTTTATAAGCCATAAAAATTTTAAATAAATAACCGGTCAAGTGCAAGTTGAACTTGCGCAATTGGTGTTCCGTACGTTGGTTGCTTTTAAAATAAAAAAAAAATTACAGAGGTATAAAATGATCAGTGACTTCACAAAACAAACCCTAAATGAGTTTTCAATAAAGTTTTTTCCCGATCTTTACTGAAAACTGATGACCTTGAAATTTTTGTTTTTTTTTATATACCAGATAAATTATTAAGTGATAATGTTCGTTCAATTCGAGAATATTCCAGAATTTCTTCAAAACTTTTTGATTCGTACTTTATACTTAATTTTTTAAAAATAATACAAAGAAAAGTGTGCGCAAATATTACATTATATATATTTTTGAAGTTGTGTTTTACAAGCTTTCATTTGACACCCTACTCGATGACCTGGTAAAAAAATTTTCTCACTTCCGATGTCGCCCCCCCCCCCCCCCAACTAACTCCTTAAGTCAAAATTTAACTTTCAAAATCACACGGCTTTGTCAAATAGTTTTTGAGAAAATCGCGTGTGACAGACAGACGGACATACACCGAAGTGATCTTATAAGTGCTGCGAACGAACACTAAAAAAAATAAAAACTTTTTTTTAGTGTGGTTTAATGTTCGTGTATTTAAATTAAGGGATACCAGGCCCTTCATTATTTTACTTTTTTATTAATGTTGTAGTTATTATAAATATTTTCCAAAAGCGCATTAATGAATTTATTTTTTCTTACAGAAAAATGAGTGACAGTCATTTGGACCATTGAAGTACTAAAGTATCTCAGTAAAGAAGGAAATAGACCTAAAGTTATTTACTAAAGAATCTCCCAGCAATGACAGCCCATCTTCTCTTCCAAAAAAATTTTGTTCTAAGCCGTTTAAATGGATTTGGCCGCTTTAGAGAACGATGAGAGTTATTTTCACTATTTGTCACAGGCGAAAAGGCTCACGTGTTCTATTGGGATCTTTCCATGAAGCAGGAGTCGATACAATGGGTTCATAAGGGTTCTTCACCTCCAAAGATGATGAAGACTTTTTGAAAAGTTGATGGTCACTGCAAAGGAATTAATCGAGGGTTTACGGAAGAACGATTATCAATCTAAAGCAAGCGATTGGAGAAAATCGTCCGAAATCATGGAGAGCCAAAATTTTGCAGTCGCAGCATAACTGCAAGGTCCATAATGCTCGCGCGGTTCAAAATATTACTAAAAGCTGTGGATACGCCACAAAATCAAAAAATAAAATAAAATAATGTATTAGTTACTACTTAGGTTCTTTCTAAACACACTAACAAAAACGAAAATATCTAATTTGATACCATGTCCCTATTCTGATAATCCTTTATCTTGACAGTTATCACGTCAGTTCAGCTCCTACTTGACCAGGGTATAGGGTATGTAAATTTCAGGTTAACACTTGCTTTGGCTCTTATTCAAACCAAAAGTGTTTACACGTGTTTTAAATTACCTGTAAGATTTCATATCTATTTGAGATTCCTTCTGCACATCCAACATGTAAAGGCGATCCAATGATGGGGGAACTGCAATTTACATTTGCTCCTAAAATAACAAAGTATATTTTTATAAACAAAAGATTATCCATACTTAATTTAATTCTGTCAAGCAAATAAGATCAGAATAAAATTATATATATATATATATATATATATATATATATATATATATATATATATATATATATATATATATATATATATATGCCCCAAAAACCAACATATTTTTGTAAGGATTTAATGTAATTTTCACAGTTTTTTTTGTACGTATTTTTTGGAATATTGAACACAAAGATTTTACAATTTTCTTTATGGCTTTAGCGTTAAAACCAGTTCACTATTTAAATGTGGCTTTTTTATTATTGATAATAATAGAAGCGTCTCGTAAGATCGCTGTACTTTCAATACTTAAGTTTGTTTGAAAGAGAGAGAGCATTTATATTTTCAGCTGCTTTAAACAAGCTACTTGAAATCCGTTCACAATGATGCCAATGATAGCAGCTCTTTGTTAAGCTTCTGCAAATAAACTTGCAACTTGATATTGCGTTATTTGAGGGCCTGGATTTGCCGTCAATAATTATTACGTTGCTTTAATATAATAAGAGCTTATATATTTATAAAAAGGTATGTCGAGTGGCTGAAACCGGTGAGTAGTAATGCCTGACAGCTGTAACATTAGCCGTTGCGGCTTGGTTTTGTAAATATTTTTTACAAAAAGAAGTTTTGTCCCCTTTTTTTAGTTTTTCAAAAATTTTCGAATTTGGAAGAAAAAGTATTGAATGTGCTTCTTTATGGACCCATGATTCACCCATTTCAATATATGCGGTGAATTTCATAACACTCTGTTCGTATTATATATACATATATATATATATATATATATATATATATATATATATATATATATATATATACATATATATATATATATATATATATATATATATATATATATATATATATATATATATATATATATATATATATATATATATATATATATATATATATATATATATATATATATATATATATATATATGCTTTTTTTACTAAGCGTTCCCAGGAGTACACTTTATAAAACTTTTATTTCCAAAAACAGAGAGCTACGTGCTAACTAGCTAATCTTTATTAGTTCTGATGTTTAAAAGAATTACAGTAGTTATTTCTTTCAAATAAGTATGTTTTTTTTTCTATTAATTTAAACGAAATTTTGTACAGCTCATGTCCAAAAGTATTGTACTAGGATCCGTAAGCTTTCAAGATCCTATCTATGCGTCCACCAAAAGCACTTTCCAAATTTGACACTATTTTTTTATACAAGATGAAATTTATTACTGAAAAAGGTATTCGTTACAGTACACTTGTCTATAAATTTCTCTTTATACAAGATAGGTTTTATTTTCCGTCAACACTATAAAATAAAAAACGTATGATGTAGCCTTACCTGACTGAATAAGCAACTCAACGATTTTTGGATCTCCTTTTAAAATAGCCAAATCTAAAGGACTCGGTTTTCCTAAGTCAAAATTTTCATCATAGTTAAGTTTTGCGCCTTGCTTAACGATTAGGCTAATAATGTCGATGTTTCCGGATAATACTGCATAATGTAAAACCTAAAATTTAAAATATTGCTAATTAATATATGAATATAAGAGGACGAAAGTATTAAAAGGTGTGAAACTAGGCAGTGGACGAAAACAAGAAAGTCAAAATCGGATACGTTAAACTGGATGAAGCGGCTGCATCGTGAGATAGAAGCCGCATAGTGCTCGCAATTACAGCTGTCACTGAAGCAGAGTAATTGAATATAAGGATTAGGAGGTCTTCCTTAAAAGGATATAAATGGAGTGTTACCTTAGATACAGCAGTGAAGTTTGAACACATATAATATATGAACGGCATGTGGATGCAGCATTTGGGTTGAAATGCTACAGAAAAATGATGATACCTTGAGTAGGCGTTTACTCGAGAGACATTGCTAAACCGAGTTAAAGAAGAAAAATACTATTTGTTGAGTGCTGTAGAAGAGAAAGGACAAGATGATCGGACATATTCGCGGTTTAACAGAGTTGATTGTGAAGAGCATGGCAGAAAGTAGATAAAACAATGGTAATGCCAGGCTAGTTATTTAGAAACTTCCAAATTGGAGAGTTACTTTCAACAAATCCAGGACTTAAAACGGTAACGGCGAGGATTTAATATG
Organism: Pachyrhynchus sulphureomaculatus; assembly: GCA_019049505.1. Taxonomy (NCBI): domain Eukaryota; kingdom Metazoa; phylum Arthropoda; class Insecta; order Coleoptera; family Curculionidae; genus Pachyrhynchus; species Pachyrhynchus sulphureomaculatus. The sequence goes on along the minus strand of CM032448.1, from coordinate 71,541,736 downwards.
AAAGTCAAGTAAAAGTAAACTAAAAAATCTTATAAATTTAAAATATGTACTTTTAGTCAAATTACAAGTGATTAAAATAGTAAATATATTTGCAAAAATTAAAATCTAGTATATATTTTTTGTAATATTTATTACTTAAATGAATTTAATGTCGATGTTTTTTCTTAGTGCCACGTTTCTACAAAATCGGATAAGATATATCTAAACATTTAATTATTGTCAATGAACTTTAGACACCTTTAATATACATAAGACATTCTAAAAACTAGTTTTATAGACGAAAGCGGGGGAGGATGAGAGCAAGTTCTAGAGTATCTATTTTCAAGACTGAGACAAATATCAGCTATTATCAAAAAAAGCAAGTTATGAAGATATTAGGGCTCAAAGGGATTCGTCTTCTACATCTTAATAAAGAAATGCTTTTGTATACTGTAGAATTATGAATAGGTATGAAAATGATTATCCTAACTTGTTCAGTTATGAAATAAGATTTGTTTCCTTACCGTTCTGAAATCATGTCTTTGATCGGCCATCGCGTTTACATCTGCTCCATGTTTTAATAACAAAAGAACTGCTTCCATATTCTAGAACAAAACGAATTATTTTTCTTTACATTAACTGCATGCATCGTATCTTCATGGATACAATAGTGTCACAAGGGTATAAATTAAACGTCTACTCCAGCATCTTTTAAAATTTACTGTTATTTTTATTATGATTTAGTCACACGATTTTCGCAGTCTCTCTACGAAGAACATTCTTGCTTCTAAGATATCCTTGGATAACATAAGACTTGAGCTCTAAGGGAGTTCTAAGGGGGATTTTCCATACTGTCGGGATCTAGGCATAAATGTTTAACACTATGTACAAGTAGTCCTCTGCATGACGTTGTATATACGAGGACGGATTGGTACGTCTGATAAATTTTATGAAATAGTCGATAAAATTGATGGTATCCCCTCGTGAGATTGCTTAGATGGTAGGCATCGCTTTTAAATGGGCGCATAATATCCTGCTTGAAGTTCCAAAAATAAAAAAAACTGAGCGCGATGGATTCGCGTTTTTTGTCTCCAGACCAAAAACACACGAGGAAAAACATTTCATAATCGTATTTGGAAAAGTTGCAGCGTAATTCGAAGGACTTCTAGTGCCGTTTTGCTACTGTAGACGAAACATAGATCCACCATTACATCCCGGAGACAAACGGTAGTTAAAACAGGCGCAGGCGCAGGTGACAATGCATCGAATAAGCGAAACCAGTTTTATCGGGAGGGGCGGGAAGTGATAGCAACTGTTTTCTGGGATTCACAGGGTATAATCATAATTGACTATTTGGTAAAGGATGCAATAGTGACTCTTATCACGTAGCAATATTGGACCTTTTACAGCACAATGCGCATTCATCGACCATCGCAATGGCAATAGTATACGAGCTAAACTTCGAAATAGTTCCCCATCCACCGTATTCCCCAGACATGGCTCCAAGTGACTTTTTTATTTCCTAACCTCAAAAATGAAGACGTTATCTGTACTGTAACGAATATTATGCATAGTTCGCAACATCTTTTTTTTCTGAGGAAATAAAAATAATGAATCTCACTGGACCAAATGTAATAATCTCAGTGGAGATTATGTTGAGAAATAAATTTTGTTGTTGCAAATAAATGTTTATTATCCTGTTTTTTACAAGACTGACGTTTTTGTATGACTCTTGCTGATGAAATTATGGGAATAGTTTAGAGGCTGTTTATTTTCCTTGTCTTACTATTTTTGCTTCCAATCCCTTGTATTAGTGTAAAATCTTAACAGGTATATAATGTCTTTTATTATACTACGGTGCGGCAAGTGCCTGACAACCTCCAGTAACATGCTGTATAGTTTCGATGTTTGATATACAAATTACTACATTTTTAACAGAGAGATCGTCAATGATGCGTTTAAATAGTTTTTGGTTGGAATGGCCTAACCCTGTATAGCTCGTAAGAAACAACCCGTCTTTTCATTGGAATTTTGTCCGTGAAGCGGCTTGGCTAACCAGGTTTATAGCGTTTGTTGCTCTGCTTGGTGTTTGTGCATTTCTTATTCCCTTATTATTATTATCTTGATAGGTTCTGATAAAAGATAAATAAAAACAAAAACTTACATTTGGTTGTCGTACTGCTTTCATCAAAGGGGTAAGTCCAGATCTGTCTCTACTGTCAGGATTAGCTCCGAAATTAAGTAGAAGTTCCAAGAAATCCATGTCGTTAACTAGATTAATTTCAGCACCGAAAAAATATCGTTTGTTGGGATCGGCACCATGCTCTAAAAAGAGAAAGCATTACTATTTTTAAAATAGTTTTTGTGGAATACAACATATAGGTTAAATGATGTGCTTGTGCATATAGGGATCAAACTAGCAAGGCAATAAGAAAATATAACATTGGGCTAACCAGTCAACAAAATATTTTATTAAATAGCAATCAAGGTATATTAAAAAGCAATTATAGCTGAGTATGGCCATCCAACATTTAAGCTATATTTTTGGCCAACAGCTTTCATATAACACGGGGCTGAAAAGTTTTTGGTCTAGCTCCTTACAACAAATTTTTTTACAAAATTCGACCTTATTCATCAACATAGTCTCCTTCAAGAGCGATACAAACAGTCCAACACTTTTCTAACATTTCTATACCTTTCTTGTAGAAGGATTTCGCTTTGCTTTCAAAACAGGCCTCAGTTTCTGCGATAACTTCTTCATTGGAGCCAAATCTCTTTCCCGCGAGCATTTTTTTTGAAGTCTACGAACAGATTATAGTCGCTGGGGCCAAATCTGGAGAATATGGTGGATGTGGATGCAATTCGAACTTATATATATATATATATATATATATATATATATATATATATATATATATATACATATATATACATATATATATATATATATATATATATATATATATATATATATATATATATATATATATATATTATATATCAATCGGTTTTATAACGTCTTCCGTCTTCCGATGCCTAATTTCCACTCCTCCCGGTTTCTCCATCCCTCCTCCTCCAGAGTACTTCCTTGTTGATTCCTGCTCTCCAGCTTTGGCGTGGTCTTCCTCGCTTTCTTTTTCCATGAGGGTTCCAATTTAAAATCTTTTTAGGTAGTCGGTCTTGTGACATTCTCTGTACATGTCCGTACCATACCAACTGTTGGGTTCTGATTTCATCCACTATATCGTGCTTTATTTCTAAAGCTCGCCTTATCGTATCATTTGGTATGCGGTCTTTTCTGGATTTTCTCGCTGCTCGGCTCCAGAAATCCATTTCTGTAGCTTTTAGTTTTTTTTTTCTGTTCTTTCCTTTAATGGCCACACCTAGGAGCTGTAAGTTATTATACTTTTCACTATTGAGTTGTAAATTCTCTTCTTATTTTCAATGGTTATGTTTTTGTCCCATAGTATACTATTAAGCATTGCAATCGCTTTTCTTCCCTGGATATTCCTCTCGAATATTGCTTCTTCCAGTGTTCCGTCCCTAGATATTCTCGTTCCCAAATACTTATAACTGGCACAGTGTTTGATGGTGTGTCCTGTGGCCAGTTTCAAGTCCTGCTGTTGTCCTCCGACGCACATGTACTCGGTCTTTTTAATATTGACTTCTAGGCCCCATTTTTCATATTCCTCCATAAGTTTTCGTGTCATGTATTCCATATCATCGATGTCCTGAGCGACTACTACCTGGTCATCTGCGAATGATAGCGTGTACAATGTAGTATCGTCATCCAGTGGTAATCCCATACTGCTGCATTTCCTTTTCCAGTTCTTCAGTGCACTCTCCAAATAGATTTTAAATAGCGTTAGGGGATATACAGCAGCCCCCCTGTTTGAGACCCTTTGTGACCGGGAACCTGTTGTTATACCATATTTGGTTTTCACACTACTTCTTGCGTCTTGGTATAAGGATTTTACGGCTTTAATTATTTCGGTGCTTACATTACTCTGTTGTAGTGTTTCCCACAATCTCATTAGGGGCACGAGGTCGTAGGCGTTTTTTAAATCAACAAACAAAACATGAACTTCCTGATCAAATGCGGTTTTCTTTTCTAGGATTTTGTGTCAGTGAGAAGAGATGGTCTATTGTGGATCTTCCTGCTCTAAAGCCTGCCTGTTCTTCAGCTTCTACGTCCGCGTATTCCGTTTCTATTCTATTTTTAAGTATTTTTCCGTATATTCTGCCAATAGATCCTGTAAACCGTTATTCCCCTATAGTTATCGCAATTATTTTTGTCTCCTTTCTTATGAATTGTTGATATGTATGATATTTTCCATTCCTCAGGTACTTCTGATGTGTTAATGCATCTTTGGAATAAGTTCCTCAAAGCGCTAAATAGCTTTTCAGTTCCGTATTTTACTATCTCTCCTGGGATGTTTCCTGGTCCTTGAGCTCTACCATTTTTTAGCGTTTTACATACTTCTTTAACTTCTGATGTTGTTATCCTTATTGGGGATCCTCGTATAACTATATTTGGGTTTCCTTGTTTGGTACTTTTGAACTCTGGTCTATCTTCTGTTAGCATATTTGTAAAATATTGGTTCCATTTTTCTGGTGTTATTGGTGAGAAGATTTCTCTTTTCCGTTTCTGTTCTCATATTTTTAAGAAGTCTCCAGCTTTCTGTGCTTTTTCTTCCTCCTATGTAAGTGTTGAGTCTTGAGCATGTCTTTTCCCATTGGTTGTTCTTTTTTGTCACTAATCATTTTGCGTACTCTAGCTTGGGATTCTTTGTATTTTACTTTGTCGTTTGTGCTCTTTGAACTTAAGTATAAGCAATTCGAAGTTCAATTCATGTAATTTTGCCATCGTAACCATTGATTTGTGACACGGTGCATTGTCTTGATGAAAGATCACTTTTTTTCTTGTTCATTTGGGGCCGTTTCTTTGCGATTTACTGCCTTTAAACGCACCAATAACTTTATATAATATTCGCTATTGATGGTTTTTCTTTTCTCAGCATAGTCGATGAAAACCGAATCTTCCCAGTCGACTTTTGTGTCTTTGGTCGCTGCGGCCGGCTTTCACTGGCTGCTATCCACTCAGCTGATGGCCGATTTGATTTCAGTGTGTAGTAGTGGATCCATGTTTCAGCCATTGTCACATATCGCATGAAAAAAGTCCTTTTTATTGCGCTGAAACAGATCCCAACAGCGCTCAGAATCAACACTTTGTTGTTTTTGATCCACTGTGAGCAAACGCGGTACCTATTTCGAACAGAGCTTTCTTATTCCCAAATATTCATGCAAAATATGACCCACACGTTCTTTTGATATCTTTAGGGTGTTCGCTATCTCACCCAATTTCACTTTACGGCCATCTAAAACAATTTTATGGATTTTTTTATGTTTTCCGGTGTAACCACCTCCTTTGGGCGTCCAGAGCGTTCAGCATCATTTGTGTCTGTACGACCTCGTTTAAATTCAGCATACCAGTAAATGATGAGTGGTTTTCCAGAGGCAGCGTCCCCGTAACACTTATCAAGCCATTGCTTTGCTTAAACGGTATTTTTTTTCCCATCAAAAAACAGCGTTCTATCAACACAAGAAATTCGATTTTTTCCACTGTTTTGGAAATATCAAATGTAGCGTCAATAAAACCATCGTCGAAATATCATGAAATTTTGACACGTATCGTTTGAAGGTTGGTACTCCTAAAATCATATTTTTTTAAAAAAGGCGACATCTATGTGTCAGACCAAAAACTTTTCAGCCTACATGTTATTTCACCGTTCACAGTTTTAGAGTTATATAATATCTGTATTAGACAATAATAAGCTATTCTTCTGTAAATTGTATTTTTTAAAGGTAAATAAATACAAAAGGCCACTTCTCGTTAATGTTTCATAAATTTTTTTTATTTTTTCTTATCATTTTTTAGTGTTCCGGATCACTCTGTCTGACCATCTGTCCGATATTTTTCGATTAACACCTGGACAAAAACTGCAGCGGTAGTTGTCTATACTTTCCTCTGTGTAATATTTATGTGGTCTTAATATGTCAGAATTTTCTTGAGAGACGTAGTTAGTTTCGGAAATAATGGAGAAGCATAATTTTTAGACTTTTGTCTCCGCAAAAACACGCCGAATATTTAAATTAATAATACCTTAGACGTTGAAGTGAAACTTTATACAAGGCTGGTTTGAAAAGTCCGTGCAAAGTCCGAGAGATGCACCACCGGCGCGTATCGAGGTCATGTTTAGTTAGTAGCATCTCTTGAATGAACGCACACCAAGTTTCAGCCATATTGGTCTATTTCGTTGTGTTTGGCATTCGTGTGAATCAAGGAAGTCGAGTGATTTTCAAGAAATGGACGAAAAAGAATTTCGTGTGGTGATTAAACATTACTTTATGAAAGGCAAAATGCCTCAGGAGACTAAAGAGAAGCTTGATAAACATTATGGTGACCCTGCACCTTCGATTAGAACAGTTTATAAGTGGTTTCAAAATTTTCTGACTGGCCATATGGGCACAAGTGACGCTGAACGTTCTGGACGGCCTGTGGAGGTTACGACTCCAGAAATCATTGATCAAATCCATGATATGGTGATGGATGACAGAAGAGTTAAGGTGCGTGAGATTGCTAGTGCTGTGGGCATCTCGACTGAACGGGTACATGATATTTTGCATAAACATTTGGACATGAGAAAGCTATCCGCAAGATGGGTGCCGCGATTGCTCACGCTTGACCAAAAACGGAATCGTGTGAAGTGTTGCAAGAATGGTTTGCAGCTGTTCCAGAAGAATCCGGAGGACGTTAAGCGTCGTTTCGTCACTGTGGATGAAACATGAATACATTACTATACTCCTGAGACCAAACAACAATCTAAACAAAGGGTTACCAAGGGTAATCTGCACCAAAAAAGGCGAAGACCGTTCCTTCGGCCGGAAAGGTTATGGCGACTGTCTTTTGGGATTCGCAAGGGATAATCCTCATCGACAATCTGAAAAAGGGTAAAACTATTACAGGTGAATATTATTCATCGTTATTGGACCGTTTGAAAACCGAGTTGCAAGAAAAACGCCCGCGATTGGCCCACAAGAAAGTCCTTTTCCATCACGACAACGCACCAGCACACACCTCAGCAGTTGTGGTCGCAAAATTAATGGAAATAGGATTTCAACTCGTTTCACATCCCCCCTATTCTCCAGACTTGGCTCCCTCGGACTACTATTTGTTCCCAATTGAAGAAATGGCTGGCGGGACAAAGATTTTATTCAAACGAGGAGGTGATTGCAGACACTAATGGATATTTTGCAGATTTGGACAAATCCTATTATTCGGAAGGGATCAACAAACTAGAACATCGTTGGACGAAGTGTATAAGCCTAAAAGGAGACTATGTCGAAAAATAAAAAAGGTTTACCCCAAACACATAAGTAGTTTTTATTTTTGCACGGACTTTTCAAACCAGCCTCGTATTATATGTTCATCAATCATTTTATAGAGTACATTGATTATTCTAAGTTAAGAAACATCCTTTAGTTAAGTTTATGGAGCAAGAGAAAATAGACAAATAAAGAGCAATGTATGAAATTTGTATACTTAATAACTTACGAGTAGCAATTAAAATTTCTATTGGTGAATAGTTATGTACAAAGAAAAGAATTGCAATATCCTACCTAGCAATAATCTAGCAATTTCTTTATGTTTATTTCTGATAGCCAGTCTTAAGGGTTCATCACAATGCGTTGTCTTGGGGAATTCGTCTCTTGTGTCTGGGCGATAGTCGACTTTAGCTCCACATTTTAAAAGAAGACTTACAAATTCCGTGTAACTGAAAGAAAGAAAGAAATTTTCTATGCTCATATATACAGTCTGTCAAGAGCGTGACCGCTCGTATTCCTAAAAAAATGTGTTTCGAGAACATTTTTTGCCATCAATGTATTCTTTGGTATGCTAACAACGCAATTACCTTAGTAAGTTGTTAAATCGCCTCTTGCATCAATAATCGCCTGACTTCTTCGAGGCATGCTGTCAACGAGATTTTCTGTATATTATAGCTATGATCTCCAAATTTTTGAATCTCGCGAAACAACTGAGTCAGTGTCCTCAGAGTCTTTCCTCTGACCTTTCTCTTTACAACGAACCCAACGTTTTTAATAGGGTTGGCGTCCGCGATTGTGAGAGTCACTGTAGTATCTTATCGTGGACCCAAGTGAGCCACTTCGCGACGTGATTTTCACTTAGCAAAGGTTTCTACAACGTGCTTTGGAATTTGACATCATGAGCACAAAGATGTTGTCAAATGGTCTCATTCAAACCCGATTTTTTTAATTTTGCTGCTCTTTGACGTAGCGTCAATTTCGGGTCCAGTGAAAACAAAGACACGATTCGTTT